>CM053623.1:147068078-147189379 GCA_028646595.1 Phalanger gymnotis
CCCTGCTTCCCTCTGCCACTTTGTGGGTTCTGCAGCTGTAAAATTGGTTCAGAGCCATTGTTTTATAGGTTTTTGGAGGAACTTGGTGGGGAGCTCATGCCAGTCACTGCTTCCCAGCTGCCATCTTGGCTCCGCCCCCTTAGCAATTTCTTTTGTACAGATCCTATATATTACATCATGCACACACACACATGCATGTGTATACACATATGCACATTCCAGGTAAATGGATGGTAAACAGAGTAGATGGCTCTAGCAGCTAGGAGGACTCAGAGAGGCCTCCTGCAGAATGTGCCATTGGCTGAGTTTTGAAGGAAGCCAGGGATTCTGAGAGGCAGAGGTAAGGAAAGAGAACATTCCAGGTATGGTGGATGGCTGACGCAAAGGCAGAAATATGAGCAATCTGACCTCATGTGGGAGGAACAATAAGCAAGCCAGTTTGGCTTGATGGTAGAGTATATGAAAAAGAGTAAAGTATAAGATTAGAAAAGGAGGAAGAGGCCATGGTACAAAGAACTTAAATGCTAAAGAAAGCACTTTATGTTTGATTATGGATGTGATAGGGAGCCACTGGAAGTTAATGTGCTTAGCACAGGCCCTGGAACATAATAAGTGCTTAATAAATGCTTTTTGACTAATTGAGTCATTAGACCTATACTTTAGGAAAATTACTTCAACAGCTACTTTGGAAAATGGATTGGAATGGGGCAAGACTTGAAGCAATGAGAACAATTAGAAAGCTTTTATAGTAGTCCAAATGAGAGGTGATGAATGCCTGAACTTGGGGGAGGGGGGACTGTGTGAGTGGAGAAAAGAGGACTAAGGGAATGGTATTTGAAGATGGAAATGACAAGGCTTGTCAACTGATTGGATATGTGAGATGAGATCAGTTAGAGTAAGGAGTTGAGAATGACCCTGAGAATGATCTCGATAACCAGAAGAACAGTGCTCTCAACAGTAATAGTGAGGTTCAAAAGAGTGATGGGTTTGGGGAGAAAGATGATGAGATGTGTTCTTAGATATATAACAATATATTCCACATATGAGTTAGATATCATTTGTCACTTTTGTCTTTATACCATTTTGTTTTCTATTGTGACAGGTAGTACTGAAGTTCCTACAATGACGCTAACTTCAATCATGGGAGCATGTACTAAGGAGAATTGCTCACCCACAATACCATTTTCAAGTACAGGTTAGTAGAAGGGAGGACTGGTACAACAAAAGAACCTGATATCTCTGAATTTGTATTTACATGAATATTATTAATTATGAATAATATTGTTAATATTATTAATGTATTTACATGAATATTATTAACTCTCATAGACTGATAGTATAGTCATTTTATGGTGTGTTAAAATGGAGGAAGTGGGGAGAAGAAGCATGAAACAGGCAGAAGTCAGCAGATTTTAAACCTTCCTTCAGCAAATGAAAACTATCAGAAAGGAGAAAGGTTATATTCTTCCCTCTTAGCCCCAGGGAGAAAAAGTAGCAGTTTTTAAAAAGTAGGCGCAGATCAAATAATGGTTATTGGTTAGCTTACGAAAGTTGATTTAACCAATAATTTACCTGGGAAAGGTAATTTTGGATAAAATTGGAAAGGCCAATTTTATCAAGTAGATGCTAATAGATGTTTAGATATACAAGGGGTACTTCTACAGCTAAGAAAACAAAAAGATAGTTGACTTTGGTCATTTCATGATAAGATTTAAGACTGAGGGCTCAGACATTTAGCCAACCCTCTTTTCCATTCAAGGGTAGGGAACCTACAGCCCTGAGGCCACATGTGGCCCTCTAGGTCCCCAAGTACGTCCCTTTAACTGAATCCAAACTTTACAAAACATATCCCTGTTAATAAAAGGATTTGTTTTATAAAATTTGGACTTGGTGAAAAGGCTGCACTTGAGGACCTAGAAAGCCACATGTAGCCTTGAGGCCCGAGGTTCCCCACCCCTCAATATTTTAGATCCAGCCTGCTTAACCTCTTACTAGATATGTAACTGTCAAGAATATCCCTAAGGCTCAATGGACTAATCTGTAAAATGGATATAATACCTACTCTGCTTACATATATTGATGATCAAATTAGATGATTTATCTGAGACTGCTTTGTAAACTATAAGGTGTTAGACAAATGTAAGATGTTATTATCACTATTTATTTAACAGAATTTGAAATACCTTCTTGTTCTAATAATTACAGTTGTGCAGAGACCAGGGCTATAGGTATCAGAAACAAGCAATGGAATCTCACACAGGAATAGCACTGGAAACCATAGCTTTACTAATGTGCACCTGCCTGGTGGAGCAGAACAGTTTAGCTGATTCCCGGTGCTCCTTCAATGAAGGTAGAATGCATTCCTGTGCATATTTACGTAGTCTCATAGTTTCAGCTGGTGCAGAATGGATTGAAATGCATAGCTTTATTACCAACATGGGTCAACAGCAGCAGCAACTACCATCATAGCTTGCCATTCCCTTGTGTCTCACTTGTATCATAATCATAAGCCATTCCTCTATTGGAAAACAGATGTGTGATTTTGGACACATCATTTAATCCGTCTAAACCTCAGTTTTCTCATCTCTCTGTTAAATTACATGATATATATCAGACTGTTAAAATGGATATTGTGCTCTCAGGTCAGCCTAGAAAGGCCTATTTAACTCATAATAACCATAAAGTATAGTACTCAGAGCCTTATAGAACTTAATTGCTCATTTTTCTCTGGAAAAATAATGTAATACAAATAACAAATAGGAATACCAGGAACAGATCACTTCCCCTACTCTGGGTCACTTCATGCCCTAGTTATGAAAGCACACACATCTTACTCCCCCAGCGAAGAGGGCTTTCAAGGTAAGTAATCCAGTGTCTTCAAAAGGACAGATGTCCTGGGAAGAGAAACAGGAGAATGAGGATGTTGGCTTTCCTGGATAGCTATGACATTTCAAACAATTGGAGTAGGGATATAGTAGAGCTTGAACTGGTGGCTGTTTAGGGGATCATTTTATTCTTGTGTTCATTTTGGTGTTAACAGAGTGTCAATAAAATTCACTGTAATGGAAATTCATAAATAAATGGACCTGATTTATTAGTTTTGCCATCCATAGTATCTGTCATTGGTTTAAAAGCACAATGAAAGCTAAAGTCTTTTGTGAAACATCTCACTCTGCCTCAGAAATGTCTTTATATAAAATTGGTATTAAAATTTACTTTACAAATCCTAGTGAGCAACTGTGAATGCCCTAGTTTGTTATTTTGTAGACAGAAGAGCCATATCACAGAATCACTACACACACACATACACAAAAAGAGAGAGAGTGAGAGAGGCATAAATATTCAGGCTCTGAAAAAAGGTCAAAACTTGTACTGATATGGAGACTGAACCATCAGCTCTTAAGAATGATTTCTGTGGGTTAAAGTTAAGTTTATCGTCAGAAAATTTGCATTATAATTGACAACCATCTGTGAAGTAAAGTTGAATTTGATGTCTTTTCCTGTTGTTTATTCTTTCTTCTTGGCTACAAAAGAAAAATAAAGTTTTTTTTTTTCCTGGAAAAAGAACAAAGTACTTCTGAGGAAGTTTTCAAAGTGTGGAAAAATTGGCCATCATCAAGATAATTTTCAGCTAGAAAACAAATTGGGGATAAGGGAGAAGGAAACACAAAAAAGCATTAATGTTTTAGTGTTTTGCTTTGATAGAAAAGATTGAAAAAATAAGAAAAAATCTAAGATTAACACTATTATTCATTTTGATTTCCTACCAGGTGTCCAGTGATTTCCTTTTCTTGTGGTTATAAATGATTTGAATCAATTCTATAATGAATTGCTTCTAACAAAAGTTTTAGACTACCAAAAAAGGAATTTACAATTCCATTCATGCTGTTATAGTATGTTAATAACAATTGTTGTTTTCTAAGCTTCTCTAAAATTTGACTATGTTAGTTAATCACATGCTCATGGAATTGGTCTTTATTAAATGCCATTATTTTTGGTGGCCAGTGTTTAAGTTTCCCAAAAGCCCTAGATTATGGAAAAAGATCTAGGATCTCCCCAAAAGGGAATGGAATGTGCAATGTGCAATGTAAATCAGGTATAGAACATCTATTTATTTCTTTGATACCAAAGAAATATTTGACACAAGAGACTCACAAACTAACATTTAACAAAGACTTAAAGAAGTAGGAATATATATATATATATGTATATATATATATAATATCATGTTATATATATAATATATAGGTTATATATTACATATATGATATATATTAAATGTATTATAACTATGTTATACTTTCCCCAGATCTTAATATTTAAGACCTCATAATACGAAGTATTTTTGGAGGCTGCTGAAGAAGCTTTTCATTTTCACCTTGGCTTTGCACTGTCTAGACTCATCCCTCTAGGTTCATGTACGCTGGTAGGCCAGTCCAGCAGTTGGGCTCCTGCCAGTGATCTGTACCAAGTACTGGAGAAGTTGCTAGGGACTCCTTCCAAAGCACTAATGGCACCAGATCGTTTCTCAAACTAGAAACATCAATCTCAGGATGGCCTCATCTGCTTAAACAAACATCAATTTTACTAGTTGTATAATTTATTAATAGTAATAAAGAATGCACAAATAGAAATTAATATTTCAACAGTCTATCAGTTGTGAGAAAATCCACAACCAAAATCACAACAAACAATTGGCTATAGTGGTAGACTCCTCTAAAACACAATTCAACAATTCAAGTCTTTCAGGGTAGCAATTTAAAGTGCCAAGAATTCTCATAATGACTGCTTCACAGATATCTGCAAATTTTTGCTTGTTAAGGTTCTGTTCTCTCTCTTTTAAAGATGAATTAACAGTAACCAAGGTTTTTTTTTCTGAGGAGGTGGAGGCTGCAGCACCTGCGGCAGTATTTTCCAAGTGTGCTGCTCTCCACAGCCTTCTTTCCTCTACCTAAAACATGTTCAGGTTTCCCCAGTCTTAACAAAGCAAACAAAAATAAAAAAGCATATCAACTGTTTGCCTTCCTATCTTTTCTCCCTTCCAATTATAAACTTTTATTATTGTTAATGATGATGATAGTAGCTAGCATTAATATAGTGCTTTAAGATTTGTAAAGCACTATAAAATTACTCATTTTATCCTCACAAATACCCTGGGAGGTAGGGCCAAGTAATTGTCCCTTTATCCCCTGATTTCGAATTTGAACTTTAAAAAAATTAGTTCCTGCCTCCTGTTTTTCACCAGAAGTGTACCTTATTATTAGTGAAAGTCTCCTGGTGCTTATTATTTGCATATGACATTGTGATAATTGTGATATACAAATAATAAGCAAAAAAAATTCTACAGAGTATTTGATAAGACCCTCCAAATTAAATAAAGATATAATTTTATCCTCAGTGACTTCAGTGCAAAAGTTGGAAGACTAAAAAGATATGATGGAAAACATGAGTAAGAAGTAAGAAAAAAAGAGGTCAAGGACTTCTAGACTGTACAGAAGCTTTATCATTATATATCCTTAAATACTTTGAGAAAAGTTAGGAAGAAATAGACATGTAAAGCACCAAATAACATCACAAATGAAATTTACTTAAGGAATTCACTAATTTTTAACTGATGAGAAACAACTGAATCCTGATTTGTGAATTATTTCTGAGTCAATTATTTGTGTAGTAAGACAAATAAATTGTTTGAGCAAAGATCAAAATCAATACTGTGGCAGAAGAAAGAGCAAAAATGTAAATATAGTGAATAAAGTCAATTTTAGCTTGACCTATTTAATCAGCTATTTATTCTAATAATGGGAAATGAATAAAAGAAGAGACATCAACATCAATAATCACCATTCCCTATAGAAGTTTGATGGATGGGAATAAATTGCAATAAGGAATAAAGAATCGCAAAATCATAGAATTTTAGGTTTGGAAGGGGTATAAACTGCCATCTAGTCGAACTCATCTCCCAAAAAGGAATCCCTACTACAGTACATCCAACAAATAGTCATCCAGCCTTTATTTGAATATCTCCTCTAGTGAGAGGGAGCCTACTACCTTCTAAGGCAGTCTATTTCATTTGAACAACTGTAATTGCTAAGAAGGTTATATTTGCACCTTTGCTATTCCCACCTATTGCTCCTAGTTCTTCACTCTGAGCATAACAAGTCAATTAATCAAAAAATCAACAAGCATTTATTGTTTATTATGTGCCAGACACTAAGCACTGGGGATACAGAGAAAGGCAAAAATAGTCCCTCTCCTCAAGGATCTTGTTGGGGTGGAACAACACATCCCTTATGGATGTGTTGATACAGAGTAGAAGGAATGTAAACTTAGATGGAAAGGCTCAAGTGGCTGAGGGTCCCAGGAAGACCTCTACAGAAAGTTGCATTTGAGCTTGATCGTGAAAGTAACCAGGTGTGTCAAGCATCAGAGGTGAAGAGGGAAAGTATCCCAGGCATGGGGATAACCAGTGCAAAGGCACAGAGATAGGAGATGTAGTGTTGTGTGCAAGAAACAACAAATTGGCTACAGTTGCTGGATTGTGATCGAGCATAGAGAGTATTAGAGTATGAAACTACTGGAAAGGTAGGAATGTGCCAGGTTGTCAAGAGCCTTGAATATCAAAGGAATTTATATTTTCCTCTAGGCAAGTGAGCCACTGGAGTGTATTGAGCAGGGGGTAACATAGACCTATTTTAAGAAAATTTTGGCAGCTGTGTGGAAGATAGATTGGCATAAAAACTTGAAGTAGTGAGATCAATTAGAAGGCTATTGCAGTAATCCAGATGAGAGGTGATAGGATCTGAAATAAGGTGATGGCTGGGTGCGATAACTTCACCTGAAACATTATGGTCAGTTGTGAGCACTGCATTGACAAGTTAAAGAGCGTTCAAATGAGGGTAACCAGTGTACCCTCGGGGACCAAGGTCCCTAGGTCAGTTCAAAGTGTCCTTCTTACTGTTGCTCATTCACAGGGCTCCCATTTCCCTTCTCATCTTTGTACTGTCTCCCATCTTTGGATTGCACTCCTTCCTCACTTATATCTCTTAAAATTCCTAGTTTCCTTCAAAACTCAACTCAAGCACCACATACAGGAAGCTTTTCTTTACCCTCCCAGGTGCTAGTGTTTTTCACCTAAAATTACCTTGTATTGATTTTGTATACGTACGTGTACCTGATGTTGCCTCAGCTAGACTTTAAGTTCCTAGAGGGCTGATACTATTTCCGCTTTTGTGAAGGGACTTAATAAGGTGAGTCCATCAAGTAAATACTTTTTTTCTTGATTGATAGTTAGGAAGATAACCTGGAGTATATCAATATGTTACAATTACGGGGGTATTGAGGGATCAGTTTCCAGGGTACCTGAAAGAGTAAATAATACCAAGGACCAGAAATCTCAGATATAATTATTACCAAAAAACAGTAATCAAGAAAATATTAGTAACTACTGACCCCATATATCTACTTTCCTATCTCTACCAAATTATATGAAAATGCTCTAATACACTTAAGAAAGGTATGCTTGATGAACCTTTGTGAAGGAAAGGGAACAAGCAGGTCTTGCTGAAGTTCTGTAGCATACCACAGATTTCTCATCATAACTGACTTTGAGTTATGGAGAATATGAGATCTCATTTAAAAATGATTTATTGATACTTGTTTTTTATATAGTTGTCTCTTTCCAATAAAGCCCTTACTCCCATAGAACCTTCCCTTGTATGAGAGAACTGCAGTAAAAGAAAACATACCTTAATGTGTCTGACAGTGCATGCCTCATTTTGTACCTATAGTCCAATGCTTCTCTACTAAGAAAGAAGAGCTATGCTGAATGAAAGAAATGATGAATATGAAGAATTCAGAGAGAGAGATGGGAAGACATATAAACTGATGCAGAGTGAAGTATGAAGAATTAGGAAAGCAGCAGTCTTCTAGGGTCAGGATTAGTCATTGCATTGATGCTCTGATGTCTCTTAGTGTTTTTCCTCCTGTATATCATCATGCATGTTGTTTTCTTGATTCTGTTTACTTCATTCTGCATGAGTTCAAGTCTTCCCCACATTTCTGACTTTTTCCTCATTCATTATTTCTTATTATGCAATGACATTTAATTATATTTATATTCCATAATTTGTTCAGGCAATCCATAATTGAGGTTTCACTATTTTTTTGCTGCCACAAAATGTTTTAAGTTTCTTAGTGTTTTACTAACTGTTAAAAGCATTTGATTTGCTGTGGAAATATAAACTCACTAATGTATTACTGGTGGTACTCAAAATTGATCCAACCATTCTAGAAAGCAATTTAGGATTATTCTTTTAAAAAGTGGCAAAAATGTCTTTACCTATTGATTCAGAAATCTCATCACCAGGTTTGTATCTTGAGAAGGTGAATAGAAAGAAAGGTCCCATATACACTAAAATATCCACAGAAACAATTTTTTTTTGTGGTAGCAAAGAATTGTAAACAAGGTAGGTGTCCATGTACTGGGGAATAGCTAGACAAACTATGGTACATAAATGTTATGAGGCATTACTGTGCCTTAAGTCATAATGAATGTGGAGAATTCATAGAAGCATGGGAAGGCATGTTAATTGATGCAGAGTGAAGTACACAAAACTAGGAAAACAATAAATGTTTTATTTTATTTTTTTGGAGGAGGAAGGCAGGGCAATTGGGGTTAAGTGACTTGCCCAAGGTCACACAGCTAGTATGTCAAGTGTCTGAGGTCTGATTTGATCTCAGGTCCTCCTGACTCCAGGGCCGGTGCTCTACTCATTGCGCCACCTACCTGCCCCAACAATATATGTAATAACTAAAACAATATAAGTGGGGAAAAACCCCAAAAGCAACAATGAAGGCTGTAATGAATGTTTAGCCTCAGAGAAGTAAGAAAATATACCTCATTTCTTCTTTTCACGCTTATAAATATGAAATATTGCATATACTGTAGGTATGGTTGATGTGCTGGCTGATTTTGCACAATTGTTATTTATTTTTATTTTTTTGTAAGGGATGACTCTGGTAGGAAGTAGAGTATGGGGGAGGCTTATAAATAGAAATACAAGTGAATATGAACAAAATATTTCAATAAAATATTTTTAAAAAGAATTTGATTTTCTAGAACCAAACATCCCTTTAAAAGTTCATCTAACAAAGTATTGATATGTATTTATGTACATATGTATGTTTTAGATATTTATATGTTAAAGTCATTAACGATCTCTGATTACTGATCTGGTGAGGCATAGAAACAATCAGCAGGTTTTCTTAAAGCATCCACCGTGGGCCGGGTGTCGTGTTAGGCGTTGGGCATAGGTACAAGGAATGAAACAATCCCTATGGGTAGTGCTCACCTTCTTTTCGAGGAGAAAATAAGTGCATCTGAAATACGTGCAGCCTAAGTATAAAGGGAACATATACAAAGGAGCTAAATACAAGACAGTTTGGGAGGAGGTCACTAGCAGTTGAGGGGATAAGAAACAGGGAGACGTGTGCTGGACGTGTTTGCAGGACAGTGAGGATGTCCATCAAAGTCCAAATAGAAGTGATTCCCTATAGAAGGTGAAATCTTCCAAATGCCTCTTTTTTTTTTTTCAATGTAAACAAGGTAGAAACCTATTTAATCAACTTTGAGGACAGAGTTCAAACCTCTGCACAAAAAAACACCAATACTCGTCTTTGGGGGAAATGATGCAATGTAAATAAAAACCAACTTGGTAGGGGAGGAGGAAAAGCTTTTCAGTTTGTTAGTGGAGGAGGAAGAATGTTTCCAGGTCCTTCCGAGGGAAGGCTGCAACATTGGGGGCATAAGAGTCGGGGGATGTACTCCTGGATTTGGGGGGTGTACATCTGGGGCTTGGGGATGAACCCCTGGAGCTTGAGGATGAACCCATGGAGCCTGAGGATGAACCCCCAGAGCCTGGGGGTATACCCTAGGAGCTTGGGGGTGAACCCTGGGAGCTTGGGGGTAAACTCCAGGTGCTTGGGGGTATACCCCAGGAGCCTGGGGGTGAACTCCAGGTGCTTGTGGGTATAGCCCAGGAGCCTGAGGGTGAACCCCAGGTGCTTGGGAATGTACTCCTGGAGCCTGAAGGTGAACCCCAGGTGCTGGGGGGTGTACCCCTGGAGCTGGGGGATGCACTCCAGGAGAAGGAGGGTATACTCCGGGAGCTGGGGGGTGTACCCCAGGAGCTGGAGGGTGAGCCCCAGGAGCAGGGGGATGAACTCCAGGTGCAGGAAGGGGCATCTGAGGAGGCCTAGGAGAGCCTGGGAGTGCAGGCCCACTGGGAGGCATGGGTGGCAGAGGCATGCCACCTGGAGGTGGTGGCGGCAAGGACTCTGGCAGAGGTGGTTAAGGTGGCAAACCATTCATCAGTGGGGGTGGGGAGCTTCACTCCAGGAGGCCCAGCAGGGAGGGCTGGAGGAGCATAGGTTTCATAGGGCTCAGCTGCCATCAAAAGATACTGCCAGCATCTGTGGGGGTGCAATCCTCTGCTCATACGCAGACATGAACCGGTGGTGTGGCATGATGCTCTCAGCGATCTCAGGATAGTCAGTCTGGAAGAGGGGGTTCTGCAGGCCCATCTCCGTTTCCCGTTGTTTGGTCACTTTGTAGCCTGGACGGCCAATTTTCACAAACTTCTTCACTTCTACTTTGACTTTCTCTGGGGCTGGCTGGGCTGGAGCCTCCTTGACTTCTTTTGCAGCTCTCCGAGCCAAATTCCTTTGATACTTTTTTCCTTGAGTATGCGCTAAGTAGCTTCCCTCATTGTTGTGAAGTGTTAAGCAGAGTTTGCATTCACAGGAACCCAAATGGTTCTTCATAAAGTATGGATCCTTGTTGATATCGATTGTTTCAAGAGCCAGTTGTCCCTTCTATCTCGGTTGCTCTCAGAAGATGAAGCCACGCCACCACTCCCAGTCTTGCCCCCAGGCCGACGCTGAAAATCCATGGCGATGGTCTTTGTATTTCAGTGCAGTGAGGAAAGAAATCGGCCTCCTCACAGAAACCCCAAGCGCTGGTCAGGCCTGGCGCCACGAGCCCGGCCGCAGTTCGCCGTTATCTCCGCCGCCAGCTCCCAAATGCCTCTTTTTGAAAATGGCATTTGGCTGAGTTTTTTGTTGTAGAACATTGCCCAGTATCTTAAATAAGAAACATAATCATTCAAAAGAGCTTGACATAGCTCTACACATGAAAAACCAAGTGGATGAAACATTATCTAGATTATGATATATAGTTGGATACATAGCCCCAAAAGAGGAACATCAATATGTATTCTAGTAATGAACAATGATATGGGTCTGGAATTAAAAATGAGGAGGATACAGATGATATGATGGTTTATGTGGAGCAGAGGTCCTTAAGCTGTTTTTTGTCCTTGACCCCTTTGTCAGTCTGGTAAAGCCTATGAATCTATTTTTGGAATAATGTTCTTAAATGCATAAAATAAAATACATAGGATGACAAAGAAACCAATTATATTAAAATATAGTTATAAACTTTAAAAAAAAAAAAACAAATTACCAGGCCCAGATTAAAAAGCCCTAAACTCATGGGATCTTGCTATGTAATTTCAAATAACTACTTAGAGGTTGTTCTATTTATCTCATAAACGAAATAATAGTTTTCCTACGTGATATCCATTCTTACATCTGAATCACCAAGAACCATCATATATTTCATATGAGTACATAAAAATAGTATAAAGTATATGATTTTTTTGTTTTCATTTTTAAAATGCTGGAGTGTTATGATATTTCTGCCGTGGTATATGTTTTTCTTTTCCTCACCTTCCTATCTAGCATCTGCCCGACAAAGAACTACAAAGTCAAAACCGAGTGCCGGGTAATCGAGAACCAAATGGCATTGCAAATAGTTAAGATGTTCAGCCAATTAGACAAGAAGATACAGATAAGCAGGCGATGTTCAAGAATTCAGTATCAACACTTAATTACAGTCTGACCGTTAGCCTACTTGCATCATGTACTTTATTACATTATTTTTCTCCATCAGCTGTTAATTTCTTCTAGAAGGATGGGAAACCCTTTAAATATTGTTTATGTGCCAAGTGGTCGGTAAGCTCTGGTTGATCCATATGTAAAGTGCCTGCTACTGTAGCTAAAATTAATGATGTGTATGACTTAAAAGTGCAACAGTGCCACTAAAATTTCAAATTCTGCGGTACAGTTCTTAGAGAACATGTAGATGACATTGAAAATGTTTTATTTTCTGTGTTGAATGTGTTTGCTCTTGTAGTTGAGGAAGACGATGAAGATGGGATAGAACGGACCTGTGACACACTCCTGATGTGCATTGTTACTGTGTTAAACCAGGGCCTGAGGAATGGTGGTGGTGTAGGAGATGTTCTGAGAAAGCCTTCTAAAGACGTAAGTGTATGGTAAAGTACAAAGTGAATCCTGTGAACCTCATGCTCACGGATATCAATTTCTATAACACATAGAAAGGACTTTAATAGTATTGTCTTTTTCTTCATCTGAAGTCAGTCATACTATACATAGAAATATATTACCAGGGGAAAATATTTCTGTTGTTTTATAAAAAAAATGGATAGAAGGGAATTCATAAAAGATGTTTGAAGTAGTTCTACCCACGTGGCCAATAAAATAAGCAGTTAATTTGCTTAATTAAAATAGCTGTTCAATTGAATGAAAACGATATTGCATAAGTCAACTGACTGATTTCATTGTGTCAGATTTGATTGTTTAATAATCAGCAGCGGGGAGCCAACCTGTGGCCTCAAGGCCATACCTGCAGGTTCCCCACCCCTGGATTCAATCTGAAGCTTAGTCTTATAATGCTTATATAGACATAGTGTTAGATTTCTTTAAACAAGAGGAAAACACTGTAATGTTTCACTTTGAAGACCTGGGTTCAAATCCCAGCTCTGACACTTAGGTGACTCTGTACAAATCATTTAATATGTGAGTCTCAGATTCTTAATCTGTGAAGTAGAACAGTAATGATAATGAAAATGCCAGTGCTACCTACCTCATAGGTTATGATGAGATACTTTGTAAACCCTAAACTGTACATAAATTTGAGTTATTACCAGAAGGCAAATAAAATGCAATTTAGGTGATGATGTTTAAAATTTTGCTGGAAGATGCTGTGAAACACTGACCTAAAAACTTGAAGACTCTTTCATTGACTTGAAGCAGGATTTATGAAATGTGTCCTTGTTAGATTTGTATATTATTGTTAGAAATTATGACTGATAATTTTTGTTCTTTAATAGAACTGATGTCTACTATGCAACACTGCTTCTGTCTAAACTGTGGGAGTTGAGTTGTATGATCTTTGAGAGATATTCAAGCTTTAGAATTTCATATTCTTTATTTCATTTAATTATTCCATAATTCTTTTTAAAAATTTTCCAATTTAATTTGATCTTTTACTCCCAAAAAGTTGAAGAAATGCACTCCCTCCATCTAATTCTCTGAAGTTTAGGGCTATGGTCATGAAATATTGCCAATACTGTCAAGACTCAGTTCATGTATTGGTTTTGTACAGGGTATCCCTGAAGTCTGGACACATAGGAAAATTGATGGCAATGTGGAGTTATTGCATTGAGTTCACATGAATCTTGCAAAGCGCATCAACCTTTGCATCACAAATGCTGGAAATCATATCAAAGATGTTATTTGTTAATATTCCAATTAAATAAAATGTTGAAAATTTCATTCATTTCATTTCTTGAAAATATGCATTTTTGCCTATGTGTCCAGACTTTAGGAACACCCTGTATAATTGCTTTTTTCCCCTCTGTCTTTTAAAATCTCTTTTAATAGATGTAGTACTCTGTGAGGGGGGTGGGAATATATTTGGAAATGGAGAAGAATTCTTACCTCCTACTGGAAATAAGCCTTGAGCTAGGTTTTGCCTTCAGTGTAACGTTAAATATTAAGACAAGAAAACAGTCTCTGAGCTAGAGGTTTACAGGGAATAAGATCATCTTTAAAGTAATGAGAAATGCTCATTCACTGGATGCTGACATTTGAACCTGATGACTGCCTTGTATTCTACTTCTGGAAAGTGAACATCAAATGCAAAATGTGCAACCACTGTGGTAAAGGAGTCAGGGACTAATTGTATTTAAAAAGAGAATCACTT
The DNA here is from genome assembly GCA_028646595.1 of Phalanger gymnotis. NCBI lineage: Eukaryota > Metazoa > Chordata > Mammalia > Diprotodontia > Phalangeridae > Phalanger > Phalanger gymnotis. The sequence continues at coordinate 147,082,207 of CM053623.1, forward strand.
CATTGGAAGGAATAAAACTACAATTTAAAAAGAAATAGAACAACATATGGATATCTCCATCCTGTTTAAGGAAAAAAAAAACTCAGCTTTGCCATGTATTTCATGTACAGCCTGGAACCTTGGTTTGACTGATAATCACTTACCATGAAAATACTGTCTTTATTTCAGGAACCCTTGTTTGCTGCTAGAGTGGTTTATGACCTTCTTTTTTATTTCATTGTCATCATTATTGTTCTGAATTTGATTTTTGGTGTTATCATTGATACATTTGCTGATCTTAGAAGTGAAAAACAGAAAAAGGAAGAAATTCTAAAGACAACCTGCTTCATCTGTGGTATGTGTTTCCAAGATACAAAAATAATAGATTAAGAAGCCACTCAGAAAGACTACCTGGATAGAGTAACGATCTTTTATCATGCTGATTTGAAAAAATGATTTTACATTCAAGTCTAATAGGGTTTAGGTAACCAGGCCTGAAATTTTTACACTCCGTAAATAGAAATGAACTCCCATGCTCCTATTAGCATAGTTAATGTTGTATAATTTGTGTGATTTTTTTTAACTGTATGGTGTAATTCATTAATGACAAATATGAAAAGTTTAATGTATTAATGTGTCAGTTAAATATTTGAGTGAATTTACATTTAGTTAGTATTATAGTTAAATTTAAATCCTCCAAAATGACATTTTGGTTTCCACTGGTGTCTCTTTCCAGGATCTCAAATATAGGTCTCTCTGTCTCTCACCATTACCTGCCTTATTTTCTACCTTCTTCACAACCACACTGCTACTGAACCTGCCCTTCCCTCTTGTCTTGACCATTAGTTTCTTGATATCTATCTATACTCTCAGTAAATCATTCCCCTATCAGTTTTACTTCCCTCCCTATACATTTTGGACCCTATGGCCAGAAATTTCAGATGTTCTCTAATATTTTAGAATTCCTTACCAAACCTTGATAATCTTTGGTATCATGGTTCCCTCTGCCATTCACTATCTATAGTCCAGGATGCCAAAAACTGCTAGGGAAAGTTGTGAAGCTTTGGCAGTTGGGATAGGGACCAAACCTAGGGTTTCATCAGTTTTGGGAACTCCATCTACTAATGAAGTTTAGCACCTAGTCTTAGAGGATTGCCTAGAACAGAGAAATTGACTTTTTCAGAGTCACACCACCAAGATATGTCAGAGATGAATCTCGAACCCATATTTTCCTCGCTCTAAATCTTGCCCTCCAACCATGAATCCACTAAAAATTCATATTGTATGATATCAACTAGGGAATTCAGCAATTCTTTTACTCACCTCATTTAATCCCAATCACATTACATTTTAATCTTTTTCTATATCATTCAAGGCAGCTAGGTGGCTCAGTGGATAGAGCACTGGACTTGGAATCAGGAAGACTCATCTTCCTCACACACTTACTAGCTGTGTGACCCTGGGCAAGTCACTTAATTCTGCCTCAGTTTCCTCATCTATAAAATGAGCTGGAGAAGGAAATGGCAAACCACTCCAGTATTTTTGACAAGAATACTCTAAATGGGGTCACAAGGAGTTGAACACAGCTGACCACCAACAACACTTTATTCAAGTTCCTAATTCCCTTTATACCTCCTACAAATTTTCTTTTTTTGTGAGAAGATAAAGGAAATGAACTCTAGCTTCCTGTACTCTATCTCACAATATTTTTGTTGTTACATAATACCCTCGACTTCAGAATTTATCTATATGTAACCTCTTTGCCAATGTGTATACCATTCTTTTAGCTTAGAATTTCCTTATCTCAATCTCAGCTGATGAGCCTATCAAAATCCTACCATTTCTTAGTCCTACCTTGCCATGTCTTCCATGAACCCTTCTCTGATCGTTCTGTCAGGCAGAGAGCTCTTCTTTGAACCTTTCCAGTACCTGGCAGATAACATTTATGTGGCATTCATCACATACTGGCTCTTGTTGTAGTAATTTATGAACATCTCTTAGAAGCAGTGTGATCTAAGGAAAAGAACAATGAATTTGTAGTTAAACAACATAGATTAAATCCTGACTCTGTCATTTGCCACCTATATGATCAAGTGCTAGTCACTTAGCCTCTGTACTTCAGTTTACTCATCTCTCAAAGGGCTAGATGATCTCTTTGGTCCTGATCTAAAGTCTTATGATTCCTATGTAAGGAAAAATCTAAATGTAAACCTCTTAGACATAGACGTGTATATATGTGTGTGTGTGTGTGTATGCACATATATATACATGTGTATATATGTATATATATGCACATATATATATGATCACATGCATGGTTATATGCATATGTAATGGGCACCTGCAGTGTATAAACATGTCTACAGTGCATCAGGCATGCACATATGTATTATGCATACATGTCACACATATGGACGCATGTCTGCACTCAGATACATGTGTGTGTTTGGATTCAATTCAACTCAACAAGCATTTACTAAGTACCTACCATGTACAAGGAACATGTGATAGCTACTGGAATGAAAAAACAAAAACGAACTAGTCCTTGCCCTAAGAAAGCTTATATTCTGTTGAAGAAAAACACCATGAGCACAAAGAAGTAAATACAAAACAGGTAACAAAGCAATTTCAGGAGAACTAAAAATAGCAAGAATCAGGACAGGCCTCTTGTAGGACATGGCATGGAAGGAACTTGAGGTTCTTTCTATAAAGCAGAAGGGAAGAATGAGAGAGATAGGACTGAGATGGGATACAGAGTGTCATGTATAGGGAATAATAAGTAGACCAGTTTAGCAAGAACGTAAAATGCATAAGGGCCGACGATGTATAATGAGCCTGGAAAGGAAGGTAGGAGCCAGATTGTGAAGAGCTTTGAACACCAAACAGAAGACTCTCTGTTTTATCCAAGAGACAATAGGGAACCATGAAAGCATTTTGAGAAGGAGAGTGACTGTAAAAACTGTACTTTATGGATATCAATTTGGCAGCTTTGCGGGAGATACATTGAAGAGAGGAGAAGCTGAGCACAGGGATATTAATTAAGAAGTTATTATACTAGTCCAGCTGAATGATAATAAAAGCTTTAATTAGGTTGGGGGTTGTGTGGATATAAAGGAGGCAGAAGAAAGTGCTATTATAGAGGCAGAATTTATAAGATTTGGCAACTGATTGGATATGAAGGGATGAGGGAAAAGGAAGAGTAAAGTTTGATTCCTAGGTTGTGAATCAGGGTGATTGGAGAAAGAATGGTACCCTGGACATAATTAGGAAGATTGGTAGGTTTGCTGGGGGAGGTGTGGTGTAATAATGAGATCTGATTAGACCTGTTGAGTTTGAAAATATGATACCCATCTGGAGATACTGAGAATGTAGTTGGAGATTCAGGACTAGAGGTGACTAGGGAGATTAGGACTCAATATGCAAATCTGAGAGTCATCTGATAAAGGTAATAGTTGAACTGATGTTAAGTTGATGAAATCACCTAGAGAAAATGGCCCAGGGCAGAGCTCTGTAGTATACTTATGCATAGGTGGAATGAAAGGTATGATAATCCGGCAGATGATTCTGGAAATATTAGTCAGACTTATAATAGGAGGACCAGGAGATGTCACTGTCACAAGAACCCGGGAAGAGAGAGTATCTAAGAGGAAAAGGTGGTTAATTGTTCACTCGACAAACAATTATTAGTGCATACTACGTGCCAGGCATTCTACTAAGGACCACAAATATAAAAAGAAGCAAAAGATAGTTCCTGCCTTCAAAGGAAAGCACAATCTAATGGGGGAGAAAACAAGTAAACAAATACATACAAACTATATATAGAATAAATAGGAGACAATTAACCTTTGTTAACCTCAGCTTCCTCATCTATAAAATGGTGATATTAATAGCACCTATCTTAACAAGGTTGTTGAGGAACAAATGAGATAAAATATAAAGTGCTTTACAAAATTTAAAAAGCTATATAAGTTCTATGATGATGATAACGATGAAGAAGATGATGATGATGATGATGATTTTTATTTTCTCCCTTTGGGAGTTGAAGTTGGAGAGGAAGGGGGTGGAACTGGGTCTCTGGTCTTGCTCTTGCTTGGTAGTCAAGTAGGTTGGTGGCAAGAGGCAGAGGTAGGGGCTGGATACTGGACTGAAGATCTCCCATAGTGTCTAGAACAATGTCCTGCATATAAAAGTCTTTTAATAAATATTTGTCGAATGAATAAATGTAAGCATACATGCTCAATGTGTCAAAAAGCAGTAAATGTTAGGCAAGGTCCCTATACTTAAAAAGCCTTACTCTAAAAGTAGAAATAAGAAAGACAAACATCTCAATATAAATGTGTATGAGTAAATGCAGTGTTTTGGACATTTAAATATCTCCCGATAACTCCAGGCTTGTTCTAAAATAGTATTAAAGTACAGTAGATATGTTCCTAATTTTTAAATTTATTTGTAACTTCTCTAAACATAGCAATTACAAGAATGATATCAGAGCTAAAAATGGCTCAAGAGTTACGAAAATGTGTTACAGAATGGATGCAATTATTCAGAGAGCATCCTGGAAGAGCTGGTACATAAGTGCTAATTTAAATAGAGATTACATAATATGAGAAATAAGAAGACAGAAGTTCTTCCATATAATGAGTAGCCAAAGTTCAGAGTTAGAAAAGGATGCAATGAGTAAATAGGGCTTGTTTCATTTGAAGGCAATTATGATATGTTCACATTTGACTCAGAAGGAAGCCTTCAGAGAATTATTTAGCCAAGTGATGTAGTTGGAGTGAGCATAGAAAATAATTTTGTTTATGATCTGAATATTATTTCCAAATGATTGCAGCTTGAGAGATCACTAAGAAAGGTACTGCAGTACAACAACTGTTATAGAACCGTGATGAGGACAATGAATTGGATAACACAAAAAAGAAGAATTATTTATCTCCTAGATGTAGTTAGTTGGTTTTTGATTTTGTCTGATTTGCCATTATCAGATATCTGTGCTATCAGAAATTAACTAATTGTACACAGGTAGGATCCTAGAAAAAGCTCTTAACTTCAGTTAACACTGCTTTCTCTCTATCTCAGCACCAGTGGGTGCACATGCCTACAGATTTGCTAAACATAGTTACCTAAATGAGAAGAAAGCCATATTCTTATGCTGTATTAATTAAGACAGTTAGATGGTACAGTGGATAGAGAGCTGGGCCTGGAGGCAGGAACACCACAGTTCAAACCTGGCCTCGGACACTTACTACCTGGGGGACCCTGGGCAAGTCTCTTAATCTTTGTGTCAGTCTCATCTGTAAAATGGGGATTTTAATAGTACCTACCTCCCAGGATTGTTGTGAGGATCAATTGAGGTAATAATTGTAAAGCTTTAGCACAGTGCCTCGCACCTGGTGAGTGCTATAAAAATATTAACTATTGTTATTAGTATATCATTTATACATATAGACCTTGAATTCCATCGTAATGAAAATTGCTATAACAAAATATTCATGTAAGTAAGGTGGTCAGGTGTTCTAGCATTACCGTTCACATTCCGTGTTTTCCATGCAAAGGAAGGGGATAGTTAGTCTTCATTGAACAAGACTTTTATTTTCATCTAGTGTATATAGTAAGTGCTTAATAAATATTTAGTCAGCTTTAGTTGGATATGTTATCTAATATAATATGAAGACTTTGAGAGAAGGGACTGTTTCATTTTTCTTTGTATCACCAGTGCTTCCCTCACTCCCTCCACCAGATCTGATTTAATTGGTTTAGGGAACTACCTGGTGAGAAAGCTCATTCCACCAATGTAGATTTAATAAACTGCTTTGCAACCCAGATTTAAAGAGTTGCCTGGGACACTGAGGGGGTTAATGGCTTGTCCAGGATTACACAGCCAGTATGTATCAGAGGAGGGACATGAACCTAAGCAATCAGTCAACAAGCATTTATTAAGTACCCACCACAAATCAGGAATATAAAAAAAGGGCAAAACAGTCTCTTGCCTCAAGAAGTTTATTTTCTAATGGAAGAGACAACACAAAGATAAATAGGTACATATAAGACACATACAAAGTAAATGTAAAGTAATGGGGTCATTCTGACTCCAAGGCTAGCTCTCCATCTGTTATACCATACTACCTCTCACAGTAGGCACTTAATTAGTGCTTATTGACTTTAATTGAAGTGGTATCTCTATAACAACCTTTATAATGCTGTTCATTTATTATTTAATGAGTCTTCTACATGATTATGAAGTGTTTTGTTCTCTTTTTTCTAATAAGGCATGTGAAATTCAAAGAAACTCATTAATTTTTCTAGTGTTCATGTAGAAAACTAGAGAGAATGAAGAATGGAATCAGCTGCATGGAGATATCCCCAGTATTCAAATCAAAAACCACAATAAATCTCAATATTCCATTTTCTTTGGAAATTCAACCTTTTTCTGTATTTATTTTTCTTTTTAGCTCCCATCGCTTCTTTCCATATTCAACTTTTTAAAAGGAGTTTTACTATTTAGTTTATATTCTTAGTATCCTTCTAGGATCTAAAAATGTATTCTGAAAATTGCACAACTCTTATTGAAAGAGAATAATATTCCAGAGTGCTGAATAAATTTCTAATTCCTATTATAGTTGAAGCTCAGATCTTTGCAATATATTTCATTGCATTTTGATAACTACAAATAGTTTACATTTCTCTCTCAGACCTACTTTCTGTCACCTAGTAGAAGAACAATTTGCAGCTAAATCAAAAATACCTACAGATTATGAGTTTTCCTAATCCTGGATAAAATGACATTGTTCACTAGCATTGATGCATCTTATCTTAGACTTGTTTCCCTAACTTGCCACTTTTTATATAACCATAGTCTAAAAATTACCTCCAAACAGCATGTACACTTTTTGAAGATATTTTGCTGTCAGTAAATAAATATATATGCTGGTCAAAAAAATAACCCATGTCAAAAAAGTCAGGTGTAAGATTAACAAGTATCAGTGTCTCTTCTCTTTGAAGGTCATCTGTAGCACTTAGTCTGAAGTTGTAAACCTTCAAGTGCTAAATGAATACAAAATGATCATATTGCTTTTAATGTAATAAATGTAATGTGATGTACTATAAATGAAATAAATGTAATAAGATTAAATGTATGTATATTTCACAATTTTTGTTTATAAGAGTTGTATTGCTTAAATTACAGGTTATCCATTTTCATGTTTTGTGCATTTTTCAGGACTTGAGAGAGACAAGTTTGATAATAAAACTGTATCATTTGAGGAGCACATTAAGTCTGAACACAATATGTGGCATTATTTGTACTTCATAGTTCTGGTGAAAGTTAAAGACCCAACTGAATACACTGGACCTGAAAGTTATGTAGCTCAAATGATTGCGGTAAGTCATCCAAAAATTTTAATGTTGAATATTAGTGGATCTGTTTTGTTTCATAGTTATTTCAGGTTTTGCCCACCCCCATCTTCAACATGGGAAGATTCTAGAAATGGTTCCTGAAAAGTTTGAAATGGGACTGCTAATATATAAGGACCACTAATACGGATTATTTATATATTAATCAATCAACAAGCTTTTATTATGTATACATTGCTATGTTAGGCACTTGGGAGATGGAGACAAAAAAAGAAACAGTCCCTGCCCTCCAGAAGCTGACATTCATATGAAAGAAACATATTCATATCATTAGTATAGGACAGGGACTGGACCTGCCTCAAACAATGTAGATTGGCACCTTCTCAGCCACTTATAGTCTTAGAGAATTGCTAGAACACTGAGAGTTAAGTTGCTTCCCTGGGACAAATGAGCTCACCAGTGTGTGTTAGAGCTCGGGAAGCCAGGCCATCATGATTCTTAAGTTGGCTCGCTAGTTACCACACCATGCTGTACATAATAAACAAGTGACTAGAGAGCCTGCCTTGGTATCATGAAGACTTCCATTCAAGCCCTGATTCTGACCTAGACCAGTTGGATGTATGACTGCGGGCAAGCCTTTTGATCCTCTTAAGATTATAAATTACAAATGAATTGCCATTGGTGAAGGGAGTTTCTATATCAGAAGTTCCCCATACTTATAAAATAACAGCTCATACACACATATTTAAATTGCCACAATAACTAAAAAGACTGTGGTTGCCATGAAGGAAGTACCTATACCAGCAACATGATAGATTCTTGCGATACAAAAGTACTTTGTAGTAATTGTTCCTATACTCAGAGCTAGATGAGCTCATCTATTTGGATATTGCTTCCCAGAATACAAATACATAGCTCATCCATGCTTGCCTTTTTTGTTTTGTACAGCTCACATACTCCTCTAAGTTCACTTAAGAGGGTCTACTGAACATAGTAGGAGCCTTCCTCACCTCTTCCCAACATTTCAAGGTTATTAATATAACCCTAGTATTGTCCATCAGTTATCCCTTACTTTGGACGTATGAATGTTTCTAGGACACATTTCCTTGATGATATCCTTTTGTACAATTCTTATATGGTATTGCCTGCCCCTGAGCTTTTCTATTGCTGATTGTGTTACTCATTTTTAATCCTTCAGAGAACTAATTCTCCATTCTGTTAAAGGGGATGAGCTTGAGTCCTGAGTTACATATGCAGACTAGCTTTGGGAGGGAATGCTCTAGCTTACCAACAGGTAGACTTTTGTTGTAAAAGTGGAGTTATGAATGAAATTTTAAAACTTTATCATCTGATACAACTTTCAGGGAGTTATATAAAGGAAAAGAAGCATAAATGGTTCTTAGGAAATGATCCTGCCTTTATTAGAGAAGACAGAAAAGCAAGAACATGCTAAGTTTTGGGAGTGCCATGCCTCCCTCTCCCCCAAAGTTGTTACCTTAACTATTTGAATTTTATTCTTTGCTCTTATATTACTAAACTGGAATTCAGGAGATTTGGGTTTTGGTCTCCATCCTACCACTGCTTTGCTGCCTGACTTTGACCAAGTCCTTTAGTCTCTTAGGGCCTCAGTTTCTTTATCTGTAAAATGAGGGGGTTGTATATATTAATCTCTAAGGTTCCTTCTAACTCTAAGAATATGAGTCTATAACTATGAATACCAGCATCCACATTAATATTCATGGGAAATATATTAATCTTTTGGCTCTGGGAATTAGAATTTTCTGATAAAATATATTAATGCATTGTACATTAGCCCTAATGGTAAGAACTCTGAACTGTAGGGTCTGAAAAATTAACTGAATTTTGAAAGCATAGTTTTCTTGCCTTCAAATTCAAAACCAAGATGTCTAAATATTTCCTATCTCTTAGCCAAAATTAAGATAGGGTACCTTCTTAGACTCCTTTACTGATAAGATTAAAACCATTTGATATGAGCTTCCTTTTGTATTCCCTCAAACTCAGCAGCATCCTTTCCTCCTTACCTTCCTTATGGGAAGAGAAAAGGTATTATTACTGTTCCTCATTAAGGCTAATCCCACTAATGGCCCCCACAATATCATTTCCTCCTACTTCTACCTTTAGAACCTTGCTCCAGCAGTCATCCTTTCTCATTCTTACATCTTTAAGAGAGAGAGAGAAAGACAGAGACAGAGAGAGAAAATGAGACTTTCCCATCTCCAGTAGCTTCTTAGAATTGTTTCATTTTTGTATTTGAATCTCCAGCATCTAGCATGGGGTCTGGCATAGACATTTAATTGATTGATTGATTAAGTCTAACCCGTTTACCTACTGCCCTATATTTTTTCTCTTGTTTACAACCATAATTTTGTTTACATCCAAAATTTTTTGGATGATGTCCGTAACAAATATCTATATTTCCTCACTTCCCATTACCCTCAATCCTTGTAATCTAGTTTTTCTTCCTACCATATAACTGAAGCTAATAATGTATTTATTAGCTGAAGACATCAATACAGTATTGTCTTATGTTGCTAATTGACTCATTTTCACTTAAATTCTTGCCATGCATATGTACATATTTTAATATTGACTTATCACAGAATTTCAGAGTGAAGAGACCTTAGATACCACCTAGTCCAACTCATAACAAAAATAAATAATGAAATAATCTGGTCTTCAAGCTCCTTCCAACGTGTGGGAACCCACTGCTTTCCAAGGCAGCAGTTCTACTTCAAGTTGGCTCTAGTTATGAGGAAGTTTTTCCTTATAAAAAGTTTTACATATCTTTTTTGCAATTTCTACCTACTGCTTCTAGGTTGTGCCTCCTGGGGCCAAACAGAAAAAGTTTGGTCCCTCTACAGGACAGCCATTTGGATACCTATCATGTTATCCTTTTTTTCTAGACTAAACAACTTTAGTTCCTTCAACAACCCTTATATGCTATAGATTCTAGGCCCTTTCCTTTATATCCTAGATACCCTTCTCTAGATACTTCCTAGCTTATCAGAATCCTTCCTAAACTATCCAGAACTGAACACAGTACTCTGGAGGTGATATAACCAGGGCAAAATACAGTGGGACTATTTCCTTCCTATCCTTGGAAACTATGCTTTTCTTAATGCAACTCAAGATCATGTTAGCTTTCTTTGGGTGTCATACCACACAACTAGCTCTTACTGAGCTTGCAGTCCACCAAACCCTCCAGATCTTTTTCAGACAAACTGCTGTCTAACCATGTACCTGTATATGTATGTAATAAACTATGTACATGTATCTTCTGTACTAGATTGTAAGATCCTGAATGTCAGGCATCATTTTAGTTATACTCATTTGTATCTCTTTCTATGCTTGGGAGAGTTTTCTACATGCAGTTGTTACATGAACAAATGAATGAGAAAATGCCCTATATATTGGAAAGAGAACTGGGTTTGGAATCAGAGAACCTTGGTAGCAAGGACCTAGTAGTAAGTCCTAGCCTTCCAACTTGCTAGCTCCTTGTCTCTGAGCAAGTCACCATACTACTCCTGAGCCTGTTTCCTAAATTATACTATGTCTTTTTGAGGATGAATACCACATTACCAATTTCAGTCAGGTCCTCATACACTGAGGGCAATTTCCTATTTAATTAAATTGAAAAGAGACCCATTTACCTATTCCCTTTATCCCCAATTACATAAAGAATAAAAAGAATCAACAATTTTCCAGATGCTCTTTTGTCATTCTGCAACCCCAAAGCAATTTTGTTTAGTTAAACCGTATTTTCTGGTCATAGCTATTGGAGAGGAAAATATTTTGGCTCATCAAAGATATAAAGTCTTTGGAGATCTGTGTTGCACATGCAGCACCCATTATCACCATTTGCTATGATAATTTTTTCAGTATGTTGTGTCACAATTATGGAATTAAGTGTTCTGATTCCATTTTATAATTTATACTAATTATGTAATTGGATACAATTATATAACTGCTCAATCTTCCACTAAAACCTAATTTAAGGAACTAAGAACTTCACGAGATTTTGAAAACTTGTTTACACTTTAAGAAAGAGAGCCTATTGTCATTCTAAAGTTGGATCAAGAAATCAGTATATCAGTTCTTCACTTTCCATATTATGAATGCCAATATGTTGGGAGATCCTTGAGCTTCTACCTAGAGACTTCATTGCTTAATCTGTTGCCAGAATTGTTTTATCTTTATCTCTAATTTCCTTGTCAAGTGTATGTATTACTGTTTTCTTCATGTAAACAAATGCCAACTTTCTAATCCAATTTTATGTTTGGGAAATAGTGATTAAGGGAAGCAAGCAGTGCAAGTCAGTGGTAGAACCCAAAATGAGCCTTTGTCTCCTACCTTCTGTTCTGGTACTAATACTGTTAAACTATAATGCCTTTTAGTAGAAGAGCAAGAAATTTTCCAAAGTTATGTTTTAAAAATTTATTTGGCAGAGGGGAAATAAAGTAGAAAAAGTGTAAGCTAGGTAGTTAATTAGCTCTCCTGACAAAAATGGTGTACAGGTTGCCATCTCATGAGTCAGAAACTGTAAAGCAGTATGGCGTAGTGGACAGACCACTGTATCTGTGTCAAGAAAACCTCAGTTTAGATTCAAAATCATAATCTTAACAAAGGGACTCCAACTCTATAGACCTTAGTTTCCTTATCCAAAAGAAAAAAGAAAGAGTCATTTAGATTAGTTCATTAACTTATTAAAGCCCCAATGCCCAAGGCATCTGTGGTATGTCTGCCCCTTTACATCTAGTTCCATTAAAACAACAAATCAACAAGCAGTATGCACTTGTACTTATATAGAAGGAGTCCTTCAAAAGCCTGTTCTGTAGTCAGGGTACAGATTTTCCTTTCTGCTTCCCTAATGATTGAATAGGCAGGAGGTGATCACCTTATGATGACAGAAAGGAAAGAGATTAAGTTAAATGGCAGAGATGCTTTTACAGAGCCAAATGAAAGCATGAAATTTCTCCCAAGGACTAAAATTATTCCAATACTCCTTTTGTTTTCAAAAGAGACACACAAAAAATCAACCTTTGTGATGTCTCCAAAGAGAAGTCTAAACCTGCTTTCAGAAAAGGACCAGGTAAATTATAATGAAGAGGCCTCGTTAGGTAATGAAGTAGCTAACTAGAAATGAAGGCCAGAAATGTGGGAAAACATGCTTCAGAAGGAAATGAACATAGTAAAATTTTGTTTTTGTTGTCTTTGTTTTTTTAAGGACTTGGACTTTTTAGCTACTGAATAATACTAGTTTAAGCATAGCTGATTCTTGTTTGAAAGGCATATTTTCTTCCATAACATTAAGACATCTTTCCAGCTGCTTTATGGTAAAAGACAGTAGCAACCAAAAAATGCAAAAATCTGTTTCCACCATGTCCATTTTGCATAAGTTTTTACTTTTATTCAGAGCTCCCTTGAATTCAAGGAATACTTGAATATGTCATAGAATGATAGATCTAGAACTGGAAAAGACATCGGAGGTCATCTATTCCAACTTCCTGATTTTATAGTAACAAAAGAATAAACGAAAAGGATCACCAATTGCCCAATGGACATTTAAAAGTGGCTGTCTTAGAGACTTCATGAACTCAATAAGTCTAAAACCGAGCTCATTATCTTTTTTCTAAGGTCATACCTTCATCCTGAAAGAACAGCAGCACCATTCCTCTAGTGCCTTGGGTTTATAATCTCAGCATTGGCCTGCTTTCGCTGTCTGTCACTCCATTCCAATAATTTACCAGATCTCACCATTAGTATCTTCACGACATCTCCCTGAGCTAACCTAGCTTACTGCAATAGTCTCCTAATTGATCTCCCTGCCACAAGTCTGTCACCACTAAACTCCATCCTATGTACTGCTGCTAAAGTTATTTTCCTTAAAGGCAAATCTGACCACGTGACTTCTCTACTCAACCAACTGCAATGACTCCTTCTTGACTCTAGGATAAAATTCCTCTGTTTAGCTTTCAAAATCCTATACAACATGGCCCCAGCCTATCTTTCCAACCTCATCACGTATTACTCCCCATCTCACACTCTGCTATTCATCCAATCTCACATCTCTTTTCACTAGCTACCCTTCATGCTCGAAATGCATTCCTTCCTCATCTCACCTTATGATATCCCTCTATTCCTTTATGATGCAGCTCAGGTACCATCTTCAGGAATCCTTTCCTGAACCCCCTACTAGTGTCCTTCCTTCCACATGACCTTGTATTTAACTACTTTGTCTACGTTTGTATTTATTCACCTTATACTTATTCCATATACATTTCTATATGTACTTGTCTCCCCTATTAGAATGTAAGCTCCATGGGAAAAGGGATTGTTTCATTCTTTGTTCTTGTATCCCCAGTGCCTAGCATAGTGCCTGGCATATAGTAGGCCTTTCTTGATTGTTTGATTTTTGTGCACTTATTATGTGCTAAGTTCTAGAAGTACAAATATAAAAGAACGACAGTTCTCATTCTTAAGTGGCTCATACTTTAATGAGAAAAACCACACATATATAGGGTTTCATTGGTAAATCAGATGGAAAGGTCCTATGGTTCTTTGGGTTCAGTGGAAAATCAGATGGTAATGCATCTTTTTAAATGATATTTTCACTGAAAAAATCATATTTGTTACTGAATTTGAACCATTTGACTGTGCCAAAAGAGTTTGGTGTCAAGAACTTTTTTTTCCTGGGCTTTTTGTAGCTCTAGTTCTTGAAGAGATAGGGGTCATTATCAGTTGCATAAGCAGTTGCATATCCCATCTCCAAAGAGAATTTAAGAAGTGAGATCTGTACCTGGGTTCTCTGACTCCAGAGAGAGTACTCTTTCCATTGTCCCATGCTGTCTGGGAAAAAACCAAATCACTCAAGTAGTTTCTACCACTGGAAAAAAAAAAAGAATTATAAAGGAAAAAAATGGTGTCTGATCTGAGGGTTCTGAAATGGAAAAATAGCCTCTCGCCAGTAAGTTTACCAACTCTGAAAAGTACCAGGTATCCTGTGATATGTGAAAGTGTGAGTATATTGGATGTGGTCATTTCCAAGCTCAACTTTGATAAATTAATCTGAATCATGTGAATGTAACAATACGAGTAGCACAGGGTTATTCTGATCCATCTGTCTTATCACTGAATATTCAGGGCAAGATGAATTTGCTTCTGTTTTGAATGTTGTGACCTCTTAGAAACAAAGATCCATCCTAAAACATTTATTTCAGATTTACAAAAGGATATTCATATCTGTGGTTCTCATAACTTTAATAAAAAGAATTTATCCTGTTGTTATAAGGAAAAATTTTGTTTCCCAGTTCTGGTCATTACCGTAAGATCTTGTTCAAATCTCAGTTGGCTTTCTGGAATAATAATGTTCACGTTGTTAAGACTGATACATTTACTCTGAAAGTTTGGCTTTCTTCCAAAGGATAACAGATGCTATCAAAATGCAAGTTGTGGGAAGAAGTAGTAGATACCGTAAAGGCACACAACTTTTATTTAATGATTTTTAAAAGACTGACATAACCCATATCTCATTATGAGTAATTAGTTTAAAGAATAATTACAATGAAATAACACTATTGTGTTAAGGTCCTGCTGACAGGCTAATTTCCTTGGAAATATAAAGATAGATTAGCAGGAACATCATGGTGCAGTGGAAAGAACAATAGCCAGGGAATCAAAAGGTCTGGGTTCAAACTCCAACCCTACAAGTTAGTAACCTGTTTTACCTTGGGCAACCTGACTTGGTCGCAGTTTCCTCATGAAACAATCTCTAAGATCATGTCTAGCTCTAAATTTATAATGTTTAAATTGGTCCAGCCACTAATAACCTTACCCTAATAATGAGGAGGACTACTAGCTGACAGTCCTGTGCTCACTCTGTTGATTATATATGTCACCATTCAACACCAGAGGTCACTCTGTTAAAATACCAAGTTCTCTGTGGTTCTCATAGAGTTGGCTGCCTCTTGAAAATTCTACCCATTTTATGGGGAGTAGGGAAAAGGAAAGAGATCAGGGCTCATATGATTTATCTAGGGGGGGTGGTGGTGTATATAGATTTATTTAGCTTGATCATTTTGGCTTATATCCCCACCCACTAGGAGAAAACTCCACCTGCTTTCCTTCAATACTGAGTTTCAATGGAACATTGACATATATCATAGAGTATACCATATGTTCATGGCATACTATAAACAATTCTTTAAACATAATTGTAGAAGCAAGAAGGATAAAACTCAAACACATTATCAAACAATTTTCATGTGGGCTGGGTACCTGATTTCCTCCCAGATCTAGCAACCCAGACTTTTTTGGCTTCTAGGCAAGCAAATCTCAAGAGTTTAAAGAGATAAAAGTTTGGAGCTTATGATTTAGGGGCCATCTGGTCTCCACCTCCTTCTTGAGAGTAGCCATCATATTCTAAGTCAAGTGTTAAGTCTTCCTCCAGCCATTTTTGTCTCCCAAGTTGGTCTACTTTGTCTTTACCTCCAAGTTCTCCCACTGTATATATTCACTAGTGCTTTCATGAGCTTGAAACTCTTTAGAGGTGGGCATAGCCTCCTTGTATCACAGTCATACCATGAGAAAACAGTTTTAGGCAGTTTTGATGGCTATTTCATCTTGTTTATCCTCAAATTTCCATGCTGAACACATCTTGACTAACTTTCTTCAATATTTATATACTTTCTCCCATATTTCTCAATCCTCTTCTATGTATGTAGCCGCAGGTTTACATCTAGCCATGTCCTTAAGAAGGAAGGACCAGCAGAACAAAATCAATGTATAATTTTGTCTATAAGAAGTTATGAAAATAAACAATCTAAGAATTTTGCCCAATTGCCTGATAATCACTATGCCAGCAAATTTATTAGTAAAAGGATAGTCATTTGGTCATCTCTCTTAGATCAAAGATCCTCATGGTGGTAGGCTCACAGTTTACATACCCTTTGAAGAGTAGGGAAAACCTAGGGTGGGAATCAAACTTGATTAGTTAGCAATTAATGAGAGGATGAGTATTACAATGAAAGACTGGACCTGAACTTTATTTATGTCGTCCATTTCTAAGTTCCTCTCAGCTTTAGACAATCTGTTCAAAGAAATTATGCCCTACCTAAAGCTGAGCAGAACACAAGCAGAACATAGCTACTCAACCTGGGTGGAATGAGAAAGTTAATCTAATCTTTTTATAACAGCAATGACCTTCAAAAGACTGAACTTTTAAAAATCAGGACTTTAGAAAAAGGGGGGAACTCTGGATCTCCCTAAATCATTGGTTATTAATACTAATTTTTCTCAAGAGGAAATCAGCAAGAAGAGTATAGAAGTACAATGAAGTTGTAGATACTAGTCCTATCACTTTACACTGCATGTAATCAGGGAAATTAAAGAGTTTCTTCAAAAAAGTGCTAATTGTATGTCAAAGGAAAATCAAAGAAAAAAATTAATATGGAAAAATTCAAGAGAATCATTGATATCAGAAGGTCGGAGGATAAAGGAATGTAACACGGAGAAGAAAGGGAAGGACGATGATCACTGAACATTTGGAGCTATATAATATATAAGAGGTACTTCCTGTAGAAAGTGATGTTGGACTCACTGAGGAAGAGGAAGCATTTTTGTTCCAAGAATTATATAAATATCTAGAACAAAAATCGTTAATGCGGAATTGAAGAAGCAAAGAGATAATGAGAGCACCTACGTATACTAAATGCCAAAACAAACTGTATCCTACAGTAGGATTGTATAATTAAGAGTGGGACAGGACAGTCCAACACCAACCTATTAGAGATGAGGAAACTGATGTGAAGTGATTTTCCCAGGAGCACACAAGTAGTTAGTGCCACAACTGAGATTCAATCCCATCTTCTTTGACACGAAACCCAACACCTTTTTGAATATACTATATTGCTTCTACAAAGAACTGGCAGCTGTGATTTGATTTAGATTAGCTGTGATTTACGTATAGAGAACAAGAAAGATGCGGAAGTATTGGGCAGATTTTGTTCTGGTAAAATCCTAAAGCATGTGATTTAATAGATGGTTTGTGAGCATTTAGAAAGGGAATTGATTTCTTTACCTCCTTTTTTTGGTTTAAAACATGATTCTGTTTACAACAATGTGATATAAGCACAGAAAGCACATCTATATTAAAAGATTCACATTTATCAAATATTTTATAATTTATAAAGTACTTATTTCACAACAACCCATTAAGATATATGCCATACCTAATATTTCCCTCATTTTGCAGCTGAGAAACCAAAACATAAAGAATTGAATGATTTGCCCATGGTGACACAGGTAATAAGTAGCAGAGCCAGGAGTTAAAATCTAGTTCTTCTAATTTCAGGTCCAGTATGCTATGTATCTATTGCATAAAGTTTGCTATTGCTGTAAGACTATTTTTTAAATGGAAAGGAAAGAGCGTGGCATAATAAAGAGAGTGCTGGATTTGGAGTAAAGACAAACTTAGTTTGAATCTTGCCTCCAGAGCTTAACCATATAACCATATACACAGCCTCAATTTCCTCATTTGTAATATAGGGATAATAATATTAGTTGTACCTGGTTATGAACTAAAAAAATAAAATATTGTCTTTTATTGACACATAATATTGAATATAATGAATATAGGAGAACCTGGTGTAAAATAACCAGATATTCTTGTTTGACAAAAGAAGTAAAAATGCTAATTAATGAATGTGCTAGTTATAATGTCCCCAATTCATTAAAATACACATACAAATAAATTGATACTTATATTTTAAAATGTTACCTATGTATCAGAAGTGACAAAAAAACCCCAAATCCCACCCTACATATTTTCATGTTTTTCATTGGCATGACTTGTGTAAAGTGACATTTGTTTGAATGCGACTTCTAGATTTTACCAACCTATTTGTTGTCCAAATGATTATAAATCATTGTCTCTTGCTTTCTCAACAAAACAGAGTTTAAATTTTACTCTCTGACCTGGAGACAGTGCTTCTAAATTCATACAAGTTAAATGGCTCAAAGGGAGTTAGGAAATTTCTCCTACTTTTGGAAGCTTCTGGAGAATTTCTGTTTCCAGAGCTGATAGTGAGGTAGATTTTAATAGCACTCAATTCAGTTAGAAAAATGTAATTTTTTAAGATAGTATTTTATTTTTTCTCCGGTTACATGTCAAGAACATTTTTAGCATTCATTTTTACAAGATTTTGAGTTCCTTATTAGTCACAGTTGTGAAAGAAGAAACAGATCAAAAGGAAAAAAAACACAAAAAAGAATAAATTAAGTGAAAAAAGCATGCTTCAACCTGCATTCAGAGTCCATCAGTTTTTTATCTGGATATGGATAGCATTTTCTTTCATGAGTCTTTGTATTTGTCTTTGATTGTTGTGTTGCTGAGAAGAGCTGAGTCATTCGTGCTTGATCATAACACAATGTTGCTGATACGATGTACAATGTTTTCCAGGTTCTCTTCATTTCACTTTGCATCAGTTCACACAAGTCTTTCCAGGTTTTTATGAAATCTGCCTGTTAATTATTTCTTATTTCACAATGGTATTCTATTACATTCATCTACCCCAGCTTGTTCAACCATTCCCCAAGTGATGGACATTTCCTCAGTTTCCAATATTTTGCCCCCATGAGTAGGGCTGCTATAAATATTTTTGCACATATAGGTCCTTTTCTGTTTTTTTGTGATCTCTTTAGGATATAGATGCAGTAGCGGTATTGCTGTATCACAGTTTGGTTGCCCTTTGGGCATAGTTCTAAATTGTTCTCCAGAATAGTTGAAACAGTTCACAACTCCACCAACACTCCATAAGTGTCCCAATTTTCTCCATATTTTCTCCAGAATTTATCATTTACCTTTTCTGTCATATTAGCCAATCTGATAGGTGTGAAGTATTACCTCAGAGTTGTTTTTATTTGCCTTTCTCTAATCAAAAGTGATTTAGAACACTTCTTCAAATGAGTATAGATAGCTTTGATTTCTTCATTTAAAAACTTCATGTTCATATCCTTTGACCGTTTATCAATTGGGGAATGGTTTATATTCTTGCAAATTTGACTCAATTCTTTAAACATATGAGAAATGTGGCCTTTATCAGAGATGCTTGGTATAAAACTTGTTTCCCAGCTTTCTGTTTTCCTTCTAATCTTGGTTGCATTGGTTTTGTTTGTACAAAAGCCTTTTAATTTGGCATAATCAAAAGTATCTATTTTATGTTTTGGAGTGCTCCGTTTGGTCATGAATTCTTCCCTTCATAGATATGACAGGTAGACTATTCCTTGCTCTTCTAATTTGCTTATGGTGTCATCTTTTATGTGTAAATCACACCAAAAGTCTGTCATATCTAACTTTTCTAATATTCTATTTACTTCCTTAGTTTCTTGTTTATTTTTTGGTTGGATTTATTAAGTTCTGAGAGGGTACAGCTGAGGTTCCCCCACTAGTATAGTTTTGCTGTCTATATCTTCCTGTAACTAACTTAACTTCTTTAAGATTTTAGATACTATACCACTTGGTATGTGTATGTTTAGTATTGATATTGCTTCATTGTCTGTGATACCTTTTAGCAAGTTGTAGTTTCCTTCCTTATCTCTTAATTAGTTCTATTTTTGCTTGCACTTTGAGATCAGGATTGCTACCCTGTTTTTTTTTTCCTTTAGCTGTAGCATAATAGATTTTACTCCAGCCCCTTAGCTTTATTCTGTGTGCGTCTCTCTGCTTCAAGTATGTTTCTTGTAAGCAGTGTATTGTAGGATTCTGGTTCTGACCCACTCTGCTAACTGCTTCCATTTTGTGAGAGAGTTCATCCCATTCACTTTACAGTTATGATTACTACCTGTGTATTTTCCTCCATCCTATTCTTCCTCCTGGCTGTCCTCTCTCTCCTTTCAACCTTTCCATCCTTAACCCCTTCCAATCTGACTTCTGTGCCTACTATTCTGCTGAAACTTCCTCAAGCAACCTTTTAGTGTCCAGTAGTTTTTTTTAATTCCTCGTGTTCCTTGACCTTTCCTCAGCAATTCATCCTATCTTCATTTATACTGCTTTATCCCATGACTTTCACAATTCTGATCTTTCCTGATTCTCTTTCCAACACTCTGACTTTTCCCTCTTCTACTTCCTTCTTCTACCTCCTTTGATAACTATATTTTGGGACCAGAATACTAACATCTTTGCTGTCCATCTTGCACCCAACTCTCACCTGTGGCTCCAAGAAGCTGTCCCATGTGCAGCAGCCATACCTTGGTAAACCATCTCAGGAGATGGGCTAAACCAGGTTGAGGGAAACTTATGGGCCACAAACCTCTTGGTGAGTTAGGGATTATTGACCCCAAGCATAGGAAGATGTCCCCCAATGGAATGAGCAGATGAGAACAATTTGTTCTAATGATCGTGAAGGCAATTGAAGCAGACACTGTGGAGCACTTAGAGCTTGGGCAGATGTCAAAGATGCCAAGGTCATTAATTCCCTCCTGGCAGTGGTGGGACTCAAATAAATTAACAACTGGTTCTCTGTCCTAATGACCATTTTTGGGGGGTTGTTTTGTTTTTTGGAATCAGTCACTGAGTAAGCATTTATCAAGTAGTAGACAACCTCAGTCCAAATCATGCATAAGTGACTAACCATGTGACTCTGGGAAAATCACTTATTCTCAATCTCAGTTTCCTGGTCTGTAAAATTAGATTCATTCTAAATCTATGATTCATAGGATCTGGCAACTTTTTAAAATTCATTTCGCCATGATTCCGACTTTTCCTTGTGCATGCAAATTGTTTCTTCGAGTAATGATCCTAACCCACATTTCTCTAATGTCTTCAAGTTTACAAAAGATGTTCATCGCAATAACCCCTGCAGTGCAGGTTTCATTTCCCCCATTATTGAAGTGGGTCAATCACATAGCAAAAGAGAAGAACGGGCAGTTTGGGTCAACAATGTCTTGAATGTACAGTGCATCTTTAGGGCATTTCAGCTCAGACTTTACAGGATGCGTTTTGTTTGCAGCTGGTTTACCCAGTCTATGACCTGTAATCTCAGATACATTGACATAATTGATCTTAGAGAGCAAAGATTTTACTTGTTCAGCATCCTCTGTTTAATGTGGTGTTTCCCAAAAATTAGGAATCATTACATTGTTTGCTCTAAGATGTCTGTCTTCAAACTCTCAGGAGAACATTTCATCCATGTGTTGTCATATCATAAAGAAAGCATTGTGCTTTGATAAACATCAATCAGAACATACATTTTCTTCATTTTATCGATACTAAACAAAAATTTCTAGGCTGAATTAATAAATAGCAGAGGCTATGCAGATTAAATATGATCGAATAATGTGTGCGACAAACCTGTTTCTCACAGGAAAGTTGTGACCATTCTTCCCATAGAGTTAGAATATATTTTTGAGCAGAGCATATTTTCTGAGCAATAGTATGTAATCCTGGTTTTGAGTTTACACTTCATATCAGAATAATAATTAGTCATTACAGTTAATATTGCTGTTAAAATAAAAGTCAAATTAAAGATAAAAAATATACTTAGAAGTGAAAAGTAATACTTCTTCCTTTCTTGTAACATTCCGTGCAGTTATATGCACAACAGGCATCATGAACTATGCTCCAACTTCTTTGGGCAAATATTTGTCTCACCCTAAACTTCATAATAATTGCTTATGTTAAAAAGAAAAGGACACATGCTTTATAGTTCCTGCTGTGTAATAGAACCCAAATTTCTCAATGCTACTGCAGTTAAAAAAAAAAAAGCAAAAGCACCGAAATCACAGTAAGCAAATATATCCTTATGGTCCATAACCCTAACCCTAAAGTGCCATTTAACAACCGGTTTGCAGAACTTGACATAAAATTAGGTATCGGTTCTGTTGAACGGATGCGAACTGGCTGAATCCCACCACCTTATCCTGGGCTGTCTCCAGTCGTCTTGACTTTTGTCTTGCCACTGGGCTTTGATGACTCTGGAAGACAGAGTGAAGCTGATGACTTTGTGTAACTCTGCCTCACTTAAATCTAATTCACCCAGAAGTTAAGACATTACCCAACGATGCACTGGTCCTCTGCAAAAAACAAAGGACAAACAACAAGTATGTCCTCAATCTTCTTTTCTGTACTCTCTTCCTTAGTGAACTCACATTTAATGTTATATATAAAATTATATATATGTATATATGTATATATATGTGGGTATGTATATATTTCATTTAGATTGTCAAATTTATTGGCATATCGTTGTGCAAAATAACTCCTAGCAATTGTCTTAATTTCCTCTTCCTTGGTGGTCAATTCACCACTTTCATTTTTAAATCATTTAATATTTTATTTTTCCCAATTATATGTAAAAACAATTTTAACATTCCTTTTTCAAATTTTGTGTTCTGAATTCTCTTGCTCTGTCTCCTCCCCCTCAAATTGAGAAGGCAAGCGATTCGACATAGGTTATACATGTATAGTCATGCAAAAGACATTTCCACGTAAGTCATTCTGTGAAAGAAAACACAGCCAAAAAAAAGGCAAAGGAAAAGTACCTTTTATCTGCATTCAGGCTCTACCAGTTCTTTCTCTGGAGATGGACAGCATCTCTCATCTTAAGTCCTACCAAATTGTCTTGGATCATTGTATTGCTGAGAATAGCTAAGTTATTCATAATAGATCATCATACAATATTGCTGTTACTGTATATAATGTTCTCCTGCTTCTGCTTATTTCACTGTGCATCCATTCATGTAAGTCTTTCTGTAGTTTTCTGAGAGCATTCTGCTTATCATTTCTTAAAACAACCACAAATTGTTCAGCCATTCTCCAATTGATGGACATGACCTCAATTTCCAAATTCTTTGCCACTACAAAAAGAGCTGATATAAATATTTTTCTACACATATGTCCTTTTTCTTTTTGTTTTTTATCTCTTTGGGATTAGTTCCAAATTGCTCTCCAGAATGGTTGAATCAGTACACAATTTCACCAATAGTATGCTGTTTTAACTTTCCCATATCCCCTCCAATACATTTCATTTTTCAGTTGCCTTTTCTGTCATATTAGTCAATCGAACAGGTGTGAGGTAATAGCTCAGAATCATTTTAATTTGCATTTCTCTCATCAGTAGTGATTTAGAGCACTTTTTATGTGACCATAGATAGTTTTGATTATTTTGTCTGAAAACTGCCTGTTTATATTCTTTGACCATTTATCAGTTGGGAAATAGCTCTTCTATAAATTTGACTCAATTTTCTATATGTTTGAGAAATGAGGTCTTTATCAGAGAAACCCATTGTAAAAATTTTTTTCCAGAGTAATGATTAACAACTATGTATTTCCCTCCATCATATTTTCTCCCTGTTTATCCTACCATCTCTCTCTCCTTTTACTCTGTCCATTCTCAAAATTGTTTTGCTTCTGACTTTTACCTACCCCAAACTGCTCTCTCTTCTGCCAGCTCACTTTCTCTTATTCTCTTTCCTTTCTACTTTCCTGTATGTGTTGATTTCTGTGCCCAACTGAATGTATATATTATGCCCTCTTTGAGCCAATTCCAATGAGAGTAAGGTTCGTGTACTCCCCTCCCTGCTTTTCCTATTTCTCTCTGTAAAATCTCTTTCAGGCCTCTTTTTTTTGTCAGACAGTGTATCCCATTCTACCTCTCTCTTTCCCCTTCTCCCTGCATTCTTCTTTCTCACCCCTTAATTTTATTTTTTTAGATAACCATATTATCACATTCAACTCCCAATTCTGCTTTCTGTGTATGTGTACTTCTTCTAACTGCCCTAAAAATGAGAAAGTTTTTAGGAATTATAAAGATCATTTTCTTATGTATGAATATAAACAATTTAAACTTATTGAGTCCCTTATGATTTCTCTTTCCTATTTATTTTTCTATGCTTCTTTTGCTTTTTCTATTTGAGAGTCAAATTTTCTATTCAGCTCTGATCTTTTCATGCGGAATGCTTGAAAGTCTTCTATTTCATTGAATGTTGATTTTTTCCCCTTGAAGGATTATACTCAGTTTTTCTGGGTAGGTGATTCTCAGTTGTAATCCTAGCTCTTTTGCCTCCCAGAATATTAAATTCCAAGTCCTCTGATCCTATAATGTAGAAGCTGCTAAATCTTGTGTTATCCTGACTGTGGCTCCATGATATTTGAATTGTTTCTTTTTGGCTGCTTTAACTATTTTCTCCTTGATTGGGGAGGTCTGAAATTCAGCTATAATATTCCTGGGAGTTTTCATTTTGGGCTCTCTTTCAGCAGCTGATCAGTAGATTCTTTCAGTTTCTATTTTACCCTCTGGTTATAGAATATCAGGGCAATTTTCCTTGATAAATTTCTTGAAAGGTGATGTCTAAGATTTTTTTTTTAATCATGACTTTGAGGTAGCCCAATAATTCTTAATTTTTCTCTCTGGGATCTATTTTCTAGATCAGTTGTTTTTCCAAGGAGATATTTCACATTTTCTTCTATTTTTTAATTCTTTTGTTTTTATTTGATTGATTCTTGATCTCTTATAAATTTATTAGCTTCCACTTGCCCAATTCTAACTTTTAAGGAATTATTTTCTTCAGTGAGCTTTTGTACTTCCTTTTCCATTTGACCAATTCTACTTTTTAAGGAGTTCTTCTCTTCAGAGCATTTTTATGTATCTTTTTCCATTTGGCCAATTCTGCTTTTCAAGGCATTGACCTCTTTTACCATTTGGCCTTTTCTTTTTTTAAGGTGTTATTTTCTTCACTATTTTTTGTGCTTCCCTTACCAAGCTATTGACTCTTTTGAAATGATTTTCTTGCATCACTCTCATTTCTCTTCCCAATTTTTCCTCTATCTCTCTTACTTGGTTTTAAAAATCCTTTTTGAGCTCTTCCATGGCCTGAGACCAATTCGTATTTTTCTTTGAGGCTTTGGATGCAGGAATTTTGACTTTGTTTCTTCTTCTAAGTGTGTGTTTTGCTCTTTCTTGTCACCATAGCAACTTTCTATGGTCAGAATTTTTTTCTATTGTTTGCTCATTTCAAGTCTATTTCTTGACTTCTAACTCTGTGCTGAAGCGGGGCTCTGCTTCCCAAGTGGAGG
Organism: Phalanger gymnotis; assembly: GCA_028646595.1. NCBI lineage: Eukaryota > Metazoa > Chordata > Mammalia > Diprotodontia > Phalangeridae > Phalanger > Phalanger gymnotis. The sequence continues at coordinate 147,107,627 of CM053623.1, forward strand.
GGGCACTATTCCAAGCTTTAAATTTTTTTGTGCAGCTGTTTTCAGAGTTAATTCTGGGGATCTGTAAATTTTTGTCTCTTCCACAGTGGGATGATGCAGGGAAAGGTGTGTTAACTACTCTCCTGTACTATGTACTGGTTTGTGAGCAACCACAAGCACTCTTTTCAACTCTGGAACTGTGACCAGGGTCCTTTCTCCCCTGTGGCTGCAAACTGCTGTGCTAGTGCTCCTCCTCACACTGGGACTAAGACCTAGGACTGCAACCCAAATCCAAGTAAAAGCAATGCAACAAAGTCCTGCCCCTGCTGCCAGCAAAGGAACCCATATAAATCTCCTTCTGACCTAGTATCTAATCCCCTTATCATCCGTGGGCTGAAAGGTATGGAAACAATCACCACTACCACTGACTCAGTCACTCTGAGGCCTTCTTCTGGTTTGCTGGGGCTGATGTGTGCTGGCATGGCCTGTGCTGAACAGACCTTTCCTCTCGACCTTCTAAATTGTCTTGGGCTGGAAAATTGTTTCACTCTGGCTTTTTGTGGGTTCTGCTACTCTGGAATTTGTTTAGAGTCTTTATTTAAAGGTATTTAGGGGAAAGCTCAGGTGAATTCCTGCCATGAGTCCACCATCTTAGTTTTGCCCCTCCTAAAACATTATATATGATTTTATCATTCTAGCACTAGTGCCTCCTTCTCACCTGGAATATTTTAGTAGCCTTGTAACTAGTTTCCCTGAATCTAGACTTCTTCCTCTCCAAAACATTCTTCGCACTATTGCCAAAATAATTTGCCTATTGTGTTCATCTGATCATATCATCTTATTCAAAAATTTTCTACAGTTCCTTATTTGGTAAGTACATAAAGTGTCCTTCGTTACAACCTATGACCTAAATCTGATGGATTTAAAGGAGGCACATTTTCCATCTCATACAGTTGCATGGCCTGAATATACTCCTACCTTAGTCACAATCTCTTCCATGAAGACTCAACTGATTTTCCATAACACCAGTTAGATAAAATCCTTTCAGCCCTAAATTTCTTATCATCCTTTACTAAATTTGTGATGGTTGTATGCATTTATTGCAGTTCAAATTTTATTAAAGTTATTTGTGTAAATCTCCTCTTACCAGGCCATAACTTTATTAATGTAAAAGACTCCATCATTTTCATCTTCTTATCTCTATTACCTAGTATAGTATCTTGCATATAGCAAATGCTTAATACTTATTTTCTGAATTAAATTAAGTTGATTTCAGGTTGAAATGCATGTATGTGTTTGGTAGACGATGAATATAGCCTTTTGCCTGAAGTAGAGCATAGAACCCTAAAAAAAAGTCAGACTTACAGATTGGAATTAAATTTGTGGAGGACCAGGTTAAGGAGGTTGGGCTTCTCCTATTAGAAATCAGGAGAGAAAATGCTTTTGAGTGAGGTAGTTAGTAGAAAAAAATGATGCTTTAGGAATATTAATCTGGTGACCAATGTTCAAAATCAAATAGGAAACCATTTTAAATATCCACATGATAAGGACCTGGACCATGGTGGTGTCAGTGGAAATAGAAAAGAAGAGATAGATGAAATTTTTAGGCTAAATGCTCTCTAAGTTCCCTCAGAAATCAAGTAATCATTTTATTCATAATCCTTTTATGAAAATATACAAACACTCTGCAATTTAACTAGTATTTGTTGAGTGTTATTACAAGTCTCTAAGCATTAAACTTGTATACAATGCCTGTCAACCAAACCATCTAAATTTTTAGAAGGCAAACCATTTAACATTTTGAAGGTTAATTATGTATCTATCCCTGCTCTGCATCAACTAAGTGCAAATGGCAACAGAGAATAAGTTGGAATCAGAGCAAGGTCAACAGCCCCTGCCAATGGCTGCCATTATATCTCGTTCTCTTTAAACCTATATACTACTGCTCACTATCATATCTTACTTTATATTGCTAATGAAAGACATTTTGGGCTCAAAACTATAAATAGATATTTTTGCATCTGAGACAAGAGGCCAGAAAGGATCAGAAAGGCCAGAAAGTTGGGAGTTAGGAAAATATGGCAGACAGAGATTCTGGTACACTGGCATGAGGGAGTGTCAGAGGAGTTCACCCTTTTGGTCAGTCGGTCAGTAAGCATTTATTAAGCATCTGCTACATGCCAAGAACAATGCCAAGTGCTGGGGAAAAAAAAGAAAGGTAAGCCCCTGCCATAAAGAAGCTCACAATCTAACAAGGGAGACAACATGCAAATAATCATGTACAAACAATCTATATACAAGATAAAAATTAAATAATCAAAAGAGGGAAAGACTGGAATTAAGAGAAAATGGGAAAAGCTTCCTGCAGAAGGTAAGATTTTAGCTGGAACTTGTAGGGAGCCAGAGAAGCCAGGAAGTAAGGATGAGGAAGGAGTATAGTATCCCAAGCATGCAGGACAGCCAGTGAAAATGTCCAGACTCAGGATCTAGAGTATCTTGTTTGAGGAACAACAAGGAAACCTGAGTACACGGTGAGGTGTAAGTTGTAAGAAGTATGGAAAGGGGAGGGGGTGCATTTTTAATGGCTTTGAACATCAAAGAGGATTTTATATTTGATCTTGGTGAGGGGTGACATGGTCAAATTTGTGCTTTAGGAAATCACATTGACAGCTAAATAGAGGGTGGATTATAATTGGAAGAGACATGGACTAGGCAGACCAATCAATGTGCTTTTGCAATATTCCAGGTGGGGGGAGGTGATGAGGGCCTACACCAGAAATGTGGCAATGGAGAGAAACCAGTACATGTTAGAAATGTTGTGAAGGTAAATAGACAGGTCTTAACACATTGGATATGAGAAGTGAGAGAGAATCAGCAGTAATGATATCCAGATTGTAAACCTGAGGGACTGGGAGGATGATGGTACCCTTGACAGTAATAGAGAAGTTTGGAAGGGGGGAAGAGGTTTTGGGAAAAGATGAGTTTAAGGATGAGAGGTTAGAAGTTTATGTTTAGGAGTTCCCAGTGCTAATTAAATGCCCTCTCTTACCCCACTCCTGCCTCTCTGTGTTGGTTATCCTGGTACCCAGATCCTTTTCATTCTAGTGTTCCTAGTTTTGGTCCTACCTCCTACTTCCAGCCTCCTGTAAACTTCTGCTTAGAAAACACAGTGGCATTACCATTATACTTTGTGATGTACTCAGTTAATTGTGTTTAAGGTTTAAAGATTAAGGTGTGCTCACCATTCTGATTCTCACAACCCTGACTCCAGATTGGGTATGGATGGGATGGCTAGGGTGGTACAGCGATAGAAGGTAAAGGAGGAGAAAATGCCTTGCTCCCAGCTTCCTCAGAGTGCATTCTTTGGAAAAGTAAAGAGTGTTGGTGGTCCTGAACTCTGCCCTTTTTCACTCTCCCCTGCGTGGTCAGTTAGTCCCTCCTTTAATAGCCACTGTGCCAATTTGGCTCCCATTAGATTCAGTTGCACCTGGGACTTTGACCCCTGGTTATGGCTCTATTTTGGCCTAATAAAAATAAAGCAGGAACAATAATAGAAACACTTAAGAACAAATGAGAATGTAGTTCCTGATTTAGTTAATATGCAAGTAAAATAATATAAATAAAATAAGCCTTTCCATGACTGTTAATTTCACTTTTTACAACTAAATATTTTTATTTTATTTTATTTTTAGAGGAGGAAAGGTGAGGCAATTTGGGTTAAGTGACTTACCCAAGGTCACACAGCTAGTAAGGTATATCAGGTGTCTGAGGCTGAATTTGAACTCAGGTCCTCCTGATTCCAGGGTCAGTGCTCTACTCACTGTGCCACCTAGCTGCCCTAATATTTTAATTTTAAGTAGAAAATCCAAGTATCCTTCAGAACCAACTTGCATCAGCTTACAGATTTCTTTTCATCTTATTAAATGGCTCCATTTATCTTTCCTATCTGCATTATGAGCTTTTGTCAGATTTTTATATTTGGTTGCAAAGATGGTTCATGAAATCTTATTTTTGCTCATCTTTGCCTTTGCATCTCTTTCTTTGTATTATTATTATTAGTAGTAGTAGTAGTAGTAGCAGCAGTTGTGTGTGTGTATGATAGAAAGTGAGATTATGTCATCTTTAATAAAGACAGAGTATACATAAATCAGATTGCTATAGAAAAAGACATCAATCATGTTGGTAAATTGCATTTGTGGGACAAAGTGCAAAATGTTTGTTTTATACAGTATTGAGCAAATTTGTTGAGAGGATGGTTAAAATGCGATATCGAAAAGTGGGAACCATTTTGTTCAATTTAAATGACATTGATGTATTTTTTACATCATGAAATCTTGCCATATTTCCAACAACAATCTGTGATATAGTACTTTACACAATTGCCTCAAAGGGCTTTTGGAGATAAAAGTATATATCAAAGATTGTAAATTGGATGTACCCGATTTATATATAATAGAAACCACTACACAGTCAAAATTCAATTGATTGGGAATTGTATTCTACTTGCATAACTTGGAGAGTTTGGGTTTAGAAAAATCTCCAAAGGCAACAGCTAGCTCTCATTGTATTTAATCAACTACAGTTCAATAACAACTGTTTGAATTTATCCATGATGAAGTAATTATCTTTGGCTATTCTCTTTGTTTTGCACAAGAATATACAGAACCCATAATTCTGGGTTAACAAGATCAGACAATTTTTTGTTTCTAGAATATTTCCCCACTCTTTGAAAGTCAGTAACTTCAACTCTTCACAATAATGACAGATAATACCAAAATTGAAATGTTTTAAATTCTTTACGTTCAGGATGACAAGTATAGACAACCTTTCTAGAAAAGAATGTCAACTGTATTTTCTCCTTTGAAACAAATGTTTCATCAAAGTATACTCTCCGTAGTTGCCCAAATGAGAAGCAGAATAGGGGTAATTTATTTTCTGTGTTCTTAAACTTTCTATGACACTGTAAATGTTTTTGAACAAAATTGGACTATCTCAGTGAGATTTGCATAAGTGCCGTGTCTCAACAGCGCTTCTAGGGGTAGCAAAGAACTGGAAGCAAATTAGATGCCCACAAATTGGGGGGTGGTTAAATACAGTGTGGTATAAAAATGAATGCAATATTACATTGCTATAAGAAACAATGAACATAAGAATACAGAGAAACACAGAAAGACATACAAAAGGTACAAAGTAGAATAAACAGAAACAGTAAATACAATAACTCTAACAATGGGAAGAACAACAAAACAATTAAAAATTAAATGTTGTGGAAATTATAATGGCTAAGTTTGGTCTCAAAGAAGAGAAATGAGATGACACCTTCCCCTGTTCGTTTGCAGAGGGGAGTATTGATGTGTGATAAAGTATATAACAGAAATTTTTTATGTTGTTTAGTTTTGCAGAACTTTTTATTTCTTCTTTTATACTTTATTATAAGGGCTATTTCTCTGAAAAAGGTTGGCAAAAGAATACAGTGGAAAATATAAATGATATGAAAATAATATTAGTAAAAATATATCTCTAAAAAAAGTATCGAAGTTACTTTTGAAGCTTAATTGGCCCAGAGGCCAAGGCTCAAACCATTCATATAGCTTCTTGGTGGTCTAGGTTAAAACATTTTTAAGCCAGTTCACAAATAGTTAGTAATTTCTCCCTCAGACTGGCAGACCAGCCTGGCCTAGAGCATTAACCATTTAAAGTTCACACCTTCTATCTCTCTCCTTCTCTGTCGTAATCTTGGACAGTCCATAGTTGGGTCTCTATATGGATACTTAGAATGACTACCTTATAGCTACTTTGGTAGGTACCAAGCTTACCTAGAGGGAGAAGCTATACTCACTTCCAGAAGTATAGATGTAGTATATTTGGACTGGGGATATATGCCTCTCCCTAAGCAGGATCAGCTAAGACCAGGGCAAGGTGAGATGGGGTGGAATTATCTGAGAAAGCAGATTGCTAAATGTGAATCTGAAGAGCAGCTACAGAGATACGAAGAGGGATAAGAGTAGTGAAGGTGAGTTCAAGTGATGGTTGACTCCTGGTAAACCTTGGATAGAAGTGAGAATTGATATGTATATAAAAGCTTTCCAGTCAAAAAAACAGACAGTCTGGAAAAGGAGAGACCCTTGTGGGAGCAAATCTTTAAACCTGAGTCAAACAGTGGGATGTAATCCACCTCTTTAAGTCTCAGTTTTCTGTCCAAAACTGAACTTGTCTTTCCCCTAAACTTCCCTATTACTGCCAAGGGCACCACTGTCCTCCCAGGTCCCTAGACTTACAAACAAAGTGTCATCTTTGACCCTTACTCTCACCCCTCTAATATCCAATCTGTTGCCAAGGCCTGTTGATTTCACCTTTATAACATCTCTTGCATCCAACTTCACTCCTTTGATACTGCCACCACCCTGGTTCAGGCCCTTGTAACCTCCCGCTTACATTATTGCCGTAGCCTGCTGCTTTGTCTGTCTAAGGACATTGTGTACTATAGGTAGAAAGGGGAGTGCTCTTGATTAAAGATGCTTATTCTTTTCATTTTTTGTAGCACTAAAGAGCTGTTAAAGCAGGAGGCTTGCTGGCTGCCTCAGTAGTGTGGTAATTGAATGGGGGGGCGCTTTCCATTGAAACAGTGAATAAAAAAAAAACCTGGTATACAGTCACATTTTATGTGGAATAAAGCTGAGAAAAAGCACTCCAGCCATTTTAATCTCTGATCATTATAGCTCCACTAATGAAAAATATAAACAGTCTGGGGATATTTCCTATAACATAGGATAATATAAAGTCATTGAACTTGTTCTAAAACATATTTAGGTTAGCAGTTGAATTGGGGACAAGTGTTCTAATAAATGCGATAACTTTAGTTAAAGCTTATATAGGTAATTACTGCTTTTTGAGATGTTTTTCCTTCCATGTAATATAATTAGCCTTTAAGCTTGTTAAAGTACATCATTATCAAACAGTGACTTTTAAAAAATAGAAACATTGGAGAAGCAGTAATACTTATATCTATGCTCGCATTGGTGTAGGTATGCCGATCTCATCAGCAAAGATCAAACTCTATCCAAGCATTCTGCCATAGATTGCCATAACCATACGTGAAGCCATTTCAATGTGGAAGATGTGGAAGAGCTTATGGTCTTTTTGGCAAGACCTTCAAGAACTATGCCATAATGAGGCATCAGAGTAGAACTTTTTGAATGAAGGTCTGGTTGGGAGTCAAGAAGCAAAATAAAAAGGCCAGATTAATACATGAAGAAGCATATTAGCATAGAGAAACACAAACATTTTTTTCATACATTTAAAAATACATCCATAAACACAGGGGTATCTTTACCTAGCAATGTAAGAGGAATAATCTACATGAGTGCATTGTACATACAAATCAGCAATTCAATCTCTTGAATGAAGGAAGAAATGAAGTAAGGGCAACAGTATTGCTAATCCTTTTAATATTACCTATATGATTATCTTATATTACTGGAAAATGAAATTATTCCAGTAATGAGTCACCACATTATAGATACATAGAATATCATATTGTGTTAAATGTTTTAAGCATTCAGATTAAATTACTACTACAAAAATCACTTCAAATTTCCAAAAGGAAAGATTTTCTTTTTAATTGAAAACATATTTCATGAAGACTATAAGCACCATCTATGCATTATTTTATAAGAAGTCAGTCTTATTTTTTTGTCCTGTGTGCTTGACATGTTGTAAAACAACAAATTTAAGTAATTTCAAGCTTTAAATAATAGATAAGCATATATATTGGTTAACATATTAATGGATCTCTGACATCATTAGTGTATGTGTCTTCAGTCAGTTCAGGTAGCAACCCATTTATACATCCTTATCTTGTACAGTTCTTGTCCAAGTTCTTTCAGAGGTTTTTTATGCTGAAGGCCTTCCTTTTTTTAAGTTGTGTGGGTATCAGTGGAATGCTTAAGCTGTCCCTTGCTGCATAATCAGCCTACTTCCTTTTCTGAGCATACCCTTCTTTGATAATGGCCTTTATGTTATTTCTTGACCATGGGTATCATTGGGTGAGAAAGAGAAAACATATTGCATCCTACTTGTCCTCACTATTTTTCTGTTTCCTTTGGGTTACCATAGTTTTAGCTCCTCAGGGATTGTCTAAGTATCACATTAATACAACATCGTCAGTAGTATTTGTGTTGTATCTTTGGATCAGGGAACAACCTAAGAATCACTAAAAAACATTGTAGAATTTCTCAAATTAGGAAAGACTTTGAGAGAACTAGGAGCAGTGTATGAAATTTGTAAATTTATAAGGAGGCCAAATTAGGCATGATGTCGGAAAACCTTCCTAACTATATCTATCTAAAAATAGAATGGACTGACTTGTGAGGTCTTGGGTTCTTCCTAAATGGAAATATTCTAGCAAAGGCTGGTTGACCACTTATCTCTTGTCTTGTAGGGGGAATCCTTATTCAAGTGTGGTGAGGAGAGACCCTTCCAATTTTGAGATTTTATGACATATCTTCCTGTTTTATGGCTCAGCTGATGGTTAGCTATTAGAGGGTTACTTAATGTCATTCAAAATATGTTCTAAAAGTGTTAATCAAAAAAAAAGGTGGAATAGAGTTCTATATCCAAAAATTTTTAGGAAAAATTATGTTTAAATGCAAAACTGGAAGCAACTTAGACATTCAACAATAGAATAATGGCTAAAGAAGGGAAGTAAAACATTCACAATGAGTATTTCAGAGATGAAATCCAGTGGAAAAGTAAATGGTCTTGTCACTAGCTCACCAGGGATGTTTAAATTAAAATCTCATATCTGAAGAAAGACAGATTCAATTGACAAATAATTCTCCTTTGACAAAGAAGTGGTTGAAAGACATGGAATCATTACATTGCAAGCTTTTTCTGAAGTACATAGGAAACTATGGCTTGAAGCAACGGATGGAAAGGAACCAATTTATTCTCTGCCTGTCATTATTAGCAAGAAATGAAGCTATATTCAACTTTGTGAGGAAATGCTTTCAAGCTGCAGAATCTAGAAGTATCATCATTTTAGAGCTCTACCAATAAGAAGTTATAAACTCTCAAGGTTCAGAAGCTCATGAATGAATACCACATTTTCTCTTAAATCTCCTTTTGATATTGACATTAAGCTGTGGGGATGATAAAACACTAACAAGTGGACTAAAAAACTACTGATAACTTGCAAGTTGTATAAGGATTTTTGTTGCTAAATCTGATGACCAAAACTACAGGGTGGAGACATTTCATGCATTGGTGCACAAATTACCAGGAAAAAAAACAGATGTTGGACATCTTAATAAAACATTTAGTCAAGTAAAAAATATTATTTTAACAAAATAGAATACTGTCGTGCAATTTAAACTAATAAGTATGAGAAATACAAATAAAGACTTATGAAATCACATAAAGAAAAAAGCAGAAGCAAAAGAACAATAACTACAAAATGTACAATAACTACAAAAATGTGAAAGGGAAAGTGAATGGCGATGAATGAATAAAAGACTCATTGTGGGGAATGAAAAATTGTAATTATATTTTATGCATTAAAATAAATTTAAATGTAAATGGCTACTACCTTTAGCTTAGTTGGTTATACTGATGTTCAATGTTGATTTTTTAATGATATGTTAATTAATGAGGGGGTTATTAAAGAAGGGCTTATTGAACAGAGTTCTTTCTGTATTTGTGCTTATTAAGGACACTTCTATGATATTAATATATGCAAGAGAGGCTCTTTCTTGGAAGAAAACCCTTAAGGCTTCATTGTGTTCTAACAAGTAATGTGCAGTTTTGTAATTAATAGTCATATTTGAAAATGCATGTCGCTGTCTTCACTTTGATTCCATAAAGTTCATAACTCCATTAAAATGTGTTCTGGAGAAAGTACTTCGATAAACTTGGAGATGATTACCAATTACCTAAATACTTCAAGATATCCATGATTCCATTTCTGTGAGCTCTCCCTTTCTGACACACACTGTAAGCTCCCATGTGACTTAGTAGATAATTTTTCTGTATTACTGTGGCCAAACACTTTCACCTCATGTCCAGCTCTCTGGTGATGAGTGTTTCCACACTTATCTAGCATAGTACTTGTACTATATACACTCAGTCTGTCCCAAATCACTACTCAATGCCTGTCTCTAACATGGCAGGATCTGGCATAGCCTTTGAAAACCCAGATACCATCATGAGGAAATTGAATGGAAATTTAGTGAAGTTAGCATTAATCAGCAACATATAGGAGTATCTTTATATCATAGATGTATTCCTAAAAAGCCGTGCAAAAGTATAATTTTTATAACATAATTTTAAATATGGAGTAATTGATATGGAAAGATGGTATAGCATAATGTATAGAGAGGAGGTTTAAGGATCAGGAAAACCTGAGTTATAGATCGGCCTCTGATAAATATTGGCTGTGTGACCTTTAACTTTTTAATGCCACCGGCAACTCTCTAAAATTATGTAACTTTTATGGCAGATGCTGATAATGCATTGCTTGAAGCAGTTTCCTCACAGAAAAGCTCCCTAAACTGATAAAAATCAGTGGTCTGGACTAAAAAAAAATATTTTATGGTGACTCAGTAGTCCTTTGTAAAGTGAGCAATCATCTGCCAATTTATCTTTTTAAAAATAGACATTTTTGTATTGTACTATAACATTTCTATTTATTTGTTTTACCCCAAGTACTCATTGATCATTTCACATTCTAAACCAACATAAGCAATGGAAGCAAATCTGGTGCTATGACTCCAAATTACTCCCATCTTCCTGCAAGTATAAGAGAGTTTTTCTGAGTAGAAGCTTGATGTTAGGAGGAATGTGGGGAACAAATTCTGAGCATCAGAGATCACAGGAAATTATGTTAAATCTTATGAGAAACATAAAATATGACAAGGGATATAAATCAGTACCATATCCTTCAAATAATGTAGCATGGATGCTATTATCATTGTGGTGGCTAATATAACTTCAAACCGCATTCTCAATTTAAAGGGCTCCCTTTAATGTGAGAATATCAGTGACAATAAAAACACTAAATGTGTTGCAATTCCAAATAAGCATTAAACTTTGGGGTGAGCCAGCAAAATGTCTGATAAAAAACATTTATTACTCTCACACAAAGAAGCAATCAAGGCATCTGCTATACTCTTCATTGCAGCAGTCAGAAAGGAATATATATTAATATTGCCTGGATGAAATTTACAAGATACAGCAAACCATTATTGAAGAGCAAATGATAAGTCTGGGTGAGAAGAAATTCTGGAAATCTTAGCCACCAACACTGTCAACACCATCAGTTTTCCATTCCTAGCAATGAATTTTAAATCAAAATAAATCCTGTTTATTGGGCATTAAAAAAGTCTGGTCAGCTTTCAGTTAAACAGGAATACATTTAACTGGCAATATATGGAAAACTCAAAGTAGGGCAAAGTGCAGACTCCTATGATAGTGTAATTTTCAAGCATAATAAGTCATGGTCAAACCAAAAGTGGTTCTCCTCAAGTGTGTAGTTATTTTACTACAACTCAAGGCAACACTAGGGATTTTGACTCAGATAAAATTAAAGGTCAATTTAAACTCAGTAGCTGTAAGCCATAATATTGCAGGAACTTAACAATTTTGGGGTGTGCTATTCAGTTGGAGGGTGAGACCTTAAGGCAATAGAACAGGACCTAATGTGTACAACTGATTCTCTTAGCCTTCTGCTATTACTTTTATATCCAGCCTTAGTCTTTCACCCCAAACCCACATCACCAATTGCCTTCTAGCTCTTTTTAACTGGATAATCAAGAGACATCTCTAAAATTTAGCTCATCATTACTTCCTTTTCTACTTCCTCTTCCTCTTCCTTTTACTTCCCTATTTTTATTGGAGGTACCACTATATTTCTATTCTAAAGGGTTGTTAATCTCAATATTATCCTTAACTCCTCAATTACCAAATCTTGGCATTACTACCTCTTTAACATCTCTCACATTCAGTCCCTTTTTTCCACTCACAAAGGTACAACATTAGTTCAATCCCTCATCTAGATTATTGGAACAATCTCTTAATTGATCTGCCTCAAGTCTCACTACTCCAGTGAGAGATCCACCCTTTACATAAAGCTTTTCATGATTCTTCCAGCGACTAGTGTCCTCCTTCCCAAGCTACTTTGCATTTAACTACTTTATATATATATTTGTATTTATTTACTTTGTCTTTATTCTGTGTGTGCTCATATATTATTTGTTATCTTCACATCAGAATATAAGCTCTTTGCAGGTAGAGATTAATTCTTTGTATTTGTATCCCCACAGACTCGCACAGTGCCTGGTATATAAGTCACTTAATAAATACATTTTAGAAAACGGAAGGGCTATGCAGAATCCCTTTGTTTGAATCTATCTGTGACACTGTGTGACTTTATTCAAGGTAGCAAAGTGCTGACTAATAGAGACATTCTGATTTTTGGCTCTAAAGGACCAAAAAGTTGCTTGAGAATCAGAGTATCTCTACTAAAATGTAATCCTTAGGCAGTCCACATTCAGTTAAATGGAGTATGCAGTTATTAAATACTTAAAGGCACACTAGGCTCTGGGAAGAAAAAAGACAAAAATGAAATAGTTGTTTCCCTCAGGATGTTCACATTCTTTTTTTTTTTTTGGTGGGGGAAATATCATATGAGCACAGATCAATAAATACAAGGCTATTTGAGTATATAGAGAACACTAACAGGTGGGAAGTGGGAGGACAATTGGGCAAGGTTTTATATAGGAGGAGGAACATGAGCTGAGCTTTGAAGGAACCAGAAGTAAGGAGGGAGTGAATTCTGGGCAAAATCTTTGAACAGGAGATGTAATTTTGCATTTGGAGTAGAGTAAGAGAACCAATTTTATTGGAGCATAGAGTATGTAGAAGGGCAATAGTATGAAAAAGTTTGTAAAGGCAGAGGCAGCTAGGTAGCAAAGCTGATAAAGTCCCAGACTTAGAATTAAAAAGACCTGAGTTCAGATCTAGCCTCTGATACTTACTAGTGGCGTGACCATGAACAAGTCACTTAACCATCGTCTATCTCAGTTTCCTCATCTGCGAGATGGAGATAATGTAGTGTGTCAGTAATTAAGGGGGGACTTTCTTTTACTGTCTTCTCTTTTAGCACTTATTTAATCAAATGTCCTTGAAGAGTCTGGCCTTTGTTTCTTTGATTAGATCAGGAGTCTTTAATGACCTCCTTCCCTCAAGGGAAAGCCTGGTTTACTTGGGTTTGAGTTACATGTTTTTGACACCTGAGGCTTTTAGGCCACATGGGTTTGAGTCCAATGTTTGTGACACTTTTAGATCATGTGGGTGAGTCGCTTGTTGTGATGCCCTTTGACCCTGAACAGAATATGTTAACCCAGAGGTTGGTGTTTTCCCTCGGGGCTCTCACTCACTGAAAGAGTGGCATGTGACTTGAAGAGACTCTGGGCAGCCATTAAGAGCCTCACCCCACCCCACTTGTAAATCTGGATGTTGGGACTTTGTTAAACCCTGGTAACTATGCATTGAGATTTGAATCAGACAAGGTCTGTTTGTTGATGTTTGTAATTTATTTGTATTTGCTCTGAAGTTCAGGTTGCTGGCTTTTTCTCCTGAACTAAGTGAATGATATTTGTATGTTGGATTAAAGTGAGATTGTTAACCATTTAAAGTTACTTTCCTTAGTAAAGCAAATCAAAAGAACCTGTGCTGGCAGCTCCTGTTGCAGGTCTTGTTGGGTCTTATACCCCTACAACAGCTGCTAGCTGAATTGTTGCTACATATAGCACCTACCTCCCAAGGTTGTCATAAAGATCAAATGAGATATTCATAAAACACTTAGCACATAATAGGTACTTTAAAATGCTTGTTTAAAAAATATTGTAGAGGGCATTAAATATTGGGCCAACAAGCTTATATTTTATCCTAGCAATGGTACAGAATTACCAAAGATTTTTAATCAGGGGATTGACATGGTAAAAGATGTACCTTGGGAAGGTTGTTTTGGCAGCAGTACAGATGATGGATTGGAGGTAAGAGAGAAGTGAGGCAGAGAAATGAATATGGATTGATTGGGGACTGAACTAGGGTGGTGGCATTGGTACTAGAAAGAACTACTGGTGATATGAGAGAGAGGTGGTGTGGAAGGAGTATCAACAAGGCTGCAACACTGATAGGATATGAGAATTAAAGGAGAAGTCAAGAATTTCTCCAAGTTTTAAAATCTGTATAACTGGGAGGATGATCATGCCCTCAATGAAAATTGGGCACTTAGAGGATGGATTCAAAGGGAGAAGATAGTATCTAATTGAACTGGTTAACAACAGGATCAAGAATGTAATAGGTGTGCTATAAGAAATGATGAGCAGGTGGATTTCAGAAAAACGTGGACTTACATGAACTGATGCTGAGTAAAGTGAACAGAATCAGGGGAACATTGTACACAGTAACAGCAACATTGTGCAATGATCAACTATGATAGATTTAGCTCTTCTCAGCAATACAATGATCTAAGATAATTTCAAAAGACTCATGATGGAAAATTCTATCCACATCCAGAGAAAGAATTATGGCATCTGAATGTAGATCAAAGCATACTAGTTCCACTTTTTTATGGTTTTCCCATTTTGTTCTGATTCTTCTTTTACAGTATGACTAATGTGGAAATATGTTTAACATGATTGTATGTGTATAACCTATATCAAATTGCTTGCTGTCTTGGGGCAGGGGGAGCAAAGGAAGGGAGAAATATTTGGAACTCAAAATCTTATAAAAATGAATGTTGAAAGCTGAAAAAATTTTAATTAAAGAAATTTGAAACAATGTAATAGGGAAAAAAGTGAGGTCAGAGCAATGGTAATGGACTGGAAGAATAGGAAGCATGGGAGAGACTGGAGGCCTAAGTGATGATGAAGGTGGGCAGAGGGAAAGATGGAAAGGATTGAAGGCGACAGTCAATGAGAAAAACATCAGAGTTCAGAGCACATGATATGAAAAGTTGCACAGTGACTGTAGGTGGTAATAAGATTTAAAGTTTGGCCCTCCCTGTGAGTGACTAAGTTGTTGAAGATGTAATGTCATAAGAAATGAGAAGGATAATGATCTGGGTAACCTGGGTATTTGAGAGGATTATCAAATTATCAGAAAGAAAAATACAGTAGGCTCAGAAGTCATTTAACTATTTTGAATCTCAGTTCTATCATATGTCAAATAATACATTAAGAGAAAAACACTTATTCTACCCACCTGATAGGGTTGTTATAAGAAAGCATCTAGTAAACTGCACACTGTGTAAAGTGTGAGCTACTGTTACGGTAATCCAAAGGTCTCTGTGGGACTGTGGGATGGGTAGGAACTTCTTTTCAGGATAGCTGCTCTTTTTTTACTTATTTGACCTTCTACTAATTTCATGGATGTTGTAACTCTTTGAATACTGTTGTCAAGATGCTAAACATCAGTCTTCTCTAACCTCAATTTTTTCCCTATTAACTTTATGATCTCTTGAACTTAACTCAATGCAACCTAACCTTAGCTTACATTTACAAGGTACCTCTGATTAAAGAATTGATAGTCAGGTTGACAACAAGTTTTCCAAGTGGTTTTCAAACCTGATGAATGCCATCTAGTTTTTAGTTTAATGAAATAAAATTCTTACAGCTTTATTGTAGCATCATAGATCTTTAGATCTAGAAGGGACCTTAGAGTTTCTCTTGCCCAGCCCCTTCCTTTTATAGATGAAGAAACTGTGGCCCCAAGAAGTGAATTGACTTACTCATGATCACAAAGGTGGTAGAGCCAGAATTGGCATATTTACCCTTTTTAAAAAAATTCAATTTTATTTTCCCTTCCAAATTCTCTTCCTCCCCCTCCCCCACCCCGACCCATTGAGAAACTAAGGAAAACAAAACCCATTACCAATATGTGTAATCAAATTCTCACATTAGTTATATCTAAAACAATGTGTTGCAGTTGGCACTTTGAGTCTGTCACCTGATTTTGAGATAGATGATACGTTTCATCATGAATCCTTTGGAATTTTGGTTTTTCACTGTGTTGATCAGTGTTGCTAATTCTTTCAAAGTTGTTTTTCTTTACAATATTGTTTTCATGGCATAAGTTTTTCTCCCAGTTCCGCTCACTTCACTTTGCATCAGTTCATACAAATCTTCCCAGGTTTCCCCAAAACTATCCCCTTCATCATTTCATACAGCAAAATAGTAGCCCGTCACAATCATATATCATACTTTTTTCAGACATTCCTCAATATATGGGTATCTCCTCAGTTTCCAATTCTTTGCCACCATGAAAAAATATGCCATAGCTATGTGTCCCTTTCTTCTTTCATTTTTTTGGGGAGTGATAAACTTACTAGCAGTCTGTCTGTGTCAAAGGGGATACAGTTTAATAGTTTTTTTGGGAATAGTTCCAAATTGCTTTTCAGAATGGCTGGACCAGTTTGGAGTTCCACCAACAGTGCATTAATACTCCTATATTCCCACAGCCTCTCTAGCATTTAACATTTTCATTTTTTGTCACTTTTGCCAATCTGATGGGTGTAAGGTGATAGATAGCTCAGACTTGCTTTAATTTGCTTTTGTCTTGTTATTAGTGATTTACAGCATTTTTTTCATATACCTATTGATAGTTTGGATTTGTTTTCCTGAAAACTGTCCATTGATATCTTTTGACCATTTATCAATTGGAGAATGGTAGAACTAGGATTTGAACTAAAATCCCCTTACTTGGTAGATAGTTCTCCAATGTCACAGTGCTCACTGTTAATATGGAGGAAAGGGTTTCCCAGGAAAATATAGAGTACTGTAAACCCTCTGCCTGAATATTCTCCACCTGATGAATATGTCCTCTCTGCTTTTAAAAGTACCATAATAAGCAATATAGCTCTTATCATCCTCCCCATCTTCTACTTTGACCCATACAGCACAATTTCAGCAAGAAGTTATGTAATAATGCAAATTACATTGCTTTAATTTTGTAAATCAAAAGTAGTATGCCTAGTATTATTAGTATGAATTTGTGCACATGACAAGGCAGTGCAGGGTAGAGTAAATACTTGCACAGCATTCTGAAGTATTCTGAATTAGCTTTTACCCCTCGGGTAGGAGATATACATGTGCACAGGAAGGTTTGCACTAATCTGTATAAATGTTGTAATCCCCACCCCACCTTGATTAGAATGTAAGCTCTTTGTCTTACATTATGTTTATTTTTTATTTGTATTTAAATCCCCATCACCAAACAGAGTAACTTGCAGAGTATGAACTTAATAAATGTGGTTGAATTGAAATGAATTCATATATTCTATTAGTCCACCCTTATTATTTTCTTTTCTTTCTCACTTTAATGTTTGTTTCATAGAAGAGCAGAATCTCAGATTTGGAAGGGACCTCAAAGGCTACCTAACACCTAATACCTAATGAAATAGATTCCCCTCTACAACATACCCAGTGGATTATCATCCAAAATTCAAAGATCTTTGTTTAGGGTCACCCTACTATGTTCCAAGGCAGTCCTTTCTACTTTAGGATAGTGCTAATTGTTAGTAAGTTTTTTTCCCACAAATTGAGCCAAAAATCAGCCTTTTTGAACCTTTCAATAATTGATTCTATTTCTGCCCCCTGGTGACCAAATAGAACAAATCTAATCCACTCACAGATGATAGCCCTTTAAGTTTTTCCTAAATCTTCTCTTCTCTAAGATCACTATGTCCAGTTCTTTCAAGTGATTATCATATGTCATTATATTGAGGGCCCATTTACCACCCTGCTTGTCCTCTACGTGAAACAATGTTCTTTCTAAAATGTGGTACCTAGTATTGAATACAGCACTAATGGAGATTCAGATCTCTAAGAAGAGGGAAGACTGGGAGAGATGTTTTAGTCTTGGTAGGCATAGGGATGGAGAGTAGAACAAGTGATTGCCTCATCAGTTAAATGGTTCTATTGTTTTACATTACTTTACCCAGATACCAAGGTAGAAAAGGGTAGGATTGGGGCTGGAAATGGTGATAACTGAGTATGCATACTGGCATGATATAAAGATGGCCTGCAAGCAGCATGCTAGGACCTGGTTCAGGCTAGATATCCACAACTCTTAGCAATCAGGTTCTTAAGACCCCAAGGCAGAAACTGGAATGTTAGTCAGGGAGCAAGGTAGAGGCAGAGGGAAAGGAAGATCAGCATTCATTCTAGTTTCACCTTTACTAACACAAAAAGTGCTGCCATGAATATTTTGGCATATATGGGCCCTTCATTTCTATCTCAAGATTAAAAGTTATCGATATTTTTAAATCATGCTCTTAATGTAATTCCAAATTGCTTTCCAAAATGATTGGACCATATCACAGCTCCACCATTATGTGTATCTTTCTGTAGCCCCTTCAACATTAACTATTCCTATCATTCATCTTTGCCTCCCTTCTTTTATCATCTGTGTCCTGCCTTTCTTTCTTGGTCTCTTCAAACTCTTGTTGAAATAGTGCAGTAAAACTTGAAGTATTTTCATTTTCTAAGACCATTTGTAGTTAAATATAAACACAAATAGGTTCATCGCTCCAACTATTTTCTCCGCTCCCAAGATTATTTACTGCTACCAGTGTTAATGTTCCACACACCATCAGTCCTCTATACACCACAACCCTGCAGCAGCTAGTAGCAAAATGCCTATTGCTGACAAGAGTTGTCATTGATGATAGGGACAGCAGTAAATAGTTCTAAATACTGGGATTGAGTTGGGAATATGTGTTTTCAGGGAAAAGGGCAGGAACTAATTTGGAGAAGCAATACCAAATCATTATCATGCTCTATCACCCACTTTCTACTCCTGAGCAAAGTGGCCTGGGTAAAGCAAAGATCTGAGTGGCCAAGAATGAGTAGGTGAGATTCTACCATATTTGATATATTTTAGAAATTAATAGCCACAAAGAACATTATCACCTAGTCCAACTTTTTTATTTTTCAGATAACTAAGGCCCAGGGAGGACAACTCTTAGCCATCAGAATCTCAAGACCCCAAGGCAGAAACTGGAATGTTAGTCTGGGTGCAAGGTAGAGGCAGAGGGAAAGGAAGATCAGCATTCATTCTAGTTTCACCTTTACTAACACAAAAAGTGCTGCCTTTTGGCATATATGGGCCCTTTATTTCTATCTCAAGATTAAAAGTTATAGACATTTTTAAATCATGCTCTTAATGTAATTCCAAATTGCTTTCCAAAATGATTGGACCATATCGCAGGTCCACCATTATGCGTATCTTTCTGTAGCCTCTTCAACATTAACTCCCTTGCCTAAAGTTATCCAGATAATTAGTAGCAGAAGTGGAATATGAACCTGTCATGAGCTCAGTGGTTTAGAACTTTTATAATCAATTAGTGGTTATCAAAAAGTGGGCCAAGAATCCCTGGTAATCATCAGGTTGATTGAGGGGAAAAATGATGAGTTCTCTTTTGTACATGTTGAGTTTGAGATGCCTACAGAACATTTAGTTCAGCATTTATCCAAAAAGACAGCTATGCCTAGCACTAAAGTATGATGAAAGAGTGCTGGATTTACAAGACCTGGATTTGAATCCCAGCAGTGACATTTGGTTGGGGAGCATGATGAAACCTACTAGCTAAGTGCCTTTTATATAGCAAATACTTAATAAATGTCAGCTGATTTTATGCTTAGATAGATGGATGGATTTATTCATACTATTGCCTATGTTTAAGTACTATGGACTATACAAAATATTATAATATAATCTTAAACTTTAAGGAGTTTGTGTTCTAGTTAAAAAGACAACTGGAGCAGATCTATATATGTGAAATGCTAATAACAATACAATAATTAAATGAAAGTAAATCAATCAGCATTTTAAAGTATTTACTATGTTCTAGTCACTGTACTAATTTCTGGAGATACAGGGAAAGGCAAAAATATTGTCTGTACTCAAGGAGCTTGCATAGAGATATATCACATAGATGTAGAATAAGCTGAGAGGGGAAGGTACAAGCAGCAGAGAGAATTAGAAAAGGCCTTCTGAACAAGGTGAGATTTCAGCTGAGTCATGAGGGAAGCCACGGCATCTAAGAAATAGATGTGAGGGGGAACGTTTGAGGTATGAGGGATGGCCAATACACAGTTAGGAAATAAGAGTGTAGTGTATAAAGAATAGCAAGGAGATCCATATAGCTGTCTGGTAGAGTATGTGGAGCAGAGAAGACTGGAAAGATAGGAAAGGGTCATGTTGTGATGGACTTTGAATGTCAAATGGAAGACTTTATAGTTGACTCTCAAAGTAATAAGCAGCCACTGGAGACCATTATGGTTAGATATGCATTTTAGGAAAACTGCTTTGGTCATTGAGCAGGAGATGGATCAGAATGGAGAAAGACATGAGGCAGAGAGACCAAGAAGATGGGTATAGTAATAGTCCAGCCAAGAGCTGATGAAGTCCTAACAAAGAGTGGCGAATAGAGAGATAGGGACATATAGGAGGTGGTAAAATGATATGATTTGACAATAGATTGAATATGGCTGGGCTGAGTGGGAATGAGGAGTTAAAGGTGATACTGACTTTGCAAGCCTGGTGACTGGGAAGATGGTGGTACTCTTGACAAGTAATAAGGAAGTTCAGAAGAGGGGAGAGTTTGAGAGGAAAAAATGAGTTTTCTTTTAGACATGTTGAGTTGGAGATGCTTACAGTATATTCAATTCAAGATATCCAAGAAGGCGGTTAACGATGCAGGAGAGTAGGGCTGTCACAAGCTACTGCATAGTATATGAAAATACTTATTTAAGAATCTGTGATTTCCTGAATGTGAATATTCCCTCCAACAGTACAAATCATGACCCACTATGACTTAGCAAGTAATCTTTTGAGAGTTGCTATGGCCAAAAATATTCAACTTCCTGAGGCCAACCTGGTAATGAATCCCTTCAAACTTAGTGAGGTTTACCTTGTAGAACAGATTATACAGTCCAATAGTTGACATTTATATAGCACTTACTATGTGCCAGCCACTGTGCTAAGCACTTTACAATTATTATCCAATGGGATCCTCGCAACAACCCTTGGAGGTAGGTGTTATTAAAATCTCCATTTTGCAGATGAGGAAACTAAGGCAAACGGAGGTGAAGTGACTTGCCCTGGGTCCCCCAGCTAATAAGCGTCTAAGACTGGATTTGAATTTATCTTCTAACTCCATGCCAGTGTTCTATCCACTGTGCCATCTAGCTGCCTCAAATAAAGAGGATTTTATACCTTGGTAAGATTCATCAGAATTTGTGCTCCACTGGTATAGCTTTATGAATCCAAGATCATGTCCATGACACAGTGGATAAGATTGGACTAGTTAGGATTTTAGTGGAGGTGAAGACACCAAGCAGCTTTCTCTATCTGCCAGATACAGCAGTCTATGAAGTCCTATCTGGAAGGCTCTACCTTGTGTCTGGAGTTTTATACTGTTTTATCCTTAAGAATTGTTTTCATTTCTGTGATGAATAAAAATCCTTATATTTTAATGGCTTGCCATAAAAATGAAAAGTGAAGCATTATTGAGTGACATAAAAATGGGTATATAAATGAAAACAAACTCTGCATCATCAGCAGTTCTTTCCACACTGCATACATATAAAGACTGGTTTGTGACTATAATTGCTATTTGCAGAGTCTAGTGGTGTGTGTAGTTCAGCCTCTTCAATTTGTGATTGCCTAGAAATATTTTTTTTTTCGAAAAGAGCCTCCCAATTTCTTGCTGGCCACCAGGCTGTCATTCCTTCTGCTGTAGCATTCACAGCAGTTCAAAGCTCTTTCTTATCACTTGAAGTTTCAATGTCTCCTAAAGTTTCTCTGGCTCATTCTTCCTGAAGTTGTCCCATTTCCACTCTTGGTACTGCAGCTGCTTGGGTTTCTGCCCACCAGAGTTATGTTTCACCAAGCATAGCTGCTTGGGTTGCTATGTTCCAAGAACACATCACCATTAATCCTTATCTTGACAACTATTCAGGGCAGTTCATAGGTTACACTGATGAAATGGTTTTAGAAGCTGGGACACATTCCTGCTGTGAACTTTGAATAGTAATTTTGGTATACTTCTAATACATATTTAGGTTCTATTTTTTATTGTAGTTATTTGGGTGTTTGTTATATCTGCCCCCTATAAACTCTTGAGATTGCATCCTGGAGTGGTGTCTTATTTAATATTTCTCTCCCCGCTCCCAGCATCTAACACAGTGTTCTCTGGACATAGTACATATATACAGTCAATTTAATTAAATTTAATCAATAGAAAATTCAAGTCCCTTAGCCTTTAGAAAGTTAGTATACCACTCTGCCCTGGATGTGTGAAGCCATTCAGACTTTTGCATGTCTTCATGAAGAAGTGTTTTTAGAACTCAATTATCCATATAGCAGCTAATTGATAATTACTTTTAGGATTTTTAAAGCCATTCATAACGTGTTTAGTTGAATTTCTCAGAAGACTTAAAGTGTAAGGAGTTCATTGGTGAACCAACAGAGTAGTTGATGAGATTAGAAACAAAGGGATTCGCAAGAGAAAGTCGTGAGCAAATGGAGGTAGCACCTATTGACTAATGTTTGAGATATTTCTGTAACGGGGCTTTGTGGTAACATTTTCATAGGATCATAAAACTTCAGAATTTGAAGGAAGCTCTATGGCCACCTAGTCCAAATCATATTTGAAAGAAAATTCCTTCTCCAACATTCCAGGCACGAGTGGTCAGCTGCCCTTTGCTTAGAAATATCCAACGAAGCTGGAAGTCCACCATCTTCCAAGATCCCTTCTGTTAAGAAATTTGTTCTTACATCCAACCAAAAGTTGCCTCTCTGCAACTTCTGCCCATTACTCCGAGATTTTCCCTTCAGGTCTAAGCAGAAAAAGAATCTTATCACTCTTCCTAGTGACAAATACTTGAAGATAGCTATCGTATCACCCCAAGTTATATGTTTATTGAGTAACTAGTAGAGTACATTGCAAAGATTCATTCATTGATGATTCACTTTGCTGCTACTTTAGGGATTTTCCAATCCAGTTTTGTGAAAAATATTATAATCCTCTTCCTTAGTTATATCTGCATTCTCCCACTAGGTGATTTGGATGTCCAATTAGATATTGATTACATCATTGATTTAAATATACTATTTGAACAGTGTTAGTTAATCTAATACTCAATACTTCACACAACTGCAGTCATCAAATGTATGTCAGAGTCTCCTGATGAATAGTGACATAATCGATAAGATGACACTGTTCGGGTCATCCATGTTATCTTCCTCTTGCTCAGCATAAATTTTTAGAAAGCTAAAGAATCACAATTAGCTTAAGCAATGGAGAGGATAGTTAAAGTAAATGTCAGAAATCAGATGGGCTAAAAAAATTAATTGGTGAACTGACAAGCTAAAAGTACAATATAACACAACATAAAATTGTGTGATAACTGTAGGCTATCCTTTACTGAGCACTATAGGTATTTTTAAGGTTTAGTGGTTATTGATAGCATTCATTTTTTCTCTGATTAAAGTTTCATTCTTTTAAAAAATAAATGCATAGTATTTTAGTAAATGTTCCCAATTCTCTGTTACATTGTGTAAATCAAGCCCTACCCTGTAACCTTCAAAATAATTGAGTTCAAACAGCAACAGCAACAGTAGCAGAACAAAGGCAGTTACTAAATACAGATTCTAATTCTTTCAATTCCTATCTTGGTCTTGTGGTAAAAAGATTTCTGATGGATACTAGCTAAAAAGATATTGATTTATCAATCTACCATGGGCAGTATTTTAGTGTTTTTTCTACATAAATATTTATCTGTAATCGCTATCAATTTTTTATTTTCCTTGAGTTATGCATCTAGTTGCACATAGATGCATCCCAATTCCTAATTCCCTTCCTTATATTTGTATACAATGGAGATTGGTTATCATACATGATCTTGATATTAAAGTGTCAAACTGGATTTGTGGAAAAGCTATTTTGGTTTGTAGTTTAGAATGAATTTTTATCAAATTGTGGATTAGCTGAATCTGCACTGGGCAAAATTATTATGTATGATTAAATCACAAAATGGTTATTACATTGTGTCCTCTGAAGCAGAGTGCAATTTGAATCACCAAAATCCCATTTTTAAGGTTGCTTAGGGCAAAGTTACCTGCAGATTTCCAGACAGATGACTTGGGGCAAGGTGCGGGGGAACCCACACACACGCATATTGAAAACTTGAGCAGACCGTTCTGCGATAGGGCCAAAACAGAATCCTAGAATTGTAAAGATGATGGGGACCTCAGACATAATCTAATCTAGCTGTTATCCTAAAACAGAAATTCCCTCTACAGCATCCCTAAAAGATGATCATTAAGTATCTGCTTGAACATAATACATCCAACGAGAGTATCAGGATAGTGTGACTGTAGATTATATGTCTCATGACCTTTGACTCAGGCATGCATTCCCCCATTATATTTCATGCTAGATATTCTCATTATTGAGTGCTGTGTATACTGTACTTAAATGAATCTAAATAATGTAAAGTAATAATAATGTAATAATAGTAGTAATAATAATAAATGTAAAGAAAGAACATAGTGTTTTAGAAGCCACTGTAGAATCATACTGAATTTCCCCTGACATTTTTATGTAACTTACTTTCTACATACATCATCCATATTCTGTTTGTTTAGTTGTTTTCAGTCCTGTCTAACTCTTCATGACCCCAAATGGGGTTTTCTTGGCACTAGAGTGGTTTGCCATTTCCTGCTTGTAAGGTTAATGGAGAATAAGATCTTCCCTGCCCATTAATAGGCCTCAAGTGGAGCTCATTAAGGGAATCTTGCTTAGGGGAAGCTTGCTCATAGGAAGGCTTCCACACCTTTTGGTACTAAGCTAATTAGGCACCAAGTCAGGAGGGTTGGGATGCCTTCTGGCTCTGAGCCTATTAGCCAAAAGAGTATATATTCTGAGAGGTGAGCTATTGCTCTGGGGGCTTGCTTATGAGAAGGATCTTGTGATTCCCTAGTTGAGACTTTGAGTGGCCATATATTCAGAGCTCCCTGACTACTCAGAGGTAAAGGCTCTCTCAATTCAGTGGTGGATGTAAAGTATGTAGCACTATTGCTTTGATTCAGGCAGTAGAGCCCTGTCTGTTGGTCTTTATTTTTCTGCTCTGTATTTTCTCTGTTCATTGGCCCCTGAAACAGCGATCTTTCATAGTAAAGCAGATAAAAGAACCTGTACTGGCAGACATCCTGGTTATGCCAATGTGGTTGCTGTTACACTTCTCCGGCTCATTTTACATATGAAGAAACTAAGGCAGACAGGGTTAGGTGACTTGCCCAGGGTCACACAGCTAGTAAGTGTCCAAGGCTAGATTTGAACTTATGAAGAGGGGGTCTTCTTGACTCTAGGCCTGGCACTCTATCCACTGTGCCGTCTAACCACAACCTTATGCAGTTGATGTTTTTTTCCTGATCTCCCACGGTACTGGTTACTTCTACCTTCTATTTTTCCAAGATTATCTTGCATCTACTTTGTATACATTTTGCATATATATGGGCATGTTGAATTTCTCTGGTTGAAATGTTAGCATTTTGAGAACAATGACTATTTTGCTTTTGTCTTTGAATCCTGGTTCCTATTACATTATACGTACTCGTGTTAATAGATTAAGAACAAGACTTTATATTTAATCTTACTAAATTTGGCACATTGTTCCAACCTGTCAAGATGTTTTGAATCTTGAATCTGTCAATATATTAGCTGTCCCTCCCTTCACATATTAATATGGTACATTAAAACTGTACAGTTCACATACTTCATGAAGACACAGCATTTGAACTGGGCCCTGAACAATGGGTAGGATTTCAATAGGAATAGATGAAGGAGAGAGGACATCCTATTCCAGAAATACAGTAGGCAATGAAGTTAACAGAGTAATGGAGCTGGAAACATGTAGGGCATATTTGGGGTATAGAAAACTGTACAGTTTTGTTGTATCATCCAGTACGTGAAGGCAGGTCGTGTGAGCTGATGCTGAAAAGATAGGTCGGAAGAGGACTTTGAACACCATCCCAGGGAATCGGAATTTAATAGTTAACGAGGGGTCATTGAAGTGGTTTTTGGATTGGTGTAATGACCCAACATGATCTGGGCATTACTGCAGGATTAACCGCTGCCTCTTGCCCACGCCCCAAGGAAGCCATTGCTAAAAAGACATATACCAAAATACAAAAAAATGTAGCACTTTTTGTCATAGCAACAAGTTGGAAACAAAGAGATATTCATTGATTGGGGAATGGCTATGGATACAATGGAATATTACCATGTTATAAGAAATGATGACTATGATGAATATTAGGAAAGCATGGAAAGATCTACATGAAGTGATGCTGAGTGCAGTAAGCAGAGCCAATAAAACAATATACATAATGAACATAATAATGTAAATGGAGAGACTACCCACCAAAAAGAAAAAAAAACAAAAGTGAATGGTTACAATATTACAAAAAACAAGCATGGCACAAAAGAAGAGATGAGAAGAACCTCCTACCCTGAAAAGAGGTGGGAGGTCCACAAGTGTTATATATTATATTTATTTACAGACTTTTTGAATCTAATGATGAGTTTTGGTTTTTTCCCTCTTTTCTTTTTGTCTTAAAATATTTTTTGTTATATGGGATGTTTCTGTGAAGGGGGGAGAGGGAGGAGTGCAGAGGGAACTATGGTAATGTAAAAAGATAAAAGACTAATGAAAACTTATTTTAAAAAAGAAATAAAATTGATTGCCTCAAATTTTCTAAACTTGTTTTCCAGCAACTCTGGTTTCCTCCGACAATTGAATAGAAATTTAATTTTTAAAGGATATAATTTGATCTTTTCTACTGTATCTTCTACCTTCCCCCCTTTCCAACTAAGAATACATTTCATAGTCCATACCACTTTCATCTAGGAAAAAGTGGTCTTGGATCTGAACTACCTAAAAGTAAAACACGGCTTCTGTGTTCTCTCCCTCATCTTCAGTTAATATTTGTTGAGCATCAGCGGGGTATATGGTAACATACTTTTAACTGACACTGGTGTGTTTTTCCTCTCTTAGTTACTTTAACTTGCTAAATTGTACTCCCAGTTTCTATGGTTAATGAAACAGTGAAAAGCCACGTGAAGCTGTGATGTGCAGGAAGGTGGCATCCCTTTCTTCCCCTGCCTTTACATAAGATTAATCAAATTGACCTGTTTCCACAAGTATCATTCCTTTTCCTAATAATTTGCTTAGCATAAAATCATTATTATAGCAGAAACTTTATCTTTTGCTCATTAGAAACACCATTTTAAAACACCTTGAAGGTGTGTAAAATGTTATCCCAAATAATATAATATATATAATATTGTATATATATGTATATATATAATATTGTATGTATATATACATATATATATAATATTTCCATTCTCAGAACAAAACCTGCTAATTGTAATGTGGGTTACTTGGATCCAATGTCCAAAAAAGGGGGGAAAAGAAACAAAATGTAAAAAGTATAACCTCTGGGGAAATTGAACTACCATGTAGATTTCTCAGCCTCACCAATAGGATTGGCAAAACAAATCTCAGGAAGGACAAAGAGACATGAGACCTATAGGCTGAAAATTTTATAAGCAAAAAGTGATTGAGAGGAAGGGGGGAAAAGCCTTGTTTTTGAGGTAGAATATTTCCATATGTTTTAATGGTAGTCTTTTCAAGAAGGTCTACTATTAAACATTGGTATCACAAAATCAGAAGTTAGTAAATTTCTTCCCTCAAATTTATCCAGCTCTAGATCTTAATTGTGTTCTAAGGACTTTATAATTCCTGTTGCTTTCCCTAAGTAATATAGACAACAGGTAATCACGTATATTAAAATCACTTAAGGTGCTAGTCCTAATGATGTAATTTAATTATTAAAATATAACAGATTTTTAATAGATCTAACATTGAATAAATATAAAATGAAATTAGAGAATTTGAAAGTTATAAGAGACCTCTCAAAACCACTAATTTCAACTAATATCCAAAAATATTCCTTCTGAAGCATACTAGAAAAATACTCATCTAACCTTTGCTCAGGTGATGCAGAATATATGCTCTCCCAAGGCAGCCCATTTTACTTTTAGAAAACTGTAATAGTTAGGAAACACTTATATGAAGCCTAAATTGTTCTCTCTGCAACTTTTCCTGTTGTTCCTAGTTTTGCCTTTAAGGTATGTATGAACCAAGTTAACTCCCTTTTCTAATTTTTTTTAATGTTTTAACTTAAACATGGTAGTCTTTCTGTTCTTCAGAGTCAATCAGTAAGCATTTATTAAGTAGCTACTATATGCCAAGCGTTTTGCTAGGCACTAGACATACAAAGGTCAAACAAAGAATTCCTACTCTCAATGAACTTATATTCTATCAGGATATACATAATATGCATATATACATAATATATATATTGCATACCAGTATATATAATATGTATATAAAAATACATCTTTTAAAGAGAGAGCTCCAAGATTGTTCTTTGCCTCTTCAAGGGATTTTACTAGACATGATTAGTTAGTTTTGTTTCTAAAATATCTCTGGATTTTGCATTTAAAGAACTTGGAATCTTTGCAAAATTATGACCTTAAACAAAATGGTTAATTTTCCAGAACTTCCCTTCACATCATCCTGTAGTCAAATATTTTCATTCTCCATGAAATGAGGAAATGAGTTAGTACTAACCAAAATTAGTGCTTCACCATTAATTATCTTGTGCATAATCATGAGATATGCTACACATGTGTACACTGAGAAACCAGAGAGCAAACTGAACTCTTGTGATGAGTAGCATACAGATTTAAAGGTCAATATGGTAAGGCCAATGATGTCCTTTAGACCACTGAATGTCCTCTGTGGCTAAATCTTTCAATTTCCACAGCAAAGGCATGACTAAAATTCCTTAGCATCGACTCTTTCTCTTCTACTTTTTCTCAGACTGAGATCTGAGACACCTTGGGGTTTTACAAAGCAGTTCAAGGTGTTCTTCAAAATAAGAATCATAATAATAGATGGCACACTACTTTTGTTGTTTGTATGATGTATGATGTATGAGGATAAGGCCTTGAAGTTTTAACTGTGTAAGTGGAGAAAAGAGGTTGAATGTGAAGGATGTTTTGGAGGTAGTAACAGCAAAATTTGGCAAATGATTAGATAAGTGGTGTGAGAGAGGGTAAGAAATTGAGGATAATACCAACGTTATCCACTTGGGAAGCTAGAAGAATGGTGGTGTATTTGACATCAAAGAAGAGAGTTCAT
This sequence comes from Phalanger gymnotis, assembly GCA_028646595.1. NCBI lineage: Eukaryota > Metazoa > Chordata > Mammalia > Diprotodontia > Phalangeridae > Phalanger > Phalanger gymnotis. The sequence goes on from CM053623.1 coordinate 147,136,948, forward strand.
GAAGGATGAGTTGGATAAGACATAGACTAGAAACAGGAAGACCAGTTATTACAATTGTCGAGGTAGGAGGGAATAACAGCATGAGCAAATGTAGTTTCAGCGGGAGGAGAACAAAGGTGACAGATAGAAGAGATATTGTGGAGGCAGAAACCACAGGACTTAGCAATCTTTTAGATGTAAGGGAGAGTAAAGAATCAATGACTCCAAGGTTTCAAGTAAAGATATTGGGTGAGTAGTTGTATTATTAAGAGAAATAAAGAAGTTAAGGGGAAGGGGAGTTTTAGATGGCAAGATAATGTGTTTAAATTTGACATGTCAAAAAAAGAGAATGTAAAAGTAACCAAGACTACAGATGAAATAAGCATCTATAATCAAATGCTAAATCCTATCTACAAAACAAATGCAGATATAATAGTTTCCATTTTGGTTTATTTCTGATAATTCTGATATTTTCTGTGTTGTGTTATCAATTTTCTTTATAGTTCTATGGATCCAGCAAATTACAAACATATTTATAAACAAAACAGAAAATGTACCACATAAGGTTCCAGCAACCATGCTGAAGGGATCCACTACAAATGTTCATTGCCTAATCTCACCTGGATCCTCCTCCTCCTCCTAACTGATTCCCTATCCTACTTAGCACAGAAGCTTTTCCAAACCTTTTCTTTCCTCAAACATCTCACAGCATCACACTGTTTATTGACTGACTGGCTAACATTGTCACACCCTCTCAAAGGAAGACCCTTCATATTTTGCAGAGAAAATAGATGCCATTCACTATGAACATTCTCTTCTATTCTTTCTGTATTTCACAGTTCCTTGACTACTCTCTCTCCCTTTACTTCAGTCTCTGATAGAAAGGTTGCCATTCTCTTCATCAAGACCAATTGCCATACATATATCCTACTGTTTTCTCCAGCAAATTGACCCATTATTACTTGTACTCTCTCTAATCTTCAATCTCCCTATCTATTGTTTCTGTCCCTGCTGACTGTAAACATGTACAAATCTTCTCATTCCTAAAATTCCCCACTAGTTGCTACCCATCTTAATCCCTTCCCTCTATTAATACCACCACTACCCTAGTTCAAATCTTTTCACCTCTAACCTGAATTATTGTAATGGTCTTCTAATTGATTTCTCTGTCATCAGTCTCACTTTTCTCCAGTCTTTCAAAGGGTTTCTAAAATAATCTTGCTAATGAACAGGTTGGACCATTCATTCCCCTGCTCAAAGCTCTCAGTAGCTCTCTGCTACATATAGAATGAAATATAAGTGCCATGTGGCTACGTACTTCTTTCATTGCAACAGCTTGTTGTTTCTCTAGCTTTTTTCATCCTTGTCCATGCTTTGCTATAAATTTCCAAAATGCAATTTATGTAAATTCCTTCAAACCCTTAAAAACCCTTCTTTCAAACCCTTAAAAATGAAATACATTCTTTAGGAATGAAGATTAGGACACATAGAACTACTGACCCAGTGCTTTACTCTGATTGACAGTTTAGAAGAGGCTTCTCTCCCTGAGGAATGGGGAAGAAGGAAGGAAGGTGATGCTGACGACTTTAAAAATCTCTAGTAAAACATGAGAAAGGAAGAGGTGTCATAGGTTTGACTAGGGAAACTTGCTGTATGCCTTAGGACACTGCCTTAATCTCTGTATGTCATGTTCCTTCAATGTTGTAAGTTTATTTCCTTTCTGACTTGAGCCCTCCATTATTTTAAAACCAAAAAGATGCTTTTAATCACTACATGCCTCCAGTACTTACATCAGAGAAGGGCAGTAGGTGATACTACTACTTTCCTCAAAGAAGTCTGGCCAGAATAGGTGACAACTTACTGTTTTAGGAATCCCCATCCTCTTTTATACAGGGTCCAGAAAATTTAAAAAGTAAAGACTTCACTCCACAGAATGAGCACATATGTAAAGACAGCCCCAAAGGAGGAACTGTTTTCCTTTCTGCAGTTTCAATTTAGTTCAGTCCAACAGACATCAAGTGCAATAGGTGAAGAAAGGAAGGGAATGCATTCCAGTCATAGGTAATGAGATGGGAAAGTGTGGGGCACATTCAGAGTTCACACAGTGTTTCCAGTTTAAATAGACCACAGAGTAAGTACATGGAAGGGAACAGTATAACGAAATTATGGTGAACGAGTGGAAAATTCCTTGAATGATAGGCAAATATTAGGTAGGCATCAGGGAGCTGCTAGGGAAAGATGAATACACACTGACTGGTGCATAATATGTGGTTATTGGCTGACTGATGACTTAATTGAGAAGACTGAAGTTATCTTACAGCAATTCCCTCAACTTTCCTGCTCAGGATTTCTCAATATCATAAGCCAATCTCTCCCCTTTCCATCCTCAGAGGAAGAGGTATCCCATCACTTTGGTTAAGATAATTGATATTCCTGCATTCTATAATTGCTCTTCCTGCATTCTTGGTCCATTTTACTCCTGTCTGCTACCTAGACTATTGCAGTAAACTCCTTACCCGTTTTTATGCCTTGGCTCTCTCCATCCTCCAGTTCACGCTTCCACTATTACCAGAATATTCTCCCTGATGTACCTCACAACTGGGAAATGGCTGAACAAGTTGTGATATATGATTGTGGTGGAATACTACTTACTATGCTATAAGAAATGAGCTCAATGATTTTAGAAAAACATGGAAAGACTTGCATGAAATAATGAAGAGTAAGATGACCAGAACCAAGAGAACAGTGTATACAATAACAATAATATTGTTTAAAGGACAATTTTGAGTGAATAAGTTATTTTGCCTATTACAAACACCCAAATTAACTATAAAGGACATATGAAGAAAGACACTATTGGCATTTAGAGAGAGAACCAATAAATAGAAGTATGCATAGAACAATTTTACATATATGTATGTATATATACGTATACATACATACATACACATCCCTATTTACATCAAACAGTAGCCATCTCTAGCACAGGGGGAGGGGAAGGAAGAAAAAAAAGAAATTTATATTGTATATTTGAAAGGAATAGCAAGTTGTGGATAGCAGATTTGCCATTTCATGTACAATCATCTTTTTTATTGTACTATGTTATGGAAATGCTTGTTTTATTACGTAAATTAAAAATATAATTTAAAAATATAACACTAGTCACTGTGCTAAGCCTGAGGATACAAAAAAGACAAAAACAAGATCTTTGCCCTCAAGGAGCTTACATTCTAATGGGGTAGTCAGCATGCAAATAACTATGTATATTCAAGATATATAAATTACGCATAGAGAGAACAAGAGTGAGAGTGAGAGAGAAAGAGAGGTAAGTACTTGATGATGAGGGAGATAAAGGCTGGATTTGGAGTTAAGAAGAACTGAGTTCAAATTTGGCCTCAGACACTAGCTGTGAGACCTTGGGCAAATCATTTGACCTTCATCTCATTTTTCCCAACTGTACAATGATGATGATACTAATAATAGCATTTACCTCACAAGGTTGTTGTAAGGATCAAATTAGAGTAAAAGCACTTAGGACAGTGTCTGGCACATAGTAAGGGCTATATAAATGCTTATTCCCTTCACACACACACACACACACACACACACACACACACACACACACAGAGTAAATAGAAGGTAATCTCAAAGGAAGGCCCTGGGTAATGGGAATGGGAGCAGAACTGTTTCACGCTGAAGTTGGGATTTTAGTTGATTCTTGAAGGAGCCAAAGGGTCCAGGACACAGAGACGAGGAGGGTAAGCATTACATGACTGGGGCATAGGACGAGGGGGTGGGTGGTGTAGGGGATGGGCAGCCAGTGAAAAGGTATGACTTTGGGACATGGAGGGAATAAGATATTAAGTAATCCAGTGGAGGAGGGGGAAAGATTGATACTGCTGCAAGAAGTGTCAGAGCATAGAAATGGAGTCAGGTACTGAGGTGAAGAGCCAAAGGCAGAAGGCAGTGTCTGGATCAGAAGCAGGAGTTCAGGTAGTAAATGTCTCAGGAACTGCTAGGCTGAAAAGGATCTATACTAGTATAGACAAGATGGGGAGTTTCATGTATAGATGTAATGCAATTTGCTGCATTTGGTTTCATTGTAGGTTCGTGCATGATTTTATATGTCTGTGAGGTAGTGTGGTGAAGTGGAGAGATGGTCTAGAGGCCACAAAGAAGTGGCTTCGGGCAGGGCTCTCAATTCTAAGTTGCAGTGAAGATGCCTACCTGAACTGGTAGAGAGAATTTCTCCCCTGGAAGTATCTAATTTCAATAAAATCATGGATTTAGGTCCTATCTCTTTCCTGTGTGAGCCCAGTTCAAGCTTCTGACTTCTCTAAATCACCTGTAGATGGACAATTGGCCACAGCAACAGTATTTCCTGCCATCAGAAAATAACATTTAAACAGTAGTGAGCTCTGTGGAAGGAGAGAAAGATGTCTTTTACCTCAGAGGCTAAGTCAATAGATGAAATATCCCCAAGGTCAACAGTTTCTACAAATAGGCCAGCAGAATTTCCAAGGAGAAGCCATCAGAAGAGTTAGGGAGTAAGGAGCCACTACTGGACCAGCTTCTCCCCACCCACCCACACCTTGGAAAAAATTAGACTTTTGCCCCCAAAATGTCTCCTTGTGTTCTGGAGAAGTTGAACTCTGAAAGTTGCCTGGCTCTAATGAAATGTTTCAAAATGAAGCAGAGTCAAGTGTTTGAGTAACCTGAGGCCATGCCCTGCCATTATTCTCTTCCCCTAGCTGAGCTCAGAGACAGAACTACTCAAATGGGGGGGGGGGATGGCATTAGGTGGGTGGCTGGCAAAAGTTGAGATTATTTGTGTTGCCACTCCTTTATTTCCCCCATCCTACGCTCCTGCCTTTATTGCCATTGCCAGGGGGCAGGAAACAGCTCATACTGTACCCACACATACTTGGATCTCCTTTCTCAGCCTCCAGACTAGACCCTACATCATCATCTTCCAATTAAGATTCTCGGGGAGCCTCGGGGTTCATGGAACTGTACTGAATGCTTCACCTGCTTCCTACCCCCGCCTCCCCCACCGCATAGGGAGCTTTACTTAATCCCTTACAATTTGTCTGCCTGACAATGGCAGGATTAACGTCAAACCAAACACTTTACACCTTAACTGACACTGCGAGCAAACTTTAGTCCAATGTTCACAACAATGAGTAGAAATCGCCATTCTTTTTTTTTTTTTTGCTTCTAAAATCTCATGCTCTCTAACCTGGACACATCCTTATTTCCTTGAATTTGGATATGTGTTTCTAGGAGAAGAACTTGGACTGGTTTCCTCGGATGCGAGCCATGTCTCTAGTTAGCAATGAAAGTGACAGCGAGCAAAATGAAATTAGAAATCTGCAAGAGAAATTAGAATCAACCATGAGTCTGGTCAAACAGCTGTCTGGTCAGCTAGCTGAGCTCAAGGAACAGGTAAGTAACAGAGTGGGTAGAGTATGCCTGGAGTGGAGGCCGGGAGACTCTTTATCAAAAGGGATTTTTTTTTTCATTCAAGTGCAATGAATGAAACAAAATTAGGTCTGATTAAGATCTTCTGCCCTGGCTAGTAACACCAAAGCTCCATCTGAAGGCCACGTATTTCAAGAGAACAGTGCAAAGCCTCAAGTAGGAATTGGAGTACATGGGGGAAATTAAGTTGAGCCAGGGCAAGCGATGGGGGTATGGTGAAGAGATGAGAGGGTAGTCCAAGGAATGACCACTGCCCTGCATGGCTGAGGTAGACTAGAGACAGAGGGCATAGGAATTGAGATAGTTGGGGACCTTAGAGGCCGTACTCTGGGGTAAAGGAAAAGAGTACGAATCAAGTTCTTAACTTATTAGAGAAGAGGGAGAGTGACCTGCTCTGTAGATGTCAGCAACAAGAGTTTGGGCATGAGAGCATGAACTTTAAAGGAGAAGAAAGAGGTGGTTGTCATCTTGGTGACCACATTCCATGCAAGTGGGATGGTCTGAAAATGGCAGGGGCAAAAAAGAGATTTAGAAACTTCTTCATCTGGCCCCATGTGTCGGAGTGTGAGAGATCTAGTCTTGAAAATGGTGCCAAATGATGTGGTTTCTTCAAGAGAAAGCTTGAGTTTGTGGCCACCAGAAAATGGAAAGCGTCTGAGAAGAGAGCTAGGATACTGAGATTGTAGATTTAGAGCCAGAAGGGAGGTCAAAGGTCATCTAATCTAATCCCCTTATTTTACAGATGAGAGATCTGAGGCTCAAGGAGCTGAAGTGATTTATTCAAAGTTACACAGATTCCCTGGATCTAAATCCAGTGATCTTTCTACTGTGTCACAACATAGAAGGTTTTAAGAGGACAAAACAAAAATGGAGGGAATAATAATAATAATAGAGGAGTATATTGGGGGAGAGCTAGAGCTGACTTTAATAGTATTGTGATAAGGTTGATCAGTACCAGAAGAGGTATGACAGCTACAGGATGTTGGATGTATTGGAACCTGGGGCCAGGTTGCTGACCTTGGGATAGGTTGGAGGGGTGAGGTGGGATGTGCACTCCTCTGGAAGTGAAATTACATTCTGAGGATGTTAGCATCTGGGGCCCAGCCCCAGGTGCATCATGCTACTTGCAGCTCTGTAATAGTATTGAGCTCTTTACCCTCCAAGGAGTTACTTTCAAAGGCTGCAAAAAGTTGATACTAAATATACAGGTCCAGCTTGAATCTTGATGGATAATATTTTCTCTGGCTGTAATCAGCCAAGAAAGCAGAGCACTATTAATTATGTTCTAGTCATACAAGTCAATCTCTTTTTGCATGGCACCATGTTATTAATAACTATGTTACTAATAACAGCTGTTATCATTACTCTTAATATACTGTATTACAGTGAGGTAAGTTGGCTTAGCAAACACAGTTGTCCTCAGGATCAAGAAGAACTGGGTTATACACATGTCATATTACGTGTGAGACTGGCAACTCTTAGTGCTTCTTAACCTCTCAGGGCCACCAGGCAACTCTAAGGCTTCTAGTTGCCGAAAAGGTGTTGATCCACACTAACATATCCCTAAACCAATGAAATCATAAGTGTGGTCCCATCTCCATTATTTTTTCTTATACTTTCATGAGACACAGTTATATATCAAAGAAATCATTGTCTCCTGTTCCCTAGCCGCAGGCTAGAATATTGGTTGACACATCCCTTAAGGTTAGTCATATGTATATGTTTCTCTGGAGTAACTAGCAATGTAAGGATGTTAAAAAAAATTAAGCCATGCCTATCATAGCTCAATAGTATTCATTAATATTTGAGGAAATCAGCTTATCTCTCTATCTCTTTCTCCCTCTGTTTCCTTCCCCCTCCCCCTCCCACTGCAGATGACAGAACAAAGGAAAAATAAGCAGAGACTGGGTTTTCTTGGATCAAACACACCCCATGTGAATCATCACATGCCACTGCACTGATACCATGGGGGGAAGCCGTGACTAGCCTTTCATCAGTATCCCTGCTTGATTACAGAATAAAGAACTGAGATCGAGGGGAGTGAACAGTGCCTATTGTTACAAACTTAAAAACAACCAAGTGCCAAGATGTTAAGTGGTTTTGCTCTGGGAACAATTTACAACTGTTTTTCATGGTTGAGGAGACCACAAATGAAAATATAATAGCTACAAAGAGTACTTTGGGGTACATGTTACACATTCTTCAAGCAACCTGAAATGTCTTCAGTTGAAGGGAATGATTGGGAAAGAATAGAAATTAATAGGAATCATGTTTGTCTCACTGTTTGTATCAGAATGTCTGCCGTGGTGGTCCAGCATTGGCAATGCTCTGTTAATTATAGTAAATAAGTTGGGGACACAGGAAATAATGTTGCTATGGGTTAATTTCTACTAGTGTAGAAAAAAACAGTGAGGGTTGCAAAAATTGTTAATGCTACTGAATTTTAGCTGTCACAAGGCAATTTTCTTATTTATAACATGAAGCACAATGGATTTACAACAGTGGGAATTTAATCCTTTGGAGCTTATGCATGCTATACTGACAACCTAACTGGAAAGTGATTTCATTTCTTTTCTTTTTATTTTTTGGATTCAGCTGTTCTCTATTAATGTGGCTGCAAATGGAAATTTTTACCTGCCTTGTTGTTGAAACATGTTTCATAGCTATTTATATTCTAAGATTTTAAAAGATAGGAGAAAAACCTAAAAGTAAGCCCCATAGAAAGATTTTTTTGAATATATATGTGCTTTTAAAACTCATATTGAGATTGAAAAATTAAAAAGGCCTAAAGATGACAGGAGGTCTTGAGAGACTTAAAATAGTAGCATTATATTTTATAAGCCCATGGTAGGAGCAATTTGATTTGTGTATGCACTACCTAAGGAAATCAGCAGTCTTATTTATGCTATTCCTTTAGTTGAAAAGAGTGGCCAAGAAGTTTATGGAAAATGAGATAAAATGTCGGGTTTTAACTGAAAGTTTAACTATTGATCAGAGGTTTTGAAAATATATCAAAGATGTTTAACCCCTTCCCAAAGGAAGAATACTTTTCATATTAAATTATAAAAGAATATTCAGAACTAGCTAGAAGGGCCAGATGAGAAAAGAAAACTAAATTTTTGTCACCTGCCTTCATTCATTCTACAAAGTCATTCTTGTAAATATCATGTTTAAGCATGTTAGGGCAAGATGCAGATAATGAAACCTTTAAAAAATAAGATCAGTATTGCAGAACTTGGTGATCTTGTATGATTTAACATTTTGGCCCCACATATACAATTATAGAATACTTCAGTACTTCAAAGGATTCATGATCCCATTGGTATAGATAACTCTTCTTTTACTATTACTGAAGCAAAGCCCAACTTTTCTATCCCATGTAGACAATCTTCACAAGCTACCACAATACTTTGATGGTTCTCTGCTCTCATTGACATGGGAGTATCTCTTCCAACTGTGCAAATTGAAACCCACCTTCTCATCTCACCTATTCCATGTTTTTCTACATGTCTTCCATAAAGGGGATCACTCAGTATGTGGCAGGCCTCCTAAATCTCTCAGTAATGTATTAGGTACCAGTGAAGTACGTGGGCAAGCCATCAGATTTATCTCACTCTGACTAGATGACCAACTCACTTCGTTTTCCAGTCCAACAGTCCTTTGATAATATCTATTGTGGTTTTTTTGCATGATACTTTGTTCATAATATCCTGCATCTTAGTCATGCCCACATGATTCTCCATTACCCTTTAGATGATCCATAACTTTCATTCTTGAATGTTTCACAGACATATAACATCACTAGAAGAGTATTGATGACATTCAAAATTGACTTTTCCACGAGAAAGAATCATGAACATTGCACAGTTTCCCAAATGCAATCTGACCTGTTCTATTTCTGTTAAATTCTGAATACAGTGCCTTCTTCATCTGAAGTGTCTATGTGAAGAATGTGTATTAACAGATAAGCTCATTGGGACCATAGAACCATAGACTAGAAAAGATCTTAGAGGTTCACTCATCTAACTCCTTAATTTTATAGATGAGGAAGCAAACTCAGACCCAAAATTCTACAGGTAGCAAAGTGTCAGGGCTGGAATTTGAACCAAGGTAGTATGACTCCAAAGCCAATCCTTTTTCCATTGTACCATACTGTTTGCTACTGGTCAGCTAACTGAATAGCACACTCTGGGTAATAGCTATCCTTCATTGGCTTTGAGTTTCATGTCTGGGTGGTACACTAAGCTCTTTTGAGTGATTTTGGAGGTCATCTTCATAATCAATATCATCATCATCATTACTTGTGATAAGCCTCACCAAACTGAACCAGGCTTTTCCTCTGATGGGAGAGAATCAATTACTGGACCATACTCAAAGCCATGCAGTCTTGGTAGGGCCATCCAGGGCCTTGTGCTCCATTAATACAACCTTAAAGGACCCAGAGTCATCTTACCATAAGATAACAAGGTAGAACTTTAGTAGATGTCAGTTATAGAAATTGAATTTCAAATTTTTTGAGATATTGCATACAATCATCATAGTTCAGTTCTATACCCAGCTTGCAAAACTCCTGAAAGGCATTAAAATGTAATTGGGAAATGTTTAATAGAATAAATAAAAATACAACATAGATAATGTTAATTTGTTGTTTTCTAAGTCAATATGCAGTGGACTGCTGGGATCCATTACTATGGGTTTGACACTACAGTACAGTTTCAAAACTCATTAATTTCTAATAAAAGTTAAAATCTGCATTCACACAGGAAAAATAATAAAAAAAAATCGACTTTGCTTCTGACCACAATAAGATGCTGTTGGCAGCGCCTGGGCAAGATGGTGTGTGTGTGTGTGTGTGTGTGTGTGTGTGTGTGTGTGAACATCCCTGATTTGGCCTCATTAGGGCAAATGCTCCTTATCCTGACAAAATAGAGCTTCACTTGTTCAAGCTCTGAGGGACTACACTATTGCAATTGATTCAACTGCTCCTTACTCTTGACTAAACTTTTAAATCACGCCATACCTAGCTATTTTATGAGACAGTTATTCTAGCCAATGATGGTTATAAACAGTATTAGGAAAATGCCTGCTAACGAAAGTATTTTCAGATTATTTAATTAAAGAAGGAAAACTTAGTCTTGGGGATGTGTGGGGAAAGATTTAGAAAGATGAGATTATGATATCACTATGATTTTACAGCTGGAAGGTGCTTGAGAGATCACATAACCTAATCCCTCATTTTTTAGATGAGAAAACCGAAGCCCAGAGAAGTTTTATGATTTGATCAAAATCCACTGTGAATTGAAAGCAGAGGCTCCATTCAAACCCAGGTTCTGTGAGTCCAAGTCCAGAGCTACTGCCCTCACTATAACATTATAACTGCATTGCAGATTCCCTTGCATACAACTTAAGCAACCAATACCATTCCTGCACAAGATGAAGCTTTGTACTCTCTGAATGGAAAGAAAGAACAGATTTATTTGTTTGCACTGATGTGAAATACTGATCCTCAGCTACCCTTTGAATGGTCAAGCATTCTCTCCCATTCCTGCTTCACAAACAGTTCCTTTTGCAGGAAAAGATCTTGTGGAAGATTGCTATTTGGAAGCAACCTAAGACATAAAAATCAGCACCCATTATCAGGTAACGCTTGTTGACAGTGTTTGCTTCAGTTTTTTCCTCCCCAACGAGATCTAGCCATCAGTAAGAGTATCACTGGCATAGTGTATAAATATTATTCAGTTTTGCTTGCTATAATTTTCTCCTCTTCCTCCAATTGCTAATGGAAGTCTAGGTCCTTTAAGACAAATAAATATACCAAGATATTGAGGTCAGTTTGAGGATGAAAACTGGAGAGAGTGTGTGTGTGTGTGTGTGTGTGTGTGTGTGTGTGTGTAAATAACTGCTTTACATTTGTAAGCATACCTTGATGAAACTGGTATGTCTGTGAGTAATATGCTTCATATTAATGTAAATTTAGCAAAATAAAAATAAGTATGTTTGAACTTAACAACTTAGAAGAAAATCAAATATTTGACTATTAAAACCCATGTTAGTTTTTTTAAACATCACTGAATGATGAATGTAATTTTCAATAAACAATTTGACCATTTTAAGTTCTAATCCCTCGCTCCATTTCAAGACCTAAGAACTTCACACAAATATATTTTTTTAATTAAAATGTTCTTAGATGAGATAGTGTTTTCTGTTGTATGAGAGGCTATAATGTTAAAATAAATGAATTACATGTGCAACAAGATTTGTCATGTTTTTCAATGGATTTACAAGATGGATTCTTCTTGAGCACCAAAATCCATTCAATCGGTGGTCAGGATTCAGTTTCTAGTTAAAGATTGTTTGTGCAAGTCAAAACTAACTGACCTCCTTCTAGCCATGTTCTCAGCTGACTAATCAAAGTCTGGACCGCTTCCTTGGTTTCTTGCCTTAATGCAGAGAGCCTTGCATTGTATCCCTAGGGCATAGAATAATTGTTTGATGGAGTAGATTGGGGATGGAACTTGTACTTTCTGGGAAGTGACCAGGAATTTACTACATGCTCAGTATAGGACTACCAACAGGCTTGAATATAAGTAGGTAGTTAGAGCAACAGGCAGATAAATGTTGCTGAGACTAGATTAATGTTACAAATCACATTTAACCATCAAGTGTGGATTTAAGAATGCTGTAGGAAGTAGTTGCTATAAGATAATCAGAGAGGCAGCTGTGGTGTAGGGCAGAGTCAGAAAGATCCCCCGCTCACCCCCGTGCACCCTCCATCTCCATTTGCCCCATTTCCAAAATATGCCTGTGACATATTTTGGCTGGCTATATAACCCTGTTTAAGAGACAACTTCTTATAGCTCCCTGACAATTTGCTAAAATGTACGATGCAAGCAGGTGCCCATATACATCTGTTTAAGGCATTTCCCTTTGTTAGTGAGTTGTTTCCGTCCTAGTCTTCATGACCCCATTGGAGTTTTCTTGAAAAGATACTGGAGTAGTTTGCTACTTCTTTCTCCATGGTCTTTTCCCTACATAGATGAAATCACTCACCCAGGTCCCTCTCCCTGCCCCCTCAAAAAAAAGAGACGGAAGAGCTGATGCCCTAAAAAACCAATGGAGTAAATCCTGATCCACAGACCACATCGGCTCTTGTTTAATAAAAAGCTGATCGCTTGATTAACTTCATAGGAATGGATACAAAAAGTACAAATGAGTTACAGGAGAGGAACTGAAGCACTCATAAAGAACATAATTTTTCTCTGAATTAAGAGTTGCTTTCCAAGCCTCAGACATCTTATGGAAAGATTTTGTTTTTGGCATGGTACAATGCAAAGAATGCTGTCTCTGGAGTCAGAGGGCCTGGGTTCAAATCCCCCCTTCTATTGTTTACTACCTGCATGACCTCAGGTGAGACACCTGACTTCCCAGAGCCTCAGTTTCCTCATTTGTAAAATGAGGGCATTGGAATCATGTTCAACCTTGGGGTGCCCCACCACACCAGGGTGTCCTGAGTATGGAGGAAGTGCCAGGCTTATATGATTCATAGACCATCTAGCTCCCTAGTTGATATGGACTTACTCAATCTGAATTAGGTCTAATGCTCATGCTACTACAAAAACCTGCTTCCTATATTAACTATAGTTCACTGAGCCCTAGGCATGTCAGTTAGTCAGTCAATAAGTATTTATTAAACACCTACTATGTGCAAGACATCATGCTAAGTCACTGTGACACTGGAATTACAGAAGTGCTTCCCACAAAAAAAGACAAAACACAGTTGTATATAATCTACTCTTGCCACAGAATCAATAAAAACAACAAACTAATAAATAATAAAATATCTATACCCCTACAGTTTTTTCCAGTTTCCAAAATATATTGGTTGCTCAGTTCCCAAAGCTCTAGAAAATTTAGAAAGTTCAGTTTGTCTACTTCCCTTTTCTTCTTGCCCTTCTCCCTCTGCCCTCTGGCTATTTCTCCCATGAGCTGGTAAAGAAATGCAGACAAAATGAGACAATTCACAATTGATATTCAACTCAGGCACACAGTATGGCCAGTCTATGTTGGCATGTTTTGGAGATGATGGTCAGGAATTGGTTGCTGGGAAATCGTGTGAGTAACAGTAAATAAGCCATTATGGCCGGAGTGTAGAGTTCATGGAAGGGACTGATATATTATAGCGAAGATAGAAAAGAGCCAAGTTGTGAAGAGATGGCTTGATCCTCAAAATAATAGGGAATTACTGGAGTTTATTGAGTGAGGGAGGGTGGAGATCTGGTCAGGCCAGAAGTACAACTTAGAAGTTACAACTAATGCCAGCACCCTCTTAGTTCAAGCTTGATACTGGCATGAAGTGGGGCATTGAACTCGGAAGACATTGAACATTTAATAGAGGAGGTTTACTTTACCCATACAGCAAGAATGTGCAACAAGCTAACGGTGGCACTTAACTTTTCACCATCTGGAAACATGGCTGATCAGTTAGTCATCAGAATATATCTCTATCAAATCTGAGAGGCCCAGAATCCTTATGACTGGGATTTTTTATGCATTTAGATGGCCAGGAAGCTGTGTCAGAAAGCCATAGCCAGTCACTTCCCAGGGGAAGCTTCGTCCTGGGTCTACTGCATGCTGTCTATCTCATGGGAGTGACAGGAAGAGGGCGGGGAACGAAACTGCATCAGGCAACTTGCGGCCAATTGGGCCTCAGAGGTGCTTTGTTTCCTTTCAGGTAAAACCTCCCCATGGTATGGGTGAGAAGAAAAAAGTTGTATCAAGGAAACATCGTTCATATCATATGCCCCCTTTTGGTAGCAAGGTCCTGAGTATCTCCTGGGGTAGTGTTGTCAAACTCAAACAAAAAACAGAGTCCATTAAATCATACATAAGGATCCCTCCAGCCACATATGGACTTAGAAAACCATATATTACTTATGTTCCATTGGATTTTGTGTTATCTGTAAGTGTGCGCACATCCCATGTACCAATGGTGAATGGAATCATCTTTGCAGAAGTTTTTGTACGTTGTTTTTTGTGTTCTGACCACAGGGTGGGATCCCTGCCTGCCACAGTAATCAGGCCAGGGTTGGGTAAACAGACAATCTTTTGGGGCACCTTTTCCAGCCCCTTCCTCACACCAGGAAGTGAGTGGCGTGAACCTTAAAAGGCTGCTTAGCTACCCAGGGGGCTGCCAAATCCCAATGCTGCTTCCTGTAAGAAGATGACCCTATGGCCTTGGCTACCTGTGCGAAGGGTTGTGACTACAGATCCCAGTGTATCTGCAACTGCTGATTCATCACTTGCCTGTAGCCACAGGACTTTGAAATAGGTAAAAATGATAAAAATGGTATGGATGATGCCTTTTGATTCATGTGTAAATTGGATTTAAGTGAAGCAGAGTTGCACGAAGTCGTTGGCCTCACTCTCTCTTCTAGAGTCATCACAGTCCAGTGGTGGGACAGAGTCAAGCTGGTGGATGATGGCTTGATATGCAGTGGAAGACGCTGGTGTCTTTGATGTCTAACCAAGCACTGAGTGCTCTACAATGCCTGATCCAGTTACCTTCATGGCTGTTGGAGCAAATTGTTCTCATCTCCTCATTCCACCAGGGGAATTCCACGTGCTTGGGATAGACGCCTTCCTTACTCACTGATGGGTTTGAGACCTTTTGGTTACCCTCAACCTGGTTTAGCCTGCCTACTGAAACAGTTTACCAAAGTGTGGCTGCTGTGTATGCTACAGCTTTTTGGGGATACGAGTGAGAGTTAGGTGGATGAGGTGGACACCAAAGGTAGAAAGCAGCCCTAAAAAGGGCTTGGCAGCCATCACACCAGAGGTACTAGTCTTCTCTGAACACAGGCTACACCCTACACCCTCTCATGGGTGTATATACATATATATATATATGTATATATGTATATACACACACACATATATATATATATATATATATGGAGAGAGAGAGAGAGAGAGAGAGAGAGAGAGAGAGAGAGAGAGAGTGAGAGCGAGCCCTATTGGGCAAGGATTTTGAGGCAAAGGCAACTGCATACTGGAGAAAGATTAAGAAAGGGCTGGAAAGGGTCAGCCAGAACTATATCCAAAAATAGGCCATTTTAACAATTCAGGTTAATAAAAACTCTTCCTGGAGTTTAAATCCAAGAAACCACTAGATAGCCCTTCTAGGGTAGCACTGATTTGTTATAAGACATGGCTTCTGGGAGATTGGAAACCTGAACTGGGCAATCAGATGCTTAGTGATACATTAACATAGGCAAATTCTTGCCCTGAGATGGTAGAGTGTCACTTTGCCAGGTTGCCCCTTGGATTTAGAATAGTTGCCTTGCCCTTAGTTAAGTGAATCAGATGATCCTAGTCCAATAATGCATGGCATCACCACCCAAATGTCCAAATTTATACTGGATCCACTTCCCAACTTCTGTTATTCATGTAAGAAGCTTCAAACTGGTTGTTTAGCATATAATATCTCTGATGGGTGCTGGTATGCCCCACAAACAACCATATGCAGTGGGAAGCATCAGCAAAATTCCTCCATTTGTCCTGACCCTAAAACCTTTGTCTAATCCCGTGGTCTCCAGACCCCACACCACTTGGCCAGACCAATGGCTATCACCCAGGAACTAGTATAGATGGAGATCTTCTACCTTGTCCCTCTAAATTCTCTCACATGCCAGCCATGAATCCTGGAGCTTAAACAACTAGAAGAATTTGCCAGGGATTCTACTCCCAAGGGCATCTCCTGTTACCAAATTAGTGGCGGCTGAAGTCCAGCTACACATACCTCTCTTATAACAGAGGGAACCATCAGTTAACCAGGCAAAATGATCTTGCTCAGGAACCAATCCTTATAGGTTGGGACCCACTGGGCAAGCAGAGGAGGCAGGGTCGAAGACCTCAGTCTCTGGCATAGTTGTCACCTATTTGGGAAGGGCACTAACATCAGAGGGATGCAGGTATTGTGATTTCTAATATGCCATTTCCATTTAGCAATAGAAGCCTCCTGTGCTCTACTCGTCTTGTTAGAAGAACCATCTTGCTTCACCCAACCAAAAGAGCAACTCTGGACAAAGGGTCTAGACTCTTTCTGATCGGTCTGATCGGTCTGATCAGACTCAGTCTGATCGGTAACAAGTAGGACCCAGTAAGAGGCAATCAATTGCTTTTCAAAAGCGTTAGAGCAAGTGGCTATTCTGGGGAACTTGGAGCTCCAGACACCTAACACTGGCTTATTCTGGCTACCCCTTGGTGTTTGCCAAAGGCTCCACTCAGTCAGTTCATTATTGATACACACCTCTAGAAACTTGGGCCTTGCAGAATCATAAAGACCCAAGTGGAGAGACTGCTGAACTGAACAGCCTGCTTTATATCTTCTAGAGATGTAGCCTATTCTGAGCCCCACTTGAGACATGCCAAGCTGTGGTTGACTTGTAAATGGAGTCCATCAGTATACTTAGGTTGAGAATGAGTGTTCTCCAAAATGGAGGCCATCAGTACACTTAGGTTGAGAATGTGTGTTCTCCAAAATGGAGGCCATCAGTATACTTTGGTTGAGAATGTGTGTTCTCCAAAACCTGAAAAGTTCAATAAAGCTCTGGGTTTTGCTTAGATTGTGGGGAAATGTCTGTGGCATAGTCAGACTGAGCCTGGAATCCTCTGGGTTTTCCCCGTTGACTTTTTTAAAATTAATAAATTTATTTTAACAAGAAACAAAATCCAAATTAAGGAAATTAACTGGAAATTTGTAACCTAAGCCAATTATCCAGACAACCATAAGTGGTAAAACATGGATTGAAATCACAACTTTGCAAATGTAGATTTATGCTTTCTTGGGAATTTGTCCCCTGCTCTTGTTCAAGCTGCCTCAGTGTTCTTTTGAGCTGTTCTGTTTGTGCTTCACACTAGTGGTCTGGTTTCTTGCAGACACTAGCTGTGGATTCCAGGGCCCCATTTCCAAGAACTGGATCAGACATTACCAGCCTTCCTTCAGACAAAAGTAACATTATTTTCTTATTAGGCATCCATCTACAGAAAGCTCAGAATACCTCATAAGTACATTTTGCCACAACTTGGATGAGACAGATATTACTCTAACTTTATAAATGGGTCAGAACTTTATTAAGATCAAAGGTCAATGCAACTTGAAAGACGGATAAACTGAAGCAGACAGGGGAAAGGTAAAAACTGATGAAGGCTAAACTTATTACCTTACATGAGTACTAGGATTCCTAACTCCCAAGCCATTGAGTGGTACGTGGTTGCTGTATCCACCTACAAACCCAGCCGCACATGCTTCCATATTTTCTTTTGTGGCCTCATCTCTTGTCATGTCCTATCTGTGATTTCCTGCACAAGGGACCCATACCTGGTCTATTCCTCTGAGAAAAGCTTAGAAATAATCTCCATCCACCATTTCAGGAGATGGCAGAAGATTAGGTTCCTAACTTTGAAAACTCTTCACACTGACTCAACCTACATAGTAGAGGAGCAGAAGCAATCATTGCCTAGGCCTCAAAGAAGTGATGTCCAAAATGACCAGGTGGAGATGAAAGTGGGTACCAGAGGAAATGCAGTTTCCACCTCCTCCAAGAAGGAGTTGTTGCTCTTCTGGTGGGAAGATGCTGGTATGGTTGTGCAGCATTAGAGGCCATGGAACACAGTTGTGTCAATATGGTATCTTTGTCAGTATCCTGGTCAGGTCAATCATTATCACTCAGTGAACAGGGGAGGAATGAATGAATCTAGACTCCTCCCACCAGCAGCAGCTTTCCGTCAAATACTTAGGGCTGTGGTAGAATCCTGGGAGGATGGGAGGCTGGAACTCCACCCTTTCCTGACAGAATCCATTAGAGACTGGTTTCAGAAAGTGTACAGAGCCCAGTGGTTCCTCTGAAATACTCAGACCTCCTGCAATGAGGGCTCCTCCCTTTCAACCGCAGGTCTCACTAGGATGTGGAACATCAGGTTCTGGCCCTTCCACTGGTAAATGACCCGTCATTGTGTTCATGTGTAAAAAATGCTAGTCGCCTAGTATAGGATCCTTCCCATTGCTGCCCCTGTCCCCCCCCCCCCCCCCCCCCCCCCCCCCGCCCCCACAAGGATTTCTGCCTTTGACAAAGGTAGCTGCTGAGTGTGGCCATGGAGGAGAGGGAAACTCTGCTACTGAGCCAGCCTCCGTGATTGTCACCTTCACGTTGTAGTAGCACGCTTTCCTTCTCGGCAGGGGCAGCAGAACCTCAACATGCCCAAGGTGAGAATCACTGTGGACAGTCTCCTACCGAGCACAAGAATCAAAGTATCTAAGAAGGCGGTCACGGTGTGGATGAGGCATCCATCCCACTGGGTTCCAGCCCAATACACGTGCTTGTACTCCACCAAGATTAGGTTGTCTTAACATTAACGCACATGATGCTTGCTCATCCTCGCACATTGCCCTTCCTGCTCCACAACCTCCTCTCCCCCTCCTCCCCCTCACCCACTTGAGGATAACATCGGGGGCCCTGGAGGGTCGAGACCCGGACAATCGCTTCAAGTTGCAGCCACCCTCAGGCGAGCTTGGCTCAAAGACGCCGCCATGGGCGGAAGCAGCAGGGTCCGCGGGCGGCCAGATGAGATAGTGGGAGCGCTTCGAGGGCCCCTCCGTAGACTCGAAGAAGGGTTCGAGCATCTCCGTGCGCCTCAGCTCTTCCAAGGTAGGAAGTCGGAATCAGAATAGTCCTGGCTGCAGGCCCCCAGCTGGCCCGGCACGTTGGGGAAGCTGGCCGGCCAGTGCAAGGGCGAGTTTAGCCGCTGGAAGGGTCGCTCTGCAACCTGACCGGCCAAAGCGGTCCCTTCAGTTCACAGAGGACTGTGAACTGTGGCCCAGGCGCTGCCCTCCTCCGGCCACCCACACTAGTCCTCTAAACTTGATGAAGGGAGCTAGACCCTGGATTTTCTTAGGGTTGATTCCCCACCCCTTGTCCTTCATATGGAATACCATCTGATTTAGAGGATCTTCCGATCATGGCCTCCTCTAGCCTAGTCAATGTTATGTCATCAATGTAGTGGCATGCCACTGTGCCCTCTGGAAGGGAGACCCCTTTAGGTTTCTGTGTACCAGTCAATAAATATTTATTAAGTATCTACTATGTACTAGAAACCTGACAAAAATCTACAAAGACAGTCCCTGCCCTCAAGAGGCTCAGAATCTAATGGGGGGGAGGGGAAGCAAGCAAATGAATATGTATAAACAGGCTATAAAGAAAGAGAATGTGCTGGAACTAAGAGGGGTTGGGAAAAACTTTCTTTAGTGGGATTGTAGTTGGGACTTAAAGGAAGTCTTGGAAGCCAGTGGACAAGAGATAAAGAAAAACATTCCAGGCATGAGGAACAACCAGAGAAAATGCCCAGACAAGAGAGATGGAGTGTTTTGTTCATGAAATAGCAAGGAGGTGAGTATGGCAGAATGGAAAAGTACCTGGTGGGGAGTAAGGTCTAAGAAGACTGAAAAGGTAGGATGGGGCTAGGTTATGAAAGGCTTTGAATGCCAAACAAAGATTGTTGTGTTTGATCGCAGAGGCAATAGGGAGCCACTGGAATTTATTGAGTAGGGTAAGAGACATGGTCCAGAACCTCTGATTTAGGAAAATCACTTTGGTGGCTGAATAGAAGAGGCATTGTAGTGAGAAGAGACTTGAGGCAGAGAGCTCCACCAGCAGGCTATTGCAATAGTCAGGTATGAGGTGATGATGGCATGGACCAGAGTGGTGTCAATGTCAGAGAAAAGACAGGGACATATATAAGAGATGACAAAAAAGTGAAATCAACAAGCCTTGACAACAGATTAAATATGAGTGACAGCTAGGGAAGATTTGAGGATGAAACCAGGTAGTGAGCCTGAGAGAGTGAGAGGATGGTGTTTTCCTCTATAATAATAGGGAAAGTAGGAGGAGGAGAGGGTTTGGGGGAAAGATAATGAATTTCACTTTGAAAATGTTGAGTTTAAGATGTTTAAGTTCAGGATGTCTGAAAGGCAATTGGAGTTGAGAGAATGGAGGTCAGTAGAGAGATTGGGGCAGGATAGGTAGAATTGAAAATCATCAGCATAGAGATGGTAATTAAATCCATGGGAGCTGATGAGGTCACCAAGTAAAGTAGTAGAGAAGAAGAAGACAAGAGGGTCCAGGACAGAACCCTGTGGGACACCTATGGTTAGAATCATGATCTCGATGGGCACGCAGCAAAGGACTGAGAAGGGTTGGTCAGATAGGTAGAAGAAACAAGAAAGAGGAGTGTCCTGAAAACCTAGAGAGAAGAGAGTATCAGGAAGAGGGTAATCAACAATGTCAAAGGCTGCAGAGAGGTCAAGGAGAATGAGAATTGAGAAAAGGTCATTGGATTTGGAAGCTAAGTACTGGAACTGGTAACTTTGGAGAGAACAGTTTCAGTGGAATAAGGTCAGAGGCCAGCTTGCAAAGGGTTAAGAAGAGAGCGAGATACTCTATTATAATGTGGCTGTAGGAAGGAGAGTTCAAGTAGCCCTGGGGAAGGATAGAGAAGATATATTGAACTCCTTCCCAGGTGAAAGCAAAGTGTTCTTGACTAGTCCTGGCCACAGGGATAGAGGGAAAAAAATTGGCAAACATGATAGCTCCATACCACCCACCCTGATGCTGGGCTACTTGATCTATAGCAATGATGAGATCAGGAACTGCTGTAGAGATAGGCAAGATGACTTATTCAGTTTCCTGTGGTCCACTGGAAACTGCTGGCACCATCTGCCTTCCTCACAGGTAACAGGTTGTTGTAAGGGGAACTAATATAATGAAATACTCCAATTTCCTTCATTTCCATTACTAGAGAAGAAATCTCTTTCACCTTTTCTGGGGACTAGATATTATATGATGTTAGTAACATGGGATAGTTCAGGTAACTCTAATGGTTTCCATTTTCATAGGTTCCCAAAGTAGATAATACTGCCCCGTGGGAGTCCTGGGATGATCCAGGTGGGGCAGTAGTAGCTTCAGGTGCAATTGGGGGGCACTGAATAAAATTAAGGGGTGGTGGAAGTATAAGGAAAGAAGATAAGAAAATTAAAAAAACCATTTGTATATGTTTCATCTATTGTATAACAGAATTAAAGTCATAGTGATTACATTATTTTCCAAATAAATACATAAAATGAAAGTTATAACTTATCAGTGGTCAAGTCTACCAACAGGTCTTAACAAGCAAGTGTTGGCAGGTGAGTGTGTTGGGCATTGTCAGGAAGTCCAGCATGTATTGGCAGGAATATGTGCGTGTAATGACTTTTTTACAATATGATACTATACAGTTATGTGATGCAATATTGCATCATCAAAATTCCAATGCAGGGAAAAAAAAAACCCACAAATTTACAATAAATTATTAAATTTAAGATGTCATTTAAAAATTGATATTTTTTCTGAAATGACACAAATTTTTTTAAAAATTAAAGGGTTAAAGAAAGTAGATTTCCAGGGTGACACTGAGTAACTTTTTTTTTGAAAAGGGGTGGTAGGCTAAATAAGTTTGGAAACCTCTGCATTAGGTCCTACCCACAGTAACAAGTCTGGAGGTTGCTGAAAGTTCTTGCACAGATACTGAGGTGGTAATAACTGTTGCCTCTATGGACTGCCCTCTGTAGTCTCCCCTGAATGATTCACATGGGGCAGGAGCTTTAGCAGATACCTGAGGCTTTCATGGGGCTAAAGGGCCCCTAATGCCTTGGTAATAAATTTTCCTGTTCAGTTTTACTATCACTTGCACCCTGTGGGCTGGCCATCAATTGCTTTCTGATCAACCACACCCAAAGCTCCCTCCTGGGGATGATGTTAACTCTTTTTGACCACCTAGCCAGGTGGCAGCAGCTTTGTGGCTTCTCCCCCTATTTCCAGAGTGTCTATTTACACTGACAGCAGAATTCACCCAAGCCACAGTAGTCCTAACCTCCTGCTCAGATTTCACCAATTGGGCAGCCCACCCTTGTCTGATTGTGTGGTTGGATAGACCCATAGCTAAAATCTGGAGCCATTTGGGTGGGACTCCACCCAGAAGGCAGGAATCTAATTGCCCTGGAGACAGGCTGGGCACAGATCTTGGCAGGCTATTACCTCTCCCCCCAACATTGCAGATAAATCCCGTCTATCAAATCCATTTCCTTTAGGAACTTCACCCCCTTCCCTAGCAGAGCCCCTTCTGAGAGCTGGCTGTAAGGGGAATTCATCTTTATGAAGTCAGGTGCAAATCATTCCCAATTTAGCCACTCAAGAAGGGATGGAAGAGCCTTCTCTCTTAAGAGGTATTTAATAATTTTTTTTTGGTTCGGTAAAAGTAGACCCTTTAAGAGTTTCCCTAGGTTGTGGAAGTCAAAGGGCAGAGAGCCTTTAGACCACACCCTCAGGAGCCATTGACCCAGGGGCTCCTCTGCTTTCTGTTTGAAGTTCTCTGGGGACTATCTTGGAGACCTTGAGGGCCTAACCTATGGGCCTGCTACACTGGGAACTGGGCTAGGATTAGCCTGAAGCTTTCTTCTCCCTAATAAGAGTTTCCCCATTTTTGCCCCAGATCTGCTCTCCTCCTGTCTCTTGGCTCTATCTCAACTGGAAGTGGAACTTTGGGGTTGAAAGATCTCTTCACTTGTGTAGTGAGCTCCATCGGCTGACCTTGGGCTTTCATTGCTTGGTCCCTGAAAGCTGAGAGATCAGCCTCTAGCTGCTGAATGGGAAGTTCCACTTTATTTTAAGTCTACGATACTGGCAGTCCAATGTACACAGAACAACATTCAGGGAAAGCTGGCATTGGCACTTTCTTTCCTCTCCTAGGCAGTCTCCTCCAGTACTTGCCGAGCTAATCCACTTGCCTTAGTGGGACCTTGCTCCCTGCCTCAACAGGACGGGATCACTGTGTAACATCAGGAGGGCTCTGGAAGTGGGAAGCCAGGCTGTGTCCCCTCAATTCACTCACCCACAAGGGTGGCTTTAATGCTGGTCTTCTTAGTTCAGGGCTGATGTTAGGATGCAATGAGTCACTCAGAAGCCACAAAGCATTTAACAAAGGAGGAGGCTGTTTGCCCTAACCACGTAAGAACATGCCACCAGGACATATAGTAGCAGCTTTACAGGGCAACCCCCCCCAACTCCATGTGAAATGAAGTCAGCAGGTCATCAGGCTATGGCGATTCATGTGGTCTTAGGCACCCGCCAAATCTAAGAGGCCCAGACTCCGTGTGTCTGGGACCTTTTTAGTCCCTAGATGACCAGGAAACTATGCCCAGGAAGTGGAGACCAAGCAAACCCCAGCAACCTTTTGTCTTCTTTTAGGTAAAGATTTCCCAAAGGTGAGGATATGAGGAAAGAAAGGCAGCATCAGGAAGATGCATCCAAACGCTCTGTTCTTTTGGAAAATCACTTTGGCAGCTATGTGAAAATGGGATTGGACTGGGGAAAGATCTCAGCCTGGGAGACCTACTAGGAGGTTACTGAAGGAGTCCAGGTGAGAGAGGATGAGGGGGAGCCTGGTGGTGGTCGTGTGAGTAGAGATAAGAGGATGAGGGCGAAAGATGTTGTAGGGATGGACATCAAGTAGATCGTAGGTGCTAATAAATTGCTGGCCTGGTGCTCCTCCACTGTGCCACCTAGCTGCCCAAATAAAGTCTAGATGACCATTTTTTTCAGGGATGTTGTAAAAGCAACCAGGTGGTACAGTGATTAGGGTGCTGCGTTTGGATTCAGGAAGACCCGAGTTTGAATCCTTCCTCAGTTAATTACTAGCTCTGTGATCCTAGGCAAATCACGTAATTTCTTCCAGCCTCAGTTTGCTTGTCTGTCAAATGAGTTTAAAAATAATAGTGCCTACCTGTAGCCGCAAGCACCCTAGCATGCCCAGGATGGCCTGCTAGCACAGGTTCTTTAATCTGCTTTTGAAGGAAAGCAATTTTAAAGGGGTCAACAATCCTCTTTAATTACATTCACTAGTTGAAGGGAAAAGTCAGCCCCCTGAATGTCAGAAAAATATAAGCAGAGAAAATACAAGCAGAGAAATTAGCATAAAGACCAATAGACAGGGCTCTTAACTGCCTGAACCAAAGCAATATTGCTGTACGCCACTGGGTCAAGAGAGCCTTTACATCTGAGCAGTTGGGGGGGTGGGTCTGAACCTATGGCTACTTAGAGTCTTGACCAGGGAATCAAAAGATCCTTCTCATAAGCGAACAAAATACCAACTCAGAGTATATATGTATATGTATATGTGTATGTGTATGTGTATGTGTATGTGTATGTGTATGTGTATGTGTATATATATGTATATCTGTATATATACACACATGTATATATATATATGTGAATCAAAGCATCCTTCTCATAAGCAAACAAAATACCAACTCAGAGTATGTGTGTCTATATATGTATGTAAATATATATATATACATATATATATACATACACACACATATGTATATATACTTCTCAGAGCCAGAAGGCATCACAACCCTCGTGACTCAGTGCTTAATCAGCTTAGTACCAAAAGATGTGAAAGCCTTCCTACAAGCAAGCCTCCCTAAGCAAGCTTCCCCTAAGGGGCTCCTCATGAGGCCCATTACTGGACAGGGAAGATATTCATATCCAATTAACATTACACTACCTCACAAAGTTGTTGTGAAATAGTAATGAAATAACTCAAATGACATAATACAGGTATAAGTGTTTTGCAAATCTTAAAGCATTATGTAAATCATCACTATTATTATATCATGTATATATATCACATATGGTATCAATATTTTCACTAATATTATTATAACAAGTTCTTATCCAGGAATGGTTTGGGCTAGGTGGCTTTTGAAATCTCTTTCAACTCTGAGATTCTATGATTCTGATTTATTAATATAGCATGACCTTGTATGGACACACCACAGAAAACACTTATGATATAACTAAATCCTGAGGGTGCCATCTCTGGGTGGAATCCATTTCATTACTTTATAGTCATGCCTTGTGTAATCTCAAGCCTGCCCCTATTTATCAAGAGTTCAGCAGCCACCAGCACAGACCAATTTAAAGGGCACATTGAGACCTTTCCAGAAAACATCCCATTTCACTGACCTGATTTAGTGTTATTATCCTGTCCTATCTGGCCAGACAACCCTTCAAGGTCTGTCCTTTGGGAATGTGTTATCCCCATCAACTAAGGTAGAGGCATTGACTGCTTATGGTCATAGCAAAATACACATAAAATCAGTGGTGTGCTTGAACTGATTTGGATTGACTCATGAGAACTAACACCTCAGAAATTAACAAGTGCTACCAATAAGGGCATGATTTATTGCTTCCAGACATGATTGTCTGGACTTAAGAAAGTGATGGAGAAAATGTACATGACGCAGATTAATCTAAAAAGTATGTTATACACACTTTTTTCAGAGACCTGGTTGTTAAACATTTCCCAGCACTCTCCTGTATAAAATATACCCATGGAAGGAGAGGGAGGGCTTTGGGGGATTAGGAGATGCAGCTTTTATCCTTTTGAGTTCACTAAGTTTGCTTCTAGCTCTAACATTACATCTGCCCCTTCCATGTTGTCTTTCCCCATAGCAGTTTTGACAGGTCACAGATCAGCATAAAAAATTTAAATGGGAATTTTTGGGGAGTTTTGCGGAAGCCTTGGACAGCATGCAAAGGCCAGCAGATGACGTAGAGCCTATGACCAAATACTTAATCCAAATTTTACAATAAGGTATTGTAAACACCCCACGAAAGAAAAAGAAAAATTCAGAGTTCTCTGGTACAAAGAAAGGACAAAACTTTTTACTTGGATTTTCCAGATCACAGGGGCACTGTGTCCCTAACCTGGGTGATGTGGAAAGGATAACTGTATATAATTAGTACGTAAGTGTTTGATGGGTAGATCAGAATAGCTAATTGTCACCTTAGGAGGAACAGAAAACCTGTCCCTGAGTGGATTCCATAACTAAAGGGTAAAGTGCAGTGGGAGATAGTAATCATAGCAATGGAGCCTACTAGTCACTGGGTACTTAATAACAATAATAAAAATATTTACAATATCTCACACTTATGTAATACTTGAAAATTTACAAAATAATCTCCTATCAATCCTATGAGGTAGGTGGCACAAATTTTATTATCCTCATTTTATAGATGAGGAAACTGAGGTTCAAAAGATTGTGACCTGTCCATAGCAACATGACTAGTAAACATAGAAGCAAGATTAAAATCCTGGTCTCCTGGCTTACCTTGAATGTGATAAGTATTTGTTGAACTGGTAAAACATAAGGCTAGCTTTAGTTCCAGGCAGGCATTAAGTAAAAGGGGTATCAAATAGGGATGCCTGGGGAAGGGAAAACTATGCCTGCCTCAAAATTTCACATCCATGTTTCTTGTATATGATATAATACAGTATCTTGTAATATACACATACATGTGTATGTATATATACATAATATACATGTACACACACATATATACATATACACATATGTATACATATATATAATATACATATATACATACACACTTATACCTCATTATCAATGAAAAGTTGTTTTGTAAATGTTGGCACTGGAAAATATGTGGGTGGAACAATGAAAGCAGAATCCTTGGTCTTTGGTTCTTCCTTTGCTTATGGAAAGCCTCTCATACCATTCCATATACAGATTATCTTTGAATACTTTCCAGAGATAACCAACAAATAGCAATCCTTGTGCAAAATTTGCATGAAATGAACCAATAAGTATTTGTTATGTGACCTACAGGCATACTGCTAGGGGCTGGGGAAACAAAGTCAAAACCAAGAGTCCTCACCCTTCAGGGAAAAAGGTTCTGTTTTAGGACACCCATCATACAATGGGAATTTATTCCTAGTCCTTTAATTGAGAAGTACTAATAAGATTCCCTGTAAAATACTAGAAGGTGAGACCTCTTCCTGAATCCTACCTCAGTAACTCTGCCCCGCCCCCCATTCATCCTCCACTCTCTCAGTGCTGAGTCTCCTCATCTGCCCTCCATTTTATGACATGACATTTTCATTGAGCTATTGAGATTGGATGTGTCTGACCCATTAAAAGCAGTGGCAGCTGTGGCAAGCTATTTGATACACTGTATTTAAAAATAAAGCAGATGAGCCATGTACATGTCAAGTAAATAAATTACTTTCTGTTAAGCAACAAGTGATTTATATTGCCAATGTAGACATGGTCCAAGAGATACTATCCAATGTATATTTTGGTAGTGGAAAACTAAACAAATTAAAACAAAAATCTTAACCCTAACTGTTTAGAATCAAAATCAAAACAAAAGAAGTTTAAAGGATTAATTAAATTCTTAGAGCAGGAGCTGCCTACAGCAAGAAATTTTTCCTTCTCTATGAACAGCAAAATCGACTTCTCATTGTTATGGGAAGCCTTCCATAGCCTTCTAGGATGTAGGAGCCATTTTGGATTTCTCCGACATTAATATCATATACATTAGGGCCCACTGCAATCATGGTGGTCCTCTGGATTGCATGTTACTGAAGTGGAGGAGGGAAGTAGTAGAAACAAAAATCAAGTTTTTGCTTTGATTTTTTTTTTGCTTCCCCGAGGCACTCTTTGAATGATACCAGACAAGTCACTTAATTCCTCAGTCATAAAATGGAAATAAAATTACTTCTTTCCCTTCAGAGATACTGGGTCTCTACCCAACAGGGATGTTGTGCAGCTTGAGATACCATCTGCTTTTACTAATCCCTGTGTTGTACACTTTGTAGCTTAACTTTGATAAGTCATTTGTATTTTCTTTTTCAGTAAATGCCTTCCCTCTCTATCATCTAACATGCTTTGGGGCTGGCCTTTTAATGCCGTCAGTTGGTTTATGGCATAAACGTTACGCTTAGAGAAATATTTTTCATGGAAGTCTAGACTTGTAATTTCATCCATGTAGGCAAAATTATAATGAGAAATTCTGGCACCCTGGGTAAATTTAATTGGGCTGAGGGGAAGGGGTAATGTGAAAGGAGGAGGGTGTCTGAAGTTTGACCATTCTTGCATGTGATCGAGGCAGATTAGAGGCAAGAATTGTGGGAGTTGAGAAGATTGAGAAACTGGGAGGCCAAGGCATTTAATAGGATGGGATCTGGGGTAGAAAAGAAGGCTATGAATGAGATATTGAATTTATTGGGGAAGAAGGCAAATGGCTTCAAGGTCCATAGATGTAGTGAAGTTTAAGAGAGGGGAACAGGTTGCCAAATGATGGTCATTGTTGTTGTTTGTCCTTCATTCTTGAAGAGGACCAATGACATTAGGATGGTGATGTCTTGACTTGCAAGTGAATTGGATTTAAGTGATGCAGAGCTGTGCAAAGTCATCAGCCTGTCTTTCTCCTACAGACTCATTGGAGTCCAGTGGTAAGACATAGGTCAAGACGATTGACGATAGCTTTGGATACAGTGGGAGACATTGGCCTTTTTAAGCTAAGGTCTTTCCCAGATCTCAGTTTGTCTGAGGCAATGCCCATTCAGTAATTAAAGGCTGGGTCAGAATTGAGACAAAAGATGGTCTAGTTTGCTTTCATGAAAGAATCAGTCTGGGAGGGGAAGACCCTGGGAGTTTCTGGCCAGAATAGAAATAACAACTATTTATGC
Organism: Phalanger gymnotis; assembly: GCA_028646595.1. NCBI lineage: Eukaryota > Metazoa > Chordata > Mammalia > Diprotodontia > Phalangeridae > Phalanger > Phalanger gymnotis. Next base: position 147,166,057 of record CM053623.1, read on the forward strand.
TCACTCTGAGCATCAGACCCAAACAATGAGCAGGTGAGGCTTGGGCTGGGACCTATTATTGACCAATCAGTGAAAGCCAGAGTTTTGCATAGCTCTATTTGGATCACAATGGGATTTAACAAAGCCTGTTTTTTTAGAGTTCTATTTCAAGAAATCATAAATAAAAACTATATGAGGTGAAAAAGTTAATCGTCCCAGTTTTTTTTTTTGGGGGGGGGGGAATGATAGAATAAATAAATAGGGAAGAAAAAAATCTAGCTCCCAAACTCAAGGAACCTTGTAAAGTATAAGTGATCAAAATGTATATTCCTTTGGACAGAGCACCCACATGTAAGGATATGACTCTCCATGTGGACAGAGGAGGATGAGAAAGAGGAGGGGGAGGAGGAGGAGGAGGAGGAAGAGGAGGAGGAGGAAACAGCAGCATTGCCCCCAACTCAAAATGGCCAGTTGGGTCCCCAGTGGGGCAGATATTACTATTCCAAGATTCTGACCTAGCCTTTAATTACTGAATGAGCATTACCTGGGACAAACTGAGACCTGAAAAAGACCTTAGCTTAAAAAGGCTAAGGTCTCCCACTGCATCCGGGGCCATTGCCAGTTGTCTTGATCTATGTCTTGTCACTGGACTCCAAAGACTCTGGAAGAATGAGGCTGATGACTTTGCATAGCTCTGCCTCATTTAAATCCAACTCAATTGCAAGTCAAGACAACACCCTCTTGATGTCATTGGTCCTCTTCAAGAAGGAAGGAGGAACCAACAACAGAAACAACTGCCAATGATGGTCACATAGTACCTGAAAGTGACAGGGGAAGCAAAGGGTATGCTAGTTACTCTTTCTGGTTTTGTGTGGCAGGGTGTGTGAAAGAAAGAACAGCTAACCTTGGAGAGGGTTGGAGACACCAAGAAAATTGTTGTCTTTAAGAGAAAGTTGAATTCCATCAAGTACCAGAAGGAGTAAGTAAGAAAGTACTTACTTCTTTGCATAATAATCCAGTTATATATTAGCGATCATTTAGGAAAACAGCTCCTATGGAAAGGAGACCAGCCATCTTCAACAACTGACAGCTAACTGCTATCCACATAGGAAGTGGTCCTCCCTGGCTGAAGCAGCAGGATACCCTAAGGGAAAGACAAGAGGCAAAATGTGCCACGAAATCTGAACCACTACTATGACCCTGACCACCATTTGTTGTCGGACCCTAATGCAGACAGCCTAGGACCCTGTCTAAGTAAGTACCAGAAAGAAGTAAGAGGAAGAGATTGAGGATCTAGGAACGTAGATTTAGAGCTGAATTGGACCTGTCCTTGGATATTCAAGTCCCTCATTTTGTACATGAGGAGCCCGAGTCCTAGAGAGGGGAAGTGCCCTCCCCCCACCCCCAATGCTACACTTGCCTTCCTACTGAAACTTTAAGGTCTAACTGGGGTTGGGGTCCAGGACACACATACCTACCTCTTTCCTCATCTTTCTTCCTACCTGAGGGTAGTAAAGAAGAGTTGATAGAGATGACCAGAGGAACAGATATTCCAGGAAGGAGTACCTGATTTCTTTCTTTTCCATTTCTTTTTATACATAGTACATTGAGTGGCCACAGAATGTTACTCGTCTGAACTTTATGAATGTGGAGATTGGGGCCTAGCAAGTAATAGTTTTTCCTATTTTTAGTAATTTTTGGAGTCACGTGGTTGAGGTAGACTAGAGGCAAGGGTCATGGGAGTTGCAGAAACTGAGAAACTGGGAGGCCAAGGTATTCAATGGGATGACATCTGGGGTAGAAAAGAAGATATGTACCAAATCATAACATTTTCAATCTGGCCAACAGTGTTTTTTTTTGTTTTGTTGTTTTATTTTTTTTAATCAAAGCCTGCCCAGCTGCACAAAACAGCCCAGGAGACGGAGAGATCATTTGTACATGTGTCAGACAGACATTGATGAGACAACCGGGATGATGACTTGAATCTTGCCCTACATGGTTCAAAGGCACATAATATATTTCCTGGTTATTTAGCAGAGTGATATCCTGCCTTCTGGTAGGCTCAAGGACTGTGGCACATGAGCCAGCATATATTGCTTCTACTACAGCAGTGCCCCAAGTAGGAAACCAACCTAATGCATAGCCAGCCTAAACTGGTGCCACAGGACTTTTTAAACTTTTCTTATATTAATTTGGTGGCCTAATTCAGGATGCAACACTGGGCTCACTCTGTAGTTGACAAAGGCATCTTAAGCCAGGATTACTCTGTTGTGTTCCTGGAAAAAATGAGCTCCATCACTATCATTCCTAATTTTTTTTCTCCCCATGTCCTCCTCATTATTATCAAACTAAGTCTTTGGATTCCAAACTTATTTCTTACTACCATACTACTTTCCTTAAATAAGACATCATCCCTGTCTCCAAGAACATACAGGGAGCCATCTTTTCTCTTTCTATGCTATTGGTAATCTCACCAGCTCCCATGGGCCCCATTATCAACTTTATGCAAATAATTCTCAAACCTATATATCCAAGCCTTCATTTAGAGTTTGGTTTTTTATTAGTGATTTTTATTTGTGATTATTATTTAGTGATTATTAGTGATTATTGTTAGTGATAATAACAACTCAGTTGTATATCTGGTATTTTAACAATTACAGGATACTTTCCCCACCAATTGCCTGTTAGGGAGGCATTGTGGTATGGTGGGAAACATATTGATTCTAGGCAGGAGAGATGTATTCAAATACTGCCTCATACTTTCAATGGGACCTTGGACAAATCACTTAATCTCAATGGGCTTCAGTTTCTTCATCTGTAAAATGAAGGTGTGAGACTAGATTGCCCCTGAGGTCACTTTCAATTCTAGATCCATGATTTTCAGTAAGTAGAACAAGTATTATTTTCCCATGGAACCAATACATGAGTGAATGAATAAATGAAGCATTTATTAAATGCTTATTTTGCTAGCACTGTGCTTATTATGCAAAGTGCTGCACTAGGGAGAAAAAGGATTTCAGCTTTAAGTCAGATGGAAAGGTCTCGTGGTCCTTAGGTCTCATTGGTAAAATATGTGGCAATGCCTATTCTTTATCATTGCCACTGATAAAATCATAGAAGTTTTTGATACTGAACCATTTGACAGCACCAAGGACTTTGGTGACAAGAACTTTTTTTTTCTGGGTCTTCAGTAGGTGTGTCTATAGCACCAGCAGGAGCAATTGCCAGACTTCCTCTCTGTAGGTGTTGCTTTCCAGGATGATGTCTTCAGAGGTTGGGCTGGAAATTGCTATTCAAAGGCTTTTGGGTTCAGGGTCCCAGGCTGTCTGCATTAGGGTCTGACAACAAATCGTGGTCAGGGTGATAGTAGTGGTTCAGCTTTTGTGGCCCATTTTGCCTCTTGTCTTTCCCTCAGGGTATCCTGCTGCTTCAGCCAGGAAGGATCACTTCCTATGTGGCTAGCAGTTAGCTGTCAGTTGTTGAGGATGGTTGATCTCCTTTCCATAGGAGCTGCTTTCCTAAATGATGGCTAATATATAACTAGATTATTACGCAATTATAGTCATGTCTAAATCCCTATTCTAGTATCTTCTTGTGGTATGGTAGCTAAGGTTCAAAAAGAATAAGGAATGATATTACACATATTCAGTATTATTCCCAGGAAAAGCCCTCCACCCCCATCTCTCTGTTTGTCTCTCTCTCTGTGTGTCTCTCTCTTTGTCTCTGTCTCTCTCTTTCTCTCACACACACATACACTCCACTTTTTTTCCCTCAGGGCCCAAGATCTTTGAGGTGTTGGAGAATTGGCCAAATATCAGCTCATAGACATAGCACAATAGTAATTCTTTCGATGTGTGTATATTTAGGTTGACTTCAGAAGGAATAATCCAAATAAGTTCACCCTTTGGTATGGTTTTGAATCACCAGATTGGGTGGGGCTTCTGTACCTGACATATCTGGGATCTATTCTGGGGCAGAGCCAAGAGAAGCTCTGATCATAATGCCATTTTTGTACCTCACTGAACTCCTTACTGCTTTTTATTCAGTTCTACAGTTGGGCCAAGAAATTACAGAGAAGTCATGTGGTTTGCTTGGAGTCATACAGCTAGTGTCTTAATCAAAATCACTCAGGCTCCTGAACCTTGGTCCAGATTCCATGTCCCAGCTCTCAGGGAGCACATTTTTTGTAATGATTCCATTATGTTGGAATAAAGGCCATCTCTTGGATGTGGAATATATGAATACTAAATTCTAGAGATGGTTGCCTCATAGGGATTCCTCATGGGTTTGTTGGTGAGAGATGACATCAAGAGAGGCAGCATCTTGACCTCTTTCTCCTTTATGTAACTTTCCAGCTGATAATTTGTAGAGTGTTTCAAAAGTATGTGACTAAAACATTACAGCCCTGTGAAGGGAGATTTGATACCCTCCGGAGACTCAGGAGCTGGTTACTTAGACTGCAGCCAGATTGGACTAGGTCACAAAGTCAGCTGAGTCAAATTCTTTATGATTTATTTGTATTCAATTAAATGATGAAGAGGTGGAGATACTCTTATGATGTTTGCAGTGGCTACTGGTGAGTCACCATGGGAATGTCTACCTTTTATTATATCAATGTAATTTAAAGTTTAGATAGTCTGTTGAAAAGCTGAAACCTGGCTAAGACAGTACTTCCCCAGAGGAGACTACAGTTATCAAGTGGTAGATGCATGCTGCTGGCCATCTGTTGACTGGTTAGTTCATATGATTAGATCATGGTACTAATGAGCTCACAGCCATAGGCAGGTTGCTAAGTTTTGTGCCAATACCAAACCTTCATCCCTCTTCACACCTTCCTCATTCACTTTTGATTTCTTTGTGTTCTTTCCATTTACATTGTTATGGTTCTTGTGTTTATTGTATATTGGCCTACTCCTCTCTGTAGCAGTTCACATAGATCTTTCCATTCTTCTCTGTATTCATCACATGCTCATTTCTTATAGCTTAGTAATATTCCATGTAATATTGGTATTATTATATATAGTAATATTAGTATTATTAGAAATATTCATGTGCCATAATTTGTTTAGCCATTCCTTGGTAGATGTACATCTCCTTTGTTTCCAATTCTTTGTTATCACAAAAAGTGCTGCTATAAATATTTTGGTATATAGGGGACTTTTTTCTTATTACTGACTTTCTTGAGGTATGAGTTAAATAATGGAGTCTCTGGTTCAAAGGGTATATAGACATTTTAGTCACTTTATTTGCATAGTTCCAAATTGCTTCCCAAAGTGATTATACTATCTCACAGTTCCACAAACAATGTATTAATCAATTAATTAACAGACATATGTTGAGTACCTACTATATGTCAGGTGCTGTGCTAAATGATGGAGATACAAAAAAAGGCAAAAAATGGTCCCTGCCCTGAAGGAGTTTATAATCTAATGGGAGGACGGCATGCAAACAAATATATAAAATAAGCTATAAGAGGATAATTAGGAGATAATTAACAGAGGCAAGGCACTGGTATTAAAAGGGATGGGGAAGGCATCCTGTAGAAGGTAGGATTTTAGTTGGAACATAAAGGAAGCCAAGGAGGTCATTAAGTAGAGCAGAAGAGGAAAAGTTTTCTAGGCTTGAGAGAAAGCCAGAGAAAATACCCAGACCTGAGAGATTGAGTATCTTTTTCATGGAACAGCAAAGAGCCAATGTCACTGGACTGAAGAGTACCTAGTAGGGAGTAAGGTCTAAGAAGACTAGAAAAGTATGTATGTCTGTGTGTGTATGTGTGTGTGTGTGTGTGTGTGTGTGTGTGTGTGTGTGTGTGTGTGTGTGTGTGTAGTGTGGGGTTAGGTTGTGAAGGGCTTTGAATACCAAATAGAGAATGTTGTATTTGATCCTGGAGGTGATAAGGAACCACTGAAATTTATTGGGAAGGGAGGTGTGTGTGTGTGACATGGTCATACCTGTGTTTTGGGAAAATAATTTTAGTGCCTGAATGGAGAATGTGCTGGGGTGGGAAAAGACTTGAGGTAGAAGGACCCACCAGCAGAGTTTTTCAATAATCCAGGTGTGAGGTGATGAGGATCTGCATTACAGTAGTGTCAGCATCAGAGGAGAGAAGGGGTAGGGTATATGAGAAATGTTTCAAAAGTGAAATCAACAATCCTTGGCAAGAGATTGGATATGAGGGACAAGAGAAAATGAATCCAAGATGACTCCTGGATTGTGAGTCTGGGAGACTGGGAGAATGGTGTTACCCTTTAGAGTAATAGGGCTTCAGGGGAAAGATGATAAGTTCTGTTTTGGACATATTGAGTTTGAGATGTCTTCTGGACATTCAGTTCAAAATGCCTGAAAGGCAGTTGGATAGGTGATTGGAGATCATCAGAGAGGTTGGGACAGGATAGATAGATTTGAGAATTAGCTGCATAGAGATGAAATTGAATCCATGGGAGCAGATGCACTCACCAAGTGAAGTAGTATAGAGTTAAAAAAGAAAAGGGTCAAGGATAGAACCCTTAGGGACACATATGGTTAGAGGTCATGATTTGGATGACGACTAGAGAAGGAGCTGTCAGGTAGGAGAACTAGGAGGGAGTAGTATACCAAAAACCTAGAGAAAAGAGATTATCAAGGAGGAAAGAATGAACAACTGTATCATAGGCTACAGAGAGGTCAAGGAGTATGAAGATTGAGAAGTGGCCGTTGGATGTGGCAACTAAGAGATGATTAGTAATTTTAGAGAGAGTAGTTTCAGCAGAATGATAAGGTCAGAATCTGGATTGTAAGAGGTTAAGAAGAGAGTAAATGGAGGGAAAGTGGAGGCATCTACTGTTGATCACCTTTTCCAGGAGCTTTGCTTCAAAGGTCAGAAGAGATTCAGAACGATAGTGGGGAAGTTAGGATCTAGTGAGGTTTTTTTTTTCAGGATAGAGGAGACATGGGCATGTTTGCAGGCAGTAGAAAATGTTCCAGTACACGGGGAGAGACTGAAATTAAATGAAAGCACAGAGAGGACAGAAGGGGGCAATCTGTTGGAATGGAATCACTTGAACAAGTCATCATGTGAGACAGTGGGGAAGGAGGAGATAGTAGCAGAAAGCATTTGAGTTATAGGAGATGAGAAAGAAGTTCACAGTGAATGGTTTTAATATTTTCTGTAAAATATGAGGTAAGATTCTCACCTGAGACTGTGGAGAGGAAGAGCAATGGGAGGTTTGAGGAAGGATAAAAAGTTTTAGAAGAGCTGCTGTGGAAAGCAGGATAGTGAGTTGATAAAAAAAGTAAAGTAGGACTGCCTAGCAGCAGTGAGGACCCAACTGTGGTCATGTAATCAGAACAATTGTATTATTTTCTCTACCTTTGATTAGCAGCCTGTATACAGGGGTGAAGGCAATGAACGTTGGGAGTGTCTAAGGCTAAGAGGTGACTGGGTCTGATTACTGATATGATAAGGGAGCAAAGAATTCAAGATAAGAGGACAGTCTAGTGTAGAATTGATTCACCAAAGGAGTCAAGATGGTAAGAAGAGGAGAGAGTGACTAAAGTAGGGGAGATGGCCTGGGAGAGAATTGAAGGGTCAAAGGATCAGAGGTCACAGTACAGGTGAAGAGTAGAGTTTTTTAAGGGAAGGCAAGGAGATAGGTGAAAAGCCAATAGATTATGTTTGGATAAGGGGATTTGAGAATTCTTGATACATTTGTGGGTGATGGCAAGGTCAAGGGTATGATCATTTTTGTGTGTGGCTGAAATGGGGTGGAGGAGTAGCTCATGGAGATGAGTAGGTTGAGAAGATGAGAGCTTAGAGCATTTGAGGGAGAACTAATATATATGTTTAAGTCCCCTACTGTGAGGTCAGGAGTTGAGGAGAAATGAAAAATTGTAAGCCAGGTTTTGATTTCGTTGAGAAAAGAAGGGAAGTGACCTGGAGGTCTAAGACAACAGCTACCAGAATTTTGATTGAGTAATAGATATGAAAAGCACGAGGTCAAAGGAAGAGAGGTTACTGTGTGATGGAGGAAGGGGGAAAACCTTCAAGTGGCAGTGAGGAGCAAGGAATATCCCAACTCCCCTGCTTTGACCAAGTGAATTAAGGATAAGTGAGATTATAATCAGTACTGAAAAGGGTAGCCAAGGAGGCTGTATCGTCAAAGGAAAGACAATTTCAGCAAGAGCAAGTAGACGGAAAGAGCAGGAAAGAAATAGATTTAGGATGAAGGGAAGTTTGTTGCCTATGGAACAGGCATTCTAGAGGGCACAGTGGAAGGACTGGGTTGAAACTGTGAGGTGGAAGGGTTAAGGGGAATGGGAATAAGGAATCAGGTGATAGGGGGTATGGAATAGGGTTTGACTGATAATCTGCAGGAGTTCAGAGTCACTGGGATACAAAGGCTGTGATCAGGTATGAGAATGTTGAGTGGAGGGCACCACGCTACCCTCAAAGGATAGGCTTAGTAGGAGATGGGAGGCCTCAAGTCAAAGGGAGGGTCACTGTTCTTTTCAATGGCGGTTAGCCACATCCATCTGGGTAATTGGACTGGCAGCAGGAGGTAGAATTTGCCTTGTGCTGGCACAGATAGAAGTGGTTGTTTTGGGGCAGATGGAAGATCCTGCCTTAGTCCCTAGCAGCCTTTCCTCAGGAGACACACTCAGCAAGAGATGGCACAAGGCACTAGGGTGCGGTACCCTCACCTGAGGTGTCAGGAGAAAGTGGTGGACACATGGGGAGGTCCTTTGGGGTACATGAAAGACTCTCAGCCTGGCCCCAAGAAGCCTTCCCTCAAGGGACACACTGAACCCAGCAGGAGACAGAAGGCTCAAGGTGCTAACAAGTGATCTGAGGATTTCTCATCTGAGAAGCCTGACTACAAGGTGGCAGGAGAAAGAGATGGGTTCCCTGTACATAGGAGGTCCTTTGGGGCAAATAAAAGACCCAGCCTGGCCCCTAGCAGCCTTACCTCAGGGGACACGCTGGACCCAGCAGGAGATGGAAGGCACAAGGCGTTAGCGTGCCTATGATTGCACAAGCCCTCCGACATTGAGTATTGCTATTTTTTGTCAATTTGTCAATTTTCAAGGTGTGATGAAACCTCAGGGTCATTTTGATTTCCTTTTCTCTTGTTAGTAATTTCGAGCATTCTTTCATGTGGTTGTAAACATGTTGCAATTTTTCTTTTGAGAACTATCTGTTCATATACTTTGACCATTTATCTATTGAGAAATGGCCGTTAAGCTTATATTTATTAGTTGTTTATATATTTTGGAAGACAAACCTTTAACAGAGGAATTTTACACGATTTTCTCCCCTATTTGACCACTCCCTTATTCATCCTAAATATATTGATTTTGTCTTTGCAGACAAAAATCTTTGGTTTCATGTAATCAGTTATTTATTTTATCTCTTACAATTGCCTCTATCTCTTGTTTGTTTAAGAATTTATCTCTTACCCATAGCTATGGGAGATAAATGATCTGCCTCTCTTCAAGTTTTTTTTTAACAGTATGACCTTTAATGTTAAGGGTAAATGTTAATTTAGAATGTATCATGGAATATACTGTATGGTGTTAGTCTAAGTCTAATTTATGCTAGACTGCTTTCGGATTTCCCCAGCAATATTTTATCAAATAAATGTTTTTAAATAGATAATTCATGTTTTCCACAATATCTAAGTGTTGAGTTCCATTGTTTCTGATTCTCCCTTGTCTAGTCTGTTCTACTGAGCTATTTCTCTTTTTTAATTCAATTTCAGATTGTTTTTGATGACTGCTGTATAATATAGTTTGTCATCTAGAAGTGCTATTCTCCCTTCAGCTCTATTTCTTTTTTTTAAATCATTTCCCTTGATATTCCAGATTTTTGTTTTCCAAAATAAATTTTATTATAATTTTATTAAGTTCTTATAGTATCCCCTTGGCAATTTGATTGGAATAGCATTAAATGTAAATCAACTTAGGTAATTTCATCATTTTTATTATATTGGCATGACCTAGCCATGGCCACTGAATATTCTTCTAAGCTATTTAAATTGTTCTTTATTTTAGCCATACCACATCTAAAACTGTATTATAAAGCAGCAATCATTAAAACTACTTGGTAATGGCTAAGAAATAGAGTGGTGGATCAGTGGAATAGGTTAGGTACATAAGACACAGTAGTCAATGACTATCGTAAGCTACTGTTTGATAAACCCAAAGACTCCAGTTTCTGGGATAAGAATTCACTATTTGACAAAAACTGCTGGGAAAACTGGAAAATAGTATGGCAGAAACTATGCATAGAACAACATCTTACACTGTATACCAAGATAAGGTCAAAATTGGTATGAGATTTAGACATAAAAGGTGATACTATAAGCAGATTAGGAGAGCAAGAAATAGTTTACCTGTCAGTTCTATGGAAAATGGGAGAATTTATGACCAAACAAGAGATAGAGAACATTATGAAATTCAAAATGGATAATTTCGATTACATTAAATTAGAAAGGTTTTGCACAAAGAAAGCCAATGCAACCAAGATTAGAAGGGAAGCAGAGAATTTTTACAACCAGTGTCTCTGATAAAGGCCTCATTTCTAAAATATATAAAGAACTGAGTCAAATTTATAAGAATACAAGTCATTCCCCACTTGACAAATGGTCAAAGGATATGAACAGGGAGTTTTCAGATGAAGAAATTAAAGCTATCTATAGTTATATGACAAAAATGCTCTAAATCACTATTAATTAGAGAAATGCAAATTAAAACAACTCTGAGGTGCCACACCTATCAGGTTGGCTGATGTGACAAAACAGGAAAATGATAAATATTGGAGAAGTGGGAAAATTTGAAAACTAATGCATTGTTGGTGGAGTTGTGAACTGATCCAACCATTTTGGAGAGCAATTTGGAACTATGCTCAAAGGGCTATATAACAACTAAGTCTATATCCCAAAATAACAAAGGGCAAAGGACCCAAGTGTACAAAAATATTTATATCAACTCTTTTTGTGGTGGTGAAGAATTGAAATTTGAGAGAGATGCCCATCAATTGTGGAATGGCTGAACAAGTTGTGGTATATGAATATAATGGAATACTATTGCTCCATAAGAAATGATGAGCAGGCAGATATCAGAAAAACCTGGAAAGGCTTACATGAACTAATGCTGAATAACGTGAGCAGGACCAGGAGAACATTGTACCCAGTAAGAACAACATTGTCTGATGACCAACTTTAATACACTTAGCTCTTCTCAGCAATGCCATGATATAAGATAAATCCAAAAGACTCATGATGGAAAACGCTAGCCACATGCAGAGAAAGAATTAAGGAGTCTGAATGCAGATCGAAGCAGAATATTTTCTCTTGTGTGTTTTTCCCCTTTTGTTCTGATTCTTCTTTCACAACATGACATGTAGAAATATGTTTAGTATGATTACACACGCACAACCTATATCAGATTGCATGCTGTCTTGGGGAGGTGGGGAGAGGAAGGAGGAGGAAAATTTAAAACTCACAATCTTATAAAAGTGAATGTTGAAAACTAAAAGTAGATAAATATTTTTTAAAAAGGAAAAATAACCAATACAGATAAAAATATTTTAAAGGTGTTTTAAAAATTGTTCTTTATTTAGGGAATGCTTTGTAATTGAATCTATACAAGTATCTTGTATGCTTTGGTAGATTGACCACTAGATATTTTATGCATTTTTAGTTATTTGGAATGGGATTTCTCTTTTTATTATTGCTTCTTGGGTTTTATTACTATTTTATAGAAATGCTGTTGATTTTTGGTAATTTATTTACAAATTTGTTGAAGCTATTAATTGGCAATGGAAGTTTTTGCTGATTCTCTACAATTTTTGAAGTATACCATCAAATAATCAAAATAGGAAGTTTTATCTCCTATTTACTATTTTTATGCATTTTTCTTTCTCTTGTCTTGTTACTGTTGCAAGCATTTCTAGAACTATATGAAATAGTAATGGGAAGAGCTGACATCCTTTCTTCTCTCATATTTATTGGAAAATATTCTAGTGTGTCCCCACTGAATATAATACTTGCTTTTGATTTTAGATAGATACTTTTTATAATTTTCAAAAGGTCTCTCTATGCCTATACTTTGTAGAAAGCAAAATAAGCACTATGTTTTGTCAAAGGCTTTTTTCTGCATTTATTGAGATAATCCTGTGGTTTTAGATATTTTGTTTTCTTTTAATGTGATTAATTATGTTGATTGTTTTCCTAATGTCAAGCCATCCTCACATCTCTAGTAAAAATCCCACTTGGTCACAATGAATGATTTCTTGGATAAATTGCTGTTTGACAGGATTTTGTTTAAATTTCTTGAAACAATATTCATTAATAGTATTGGCTTGTACTTTTCCTTCTGTTTTTATTTTCCCTTGATTAGGTATTAGGACTATATTTGTCTCATGAAAAGATTTTGGTAGGATGCTTTCTCAATTTTTGAGAATAATTTGTGAAGTACGGGTGCTAATTGTTCTTTAATTGTATCCATAAAATTCTTGATTGAATTCTCCTATGAATCCATCAGGACCAGGAGTTTTTCCATTGGTAGGCATACATCTAGGTATAGCTAGATCTATTTCTTTTTTTGTGATTGGGTTATTGAAAAGTGTCTATCTATTCTAATGATAATTTGGGTATTTTATATTTTTGAAGGGATTCCTCTATTTCTCTTATGTTCTCAGTTTTGTTAGCACATAACTGTGCATAATATGTCCTGACTATTCTGTTTATTTCTTCCAGCTTTTCTGTGATTTCACCTTGCTCATTTGCAATTCCATTTATTTTTCTACCTTCTGTTTAATCATTTAGCTAAAGGTTTATCAATTTTGTTAGTCTTTTCAAAGAACCAATATGAAAATTTTAAATGAAACATTAGCAAGGAGATGACAGCAATATAACCACAGATATTATATATTATAACCAGGCTGGATTTATACCAGGAATACAAGCTTAATTCAATATTAGCAAAACTATTAAAATAGCAACCCATATCATGAGAATAACAAAAATCAAATTATTATATCAATAAATGCTGAAAAAACTTTTGATAGCATGCAACACCTGTTTATGTTTAAAAAAAACAACTTAGAAAACATAGAAATAAATGGCTTTTTTCCTTAACATAGATAGCGTCTATCTAAAACCAACAGCTAGCATTTCATGTAATGGAGAAAAATTAGAGAACTTTCCAATAAGATAAGGGGTAAAGCGAGGACATATATATCACCACTTCTATTTGATATAGGTCTAAAAATGGTAGCCATAGCAGAAAATCAAGAAAAGAAATTGAGGGAGTAAGTGTAGGCAAAGAAAAAACAAAATCATTACTTTTGCAGATGATAGTTTATTTAGAGAACCGCAAAGGGTCAACTAAAACTTAGTTTAAAAATTATAATTCCAGCAGAGTTGAAGAATATAAAGTAAATTCACATAAATCATCAGCACTTCTGTATATTACCAACAAAATCTAGCAGGAAGAGGAACTTCATTTAAAATAGGTACAGAGTGAATAAAATGCTTAAGAGTCTTCCTGCCTAGTTACACATGGGAATTATATGAATATAACTATGCAATACTCTTTGTAGAAATAAAAATAGAACTAAATTGTAGAAATAAAAATAGAACTAAATAACCAGAGAAATATTCATTACTTATGACTAAGCCAAGTCAATATAATAGAAATAACAGTACCACCTAAAGGATTTATTTGTTTATTTATTTGATGCTATGACAATCAAACTACCAATGAATTATTTTATAAAACTATAAAAATCAGCAAAATTAATCTGGAGAAACAAAAGGTCAAAAATATCAAGGGGAATAATGGGAGAAAAAAGAGAGAAGGAAGTACCAGATCTTAAACTACAGTACAAAACAATAATCATCAAAATGATTAAAAAATAAACGGTTTAGAAATAGAGAGATCATTCAGCAGAACAAACACACAATACTCTGAAGCCAATGAATACAGTAGCCCAATGCTTGCTAAGCTTGATAACATCAGCTGCTGGGGCAAGAACTTGTTATTCGACAAAAACTGAAAAGCAGTCTGGCAGAAGCTAGTTATAAGCTGACATCTCATACGGTATAACAAGATCAGCTCTAAAAAGAAACATGAATTAGACATAAAGGAGAGCATTATAAACAAAATCAGTGGTGCAAAGAAGAAACTACCTTTCAAATCTATGGATGACCTGACCATATCCTCACTTTAATTCTTCCCTAGTAGGTTCATCCAATACTCCTAAACCCTCAGGTAGCTAGGTAGTACAGTATTTAGAGTACTGGGCTTGGAGTCAGGAAGACCTGAGTTCAAATTCAGCCTCAGACACTTACTGATTGTGAGATCCTGGGCAAGTCACTTAACCTCAGCTAAATGTCTCATTTTCCTCAACTATAAAATGAGAATAATAATATTCCCATTCCCAGAGTTGATGTGGGTATCAAATGAGATAATATTTGTAAAGTGCTTAGCACAGTGTTTGGTGTATATTAGGCACTTAATTAATGCTTGTTTCCTTCCTTCAAGATCTTGATATAGAAAGTGTACAATGGGGCTCATGGACTGTCCATTATCTTCTACTCTCACTAAAAGACCAGCCCACTTCCTTTTCCAGACATATATCTTACTGATGTTATCTTGTATCCCTCTTTTGGTGCATAGTTCTTTATTAGTAATATGATTCCACTCCCTTGTACTAGTCATATACCTCCCCAATGCCCTTTGGAAGACCCATAACTATCGTTCTTTGGAAACTATGGTATTCCATAGCTATGTAGTATCACCAAAAGAATATTGGTATTAAAAGGTTACCATTTTTTTCAGGAAGCTCCCTGGGGTCATTAAAATACCATACTACTCTCCTCCTGCTAGTCAATTCTGAGTCCAGGTCATGATTCATGTCTACTGTCTGTTCAGTTGTACTGATAGACCAGTTCAATGGGCTTTTCATCCAACTGCTTGTCATGCTCGGGAAAATAGATAACCTTCATCTGCTTTGATTTTCCTATGAAGGCAGGGAAGTCAGAGTTTTTTGAGTGATCATAGATCTCATTTAGGAAGTTTTTCAAAATGTTCTGAGTCTTAAGCAATTGGCAAAATGCCATCTGCAAACAAAAGGATCTGAAGGACATCCCTCATCACCTAAAGGGAATCCTTTTTAAAAAAAATTTGTACTCTGCATTACACAACCCTAAGACAGCAGACAGTGATACCCACCTTTAGTGAGAATATTGGTATATTGTTACCCATATGTATTTAGTCACATAATGTAATCCTTCCTTAGTATATTGTTAATAATGTTGTTTAGTAATGTCCAACTCTTTGTGACCCCTGTTTCATGCTTAAGCTTGATATTAATAATGATAATAAATAATAATTAATAATAGTGTCATTCAACAAAGCTATTCTAGTTATTGCATTTCTCAGGGAGCCTTACATGACCTAAATAAATGCACATGTGAGACATCTTGTTGAAGGACAGCCTGTATTCTATGTGTAACTTCAATACTTTCAAAGATCCATGATTATACTACCATAGTTCTTTCTCTTGGCAGTTATTATGAAATTCTGTGGAAGAAAAAAATTCATCAACCTTCCAGTAAGGAACCTTTCTATACTTGAATGAGTTGGTCCTCGCATGACAGACACCCAGTACATTTTCAAGTTTGTACTCAAGACCTTTCTGGCCGTATATATATCTTCTCATGTATAAAAACCCCATTTTTTGGCACAACCTTCCAGAATGCATGTTCTGGCAGCAGCCTTCAAGAACCCAGGGTCACTTTGCCACCAAAAGGAAGTAGTAGAGCTGTGGTTGTTGTTTTGTTGTTGGTCCTTCTTTTTTGAAGAGGCCCAGGGATATCGTGGGTGATGTCTTGACTTTAGCTTGATCTGGTTTTGAATGAGGCGGAGTTGTGCAAAGTTGTTAGCCTCACTCTCTCTTCCAGAGAATCATACAATGGCTTTAGTCAGGGATTTTGTTATGTGTTAACAACTTATATTTATATACTGTAAAGTTTTGCAAAGTGTTTTTTTATTGCAACCCTATGAGAGAGGTAGTACCAATATTATTATTCCATTAGAGATGAGGAAACAGAAGAAACAAGTAACAAGTCTTAGAAGTCATTAGCTGCCCAACCACACAGCTAGGTCTTCTGACTCAAATGTCCAACGGTCAATTGATCAACCAACAAACATTTATAGGCACCTACTATATTCCAGGCACTTGCTTTATCCTCTGTGCCGGCGATATCAAACTTAAATAGAAAGAGGCTACATATTAATTTATAAAACCACAATTAACATTCCTCATGTTATATTGCATTTTTATTTGTTTTATTAAACATTTCCTAATGACAGTGGTTTTGCCAGAGGGCCGTGTTTGACACCTCTGCTCTATGTCATGCTCTGTCTCATGGAAGGTGTATCCATATTGTTACCTACATGTATTTAGCTACATACGGTAATCCTTCCTTAGTACGTTGTTAATAATGTTGTTTAGTAATGTCCAACTCTTTGTGACCCTGTTTAGGGTTTTTTTTTGGCAAAGATACTGAAGTGGTTCATCATTTCCTTCTTCAGCTCATTTGACAGATGAAGAAACTGAGGCAAACAGGGTTAAGTGACTTGCCCAGGGTCACGCAGCTAGTGTCGGACGTCAGATTTGAACTTAGGAAGATGGGTCTTCCTGACTCCAGGCCTGGTACTCTATCCACTGTGCCACCTAACTGCCCCACTTAGTGTTAAAAAAGAGCTGGCATTTATAAAGCACCATATGAAGCATACTTTTTGAAAGTAAAATATGAAAAGCAATTTAAACACAATATACTTTATGAAAGTCTTCCATTAAATCCTCACAACAGCTCCATGAGGTAGGTAGGGAAAGTAATAATATAATAATAGCTAGTACTTATATAGTTCCCCAGTTTGCCTCAGTTCCTCATCTGTAAAACGGAGACATGCTGGAGAAGGAAATGGAAAACCACTCCAGTATCTTTGCCAAGAAGACCCCCATGGGGTTTTGTCTTTGGGGTCATGAAGAATTGGACACAACTGAACAACTTACCACAACAAACAGAGCACTTTAAGGTTTGCAAAGCACTTTACAATTATCTCATTTCATCCTTATAACAGCCTTGGGAGGGAGATGCTGTTCTTATGCCCATTTTATAAATGAAGAAAGTGAAGCAGACAGGCTAAAATAACTTGTCTGGGGTCATACAGCTACAAAGTATGTGAGGCTAAAAATTGGAACTCAGGTTTTCCTGACTCTAAGTCTACCATTCTATCCACTGTAGCTGCCTATAGTGAAAAGACCTCCCATTTCACAGATGAGAAGACTTAGGCTCAGAGAAATGCACTGATTTGCCCAAGATCATGTGGCTAAAAAATAGGAAAGCGATTTCTCAAACTCAGGTCTTCCAATGCTATTTCTAATGCTTCTTCCATTTTGCTACCCTCCATCTCTAATATTTATTATTCCACTCATTACTACATTTCTTTGAACTTGGACTGTTTTCCCCCTAAATTAGTAGGTGGTTCAGTATATCAGACACAGATATATTATCCATGACAGTAAACACAACTCAAGAGTTTAGCTACAAGGCAAGTTATTAAAAATTAAGATGACTGAGTGAGAGCTGAGACAGAGAATTCCAAATGGATTGATTTTTTCCAAAGATGATGGATTAGTGTAATTCTTACTTTTTACACTTGCTGGTGTAGTTATGCTCTTGACAAGGGCTCTCAGGTGTCTTCTTGTTTTCTGGGAATTCTTCTTTTGCTCTGTTCCTTCTCCTAACAGAAGATGAGGAGTTAAAAACCTGTATTGCCCCAGGAATCAGCTCACGTGTGACTAATGGTGTGATTGCTGAACGTTTATCTCCTGGAAAAGGAATGCTCTTGTTGACAATCTGAACCCTAGACTAATTATCAGACAAAGTACCAAAAAGGAATGCCAGAAAACAAACTTCCTGGTCTCTTAAGAGTCTCAGCAAACTTGGCTTCTGTCCCTGCCAGAAGTTGCATTAGAAACATACAGACCCCTTCACTCTTTTAGGGGAAACCCTGAGACTCAGGGGACCCCTCAGGGTCCACTTTAAATGGAAGTACATTGAATATGCCTTATTCGGGGTTGATGTGAAGCACATTTGAAAGCTGCCTCCTCATCTCTCCTCCCCACTGCAACCCCTTCAAAAAGAATCTTACTCTGACCAATCTTCCATGGTTTCTAAAAGGCCACCATTAATCACTCCTTGGGGACTTCAGGCTTTGAATATTTTGTTACTAAAATGTAAATGTTCTCTGAGAATAGGAATATATTAAACCATGATTGGCCACTATGATAGATTAATAGAACTTAGACCTGAAAGGGCCTATAGACCATGAGCCTATAAGATGATAGATTTAGAGATGGAAGGCACCTTAGAGGTCACCTCATTCAACCTTGTTTTTTGCAGATGAGGAAACTGAGGCCCATAGATATACAGCAGATAGAGGGTTGGACTTGACAGCAAGGAAGACCTGAGTTCACATCCAGTCTTAAATACTTAGTAGCTATGTGACCCTGGGTCAATCGCTTTATCTCTTTCTGCCTTCGTTTCCTCAGTTGCAAAATGAAGATAATAATGGTACCTAACTCCCAGGACTGTTGTAAGGATAAAATGAGATAATATTTGTAAAGTGCTTTGCAAACCATAAAGCACTGTATGAATGCCAGATACCATCATCGTCATCATTACTTTCTAAGGTCACACATTTAGGAACTTGGCTGGGAGTAACCCAAGTCACCTGACTCCAAATCCAGTGTACTTACTGCTGCACTATGTTGCTTCTTCTCAGCTCAGACATCTTTCTTAGAAGAGCCTGTCACCTAGCACAACTCTGATTTAATGAGAAGTGGTTCAGGTAAGTCATGATGGGTCTGTTGGGGCAGGGAGGAAGTTGGAAAAAAATCGAGGACAATAGAGTACTGTCCAGGGAAGGTCGTCATGGAATAATACTGCAGCAGAAGGCCTTGGGCATTAGGGGAAGATGAGCACAGGGTGCCCTGGGCAAAAAGAGAATATGAGACACTTTTGGTGGAGACATGAATTGGTCCGATCATTCTAGAAAACAACATGGAATGATTCTACCATTTAATAAATGCTTTTTGATTGATGGGGGAAAAAAAAAACCTGTACAGACATGTTGATCTTATGGTAACAATAGTACTATATGCAAAAATTAAAGACAGAGGGAAAGGTCCCACATGTACAAAAATATATATAGCAACATTTTTTTTTCAGTAGTGAAGAACTAGAGGGAAGAGCTAAACGAATCATGGCCAAGAAATGCAATGGAATATTATTGTGCCACAAGAAACGACAAATATGAAGAATTCTGAAAGATTTAGGGAGAGTGACCAAAGAGTCACAGATAATAAATTTTAGCTGCCAAAAGCCATTAATATGGAATGTTGTAATGTATCCCATTTACAAGGGCAGGTAGGAGGCGCAGTGGAAAGAACACTGGGCTTGTAATGAGGAAGACTCATCTTCCTGGGTTCAAATCTGGCCTCAGACACTTACTAGCTGTGTGACTCTGGGCAAGTCACTTAACCCCATTTGCCTCAGTTTCCTCATCTGTAGAATGGGTTGCCAAGAAAAGCCCGAATAGCATCATGAAGAGTCAGACATGACAGAACAACAACAAACAATCCCACTTACAGTGCTTGAGATTACATTGGGTGCACATGCATCATGGGGTATGCTTGGTGGTAGTTTCTTATATTGTCATCACCAGTGGAATGATGTATGATGTCATCATGGAATCTCTCATCATTGGATCTATGATAGATGAACATCAACACTATAGAGCAGCAACTTACTTTGAACACAGAGTGAGTGAAACATATTTTGTAGAAGGATTTTCATCCCATTTCCAATTTCCAATGGCAGGTTTAGGTTTCATTATTCTAGACTAATACAGCCAAAACTCAGTAGATTTCTTCTTCTATTTATTGACTTTATCAGTGACCTATTGGATTTCTCAGTGACTAGAGCGTTTATATAAGTGAGGTTGCAAGGCCAATTGTGGGGTTATAGTGCCTTTTGTGAAGGAATTAAGAGAAACTGGAATTGCTCCTTTTAGTAAAGTTTCAATGGCCACAACTGTCCTTTAGTGCCAAACATGGGGAAAAATATTGTCATGTCTTAGGATGACAAAAGGAAAAAGATAATATAAAAATTCCAAGGCCTTGTTCCACTGGAATAAACTTTCAAGGGAGGCAACATGAAATAGTGGAGAGAACACTGATCTAGTGTCAAAAGACTTCATTTCAAATGCTGCTTTTGACACTTCCTACCTGTCTAACCCCAAGGACAAGCCATTTAACCTTCCCAAGCTTCAGTTTACTCATCTGGAAAATGAGAGGTTTGAATGAGATAAACTTTATGATTCCTTCCAGCTCTAAATCTATGGTCTTCAGTTCCATTGGAGGGATAAGCTTACTATAATTGACTTACTATTCATGGAGAGTAATTACTTTTTCTCAATTCTTTCATTTTTCAAAGAAAATGTTTTACCTTTATATAATGAAAATATTGAATGAACTATTTCATTATTTTTACAAACACATTTGCAAATCTTACATTCTTAGAAAAAGGTGCCCCTGGTGAAGGTTTACATTGTAAAATCAGGAAGCTAGAACATCTAAGGGCAGGTAGATGCTACAGTGGATAGAATGCTGGGCCTGGAGTTAGGAAGACACCTCTTCATGAGTTCAAATCCAGTATCAGACACAAAGTACCCTAGGCAAGTCACTTAACCCTGTTTGCCCCAGTTCCTCATCTGTAACATGAGCTGAAGAAGGAAATAGCAGACCCAGTCCAGTATCTTTGCTAAAAGAAAGAAAGAAAAAAACCTCAAATGGAGTTACAAAGAGTTGGACATGACTGAAAATGACTAAACAACAAGAACATTTAAGCTGATGATTCTAGAAAGTTGATCAGGGGAGAAAGGAAGTATTTACAGGAGGGAGAAGTAAATAAGCATTTATATAGCACCTACTGTGTGCTAGGCACTGTGCTGCTAAGTGCTTTACAAATATTATCTCATTTGATCATTATAACAACCCTGGGAGGTAGGTGCCCCACGTTACAGATGAGGAAAATGAGGCAAAGCAAGGTTAAGTGACTTGCCCAGGGTCATACAGCTAGTAACTCCAAGGCCAAATCTGAACTCAGCTCTTCCTGACTCCAGGCCCAGTATTCTATTCATTGTACCACCTAACTTTGTTTGTAGTATATTATCTTTAAATAGGATGCAGGACAATATGCAGATATTATTGTAAATAATTCTCCAAACTATTAGATGTATGACTATAGCAGAAATAAATTTTCTAATAAAAATTGGAAATTTTAATAAAAATTTTATTAAATTTTTTTAAAAAAAATTGGAAACTAATGCAGAATCAGAATCAGAAACAGAATTGGATTATAGTGACCTCAATAATGTAAGCATAGCTAGGTGGCACAGTGGTTAGAAGGCAGGATCTGGAGTCAGGGGGACCTGAGTTCAGATCCAGCATCAGAAACTTACTAGTGGTAAGTCACTTAACCCTGTTTGCCTCACTTTCCTCATCTGTAAAATGAACTGAAGAAGGAAATGGAAAATCACTACAGTATCTCTGTTAAGGAAACCTCAAATAGGGAAGAATTGGACACGACTGAAATGACAAAACAACAATAACAAGAATGTAAAATTAAAACAAATCACTGACAAACTTTAGAATCCTGATCAATATAGCGATCACTTCAGAAGAATGATAGTAAAGAATGCCTGTCTCTACTGGGCCCAGAGAATGGTCAGGGACAGATACAGAATGTGTGTTGATTTGTTTTGTGTAACCGTACTTATTTGATACAAAGGAGAGATTCTTGGCCCAGAGAAGCACTCATCAGGAAGGGACAGTGATGTTTAAAAAAATCAATAAAACGTTTTTCAATTTGAGCTCGTTGGCATAGGCCTATAAACCCTGCTATGAGGAGAGGTTAAAACTGGTAGCTGGAGCTCAGCTAAGCCCACTCAGTGTCTGCACTAAGTTTGGCTCTTTTTGGCACCAAGATGGTGAATCCCTGAAAGCAGGGCATTAGGGAGAGGTGCCACTTGGCTGCCCAAGTTGGGGCAAACAGGACCAGGTCAGAAATGGAATCGATAAAAGCTCTCATGCTGATCAGAAGTAGCAACAGATTTGTGAGCAGTCATTGCTTCCAGCCTGGATGGGATAGGTAGACCCAGTCTTAAACCACGACAACAACCAGAAAAGAAATAAAACAAAAACTCAAAACAAAGTTTCTTTAAAGGAACACAGGAAGTTAGAAAATTGAGGAAGGAAGCAATAACTCAAGGACAGAGAGACCATAAAATGCAAAATTTGATTACTTCACCATTTCATGTAGGTTGGCATGGAATAGTGGAAAGGATGTAATCGGTGGACACAGGTTCATGTCTTGCTTTTCACTTTTTAACTGTGTGACCTAGGACAAATCATTTTACCTCTTTTTATCTTACTTTCCTCATCTCTAAAAAGGAGCCAGTTGGGGGGGGTGGGGCAGAGCCAAGATGGTGGCTGGAAAGCAGGGACTAGCTAAGCTCCCCACCAAGTCCCTCCAAAATCCTATAAAAAATTGCTCTGAACCAAGTCTAGAACTGCAGAACCCACAACATAGCATAGGGAAAGCAGGGCTCTAGCCCAGGACAGCCTGGATGTCTCTGGGTAAGGTCTACCCTGCACAGAACTGGGAGAGGAGGGGAGCGGAGTTGAGAGGAGCATAGCCCAGCATGGGCGGTGCGGAACAACCAGACCGGGAGCCGGGCAGAGCGTGCCCTAGCGCCCTGAATCAGTGAGCTGCAGCACTTACCAGACTTCTCAACCCACAAACACCAAAGACAACAGAGTAGGCTAGTGGGAGAAGCTGCTGGGGACTAGGATAGAGTTTGCAGTTCAGCCACCGCCAAGGGGGCAGCGGAGGTGGGGCAGCTTTAGAACTACAGCTGCAGTTGCTTCTGGCCCCAGGCCCACCTGGTGGGAGGAATTAAGTGGTTGATCAGAGCAGGAGTGAAGAGCCTGCTGAAGATCTAAGTCCAGTCCTGGTTGGGGGTTCTTGGAGTGCTGGCATGGCACAGCTGGCACATCCCACCAGGCTTGGAACATAGAACTCTTTAGTCTACAAGCAGTCACACCCTGCTGAAAAACTCAAGGGTCAAGTAAGTTGGCTGGGAACACGGCCAGGCAGCAAAAACGTACCCAGATTCAGTCTCAGACTCTGGAATCCTTCTTTTGTGACAAAGAAGACCAAAACAT
>CM053623.1:147189879-147244090 GCA_028646595.1 Phalanger gymnotis
AAGGGAAGAGGGGAGAGAATTTGGAACTCAAAGTTTTAAAAAATAGATGTTCAAAAGTAAAAAAAAAAAAGCTGGTGATAAAGGAAAAAAAAATAAATCCTAGTTCTGCTCTGTGACTTTAGGAAATTCAACTTTTCATCATTCAATCAGTTTCCTCCTCTGTAAAATGGGAGTTGGAATATATAACCTCCAAATCTACTCGTGGTTTTATCTTTAAAAGGAAGGCCCATAAGACCATAAACATAGAGTTAGAAGGCAACTCAGAGACCACTAATTCCAACCTTCTCATTTTATAGATCAGGAAACTTTGGATTTCAATACCTGCCTCTGCTGTAGCCTCATCCTAGAACTTCCCAAGGCACCAGGGCATCCTCACCTTGAAACATCCATCGATCTTGCCAGCCCCCTTGTCCCATTGATGAATTCTTTCTGGACCTCCATTTTAGACAAGGGCCCATGTTAGCCAACCTTCATTCCCCTCCCAGCTGTGCTAATTTTCCAGACTTTAACATTTTGGCCCCATCTGGTACCTTCATCGCATCCACCACCCAGTCAGCAACTTTTCCCATTAGAATGTAAGCTCCTTGAGGGCAAGGACTATTTTTCTATTTGCTTGTATTTATAGCCTCAGTGCTTAGCACAGTGCCAGGCACATAGTAAACACTTAATAAATGGTTATTGCCTCGTGTTGCCTAAGGCCCAGGCAATGACTTGCCCAAAGTCACTCAGGAAGAGTGAAGTATATCTGAGGGCAGTCTTGTTTTAACATTAAAATACTGTTTTTTAAAAAATTTCTCTCTCTGTATCAATGCTATTTCAGGGTTCAGAACACGATTGCTAAGAGAGCTATGATAACTGTGGACAGTCCACAGTCCATAGTTTTGCCCCAGGGCACTAATATAATCTGGAGGAGGGTCCTTCCTCACCTGGGGGAGGGAGCTCCCTTCCCATGACCATCATCACCCTTGTATCTTGCCCCATAGTCCTCCTCAAACCTGTGCATAGAGAAATTGTTCCCAGAGTGACACTCCAAAGGGTCCTGTTGCTTTCCCTCTCAATGACCCATCATTTTCTCAATCTCTGTGGGAGAGAGGTCTAGACTCTGGACCTTCTTCTGATACCATCCCATGAACCCTAGGAGAAGGGAGGAGAGATAAGAAGAAAAGGAGGAGAGAGGAGAGGCCAGGCAGGCCAGGATAGGACAGGAGAGGGGAAGGGAAGAGAGAAGAGGAGAGGAGAGGAGAGGAGAGGAGAGGAGAGGAGTGGTTAGGGAAAAGAAAAAGAAGAGAGGGAAGATGTTTAAAGATAATTTTTTAAAGTGATTCTTTTCTTGAGGGACCTGAAATCCCAGATTCAGTAATCTTCTGTAATAGAAAGAAGCCGAGAAGGGAAAAGAATAGAAGCAGACAGGAGAGAATGAGCCATATGACCAGGCTCCAGCCAGGAAGCATCTGCTGTCATTAGTGAAGTCAGGTTATGATGTACAGTACAATGACCTCCAAGGACTCTGGTAACTGACGTAAAACCTGCGTTTTGCTCTCCTGCCTTTTCTTGGAGCCCACCAGTGCCTTTAGGGGCATAGCTTGTATCTAAATTAATGCTATAAAATCTGTTTCTGCGTCAGAACCTCTGTTCAGGATACTTCCCCAAGCTTAGAGTGTGGAACCAATGTTCAACGATAATGGCCATTTGGGAACAAGAGCATCCGGCAACTTACTTGGCCCTTTCCCAGTCCGATCATTCTGGTTACTTATTGGATTCATTACAAATGCAGCTCATGTTTGGAGCTACAGGATTAGGGCAGAAAGCATTTGGGAAAGATTCCAAGCAGTTCCCACAACCAAAAGAGCAGCAGCAGCTTGGGGCGCTGGGTCACCCACCATAAACTTTCCCTCCAGGGCTATAGTAGAAGGCTCCATTTCCCAGGAGATGGATGGCCTAGTCCCTGAGAAAGCTGAAGCCAAGAGGGGCCTCTCTCCCTTTACTGAAGCTGCAGCTAAGAGGTGATTCCCTTCCCCTGCTACAGCTGCCATGGCAGCGTTAGACCCCAAGGCTAGGTTGGGAAATTCCACACCCAAATTTGGCACCTTTTCCTGGTAGCAGAAGACATTGTGCTGCTCAGTCCCAGAGAGCGGGCAAGAAAACAGGCAGGAGGAATTAGGCGACAGATTGATAGGGGCAGAGACCCAGACTCTCCCACTGAATGTCTGCTTACTTTATTGCTGGCATCTTAGGGTTAAGGAAATAGCTTCTCTTTTCTTTCTTCTGTTAGCAATAAATCCCTGAACCACAGGACTGCCTTAGCTTGGCAGGTTGGTATTCAAATGATTTCTGATGGCCTATGTGCCAACCTCAAGCAAACTAGAATGCTGCCAACTTAGCTTGTACAGAGAATCCCTTCTCTGGGGAAGGCAAATGCCATTCCAAACCCCAGGGATCACAGGATGATTTTATACTTCAAGCTAGAAGGGGCCTTAGAGGCCATCTAGGTGAACTCCTTCATTTTACAGATGTAGTGCTTAGAAACACTTTCCTTCCCACACAACTGACCAGGTGGGTCACCGGAGAAGAAGCCCCCAGCTTCACTAAACCACGATTCACATACACTCACCAATGTGTTTACTTTTAGTAGTCAGCCAATGAAATAGCATAGCAAAAAAAGGAGCAATAAACTATTTCCCCCATAAACCTAGGGCATATCCTTCCACAAATGCACTCACACTCAGTGGGGAGAGCAGACACATGTAGGGATTTAGGCAACACATGAAGTCAGAGTATTTGCATGAAGGGGCACACAGGTGGGGAAATGTATGTCCAGGGCACAAATATGAAGGGGTAACTCATACCTCTGACACCAGAGAGCTGCCGATGTCGTCTAGTGATTCCTCGGGGTTGCTCCTGGCTGTTCTCCTTTGGTCTTTGCTGGACACATAGTCTTGGTCAGACCCTTACTGGATACTGCTCTGCCAATTGCTGTTTTGTTGGACGTGTCACCTTCATCAGATGCTGTCAGGCCGAAACCTAATGGTCACACGGCTTTGGCTGAACCCCTTGGCCGTGGCGCTATCTCTTTCTCATGAGAAGAGTGTCATGATCTTTTAGTTCCAAAGGGATGTTTTGTGTGTATGTGTACGTGTGTGTGTGTGCGTGTGTGTGTGTGCGTGCGTGCGTGCGTGTGTGTGTGTGTGTGTGTGTGTTTAGGGCAGCAGCCAAGATTGTCTCAATCATAGAATTGGAAAAGGGTAGCGAGGAAGAGGATAGGAATCACTTTTCTCTCTTCTTTTTTAAGGAATGGCCTTTCTGTTTCTCTACAGTCTTGGTTAGAAACTATTTCGCCCCTAGCAGAAAACTATTTGTCCCAGGTGATCGGTTCATTAGGACACATTGCGGTATACTAACCAAATACCTAATGCTTTCAGGCTTGATATTTCTTTGGACTAAACTTTCTGGTTCAGGGGATTGGGTTTGTTTTTTGGAGACTCCATTCTAGCTTTGGTAAGCATTCCATATTGCTCCCAGTTTTAATCTTTGAAGGCTCTGCTGTGCCTCATCATTACCCATGTGTGGATTTTTAATCCAATAACTACCAGAAAGCTCTGGGTTTTAGAGTTCCCCAGTTTTCCCAATTCCAAATCTCTTCTCCTTTTCTCACATAGATAAGTGAGTGGGGGAAAGGCAGAGACAAAGCTGAGACTACTATAGTAAAGATCATTCATCTTTTAACATCCCCAGTCCTATGTCTGGCCTTTCACATCAGCTCTAACAGAGCTTTTAGCTCACCTTTACACGGATGAGAAAACCAAGGCCCAGAGAAGTTAGATGAGTTTCCATACGTTATATAATTTGCAAATGGCAGAACTGAGATTTGAACCTAGGTCCTCCAATACCACATCCAACCTGCTTTCCACTACTGGAAGAGTCTATCTTCCTTTACCCGAGCATATAGCTACAAAACACAGCATTTAGCTGAACTGGGAAGAAATAGATGCATGTCCACTCCAAAAAAGGAGTTAGTCTGTGATTAGAAATTTGAGACAAAAAGAAATTCTGTTGATGAACAGCACCAGTTCTGAGATAGATATATAATGATCCAGAGGATTGCTCTGTGATGTTATTGATTATGCCAGTCTCTAGAATGGTAAATGAACTTCCCTCTTGATTACAGCTTGGAAGGAATCAGTAGATGCTTCTTTGACTAAAGTTTTACTCTGGCCATACAGAGTGTTCATGTTTGCAAAAGAGGGATGTGGGGAGGAGGAGGTGGTTTGGAGAGAATTCATCGCTGCCACAAATACAACTCAATGGGCTCATTTGCTCAGGAAAGTGTCCTAAAAGCTTATTGTCAGTCCTCCCCATTCAGGGCATGTACGAGTCACATGCTAGGCTGGAGAAGCTGTTCCTCCTCCCTGCTGTGGTAAAGCCTAATTAGGGACACCAGACTGTACGGCCAGGCTTTGGTAAACCAGTACTGGTTTCAGTATCACAGATGTAACTGCAAATCACATGAGGAGGACAAACAACTTCCAGAGTGTTTCCTTGGTCAGAGGAGGAGGAAGCCAGAACAGGAAGGCATCAGAGATGGTCAAGCTTTAAGGCATGAACACATCGAAGTGTCTACTGCTATTGCTGTCACTGAAGGAAGCCTCTAAAGGACATAAACAAGCATTTTTTAAAGCATCTACGATATGTTAGGCATAGGGCTAAGTATTTTTCAAATATTGTCTCATTTGATCCTCACAACTTGGGAGAAAGGTGCTTTTATTGTCCCCATTTTATGGTTGAGGAAGCTGAGGCAAACAGTGGTTAAATGACTTGCTTAGGGTCATGCAGCTGGTTTCTAAGGCTGGATTTGAACTCAGGATTTTCTGTCTCCAGGTCTAGGCACTTTGTCCACTGAACTACCAGCTGCCTCAGTAGTTTAGGTTGCAAGTAGCAGGATTCTAGTCTAGCTTCTCTACTAACTCCAAATCTAACACTTTCCAGTCAGTGTACCATATTGTCTCGCTTGGCTCATCTAACCTACTCATTTTATGAATAAGGTTAACTGGTGACTTGCCCAAGGTCGCGCTATTAGTAAATTATTAAGACAGTATTTAAACACAACCTTTGGCTCCAAATCCAGGATTCTTTCTTCTATGTCATATTATTGCCCTCTGCCCATGCTGAGTTCTCGTATTTAGTCTTGACAACAGTGATGGAGGAGGGAAGCAGATCTGCATGAGCCATGAGACTGATCCTAGATCAAAGATATGGTTAGAAATCTCTGCTCACCCATCTGTGCTAATTGAAGAACAGGCCAGAATTGACTGGAAAGACAAAGGAAGAGAGAAGAGACAGTGTCCTTGGCACTGGGAGCAATACTGGTATTGAGATGCATGGTAAAGTGAAAATGAGCATTCCCCTCTCCCTTCCAAACCCTGAACTATACAGGTTATCTCAAATGTTTTATGCAGTTTTAAGCTTTAATAGCAGCAACAAACTGCACTAAGAGTTTTGGGACACTCTGTCTAGGGCTTCTTCAGGGACTGGGAAGGGCAATGGCGAGGTATCAATCTTTGACATACATTCCTGCTAGTGTTAGGAGGTGGGCAGCATTCCCAGGTGCTCTATGCAGAGCACCTGCAGAGATTTCTAGGTAATCTTCCTTCTTCCATCTGCTGTCCTTCAGGCAGCCTCCAAACAGAACCATCAGCTGGAAGTCTTCCCAGGGATGCCTCTACCCACATTCTGTATCACCCTTCCTGTACTGACCTTCCTACCTTCAGCTCTTTGCTATTCCTCAAAAAAAAATCTGCCCACTTTAACTGAAAGTGAGCCAAATAGGTGGGATAACTGACCTTGAGGTAGGGGACGAGAGACATCAGACATGCTAGTGACCCCAGGATAAGTAATCACCAGGATGTTACCCTGGCTGAACCCTTCCTGAGAAGGAATAAAGAGGAAAGTATGTCTGGAGTTCTCCGAGACTATCTCTCAGCTCCCTCAATGCTCCCAGGCTTCAGTGAAGCTACATCTGTATTTGTGACTGGCTGCGGAAACTATCTACCAACATTTTAGGGGGAGGATGAGGGAGAAAAACTGAAAGGAGATAACTTTAATTATTCATGAGGGTTTTCTGCCTTGTTTTCAACACAACACCCCACCCCCAAACACAATCAGACAGACAGACACATATCCCTGGAGTGCATAGGAGGTAGTCCAGCAAAGTAGACAGAGTACTGGGATTGCAGTCTAGAGGACCTAAATTAAAATCTCATCACTGACAAACGGCCCCTTCCCAACCCTGAGGCAACTCCCCAGGGCTGATCATAGACTGGCCACAACCTATATTAATAGAGACGGTTCCCCACACTTAGAGTCCTTTGACTATTCATGCACACCCACAAATATACACACGTACATAATCTCAGAGTTATACTGTCATAGGTTTTTTTTTTAATTTTTAGAGCTTCAAGTTACCTTAGAAGTCACTTCCTCATTTTACAGATGAGGAAACTGAGGCCACATGAAGTTGTGACTCTTCCACAGTTACAGGTAGTAAAGTGCAGAGTCAGATTTGAACCCAGCTCCTTTGTCTCTAAATCTACTGCCAACCCTGAATGAGCTTCCTCCATGCCTCTCATGCTTTCAAACTAAACACGTGATTCATGCAGTTCTTTAGTGACAGGGAACCCACTACCTCCCAAAGCAGGCTATTCCGACTTTAATACTAATTGTTAAGGAATTCTTCCTTACGTGAAGCCTTAGTAGCAATACCAAACCATTGCTCCTGGCTCTGCCTTCTAGAGCCAAACAGAACAAGTCTAATCATTCTTCCATATGACATTATTTCAAATGCTCCAAATACCTGAAGAGGCTATCATGTCCACTCCAGTGTTCCCTGCTCAGCGCTAAGCATCACCAGCTCCTTTGATTAGTCTTCACAGAGCACGAGCTCAAGGCTCTTCCCCATCCTGACTGGCTTCTTCTGGACAGATTCCAGCTGGTGAATGTCTTTCCAAAGAGGTGACACTTAGAACTGAATATGATACTCAAGGTGTATGATCAGGGCAAAGACAAGGAAAATATCAGTGTTGGACATTGTACCTCTACTAATTAAATGAGACAGATTAATCTAGTGGATGGACAGCCAGCCTTGGGGTCAGAGTGACCTGGATTCAAGTCCTTTGACACACTACCTGTGTGACCCTGGCCAAGTCACTTAACCTTCTAGTGACTCAGGATACTCTCTAACTCTCTAAGTCTGTAATTTGCAGAATAGTTGTTGATTTGCATTCCTTACTGAGAACTTCCTTCACTGAGGAAATCACACATTGAAACTACAACAGTAATGGCAAAAACTTAACCAAGTTGCATTGGTTTTCTTTGCTGCTACTACTGACCTGTATTGAGTTTACAAGACACTAAATCTCAGGTGTTTTTCAGATCAACTTTTTTTTTTTTTAACAAAGCCCTTCCTCTCTTATACTTGTGAAGTTGACTTTTGTTAAATACAAGAGTTTACATTTATCCCTATTGAATTTTAAAAATATATATTTATTTATTTTTAGTTTTCAACATTTACTTTTATAAGATTTTGAGTTTTAAATTTTCTCACCCTCTTTCCCTTTCCCCTCTCCATGACAGCAAGTAATCTGATATAGCCCATACATGTACAATCATATTAAACATATTTCCAAATTAGTCATGTTCCAAAGGGAAAAACCACGAGAAAGAAAAAACAAAAAAACAGGAAAAATACTATACTTTGATCTGCATTCAGAGTCCATAGTTCTTTCTCTGGATGTGGACAGCATTTTCCATTATGAGTCTTTTGGGATTGTCTGAGCCCATTGCATTGCTGAGAAGAGCTAAGTCTATCAAAGATGGTTATAGCACAATACTGCTGTTACTGTGTACAATGTTCTCCTGGTTCTGCTCAGTTTACTGAGCATCAGTTTGTGTAAGCCTTTCCAGGTTGTCCTGAAGTCTACCTGTTCATCATTTCTTCCACGCCTATTAAATTTTATCAGAAGCAGCAAGGCCTAGTGGATAGGGTGTTGGCTTTGAAGTTGGAGAGATCAGGTTCAAATCCCACTCCAGACACATTCTAGCTGTGTGGCCCTCAGAAATGGCTTAAGGTCTCAGTGCCACAGATAACTCTTAAAGATGAGGTGTCCTTCCAATAAGAGAGAGGAGTGGTGCCCCTCTGCATCAGTAGGGGAAGTTTTTCACAGACTGCCCACTGCTAAAATCACAAGTCCAGTAAAAACAAAACAAAACATGGACAAACAATCAGATGTCACTTTATAAAATTTGGCCCAAAATTCAAACCATTTTGTGTCATGATTCTAAAATGAGTAATTTTAATTGCCAACCTAGCTTTGTGTCATTCGTAAATTTGACAAACATGCCATCTGTGTCTTTATCTGTCATTTGTAAAAATGTTCAGCAGCGTAGGGCCAAGTGCAGATCCCTAAGGCAATTAGGTTGTATAGTGTATAGAGCTCTGGACTTGGGGTCTGGAAGATCTGAATTTAAATGCTGACTCATATACTTACTAGCTATATGACCCTGGGCAAGTCACTTAAAGCTGCCTTCCTCAGTGCCCTCAATTGTAAGATGAAAATAATAGTAGTGCCTACCTCCCAAGGTTTTTTATTATTATAATTATTTTAATATATTATATATTTTTATATTATATTATAATACATAATATTATAATATAATTATTATAAGATAATAATTGTAAAGTGCTTAGCATTGTGCTAACAGGTGCTCAGTTAATGCTCATTCCCTCCCTTCTTCAGCTGGCCTTCACTCCCTCACCTAGCCTCAAACTATAGCCCCTATGCCCCATATCTGTGACACCTCTCTTACAAAGCCTGCCTTCCCCTACTGCTATGAGCTTCTTTGCTGGTGTCACGGGCACATCATTTAACCTCTCAGGGCTCCATCTGTAAAACAAGAGGGTGAAATGACCCTTAAGGTCTCTCTCAGCTCTAGATCTAAAACATCTGTGTTCTAATACAACGCTCGGCGTATGGTAGGCACTCAATAAACGCTTATTTGGGGGGCTGTTGTTTCTGGGGCTGCTAGAAAAAACATCTTTATATGGTCCTGGCCCAGACTTTCTCAAACTCCGTGTCTCAATTTTTCAGGGTCAGAGAACTGAGAGATAACGTGCCTTTTATTAGCTGTATACTTTCATTCTAACTGAGCTGACCAGGGTCATGCCCCAACACTGCCGACTCTGGATTTCCATTGCCTTGGACAGCTTGAAAGTCAAACATCTGAGTGTCCTCCTCCCCGAGTTACATTTTGTATTATAGAAGTTTTGCTATGAGTCCCTTGAAAAACTTTCCTGAGTAACTCCCACAAGAGCTGCTGGCAAGCATTTCTGGGTGATGAAGCCAGCACTCAACAGATTGTCAAAGAGAAATCCTTTATGTTTGCAGTTCTACCCGGTCAACAAAAATGCAAAAGTCTCTTGAGAATTTTTTTTCCTTGTAACTTAAAGAGATAGTATGGAGCAATGCTTAGAGAAGAGGGAATCCAGAAGATATGGGTCCAAGTTCCATCTACCTCTGTCACATTCAAGTTGTGTGGCTCTGGGCAATTCACTCACCCTGTCAGTGTCCCCAAACAGTTCTCTAAGCTTATACCTTACAGAGGAGTTGCTGATCCCCAATTTTGGAGGAAATACCTTACTGGATTCCCCACATGAATGCAAACCAAAAAATAAGAAATAGGGGGAAAAAGGAGAAGAATGAAGGAAAGAACAAAGAAAGAGGGAAGGAAAGAAGAAAGGAGAGAGGAAGGAAGGAGAAAGTAAGGAAGGGAAGGAGAAGGAAGGAAGGGAAGGAGGAAGGAAGGAAGGAAAGAAGGAAGGAAGGAAGGAAGGATGGGAGAGAGGAAGGAAGCAAGGGAGGGAGGGAGAGAGGGAGAGAGGAAGGAAAGGTCAACTTTACACTACTAGAACTAAAGTTAATCAATCAACAAATATTAAATGCCAACTCTGTGCTTGTCTCTATGCTAGGTCCTGGGGATACAAATATGATACATGAAGTAGTCTCTACTTTCAAGGAGCTTCTATTCTATTTTATAATAACTGGGAGAATCAAGAAAAATCACTTGAAGCAGATGGTACCCAAGCTGAACCTTGAAGGGATCTAGAACCTTCAAAATGCGGGGGTGAGGAGGGAGAGGATTCCAGGTATGGAGGTGGTTTGTGAAAAAACATGGTGGCAGGGGATGGAATGTCATGCATGGGGAACAAGTAGACCAGTTTTGTTGGAGCTTAGAGTGTATGGGGGCTGTAATGTGTACTGTGTTGATAAGATCAACTGGACCCAGAGCATGAGAGACTTTAAATAACAAATGGAGGAGTTTGTATTTTAAAATGAAAGCCATGGAGGGCTATTTCAGGTATGTTTCTACGTCAGAGCCATGATATAGGAAGACCAATTTGGCAGGTGTGTGGTAGACAGATTGTAGAGGGAAGAGACTGGAGGCAGTGAGGCCAATGAGGAAGCTACTGTAACAGCGCAGATGGAAGGTGATATGAGCTTGGACTAGTGTGATTGGGGTGCGAGTGAAGACGAGGGAACAGATGTTGGGAAAGAGAATCAGGAAGACTTGTCAACTGATTGGACACGAGGGTGGAATGAGTGAAGAGTCTAGAAAGACCCTAGGTTTGTGACTGAGTGATTGAAAAAATGGTGGTGACCTCCACAGAAAGAGGGAAGTTAGTAGAGGGGTGGGAAGTTAAGGAAAGGCCATGAGTTCTGTTTTGGGTGTGGTAAGTATAAAATGCCAATGGAACATCCAAGTAGACATATCCAATAGGAACTTGGAGATCTGAGACTAAAGGGCAAGAGAAAGATGAGGATGGGTAATGTAGATTTGGAAATCATCAGTAGAGAGATTATAACTGGATCCACAAGCTGATAGAATCACTACAAAAAGAGTGTAGATGGAGGAGGATAAGGGGCCAAGGGCAGAGCCCATATATAAGCAAGTACACCCACTTTGCATTGGATGATTTGCCCATGCACAAAGAACATACCAACATATGAACTGGAAATAGGATCTGGAACTCCTGCCTCCTGTCATTTTTTCTTAACGATTCTACCTTATTTTTGGTCAGCTCGGTGGTCCTATTGAATGTGATAGTTGCCCAGAGTATACGTGTTCATTGAGTGTAAACCAGAGTTCACTCAAACCACAAGGGAAATCCACCATTTGGAGAGCCTATATGGTGTTGTGTTGATTATATCCTCAGGACCTAGCACAGTGCGAGGCACAGAGTTAGCACTTAATGTTCGTTGATTGGTCTTCCTTCCTTCCTTCCTTCCTTCCTTCCTTCCTTCCTTCCTTCCTTCCTTCCTTCCTTCCTTCTTTCCTTCCTTCCTTGAGCTAGAAGGGCCTTCAGAGGACATATAATCCAACATTCTCATTTTACTAATGAGGAAATGAAGACTCATGTTTGTGAAAAGACCTGCCTGAAGTCACACTGCTAGTAGCCATCAGAGGCCAGATTTGAAACCAGGTCCTCTGAGTTCATAGTCAGTGCTGTTTCTTTAAGCTCAGATCCTTGAAGCTCAGGTCCCACAAGGGTGGGCCCTTTCCTGCAGTCGCTTGAGGGAGCATCACCTGGGAAATGGGATGTAAAGAGCCTCTTACATTTCTTTTCTGTTATGAATCTAACCAAGGTCAGTAAACAACAGAGGCCTCTTTCATTACAAGACCTTCCTAACAAATACTAGTGCTCTGTAAAAAAATGATAAAAGGAATGATTTGAGAGAAGTCTGGAAGACTTGTATGAACTGATGCAGAGAAGTGAGCAGAACCAGAACAACTTAATAATATGTAGTAACAATGTAAAGACAAATAACTTTGAAAGACTTAAGAACTTTGTCTCAGTGGTCAACTATGATTCCATAGGACAGATGATGCGGCAGGCTAAAGAGAGGTATTGTATTAACTATACAGAATAAGATAACACATTTCTGGATATGCCCAATACAGGAATTTGTTTTGCTTGATTATGCATATGTGTTGTAAGATTTTTTTAAGCAGGGGAGAAGGAAAAGGTTGTAAAGAGAGAAAAATAAATGCTTGATAATGGAAAAAATGATGATAAACCCCTCTCCTGACAACCATAAACCCTCCCTCACTGCAAACAAGTGAGAAGGTCTGCAGAGGCTTCCTTCAGTTCAGGAAGTTTGGACCACCTGCCTTCCCCTGATGCAAGCAACTTGGGGATGAAGGAATGGGGGATAAATGTCCTCATAACAGTGGAGATCTACAGAGATGTTTTATAAATCAGCAATGTGGTGTAGGAGATAGAATATTTGACTTGGAGCCAGCAAGACTTCAGCTTCAAATCCCACCAAGACACTTACTAGCTGTGTGACCTTGGGTAAGTGACTTCACCTCATGTCTCAGTTTCTTCTTTTGTACAATGGTGTGTAGTCTCTTACAGCTCTAAATCTATGATACTAGGATCCTGCAATGCTTACTTCTTATTCCTCAAGTCCCTGTGATTCAGTACTATTATTAGTTTAGTGGAAAAGGGAATGGGGAAGGAAAAGAATAAGCATTTACTATGTGGCAGGCACTGCGTTTGGTGCTTTACAAATATCTTGATCCTTACAACAGCTCTGGGGAGTAAGTACCATTATTATTCCCATTTCATAGTTAAGGAAACTAAAATAGAGGTCAAGTGACTTGCCCAGGGTCACACAGCTGTTAAATATCTGAGGCAAGATTTAAATTCAGGTTTTTATTACTTCGGGTCTAGTACTCTGTCCATTGTACCACCTAGCTGACAAAGAGAAAAAGCACTTTCCACTGCTACTCTCTGCCCATGCTCTCATTCCTGTTCAGTTTAGGCCTAACTATCCCCATTCTGTCCTCCTCTTCCACTTTGTTCTTTGGAACCACCCTAATCTTCTTCCTCTAACATTAATCTTTTTTTTTTTTTGCATTCGAAGACAATTTGTTCCTCTCGAAAATACCATCTTCCTTGCTACACTCTCCAATGTTGACTTTATCTTTATGAGAGATCATGCCAACCCCTTGCCAGTTCCAGACCCTCCCTCTGCCACCATCACTCAGCAGTCTTTCCTCCTTTGCAGTTCACTGCTCTCCATGCATATTCAAGTCTTGGTTCCAGCCTCCACCTCCAACTCTGCACTCTGGTTCACACCCTATGTCCATGGATTCCTGATTGGTGAGAATTTTCTTTATGTAAGCCAGACCCAGAACCACTGTGCTGTTCACCTGTGGTCTTCACTCAGTGCTCAACACTGTTTTCTACTTCTCATTCTCTGAATCATAATCTAATCAATACTTTCCATAACTGGAAAGGAAATGTTGGTCAATTGTCCTATGGCTCCAGCTACCATTCCTGTGACTTCCCAGGCCAAAATATCTCTCCTTAGTCACCATTTCCCATTATCTTTGCCTATTAGTATGTAAACTCCTTAAGAGCAGGAACCATTTTTATATTTGTATCTACAACACTTAGCCCACTGCCTGGCGCATAGTAAGAACTTAATAAATGTTTTTACATTTATTCATTTTCTTATTCATTTTTTCATTCACTCACTAGCTCACCCAGATTTCTGTTGCTGTCATCTTCTGACATCTAAGTCATTCTCTCTCCTTCTTCAATACATTCAGCACTTGAGTTAGGGAAGTGTCTACTCCCAGCATGTGAAGACTTCCCCAGGCAGAATGGGCAAATGTGAACAATTTGTTCCAATGGCCATGAAAGTGGCTGATGCAGGCACTGTGGAGTGCTTAGAGCTTGGTCAGACATCAGAGATGTCAAGGTCATCCACTGCATCCTGGGTCATTGCCAGTCATCATGACTTTTGTCCTGCCAATGACTTTGAAAGAGAGAAGTTAATGACTTTGTGCATCTCTGCCTCCCTTAAATCCAAATCATGCAAACAAGTCATGGCATCATCCTGTGATGTTATTGGCTCTCTTCAAAAATGAAGGATGAATAACAACTTGCCATCTCATAACCTTCCTTGTCCCAACTCTTGCCTCCCTCCCTTGTGGCTTTAGTACACATGCTGGTCTTCTTGCAAATGCTCTGGCTTCATCAAATTTCCTCAGTTCCCATAACTTCTACCTCTGCTCAACCTCGGCCACCCGCCGCTATGGTCCTAACCCACCATCACCCAAAGCATCACTTCACATATATCAGATACAGAACTTCCCCTCTTTTATTCTATTATCCAACCCTCTCACTACTTTTCTCTTCTTAAACCTGCTCTTCAGTCTTACAGTGACTTTTGGGTCCCACCATTCCTCCTGCATGTCTCAGCTCATCACTACTATCTCACTGTTCTGGCCTCATAGTCTTTTTTTTCTCTTCCCCTTTGTTTGGGACGCTCATACACTTAACAGCAGGAGCTCTACAGATATTTAAGCTGCAATAACAATAAAAATAATAATATACAAAAGAGGTTTTGCATTATGATTACAAAAAAGAGGGGGGCATGGATGCCTAGACAGATCACAACACCACTCCATCACATCTACTTGTAATTTTACAATAATCATCTCCCATAAGCTCTAATCACCTAACATTCCCATTTTAAGCATGTATTCCATTGGCTATTGTTTGGACGCTGAGCACACCAAGCAACAAATGGACGCTGGAGATATGAGGCCTATTGTTTTCTGGAAGCCAAGATCACTTAGCTCTTTTAGGAATGCGACTGTGGTGGTGAATCCCTCCCAGGAGGCATAGGGCCAGAAGGCAGAGGGGTTCACGCTTGCTGCTTTGCTAGGGATTGGGCTTCCTTTGACCCAGGTAGGGCTGTCAAGCCCAAAAAGGCATACACTGCATTATTTTCTCTGACTTCAAAGAAAACATCATAATCCCCACGGTACTGTCACTCGATCTGAGGGGGAAGTGGGTTCCCCGTGGCTGGATGACTTTCTTCAGGTACATTTTCATGCATCCATGTCTGATTCTCTTCATTGGCTGCAATATCTTTTTCTTCAAATCCTATCTTGTTTGCTTCCAAGAAGTCCAAAACATCTTGCTATTTCTTCTTAATCGTGGTGGAGCCAGAGGAGGACACAATGTACACGTGGATCACCATCCTGAGGGCAGCGGCAGTGGCGGTGGTGGCAGAGAGGTGGCCTCATAATCTTGACCCTATTATCAGCCATTTCCACACGGCACCTCTTTCCACTTCCGAATCTCGTGTTCCCTTGTCCTTTTAATGTTCATGACCTGCTAAGTTTCACTTCTGGGTGAAAATTCTTTAGAGCTACTGAACCTTGTTGGAGGAAGACATAAATAAATTCATTTTATCTAGCCATCTGGGCCTTCACTGCTTTACAGAAATGGAAAGATCATAGAAGCACAGGTGTAGTGTTGGAAGGGACCTTGAAGGTTATCTAATGCAGCCCTCTCATTTTACAGATGTTGAAAGTGAGGCTAAGAAAGGTTAAATTATTTGCCTAAGGTAGAGTAGTAGCGGGTAATGCTGAGATCTGAACCCAGTTCCTCTGGCTCCAGATTGAGTATATCATAAAGAAAATTGAGTCCCTGTCACACTCCCTATTCCAAACTTTCCAAACCTTGCCCCTCTCTCTTCAAGCCCCCGATGTTGCCCCTGTCCCCTATCTCTCAGCAGGTGACCTTGCCTCCTACTTTGCAAAGAAAAGTTAGACCATTCACATCTCTTCTTCTCTACTCCTCAAAACCCCTTTACCCCTCAACATTCTTTCCTATTTTACTTCATCCTCAGACAACAGGCTAATCCTTCTTGCCAATGCTAAACCTTCCTCTTGTGCCTCAGTTCCTATTCCATCCCTCCCATCTCTTCTCTTTTTCAACTTCATTCTCTTCCTCTCTACAGGCCATTCCTCTGTGCCTTAAAAATATGCTCAGATTTCCCCTGTCCTTAAATTAAACAATGTCCTTCCTTTCCAACTATAATCCCATATCTTTCCTCTATTTATCTGCTGAGCTCCATGAAAGTGTACCAGGGGTGGAGAACCTGCAGCCTCAAGGCCTTCTAGGTCCTTGGGTGTGGCCATGACTGAGTCCAAGTTTTACACAACAAGTCCTTCTATTAAGGGGATTTGATCTGTGAAGTTTGGATTCAGCCAAAGGGCCGCACTAGAAAACCTAGAGGACCACATACGGCCTCAAGGCCACAGGTTCCCCACTCCTGGACTGGTGTCTATACTTTACTGCTTCCACTTCCTTACCTCAGTCCTTAGCCTCTTGCAATCTGGTTACTGACTCTGCTACTGTATTTAAGGTCCTCACTTCCCTGGCCTATCCTCTTTGCTTTGTTTCCTCCCTCGATGATCTCCCAGTACCCATAGGATCGATTAAACACCCTTTGTAGATGATTCTCACATTTACTGATACAGATTTAATTTCTGCCTTCCCTTCTCCTCACACCAACCTCAGTCTCAGTACCTGAATACCTCACAGAAACATTGACCCAGTGTGTCAGAAGTTGAATACCTTCCCTTCTCTCCAAATCTCTTCCTCTTTCCAGCTTCCCTATTTCTTCTTAACAATACCATTTACCTCCCTTTCCCATCCTTAAAACCTGAGTTATCTTTGAACCTCCTTTCTTCCTGAGTCTAAATTTCAAATACTTGCCAAGGCCTACGATTTCTCCTCTCCTCCTTTCCCCTTTCTCTGCCCTCGTACTGCCACCAACCTAACCGAGGCCCTTGTGATCACTTATGGGGGCTATTAGGATAACCAGCTAACTAGTCTTCTTGATTCTGAGCTCTCTTGAACCTTTTCTCACTATACATTTTAATAGGTTTTTTATGCTTCTTCCATGTAACTACTTATTGGAAATATATTGCAGGCTCCTCATACCTGCTATGTATCTTTCTGTGTTTTTTTTGGGGGAGACTTTCAATTTAATTCTTTGAAGACTATGGTAGTCCATAATTTGTAAGAAGATTAGGGTTTTTTTAAAAGTAAGCTTTGTTTTAGGTAGAAGCCTGGGCCTAAGAGCACTGTACAGGTCTAGGCCCAATTCACGTCCTATCTGTAGCATCTGTCCAAGATATACATTCTGATGGATTAATTCAATGGGCTATTCCTCCAGCTACATAGTGCAATCCAGAGAACAGGCATCTACTTGGTTTTTCCTGTGTCGATAACATAAAATCTTTTGAGTGATTAGGGCTCTCATTTAAAATACTCTGGGGCTTGTTATAATCAGTACAGTGATTTACAATCAGGATCATTCATTCCTAGGTAGGAAATCTGTCTTCCACTTGGACTTTGCACTAAAGATTATCCATGATAATTGCAAATCTCTTTGATGAGCATAGAATCATAGAGTTGGAAGGGGCCTTAGGGGTCAAGTCTACCTCCCTCATTTTGCAAATAAAGATAAAGAAACTGAGGCAAAGAGAAGTTACATGACTCACCCAGAGTCATACAGCTAATAAGTGTTTGAGGCAAGCTTTGAACTCAGGTCTTTCTGACTCCAAATGGAGCACCCTACCCCACTACATCAAGGGTGTGAAGCAGAGCCACTCATAGGCTGCACTGTACAAACCAAATTAAAAGGTAATTGGGTAATATTTAACAAAAAAAATGAAAATGCAATAATAAAATAAATAATAAAATAATTAAAGTAGATATTACATTTCAAAACTAGGTCGACATGTTGCTTATAGGAAGCATTATGTACATTTTAGCGGCCCCCATTTCTAATTGAGTTTGGCACCACTATACGATACCATAACATATACATTTCCTTGTTTTATGCATCATTTGATCTTAATAAATGATTATTGAAAAACTTATCTTGAGGGGCAGAGTCGAGATGGCAGAGTAAAAGCAGAGACTTGCTTGAGCTCTCCCCCCAATGCTTCCATATTAATGTAAAAAATGACTCTAAACAAATTCTAGAGCTATAGAACCCACAAAATGACAGAGTGAAACAAATCTCCAGCCCAGGACAGCCTGGAAGGTCAACAGGAATTTCTATCACGTGGTGCTTGGAGTTGAGCATAGCCCGTGGGCTGCATAGGCACAGACTGGGCCAGAGCAGACTCGGGGGAACAGGCCTCAGGGCACTGAATCACTGGCAGCTGTGGCAGTTTCCAGACTTCTCAACCTACAAACACCAAAGACAACTTAGCAGGTCAGTGGGAAAATTCTATTGGACCAGGGTAAGAGAAGATCGCTGTCTGGCCCCAGCCCCAGAGAGGTGGAGGTGGCTGCAGCAGCAGCTACTTCAGGAGCTCCAGGCCCACAGAGGTTGGGGGATCAAATGGCTGATTGGAGCAGGAGTGTAAGGATCTCTTTCCTGGTGCTGAGGCAGGAGTCTCTTGCTTTGCTCTGCTTGGATCTGGGTGGCAGTCCTGGGGTGAAGAGGAGCACTGGTGTGGAAGAGCTTGTGGTGGCTGTGGAGAGAGAGTCCTCCTCATAGTTCCAAGGCAGAAAAGAGTCCTCGGGATCACTCACAGACTAGAGCACAGGCTAGTAGAGGAGTAAACACTTCTCTTTGGATCATACCACCATAGAAGAACTGAAAATTCACAAGTACCTAGAAGTAGCTCTGAAAACAGCTGCGAAAAACCCCTGAAGCTTGGGACAAAGCCCTCTCCACTCTGGAAACAGAGTTATACCTTGACAAAGAGCTCAAAAGTCAAGTACTTGGCCGGGAAAATGAGCAGACAGCATAAAAAACACACACTATAGAATCTTTGGTGGCAAAGAAGATCAAAACATACAACCAGAAAAAGATAACAAAGTCAAAGATCCTACATCAAAACCCTCCAAAAAAATATGAATTGGTCACAGGCCATGGAAATGCTGCTCAAAAAGTATTTTGAAAATCAAGTAAGAGAAGTAGAGGAAAAATTGGGAAAAGAAATGTGAGTGATGCAAGAAAATCATGAAAAACGAGTCAACAGCTTGCTAAAGGAGACCTCCCAAAAATACTGAAGAAAATAACACCTTAAAACATAGACTAACCCAAATGGCAAAAGAGATCCAAAAAGCCAATGAGGAGAAGAATGCCTTAAAAAGCAAAATTGGCCAAATGGAAAAGGAGGTCCAAAAGCTCGCTGAAGAAAATAATTCCTTAAAAATTAGAATGGAGCAAGTGGAAGCTAGTGACTTTATGAGAAATCAAGAACTTATAAAACAGAACCAAAAGAATGAAAAGATAGAAGATAAGGTGAAATATCTCATTGGAAAAACTATTGACCTGGAAAATATATCCAGGAAAGAAAATTTAAAAATTATTGGACTACCTGAAAGCCATGATCAAAAAAAGAGCTTTCATCTTTCAATCATTTCATTTCATCATTTCAAAATCATCTTTCAGAAATTATCAAGGAAAACTGCCCTGATATTCTAGAACCAAAGGATAAAATAGAAATTGAAAGAATTTACTGATTGCCTCTTGGAAAAGATCCCAAAAGGAAAACTCAGAATATTGTAGCCAAATTCAAGAGTTCCCAGGTCAAGGAGAAAATATTGCAAGCAGCTAGAAAGAAACAAGATCTAGAAACTTCTACATTAAGGGATCGAAGGACTTGGAATGTGATATTCTAGAGGTCAAAGGACCTAGGATTAAAACCAAGAATCACCTACCCAGCAAAACTGAGTACAATGGTTCAGGGTAAAAAATAGACAT
Source organism: Phalanger gymnotis (assembly GCA_028646595.1). Lineage (NCBI taxonomy): Eukaryota > Metazoa > Chordata > Mammalia > Diprotodontia > Phalangeridae > Phalanger > Phalanger gymnotis. The sequence continues at coordinate 147,209,532 of CM053623.1, forward strand.
TCAATGAAATAGAGGACTTTCAAGCATTCTTGATGAAAAGACCAGATCTGAATAGAAAATTTGACTTTCAAATACAAGCCTCAAGAGAAGCATGAAAAGGTAAATAGGAAAGGAAATCATAAGGGATTTATTAAAGTTGAACTGTTTACATTCCTACATGGAAAAATGGTATTTGTAACTCATGAGATCTTTCTCAGTATTAGGGTAGTTGAGGGAAATGTACATATATAGACAGAGGTGCAGGGTGAGTTGGACATGAAGGGATGATATCTAAAAAAATCAAATTAAGAGATGAGAGAAGAATATATTTAGAGAAGGAGAAAGGGAGAGATAGAATGGGGTAAATTATCTCACATAAAAGAAGCAAGAAAAAACTGTTATAATGGAAGGGAAGAGGTGGGAGGTGAAAGGAAATGATTAAACCTTCTCATCAGATTTGGCTTAAGGAGGGCATAACATACACATTTAATTGGATATCTTACCCTATAGGAAAGTAGGGAGGAAGGGGATAAGAGGGGTGGGCATGGTAGAAGAGAGGGCTGATTGAAGGAGGTGGTAGAAGCAAACACTTTTGAAAAGGGACAAGGTCAAAGCAGAAAATAAAATAAATGGGGGCAGTATAGGATAGAGGGAAATATAGTTTTTCACAATATTACTATTATGGAAATGTTTTGCATAACGAAACTTGTAAAACCTATATTGAAATGCTTGCCTTCTCAAAGAGGGTGGGTGGGGAGGGAGGAAGGAAGAGAATTTGGAACTCAAAGTTTTAAAAAGAAATGTTAAAAATTGTTTTTTACGTGCAACTGGGAAATAAGATACACAGGCAATGGCGTATAGAAATCTATCTTGCCCTACAAGAAAGTAAGGGGGAAGGGGATGAGGGATGATAGAAGGGAGGGCAGACTGGGGAAAGAGCTAATCAGAATGCATGCCATCTTAGAGTGGGGAAAAGAGAGAGATGGGGAGAAAATTTGTACCTCAAAATCTTGTGGAAATGAATGTTGAAAACTAAATAAATTAATCTTAAAAAACTTATCTTGGTTGTTTCATCTTTCAAAGAATGTTTAATTGTTTAACATATGTGTGCAAAGCATTTGGTAAAGAAGTGAAATCCCTTAAGTTAGTATTTTGCTCTACAGAATTAAATGCCTTGTATAAGGCAACCAGCAGTAATCACAGTGGGAATTAGTATTCTCTGTGCTTTTTAGTCAATTGTTACTGTGAATATGTGGTTTGCTGTAGAATATCATTTGTGAAAGCCTGTTTGTCTTCTCTCTCTCTCATATATGTATATATACAGACATATATGTGTATATAATGATACACATATAATATTTATAATATACATATGCAAAGGGTATCTAGGTGGCACAATTGATAGAATGCCAGACTTGGAGTCAGAAAGACTCATCTTCCTGAGTTCAAATCTGGCCTTAGCCATTTACTATCTGTGTGACCCTGGGAAAGCCACTTAACTGTGTTTGCCTCAGTTTCCTCATCTATAAAATGAGCTGGAGAAGGAAATGATAAACTACTCTACTATCTTTGCCAAGAAACCCCAAATGGGATTACAGAGTTCCACATGAATGAAAAACGACCCAACAACAACAAATGCATATACCTACATATATTTATACATATATACATGCATACATATACATATACATACATACATACATACATACTTGCATGCTCATCACATATTTAGATTTATTTTCGTAAATCTTTTTTGGAGATGGGAAAGTAGGCATATTTATTATTATTATTTTCTTAATCAATCTTCCCCCAGAAATATCTGTTTTTCACCCCTAAGCATTTAACATCCTCTCTTCTTTCAGATACTTTGTAAATAGACCTCTCTCACTGCTCTTAAAATTTATTGCCTCTGCCACAAACCTCCATTATGCATAATTGGTCTAGTTTGCCTGCTCTTTGTTTTCTTTAATGCCATTTTTTCGTCATCATGAAGCACATTGGATACTGTGACATTAATGGTCAAATATGGAAATCTTGCTATCATTAGTAAAAAGCAATTTGTTACAGCCATAATGATAGACCTGCTCCATTTTTTTCATTTGTTTGTTTTCCTTTTTTCAATTTCCCACTAAATGATCTGGTTATCTGGTTGATCTGTCTTAATCTGGTCTTTGGCTAAGTTTGCTATAAACTTGGCCCACCATTTGGGCCCCAGTTTATGAGGCTGATGTTGGCTTATAAACTTTCATCATCTTCTTCCATAATATTTTGCAAATGAGTTTATATTCTGAACTGGTGTTGCCTTTGGCTGCCACATCTCTCTGCTTGGCAAGGGAAGCAAGTGTTTACTAGTGAAGGCAGTTTCTAAGCTCTTTTGATCTCTTTGTGGTGATGGATCTATGTCAAATAACTGTCCTTAAGAAATGGTGATAGTCTGTTGATGTCTGTTTCTTTCCCCCATTTCCCACTTTTAAGCATCAACAGCTTGTTAAATAAGTCAAGTTAGAATTGTTTTAATCACATACCATATCTTCTCCTTTGATATTGATTTTGATGTTTTCTATACAGACAATTAATTCAGAATTAACTCATATTGGTACCCAATCATTTCCTGTCTATTAAGATATAATAATCTAGATAAAGTAAATGCCCATTAATTATGAAATGACTAAACAAATTAGGGTACATGAATATAATGAAATGTTACCGCGACCTAAGAAATGATAAAATATTAGTGAAACCTGAGAGGGTGAAAAGAAAAAGTAAGCATAACAGGAAGACAACATAGGCAATAATCACAACAATGTAAATGAAAAGACCAAAAAACAAAATCAAAGTGAGTATGGTATAATTGGCAGTCAATCAGCCAACAAGCACTTACTGTGTTATGCCAGGTTATGTGTTTCGTGCTGGAAGACAAAGATAAAAATGGGATCGTCCCTGCCCTCAAGGTTCTTACGTTTTAGCAGACAAGATATATGCATAAATAAGTATATACGAGATGTACACAAAAAAGATACAAAATAAATGGGGCCAGGGGAGGGACTTGCCACCGAGTGAGGATCAGAAAAAGCTTCATGTAGAACATGCTGTTTGATCAAATATTCTAAGAGACAAGGATTCTAAATGCGACTGCATTGCAGGAATAGGGTAAAGCCAGTGCATGGAGTTGGGAGACTGCATGTTTGAAGAATGGCAAGAAAGCCAGTTTGGTGGGATTATAGAGTGTGGGAAGGAGAATAACATAAGATTGGAGCAGTAGGTTGGGGCCAGGTTGTAATGATCAAGGTTGAGCCTGGAAGAGGTGAGAAAATGCACCTTTCCCTTCTTTGTGGAGGTAGAAGACTGTGGGAATGCAATATTCCATCTGTTTGTCTGACACCGCTAACTCATTGGCTTAGCTTGGCTCCTCTTGTTCACTTTTTTTAATTCTTAGTTACAAGGTACAGCTTGGGAAGAGCAATACATTAAAAAATGAAGACAATGTAAAAATATGATGCCAATACATATTAAAATAAATAAGATAATGGGGGGAGGGGAATCTCTCTTCTTGTGATCTTGTCTCTCACACTGTCCAATGGTCTCCAGTTCTTTCTTTGAAGAAAATGTTCATGATGTACTGTGTGTACAAAGCCTCTTTATAATCTATGAACCTTTGACCTCTTTCATTTCCCAGCGTATTTTTCACTATTCTTGCCTATTTATATTCAAGCCACCACATATTCAAATTATTAATGTATCTGTTGATTTTATCTATTTATTGAGGATTTTATTGCTGAGTTTCTCATAGAATTTATCTACCTCTCTGTACCTTTCAACAGATGTTGGTGTACAAGCTCTAATTAATTTTAGTAGTAGTCTTTTTTGCAAATGCTCTTCAAAATTAATGCAAGGTGAGTTGAATAAGAAGCATGAGAAAACCTGTTCCTCCAACTCCTTTCCTTGCCTCTCCAAAGAGAGGGGTTAAGCTACCTTTTCATTTATCTATAACTTATTTCTGGTTTCTAACTTCATTTGTAGTGAAAATGCAGATATTATTACAAATGCTTCCCTTTGGTCACTGGATAAGGTTCTCACATTTAGGATTCCAACCATTAAACTGAGATATATACATATACATATATGTATATATAGATGTATACATATATGTGCTGATATATGCATATATGTATGTATGTATGTACATAGACATACTCAAAACTTAGCACCCTCCGTCCCCTTTCCCATAACTATGTCACCGTCATTTTAGGAGCCGAAGTTGGTTGCACAAGAATAAGGGCCTTTTGTGTTTTTCTTTGTTTTGTGGGTTGTTCTGGCAAGAGCATTAGTTTTGACACATGCGCAGCCACCTGGTGCTGAGCCTTTCTGCACTTAACTAGCCTGGTCCTTGGAGAGGAGACACAGTTTGTTGCTAGGACCATGGTCAAAGTCTTTTCAGCATGGTAGAACCTTCTAGCACTTGTACTCTGGGGCAGAGTCTTCAAGATCCCTTAGTCGTGTCTATACCATACTCAGACATTGGAATAAGATTCTGTGGGATTCCAATGTATAAAAACAGGAAAATAGTCCTTGCGCTACCAGATTCACAAAGTAGTTTTTTCAGAACAGGTCTTACCTAATCTTAAAGTACTGAGAAATTATGTGCTATCATTTGTCATCATCATCATAATAAACATTTATAAAGTATTTTAAGTTTGACCCATGCTTTACATATATTGTATCATTTGATTTTCCCAACCTTCTGAGGTGTTGTCCCCCTTTTGCAGCTGAATCATCACTCAGGGTCACACAGCTACTGAGTGCCTGAGGCAAGGTTTGCATTCAAGTCTTCCTTTCTCCAAGTCCAAGCCTCTATCTACTGTGGGATCTAGCCGCCAGCAAATGTGGCCTGGCCAATAATGACAGGAATTTATGCCAGATGTCCTCGTAGGCTGAATTGCAGGGAGTATGACAGCTCCTAAAATAGTATTTTTAAAAACTCAAGACCATGGCTCGAATAGGGCTGAGAAACATCCTTCCTAGGGTCTGTGTCATTCATCATCTCAGGAAGCATGCTATGGATAATGAAGAAATGACCTCTCTCTACATAAGATGAAAATTCAGGTGTGATGTAGTGGCAAGTGATATAGTGATGAGAGTGATGGTTTTAGAGCCAGAAGGCCAGGGTTCAGATTTTGTGTCTGATGCTTACCACTTGGGTGACTTCGGGCAAGTCATTCATCTTTTCCTGGGGCTCAGTTTCTTTATATATACAATGAGGAGGTTAGACCAGATGCCTTCTTTGTACTTTAGAGCTATTCTAATGATAGATGTTTAAAAACATACAAATAGTTATCAACAATATTTTCACCAAAGCAATATGATTTTAATGTTCTTGAATGATTCAATCACTGATTTTAAAATTTCCCATTTTCCCCAATGATTTCCCACTTTCTCAAACTTTGCCCAAAACACCTAAATAGCTCAGGGATCCTCTTGGAAAACTATTCCTATGGAAAGGCTGGAAGGCTCAGAAACAGTTCTGTGTTTTTAGTTCTTAAGAAGAGCTGGCACTCTCTGGAGAAGTGACAGGTTAGCTCTTCTTCTGGCAATGTCTTCCCAGGACATAACTGGTCATATTGCCCTGTGTCTTGGGCTTATAGGGGGTCTTTCTGCTTTGGGTAGGTTTTTTTTCTTTGTTTTCTTGTGTATGCAGTGGCTTCTCTCAGCCAATCACTACACTGCCAGATGGTGCGAAAGATTTACTGGAATTTGGTTTTCAAATAAACCACAGACTTGGATGAGCTAATGTTGTTCCACAGAAAAAGCCACAAAACTGGACAAATTAACATTGTTTCAAGAAAAGAAACACATCTAAGCCATCAGATCTGCCCTTCTGAATGAGCTCTCTTAGCTACACTAAGAATTGCTTGGGGGTCTTAGAACAAGGAGAACAGAACAAAGAATGGGGTAAGGAATGGGTATTTGCTCCAGGTCACTGATTCTGCAGCATAACCTTGGCACATGAGGAGCATGCCCCAACTCACATAGTGTGTCCCCCACATGAGGCTTAAAGTACTCTAGAGTGGAAGGGCAGGGGTCTGAATACATGTAAAAACCGTTGTTCATGAGCCCTCACCAATGTGTTATTTTTTTCTTTAGTCAGTTGCAAGATGCAATCTGTTCAAAGCAAGGCCATTTAATGAAATAGGATAGTAAGAAAAGTACCTACAAAGCAATTCCCCATAAACCTGATCCCCAATGTGACCTGGGTCACACTGTTCCACACATACCTATCAGTGGGATGAGTGAACACATATAGCAAGCACAAGTGGAAGGGAATGTGACTAGGGCAAATATGTTGAAGGGAACGTATAGAGGACTTATGTGGCCATGGCAATTTCATGGAGGAGGTACATATGGATAGGGCACATGAACATTCACATGTCCAATGTTGCAGGACAACCAATATCTTCTGATGATTCATTATATTGCTCTCCATGGGCTTTTACCCTTTGTTTTTTTTATATGACACACAGTTGGCCAGGCATCTCATCTCTTCCACATGTGATATAAAGTCTGTTACACACGACATACTCTCTGCCGTGTGTTGCTGGTCTCATGTTGCTCTGCTCAAGATTGGTCCACTGGTTCCATGGTCACTACCAGTCATGGCTCTATTGGGCACCAGGTTGTGCTTGTCTTTGCTTCCAGCTCTAGGCTTCAACTAGAGTCTTCGGCTGGGGTGCTGCCTTTTCCTCAGAAGAAGAGAAATGGGCTCTGCTGCTGCTCTTTAGTTAAGGCATTTCTGTTAAATTTCTTTTAGAAAAGCAGAAATAACACACTGAGTCATAGGACAAGGGAAAAAAGCCTTTTGTGGCTTTCTCCAGTGAGGGAGTTTGTCTGTTTCTATGAGCCTTGTCTAGAAAAGGTATTTCCTTTCTAAGAGGAGATTCCTCACTCCAGTGGTCAAATTCTTTGAGACACAGATCGTTAGTACCTTCAAATTTAAATAGGTTTTTTTTTTAACCTTGTCTTCCTGGTCTTTAAGGGCAACCTCTGTCAGAGGCCTCACTCTGACTTAGGGTCAGAAAGTTCATGCAACTTAACTTCTCCTTTGGAATCTTGTACCTTCAACCCTTTTTGGTTGGGGTGAGAAGACCCTTTTGAAATGAAACCTCAGAGAGCTGTGTAAGTCTTACCCACTGAATTCCTTTCAAGAGAACTAAAAATGCTTTGTATCTGTTATGTAAATAGATTTGACTAAGCCCAAAGGCAATGCCAAGAGGAAAATATCGTCTTTCCCTGCCTAGATGAATTCCTGGCTGTATGTATGTGTAGCCAGCAAGAATCTTCTCTTACAGAAGAAATTTGTATTTCCTAAGAAATTGAATTGTTTTTTGTCTAGCCTTCATAATACTAACCTTGTACAGATAGTTCATTTAGAAAGACTACATTACAGACTCTCAATAAGAAAGCAAGGATCTTGTGGTAGTTAGCCTTGACTTCGCTCTCATCCATACCCAATCAATAATCAAATGCCAATGTTTGTTGACTCTCAGGCCACAACATTTTGTTCTTTCTCCTACCTTTCTCTCCATTCATGTGCCCACTGCCCGAGGTTGGCTATTGCAATACTCTCTTCATTGGCCCATCTGTATCTAATCTCTTCCCCCTCTCAGCCCACTGAGCCTTACTCATAGGTGAACAGTGAAGGAAAGGGAAGGAGTGACTAAGTAACCAGTTCAAAGAAAACTCTGAAAATTTCTCCCTCTAACAGAGATAACCCAGATGTCCCTGGTGGTGGGTGGCTTCTCCCAGGAGAGAGTCATAATCAAATCTGACAGCAAAGATCCACTTTCAAAGGGAGATGCTGCATCAGCTTTTGATGGGGAACTGAGCTTATACCTGTGCAGGCTGAGGGGAATGTGGAGCCAGGCAATTAATTACAGAGTGAAGTGGATCAAAGCAGTCAGTCATTCAGCATAAGGCAAGCCCTAGAAGCCTTCTTTATCTTTAAAATTAGGAATTGGATTCATTTTCCCCCCTAAATGAAATAATTGTCTTGACTCTCAATCTTCTTTTTCTTATGCAAGCCTAATTGTAGATGGGCTTCTGGTAAAGTTTAAAATTAAAATTCCCAGAATTGGGGCCTTATGAATTTGTAAGCTTATACTGATACCACTATGAAATTGCGCATCTCCACAAACCCTACATGTACAGGATCACCAGGAGTCTCAAAACACTCTTGGCACATCTAGTGCTTTTATCTTGGCAAAGAAATTTTCACTTTGAGGCCTGGAGAATACCAGGCTAGGACTTATGGGAGGTGGGTTTCCATAAATGTATTCAAAAGCCAAGCATAGGCCTTCAGGCCACGCGGGAAGGAAATACTGAAATTACCCCTGACATTAATATGTGTGTGTTTTATGGAAGAGGATGAGAGGAAAGAAGAAATTCTTCAGACTGTTCTGACCCTGAAGAAAATGTAAATGAGCATTTAAGTACCTACTTAAGTACTTACCATATGTGAGGTGTTATGCCAAGCACATGAGATTTATAGACAGAAATGAAACTATCCTTAACTTCAGGGAACCTGCATTCTACTGAAGGAAACAATTTTTTCCCCAGATAAATAAAAATATATATCAAATAGATCAAAAAAGTGGTTTGAAATTTATTAATAATGGGAAGAAACCAAGAAAGGCTTCTGGTAAGAAATGGCACTTGAACTGAACTTTGGATGTCATTAAAGTAGTTAGGTGGCACAGTGGGTAGATCACTAGGCCCGGAGTAAAAAGCAAACAAACAAACAAACAAACAAAAGATCTCTGACTTCAAATCCAGCCTTATTCACTTACCAGCTGCATGTCCTTGGGTAAGTCACGTAACTTCTGTTTGCCTTGGTCTCCTCTTCTGTAAAATGAGGATACTAATAACATTTACCTCTAAGGGTTGTTAAGAGGCTCAAGTAAGGTAATAATTAGAAAGTGGTTAGCACAGTGCTTGGCACCTAGAAAATGCTATATGAATGTCAGCCATTAGCTATTATTATTAAGTGTTTGGAGAGGAAGAGGTGAGGAGAAAGAGCATTCTAGGCAGGGGAGACAGCCTATGAAAAGATATAGTGATGGGAGTTGGGATGTTGAGTGGGGGAAGCCAATGAGGCTAAGAGGTCGATGCATCAGAAAGATTAATCAGCCTGAAAGGATAGTTGGAGTCAGATCAGGAAATATTTTAAATGCCCAAGGGAAAGAGGGAGCCACTGAGCTTCTTGAGCATTAAGGAGTGTCATGGTCAGACTTGTGCTATAGGGGGATCAGTTTGGCAGCTGTGTGGAGAATAGATTACACAAGGGAGAGGTGGGTTATAGGAAGGCCAACTGAAAGGCTGTTGCATGTTTGACATGGCTGTACATGTATAACCCGTGTCTGATCGCTTGCTGTCTCAAGGAGGGAGGGAGGAAAGAAGGGAGAGAGAAGGAGAGAGAGAAGAGGGGAGGGAGGTATAGAATTTGGAACTCAAAACTTAAAAAAATGTTTAAAAATTGTTTTAACATAATTTGGGGAAAAATATAATATAAAAAAGGCTATTGCAATGGGCAAATTGACTGGTGGTAAAGGACTAAATTGGAATGGTGGTCACGTGAGTACAGAGAAGGGGTCAGGAGAGAAATGTGGAGGTCCCAGAAGTGATGAGCTGATGGACCAATGACTATTGATGGGGTGGGAGGGGGACACCAAAGATGATTCCAAGTTTGAACCCGGGAGACAAAGAATGATGTCATCCTCAACAAAATTAAGGAAGTTAGAGGAGAGAAGGGAGGAATATAAGCTCAGAGGATCACAATGAGCATTGTTTTGGACATGTTGAGTTTGAAATGCTTCTAGGTTATCCAAGTGGGAATATTCGACAGACAGAAATTTAAGATAGTTAGGTATTTAGCTTAGGAGAGAGATGAGGGCTAGACGTGAAGATTTGTATATCACCTGCATCGAGTTCATAGCTGAATCTATAGGAGTTGATGAGATCCCCAAGACAGAGTCTATAGAGAGGAGACAAGAGGAGCTTGCGCAGAGCCCTGGGGTATCACCACAAAGAGGCAGTCACACCCACGGGAGGCAGAAATAGGATGGAAAAGGGCTAGATCAGCTCATAAAATTTAGAGGTAGAAGAGACTTTACTTCCTTCCTTCATCATCTAATCCAACCGTTTTATTTTACATATATGAAATGGCTTGCCCATGATCACAAAGATGGTAAATGATAGAGTCAAAATGCAAAACTATGTCTTCTGATTTCAAATTCAGCATTCTTCCCAAGAGGCAAAACTATGATTCAAATGTATGATTTTTGGATACAAATCTAGTGTTTTTTTTCTTTCTATTGGGAAATGGCTAAACTGACTAGCTGTGTGACATCAGTCAAGTCACTTCTGTGAGAGCCACAGTTCGCTCAATTAGGTTGCCAGGTGATTCAGATGTGGCTCTAGGAATTAGGGAGGCCTGAGTTTGAATCCTGCCTCGGGTACTTACTATTTCTCTGCCTTACCTTCCTCATCTGTAAAATGGAAGCTACCTCACAGGAGGACCAAATGAGTTAACATGTATAAAGTGCTTCTTCAACTTTCAAGTGCTAAATAATAAATGCTAACCATTATCATTGCCTGTAAAATGGGTTTGATAGATTAGTTGCAGTGGAAAGAGTGCTGGACCAGGGTCAGGAAGATTTATTTTTGTGAGTTCAAATTGGGACTCAGACACTTACTAGCTCTGTGACCCTGGGCAAGTGACTTAATTCTGTTTGCCTCAGTTTCCTCATCTGTAAAATGAGCTGGAGAAGGAAATGACAAAGTGCTCCAGTAACTCTGCCAAGAAAACCCCAAATGGGGTCACAAAGACTCAGACATAACAGCAACAAGAACAAAAGGACCTTCCTAGCTTTAACATTTTTTGTTTCCATGGCCATTGAAGCAAGTCACCTGGTATTGAGGAATAGGTCTTGATAAAAATTGTGATTATTTTCTTGGAAGAACTGAAATCAGCCAGTGAATTTTTCTTGCTGCCCTTGCTGTAGATGTTTAAAACTTATTAAAAGCTCTCAGGGATTCCTGAGGGATTTGTAGAGAGGGAATGTTTGCCTGTCCAAGCATCCATTACAGTTTGCTGTTTGTCTCTCTAACTTTGAGAGACATCCTGGTGCAGTAGAAAGAGTGAGCTGGTCTCAGAGTAAAGAAGGTCTGGGTCGAATCCCAACCCTGATACATACTGGCTGTGCGAACCTGAACAAGTCACTTAACGATTCAGTCACTTCTCTGGGGACAGGAAAAAAAAGAATCCTCAATCTCACCACTCGTCCAGCTTTCTTTTAGAGTTAAAATATAAGGAGGTTAAAGGTATTTTTTGGGAGATTTGGGGGAAAACATTCAAATCATTCTCCAGCTCCCATCTTCACCACAGCATCCTGGATCCAGGCTAGGAGGGAGGGAGAGAAGAGGAGGGAGAAGGGCTACGACACCCTCAGAGGCAGGAAGGAACAGCGGACCTCTCCTTCTTAGGGTATCCGGTTGAGTTTCCCATGCCTCCGAGGTACATACCATCCAACGCGGTTTCCCTCCTCTGAACAAAATTCTTTTATTATTTTTTGCCCACCACCTCCTGAGGCATCGCTTCACTTGTCAGCATCCTTTACTAGAGGTTCCTGCTGAAATAATGCAAACAGTTCAGTGTGTCTGCTCCCTAGATCTGGCGGTGACTCATTAGTAAGCTCACCAAATGATTCCACATCCTCCTCCAAAGGAGGAGCCAAATGGCTGTGTTACGTAAGGTCTACAGCTGGCCTGGGTAATTGAAAGTGAGAGAACTTTACTGGGGGAAAGGCCTGCCTGGAGTGATATGACTCTTCACCCCATGATACCAATCTTTACAAGGGGAGAAACCCTGGCAGCAGCAGAGACCCAACAGAGAGGGTGTGCTTGTTGGGTTTTGGTTTTTTGCACAGGAAGCCTAGTGTTTAGAATAACTTGTATTTTCTGCCTTGTTAGAATGGGGCCCTGCTGATAAGATCTCTGATCTTATCTCTTGCTGGGCTTGAGCTAAGCTTTGGGAAGCAGGACTTTCCCAGTGTGCTTTGCCAGACAAGGAAACATGGCATGAGATTTCTGTGCCCAGGGACCCACCCAAGGAGGACCACACAGGACCAACAATTTCTAAGGAAGGGAAAGAGGATCAGCTGTTATTAAATCCTCATTTTACCACACTGGGAACCATTGATACAGCAAAGTTGTAGTGCCTAAGGGAAAGAAAGACTATTGTTTATCTGTGATTCATGGAGGTGGGGTCATAATTTTAAAATTATTCTTGAGAGGAGATAGGGGTTAGACCAGATGACCTCTTGTCATAACCTCAAACCCAGACATTACAATCCTTCATTTCCAAGGAAATCACTTCCAAGGAGCAGAAAGAATCAAAGAGGTTTTTTTTTTAAATTTCATTGGTTTTCTATCACTTTCTTTCCAAATATAACCCTGCCCTCTGCTCCCCAGCAAGCTGTACCTTATACAACAACAACAGCAAAAGTTTAAAAAGAAGGAAAAAAAGAGAAAAGCAATTCAGCAAAAATAACCAACACTTAATCTCAGACTGATAAAATATGCAATTTTCCAGACCCACATTTCTCCTTGTTTGTGAAGAAGGAAGAGAGATGGATTTTCTTTTCTCTTCTTCTAGAACAAACTTGGTAAGGTGAAGTTTTAATATCTATTTCTGGACCCAATTTCATGGCTTGCAAGAATCACTGAAGAGAAGAAGGCATGGATGAGTTGTACCCCGCACTGAGGAAAAGACCGTGCACTTTGGTGGGCCACAGATCCATCACACCATTGAAGTGCTTGTTTTAGACAAAGAAGAAGATTCCACAGGAAGCTTGCTAAAAAGGATGAAAAGGAGAACATCTTCTCATCATTTTGTTCCGGATACGCTCACCAGCTGGGTACCGGCAACCGTGGGCAATTTCACAGCCACTTTTACCTTCTGCATCGCTGGCATGCAGTGAGTTGAGATGGACGAGGAAAGACATCATTGATGAGAGAACATACTGACCCTCAGCTTTGCAACCAATTAGACCCCAAGGGGGTGTATGCCAGCAAAGAAGGGGATAGCCAATATTTGTTACAAGGAAGAGCTTATGTGGGAGTAGGGCAAGATAGATTAATGGGCGATAATTTTTATGTTCGAAAGAGCGTCAATAAAATATTTTTAAATGCTCAGAAGAAAAATAAGAGCACAAAGGGACACAAAGAAATGGAGCAGTTTTGTTGTGACATTGTTAAATTTAATATACATGTAATAGAGGTACTAGACAATGGGAATACAATGCCCAGAATGTGCCAGGGGGCTTGGCCTGCTTCCAGCCCCCAGGGGTTTGGTGAGCCTGCTTCCGGAAGTATGGGGATGTAAAATTGAGGGTCTCTACCTCTGATTCAGAGAATACTCAGTTTTTCGGTGACCTTTCTGTCTACCTACTACCAAGGTGAATAATAATAACAATCAACAACTTTTCTATAGGGCTTTAAAGTTTGCAAACCCCTTTACAAATATTATCTTACTTTACCCTCACAATTATCTTGGGAAGTAGTATTATTATTAGTCCCATTTCACAGATGTGGAAATTGAGGGAGATAGAGGTTTAGTGACTTGCCCAAGTTCACACAGCCAGTAAGTATCTGTGTTTTAACTGACTGCTGAGCTACAGCTTAGAGTGCGTACAAAGGCTCCAGTGGAGAAAGGAGATCTCTCTTTCCAGGTGGTGAGGGGGCAAGAGCTGCTGTCAGCCTCTGAAGAGGAAGAAAGGTAGCACCCATCAGGTCCCCTCATCACACCCAATCCCTGGTTGTGTTCAGAAACACACGGCGACTCAGTTTCCCTCTTTGTGTTTGTTCCTTCTCACTCTTAGGTGAGTTAGTTTTGAGACGATGGAGAGGTCCGGGTTATGTTTCAAAAGGTCAGAAGAACCACTGGAGGTCTAATGATAGAAATCTATGGCAGTGCTCCAGAGCCAAGTAAGGCACTGGCTGAGACCTGAAGAGAGACCTGGGGTGGGGAGTGGAGGTCAGAAATGGCCCCTTACACACACCCACAGAGTTCTGGCTCAGCAGCCAATTAAATGAGTCCTCAGGGCCCAATATCAGGCAGCTAGATGGTGCAGTGGATAGAGCTAGGTGGTGCAGACCACCTAGGATCTCAGGAAGACTTGAATTCATATATGGCCTCAGGCACTTTCTTAGCTTTGTGACCTGGGGAAGCCACTTAGCCCTGTTTGGCAAACCACTCCAGTATCTTTGCCAAGAAAACCCCAAACGGGTTCATGAAAAGTCAGACAAGACTGAAATGATTGAACAACGACAACTGGAATGACCCTTCCATCATGCATCCCCAAGGGGGTGCTACATATTTATATCTATATCATCCATATCTATGTTTATGTATGCCATTGTCTATATCTATCTCTTTTTTTCTCTCTCCTTCCTTCCTTCTATACTTCTTAAAAAACAAAAACTATATGTCAATAGTTCAGTTTCTTATGCAATCCTCCTCCTTGTTCCTTGTATATTGAAATGTTTGTGTTAGTTGAGAATTTTAAAGTTCAAAATAAAAAAGAAAAATTTAAAAAAAAAGAAGAAATACAATGCTGTAGAAGACTGATTTAATAAACAGTAGAGAGCTAGCAGAAGCATGGTTTTGAGGAGAGCTGGAAACGAGTGGAATTGCTGACCTCTAAGGAGCTGCAGCCTCTCAGGGATAGACGAAGACTAATAGCTGCTAAAATCAGACAAGCTTGGATCCCAGCAAGCACAAGAAACCTAACCCTGCAAATCAAGTGAGGGGTAAGGCTGGACAGCAAAACACATGGGACTGAGGAAATCCACTCCAACTTGATTAGGCACAATCAGCATCTCAGTGCCTAGATCCCACCTCATTTTGGGATGCTCTGCAGGAAAAATCTGTTATGGGAAAGAAGAGGAATGGAGGAAATACCCTTTCCTTTTATCATTAAAAGCCCTAAATTCTGTAAAGAAGGAATTAAAATGGGAAAATAACCTTTCAAGATGGCTAAGTAGGACAAAAGGATGACTGAGCACTGACCAGTCTGCTCGGGGGCAGATGGTGTATGCTCCCGAAGATCATTAAGTGACTTGTCCAGGGTCATACAACGGGAGAGCCTGGTCATTCCGGGCCTCACTGCTGTCTAGAAGCAAAAACAGACACACCCTGCAGCTCTGCCCAAGGCACGTTATTCCTTCTGGTCCCATGATCCTCCCAGTTACCTGGACCCCAGCCACCTCTCAGTTGAGGAATAATCAAACAAGTGCCAGAGGTAGTAGCAAAAAAAAAAAAAAAAAAAAAAAAAAAAGAAAGAAAAAGAAAAAAAAGTTTAAAAAAAGTAAGTTTGCTTTAAATCCTCATAGTAATTGATCGTACTGTGAGGATATCTCTCAATTTCAGGAAGGAATCCTCATGTACTGTATTAGACAGTTGGTTAAAGGTGTTAGAAAAGCTTATTTTTATGCTTTCTTTCTTGTGGAGCATCAGGTATCATACACTAAACTAGGAAAACTAACCAAACAGAACTACAGACTAGTAGCTGAATCTGAGTTGCTTTAGATTTTACATTGTTCCAAAAATTTCTCTCTCTCTCCTCCCTCCCTCTTTTGTTTCTCTTCTTCCTCTTCCTTCCTTCTTTCCTTCCTTCCTTCCTTCCTTCCTTCCTTCCTTCCTTCCTTCCTTCCTTCCTTCCCTCCTTCCTTCCCTCTTTCCTTCCCTCCTTCCTTCCTTCCCTCCTTCCTTCACTCTTTCCTTCCATCCTTCCTTCCTTCCTTCCTTCCTTCCTTCCTTCCTTCCTTCCTTCCTTCCTTCCTTCCTTCCTTCTTTTCTCTTTTTTATCTTTCTTCCTGCCTTCTTTCTCTCCCTTTTTTGTCTTTCTTTTTTTTGTTTGTTTCTTTCTTTCCTTCGTCTTTGGCTAAACAAAGTGAAATACGGAAGGAACATCAGTTGCTGTTGCTGGCTGTAGACAGTGTGGGGTGGAGTGTCTGCATTGGAGTTGCTTTTCAAAGTTGTCTTTGATTTCTTTCCCTTCTGCTGCAGGCAGGGACTGGGTGTGTGATACATACAATAGGGCACTTCCAGCCAACTTCTGACAGCACTAACTGTTCCTCACACAGAGTTCAGGGTAAATTTTCCCCTTGTCTTTGAACTGACCTCGGGCTTTCAGGTGTGGGTGGATGGCTGAAAACAGTTGCATGTCTCAAGTATTAGTTCGAGAGAAAGATATAACAATGGAATAAGCACACACAAAAACCTCACTAAACAATCCTAGGATTTTAGATATGGAAAGGGCCTCCCAGATCACTGAATCTAGCCCACTACTCTTGCAGAGGAAGAACGTCAGACCCAGAAAGGTGAAGAGACTTGTCCAAGGTCACACATACAGAAGCAAAGTCATGCCTTGAACTCAGGCTCCTGACTTTCAGTTTGGAATTGGTTAGATGACATGGTGGCTGCCATTCACCAAATATAACCAATGTTTTACAGAGATAGAGACTGGCCCTGTGATTTTGTTAGTATAGGAAACTACCAAACTCCCTCTACCATGGCCAATCAGGACTTTTGCTGCTACTTACAGTCTTGGAGAGTTATCTAGACCACTGAAAGGTTCAAAGACTTGCCTAGGGTCTTGTAAGCATGATGTCTCAAATGAGAGACTTGAACCCAGATCACTGAAGCCAGTTCTCTTTCTACTTTGCCATGCTTCCTCTCAATCCTTTAAAAGACACCAAAATCAGTGCTTGAGTATTTTGCAAAAGAGAACATTTTAAAATGCATTAAATACCATAGGTACAATCCTGAACCCGAATGTAATAAGTGTATCATAAACTTAGAAATATCAACACAAGCCCTAGCATCCAGCTCTCACCCACTCATGCTATTTGGAACTGTGGCTTGTAGCCAGGGAGTTCAGTTGCAATCCCGGAAACTCCCTGACTTAAAACAGTGTCTGGGTGTTTGCTGCTTCATGGGAACTATGAAAAAAAACCCAACTTGGATCTATTTTGTTTTTTGAAATTGACTTCTTTCACCCTATGTACCATCGCATCTATTCCGCCACTATTATCCCATCTTTCAGAAATGTCCTGATTATGGGAGGCAGGGGCTGACAAATAGGTTGGACTCAATGAAATGATTGCCAGCTTACTTAATGTTTATTGAATGCATTTTCATGGTGGGCAGGGTAGGGGATATGATGTTTTATTTGTTTGTTTTGTTTTTTAGAGGCATACCAAAGGTATACTAGTAAATGCTTAACAACTGGCCCTGGTGGGGAGGAGGAGTTTGCAATAAACATTTCGAACTTAACCTGAATAGTTAACATTTCCTCCATCACTTTTTAAAGTCTAGACAATTAAAAAAAATCAGACCATGTTTTGTAGCATTTGCCAATGTCCCAGGTACAAATACTCACACTGAAGATTTAACAGCCAGCTCTCAGAATGGCTCCAGCATACCCCTGGATATATAACCCCTATTTTATGGGAATTTGTACTCACAGAATCTAAGAAGGCTAGGTAATGTTCAAACAATGTCTGCCAGGGTGGGTGTTTTTAGATTTTTTTCCCTAAGATCAAAGATCAACTCCCTCATTTACAGATGAGAAACTGAGACCTAGGGACTCTGTTTCCATCCAAGTGACATTTCCAAGTTCTAGGGCTTGAAGAGAGGAAGGAATCGGGGAATCTATTTGTTCTCAGCATCAAAATCAAAGGAATAGGAGAAAGGAAAGGTTATGTATGGGAAAGCCATCTTTTGTCCCCCTTCCTTTCTGAGACAATTTTGGGAGGAGTAAGTGTGAAACATTTAGAACACCAAATGGAAACCAGTCTAAGTATAGTTGTAAATGGGTTAGTGTTCAGGTAGACTGTTAGAGCTGGCAGGACACTTTGACATCATCTAATCCAACCCATTCGTGGTACAAATGAGAAAACTAGAACCTGCATAGGAGAGGTGAAGCATCTTACATCCCTGCTCAAAAATATTCAAAGGATCTACTTTTTCTATGGTATAAACTATATAGTAAACTTAGCTTGGCATTTAGGTTGGTAGCAGATTTGGGACTAGAATCATGGACTCAGTGATAGAACTGATCCCAGAAAAAATCTAGTCCAATCCCTAGTTGCATTCTTGCCCCTCCCCAACCTTTGAACCTTTCATCTTTGAACCTTCTCATCTATCTGGCAGGTGGTAAGAACCCAAGACTTTGGCCTTCTTCCCCAGGAGTCTCTGCTACTGTGAGGTATGTTCCTTAAGTCCAGGTGAGAAGAGCGTTAGGAAAAGATTTAGGCTTAAGTCTCAAATGCTCAGCCTCCATTCTTTCTGCTTAAGCCTTCGATCTAGGTTAATAAGCAAATACCCTTGGGAGGGGCAAGAATTTTAGATTTCATTTAGTGGTTTAAATATTAGTGTGAATTCAGGATATCACAGCAGTTTTTGAGACAAGAAGAAAATGGAGGCACTGAGAAAGCTCAGTGAATGGGTGTGGGGAAGAACAGAGAGAAGGAAATAGTGGCCAATCCTGGAGAAAGGAGCAGAAGACAATTACCTAAGTCCTTTCTTAGTCCTGAAAGGCATATGGTGTAAGTATGACCTGCATCCTTGCGTAGGAGGTATTGTCTGACTCTGATACAACTAGGTTAGTAATGCTAAGCCACTGTCATTTGGCTAGGTTAGCTTTGCCAGCTTCTTATTGCTAGAGTTGTATAGAAGACCTTACACTTCACATGTAGGACAAAGCCTTTAGAATCTGGGTTAACAGACAGGATTCAAGACTACTAGGAGACTAGGCGCCTGGATAAATGTTCCACTTTTGAACTCCTAAGCTGCCTTATATGGGCTCTGCCCTTTGGTGAATCTACTCCCATGGCATAGGATAGAAGGTTCTCCTTGGAGTCAAAAAGAACAGAGTTTAAGTCCAATCTCTAAGATTGTAAATTACAGTGAGTTGCTAATCTACATCGGTAGTGAGTTTCTTTACCTGGTACCAATGAAATCACAATTCTAGACCAGTGCCAATATTGATGGCTTCTACAGATGTGTGCTCTTCTCCCAAAAATGCACCTAAGACTTAAGTTAAATCCTCATTATTAACATTCCATAGCTTTCTTAAGTCCAGACAATCAACAATACAATAAATCAACCCCTGATTTGTAGCATTTGCCAATTTCTGAGGTGTAAATGCTTACATTGAAATTTGACAATTGGCTCTCACAAGCCAGTTTGAACTGGCTCCAGCACACCCCTGCACCTAGACCTGTAGAGCCAGGCCAATCTGTCCTCCAAACTCCAGACTCCCATTTCCAACTGTAGGGCATTCCTACTTGGATGTCCAGCAGCCACTTCGACCTGAACGCCCCAAACTGAATCCATCGCCTGCCCCTCTTCAAACCTGCCCTACTCCCAACTTATTTTGGGGGTAGTGACACCTAGACCAAAACCTTGAAATCATCTTTGACTCTTCCTTCTCCCTCAATCCCTGCAGGCACTGAATCCTGTCACCTCCACATTGGCACTGAATCTCACGTACACTCCATTTTCTGAACTCCCATTTCCAGAACTCTGTTTCAGTTTCATCACCTTTCACCTGGATTATTGCAATAGTCTTTTCCCTGGCCTCCCTACAAACCTTTAGTCTCTCCCTTCTTGCATCTATCTTTTTCACATCCACCAAAATAATCTTTCTAACACACAGTTCTGACAATAAAAACCCTGCTCCAAAAATCTTCAGTGGCTTCCTCTTTTCTATAAGATAAAATACACACTGTTTATACCTCGCATTTAAGATGCTACATAATATGGTCACAACCTGCCTTTCCAGCCTTATCTTCCATTATTTTTCTTCATTGTTCCCTAATCTTTTTTTCTGCACTCTCTTCCCCTCCAACCCTTTACCTCAGCCTGCCCTTGGTGCGTTCCCTCTTCACTGACACCTGCTGAAGTCCTTCTTTTTCTTCAAGGTCCAGCTCAGCTGCTACCTCTTTTATGAAGCCTGATCTGATTCTCATGCCACTCTTCTTCAGTTTTGTCTAGATCTCTCCTTCGTTCGTAGCAATTTCATTTTATCCCATACTTTTGATTTGGTTCAGTCATTTTTCAGTCATGTCTGATTCTTTGTGACCCCATTGGGGTGTCTTGGCAAAGATACTGCAGGAGCTTGACATTTCCTTTTCCAGTTCATTTTACAGATGAGGAAACTGAGGCAGACAGAAGTTAAAGTGATTTGCCCAGGGCCATACAGCTAATAAGTATCTGAGGCCAGATTTGAACACAGATCTTCCTGACTCCAGGCCGGGGTACTGTATAGACGGTGTCACCTAGCTGCCCCAATACTTTCATACCATACTTATCCCCTTGTTAATTGTAATTTTTTTCGTCTTTGCATCCTCAGCTTCTAGCACTATGTCTGGCACACACTAAGCACCTAATAAATAAATGTTTGTTGATTTGAGTTGAATAGAGGATACAGCCTTATGGTCTGGGTTCTTTATATAACTCCAATTTTAATCCTTTATATTTAGGTCTTTGTTTTTCAAGGTAACTGTAGTCAAAGACTAATAAAACAGCTAAGCAACCGTCAAGTGCAGATGGCTAGAACAGGGCCTCAGGTGACTGTCACTCCCAGTGGACTATTTCAGGAATGACCTGGTCATGCTACCTTTCACTCCTTCCTGTTCCACAGCCTTACCAGAGGCAATGGAAGCCTAGCTAATATTCTTCCATTCCTGTGATCTTTTTCTTCTTTCCTTCCTTCCTTCCTCTTTCATTGGTAGTAAGCCTTTTGGACTGCAGACAAGTGGCAGCCCTTAGCTACCTCCGCTGCCCTGTGCTACACTTCACTAAGGTGCACCAGGGGGTTATTTCCAGTCTTAGGGAGCAGAGAGCAGGGGAATCATCAGACATTAACAGCCTCTGTCACACAGTCTGAACAGGCACCCTTTAAAGTAAGAAGCCCTTTGGAATGTCTTTAGCCGTCATATAATGGAAGAGGTATCCGTTATGGGGATCGTCTACCCCCAGCATGTAAAGTTTTCTCCTGGCAGAATGGGCAGATGAGAAGTTTGTTCCAATGGCCACTAAGGATGCTGAACAGTCACAGTCAACTCTCAAAGCTTGGTCAGACACTGAAAACTGCCAAGGTCATCCACTGCACCCTAGGCCATTGCCAGTCATTTTGATTTTCATCCTGCCACTGGACTTCGATGACTGGAAGAGAGTGAGGTGACTTCGCACATTTCTGCCTCACTTAAATCTGATTCATGTGTAAGTTAAGGTATCACCTTTGTGGTGTCATAGGTCCTCAAAAACAAAGGATGAACAATGATAATGGAAGGGATTGACTGGGCGTGTTCTTGTTTGCCTTTTATGACCCTCTGGATGGTTAGAGATGCAGTGGGGTGGACGGATGTTGTTCCCAGAGACCAGGTGACATCTAGAAGTGGGGAAAATGGTCAAGTGATTAAAATTTGATCTTTGCTGCATTCTCGCCCCTCCCCAACACTTCTCCCAGCAGGGTCTGTCTCTTTCTCTCTGGTTTCACTTCACTTTTGCAGCTTGCACACCTTCACCCCAAAGCCCTACCCTGTGTCTTAGTCCTGCAGGTTCTCACTCCCAGTTTATCTTTCCAATGGGGGAAAGCAACAATCTTTTATTAAGTGCTTACCATGTGCCAGGAACTGTGCTCAATGCTTGACAAATATCTCATTTGCTCCTCCCAGTAACGTGTTAGCTAATCATTGTAGTATTAACAGATAAAATTGACCACTTCCCAGGGATCTTTGCATGTTACAGTGCAGTTAAATGATGAAGTGGATAGAGTGCCGGGCCTGGAGTCAGGAAGACCTGAGTTCAAATCTGGCCTCAGACACTTACTGGCTGTGTGACCCTGGGCAAGTCACCTAACTTGTGTCTGCCTCAGTTTACCTGCCTTAAAATGAGACCAATGATATCTCCTACCTTGCAGGGTTGTTTTGAGGATCAAATGAAATAATTATTGTAAAGTGTTCTTAGTACCATGTCTGGCACATAGTAAACATTATATAAATGTCAACTATTATTATTAGAAGACTCTTAAATATGAAAAAAAAGTTTTCAAGATTCAGCAAATGAAACTGTAATGATGGGATGACAAGTGATAAGATTAATACTGTGCAATAGGGAGTCCCATTCAGCGCTTCTTCAAATCACTTAAATTCTTTTTGAATTCTTGAATTGAATTTAATGGTACTTGAATTCTTTGCATTCACAATAACAGTTTACTTTTTTAGGGTTTACAAAGTGCTTTACAGAACAGTAAAAGCCTTTTCATCCTACCAGGAGGTACAAGAACTTAGGCTTTTCTGGCATAGCCTTTGAGAACCCATGGTCATGTCCATATCCTAAGTAAGCATCAGGGTAAGACTTTGAAGGAGGGATAGGAAAACCCACATTGGACTAAATTTTAAACAGAAATTGTGCCCAAGCGGAATACTTTGTTTTGTTTTTCCTATATTTTATTTCATATTCTGAATTTAACAAACACCAGACATTTGTATACATAGAACAGAAAAAGGAGGATCAGACTACAGATCTCTATTAAGTTCGATCTGTAGTTTTCAAAACTGTCTGGGCTTGTTTCTGAGCCTTCTCCTATTTTATCTCTTCATGAAAAAATTTAAATACATATACGTGTGTGTACATATATATACACATATACACACATATGTACGTATGTATGCATATACATACATCTATCTATACACCTCCTATCTATCCAATTACCTCCTTTTCTTTCTATCCTTTTTTTTTTGATACCCTATCCCTATTTCCTCATCTACCCATTTCTCACTATCTTCTCCGCCCTCTCCTTCCCACCGCAGATTAGGGAAAAAAAGAAAAACAAAGTCTTTGTAACAAATACGGATAGTCAAGTTAAAGAACTTCCCAAGTTGACTATATAGAAAAAGTACGCCTTATTTTGCGTCATGAGTTCATCCATGCTCAATACTTTGTTGCAAAAAAAAAAAAATTAAGTGATGAATGAAAGCCCCATTTGCCTATTAGAAGCCAATACAGATTCTACTCCAGTTATTAATAGCCAACTAGCAAACATCCGGTCTGGTAGCATACTGCCCTCCCTCACCCATCCTGATAGCAACCAAACTGCAGTAGGCTAAAGATATCAACTAATGACTAATCTAGAAAATCGTCTGTTCTCTGCAACCTTTTTTTTAATCACCATGGTGTTGGTGTATGTGTCACCCCATTTCCACTTCCTTTTATAGCATTTTGACAGTTAATTTCAACTCAGACAATGTATTTCTCACATGTACATATATATTTATATGTACATACTATACATACTTTAACTCATGGCCCAGAGCAGTAGATCTGGGTTTAGAGAAACCAGATTTATTTTGAGAGGCTTTTCTCTAAAATCTTATTGGCTCATGGCCCTCTGATTCCCCTCAAAGAATTTCTAAGAACATCAGAATTTGCTTTGTGTTGTTCCAAGGAAGATTAACTCCCATACAAGCACTCAGACTTACAAAACATCAGGAGTAGGATTGGTTTCATTGACAATAGGAAAGGACACAAAATGGGCATGCACACAAGCCCAGTAGCATAGTTCCCTTTTCTTCTGTAGTTGGTTTCTGTGTCCCCCAAGGACTTAAGCAATTCTCCAGGCTGTATGGGTTCCCCCTTCCCACTAACAGAAAGAATTCAGTTTTAAGAATAGAGCACAAACTCCCTCTCTTCAGTGGATCTCTTTGTTCAGGAACCAATCTAGTGCTCCTGACTTAAAGTACTTCACTATGTGAGATCTTCTGCAAGTGAAAAGAATTCAGTCTCTAAGGACAGCAACAACCTTCCCTTTTGTGAACCCCACCTTCCCTCAAGACCCCTACAGTCCACATGAATCACAGTACCAATCAAAGGATTATTCTATATTGTTCCTCTACATTACCGATCCTTACTGTACTTATCCCTTTTCCCTTTTTCATCTCTGTCTGGAAGCACTTCTTTCTTTCCTCTGACATTTCCATTTTCCATTGGTTTGCATCTCTTTGTTGATTTGTGTTTTCATCTAGCACGTATCCTCTCTAGGGGAAGTATGTTATTCCCTGGAGAGGCTACTCAAATGTACTCTAGTCAAGCTTATGTCTCTGTATAGCCCTGTAACACAAATATGTGAACTTTCCATGAATTTGAATCCATGTCAGAACAAAGACTTCATGAATGGGACAATGAGAAAGGGGAATTCAAACCTTGTGAAGGAAATATGAAGTTCCTGGAGCATGCTTTGGGGCATCCGGTAAACAGGTTTCTTCTTGAAGCCTCTTCTTCCTTTCCAGCTTTAAGTCCTTAATTCCCTCAGGAAAATATTTTCATTCCGCTCCTCTTCTTCCCATTCCTTTACTTTTCTATTTGCCTGCTGAAGAGAATTTAATTGGTCAATAAATATAAATGTAGCAACAGAGAATATATGTATGTATATAATGCATATGTATAATATATCTGTATGAAGGAAAAATAAAATCTTAAGTTTTAAAAGAAAATAAAATTCAACAACAAAACAATTTTATCAATATCCCAAACCCTTTAAAGTATGCTGAAGACTACTCAGAACAAACATCTCTGCCTACTTTCTTAACCTCTTCTAAACCAACCTTTGCTCATGTGCAAACATTTTTTTAAATAAAAATAATCATGTCTAATTTTTTACTTGTTTAATTACTACTTTTGCAATGATACTGTTTTTATTTTTTAACGCAAGTGTGTAAACTCAACCATCGTGTGGGTTAAATAAGCTTTTATAGGCTGGCCTGAATCTACCCCTATCCCCCCACTATTCATAACATTATTTAACAAACATATTTATAGCACTATTTATAGTGGGCAGCTAAATAAATAGGCAGTGGATAAAGTACCAGGCTTGGAGTCAGGAAGACCTGAGTTCAAATCTGGCTTCAGATACTAGCTGTGGGACTCTGGGCAAATCACTTAACCCAGTTTGCCTCAGTTTTCTCATCTATAAAATGAGCTGGAGAAAGAAATCACAAACCACTCCAGTGTCTCTGCCAAGAAAACCCCAATGGGGTCACAAAGAGTCAGACATGACTGAAACAATTGAACAACTGTCATATGGCTTCAGTCATTGCAGCCGCTGGAAGGAAAATTTCTCTTTCATCTGTCCTCCTTCAAGTCCTAACACTAGAGTACTGGTTTTGATGATCCTGGACAAACTACTTAACTTCTCATAGCCCCAGGCAACACTCTAAGACTACAAACTGTGGAACAGTCACAAATTTAAATTGATATAAGGAGTTTCCCTGAGAATTCTCTATACTAATGAAATCACACGTCTAGATTGGGTGGGAGGAAAGTTGTTAGTGAGCAAGATGATATTTTCATTATGTTATACTAGGGCTTGGGACCTTTTGGTTGTCCAATATATATAAAACAAATCAACAGACCTGACTTAGTAAAATCAAGCTGTAATGTAGTTCATTCTAGGCATTTCACTTCAAAATTGGATTACTCTTTAATAGTTATATTATTAGTTGTGGTGATTTCCCCAAGCTCTTAGAAATCAAAGTGAATTTTCTGGTTTATTGTTATTATTTGTTGTTGTGTTTGTCCTTTGTTTTCAAAGAGGACCATGGCATCAGGGAAATGATGACATGATTTAGAGATGACTTTGATTTGAGTGAGGAAGAACTGTGCAAGGTCACCAGCGTCACTTTCTCCTCCAGAGCCATCTGGATCCAGTGACCAGGTATTCATCAAGATGACTGGAGGTGGCCCAGGATGCAATGGGAGATCCTAGCCTTTTTAGGATAAGGCCTTTTCCTGTACTCATGTAGAGTGAGCGTTTTAGTAGGAATAGCGATAGTGATAATTCCCATTCATAGTGCTTCCTGGCTTCCAAAGTGCTTTCTTCATTGTGATGTAATAGTAGCAACCACGGGTGGAGAAGTCTATACAGTCTTTTAAAACAAGAACTGGAAGTGAGTTGGGCTCAAATCATGAACTTCTTATTGCAAAATTCATACTTAAACTGAAGAAAGTAGAGAAAACCATTAGACCATATAGGTATGACCCAAATGACATCCCATATGAATATAAAGTGGGTGTAATGAATAGATTTAAGGAATTAGATCTGAGTGCCTGAAGAGCTATTGCCAGAGGTTCCAAATATTATACAGGAGACAGCAGCAAAAACATTTCGAAGAAAAAGAAGAGCAAGAAAGCAAAATGAGTGTTTGATAAGGGTTTACAAATAGCTGAGGAAAGAAGAAAAGTGAAAGGTAAAGGAAAGAGGGAAAGATATACCCAACTGAATGCAGAATTTAAGAGAATAGCAAGGAGAGATTTTTTAAAAAGGCCTTCTTAAATGAGCAATGCAAAGAAATAGAAAACAGTAGAATGAGAAAGTCAAAAGATCTCTTCAGGAAAATTGGAAATATCAAGGGAATGTTTCATGTGAAAATGGGCATGATAAAAGACAAAAATGGTAGAGACTTAACAGAAGTAGAAGAGATTAAGAAGACATGAAGGATGCACAGAGTTATACAAAAAAGATCTTAACAACTGGTTATTGATCTAGAGCCATACATTTTCGAGAATGAAGCCAAGTATGTTTTGGGAAGCATTGCTAACAATAAGGCTAGTGGAGGTGGTAGAATTCAGCTTAGCTATTTAAAATCCTAAAAAAATGATACTGTTAAAGTGCTGCACTCAACATACCAACAAATTTGGACAACTTAATAGTGGTCTCTGAATTGGAAAAGATCAATTTACATCCCACTCCTAAAGAAGGACAATGTCAATGAATGTTCAAATAATCAAATATTTACATTGATTTCACATGCCAGCAAGGTTATACTTAATATTCTTTAAGATAGGCTTCAGCAATATGTAAACCAAGAATTACCAGAAGAGCAGGCTGGTTTTCTAAGAGGCAGAGGAACTAGAGACCAAATTGCCAATATTTGCTGGATTATGGTGGTAGAGAAGACTTTTGAGAGTCCCTTGGATAGCAAAGAGATCAAGTGAGTCAGTACTTAAAGATATTAATTCAGATTATTCACTGGAAGGGCAAATAATCAAGTTGAAGCTTAAATATGTTATTTAAATATTATGTAATGAGAAGACAGGACTCATTGGAAAAGACCTTAATGTTGGGAAAGATTGAAGGCAAAAGGAGAAGGGGATGACAGAAGATGAGATAGATTGATAGTGTCATAGAAGCCATGAACATGAACTTAGACTTTGGGAGATAATGGAGGATAGTAGGGCCTGGCATGTTATGGTCTATCTATAGGGTCACAAAGAGTCAGACATTACTGAACACTACAACAGAAGTTAGTACAAGTCTATAGTAATACCTAACTACAGTACTGTCTATAGGAAAGACCCAAACTTTAGCAACAAAGTATATTCCTTAAATGTGATTAGCAGAGATACACCTTAGGCATACAGGGTTTGGTTTTTTTTTTCTAAGAATGGTGAATAATTGGAAAAATTACCTAAAAAGAATAGAATTTTCTAGGAAAGCCATCTTTATATGACCACTTGGGTTTATTCAAGTCAAGTGAAAAAAGCATCTATGCTGTGCTGGGTACCCCAATGGTAAAAAAGGCATGTGTGGGGGAAATACTCCCTGCCTCAAGGAGGTCACAATCTAATGGGGGAACAAAAAAGCAAACAACTATGTACAAGCAAGCTACATAAAGGATAGATTGGAAATAATCACAGAAGGAAAGCACTAGTATTAAGGGGATCAGAAAAGCTTCTTGCAAAAGGTAGGATTTTAGCTTGGACTTGAAATAAACCAAGGAAGCCAGGAGGCAGAGTTGAGGAGGGATAGAATCCCAGACATGGGAAACAGCCAGTGAAAATGCTCAGAGGTGGGAGATGGTATATCTTGTGCAAGGAACAGCAAGGAGGACAGTGTCACTGGTTTGAAGAGTACATGGGAGGCTGGTGGTATAAGGTGTAAGAATACTAGAAAGATAGGAAGGGATCTGGTTATGAAAGGCTTCAAGATTCAAACACAGGATTTTGTTTTTGATCTCAGAGGTTATAGGGAGCTAATGGAGTTTATTGAATAGAGGACTGACATGGTCAAACTATTCTTTAGAAAAAATCATCTTGACAATTGAGCGAAGGATGGATTGGAGTGGAAAGATTTGGGGCAGGGAGACCAGCCAGATGATGAGGACCTGGATCAGGGAGGTGGCAATGTCAATGTAGAGAAGGATGTGTGTGAGGGAAATGTTATGAGGGTAAAATCGACAGGCCTTAGCAACAGATTGGCTATGGGGCAGGATGCGAGGAGAGTAAGGAGTTGAGGATGATAATTAGGTTGTGAGTCTAGGTGCCTGGGAAGATGGTGGTAATAGAGAAGTTAGAGGAAGGTGTAGGGAGAAAGACAATTGAGTTCAATTTTGGATATGTTGAGTTTACGGTGCCTATGGGGCATCTAGCTTAAGATGTCCAACAGGCAATTAGTGATGTGAGAGTGAAGCTCAGGAGAGAAGTTATGGCTGGATAAATTGATCTTAGAATCATTTGCATAGAGATAAAGTTGAATCAATGGAAGTTGATGAGATCAAATGAAATCTAGAAAGAGAAGAGGACCCAGGATAGAGCCTTGAGGGATACCCACAGTCAGTGAGCATGACCTAGAGATTGAAGAGAGTGGTTGGGAGACAATAAGGTTGGAAGAGAACCAGCAGACAGCTGTATCTCAGAAACCTATTTCTTACTGAAGGAAGGATGAACTCAAATCCCCTTTAATCTTGGGTTGATCATATATATCTACAAAGGAAAGAACCAAAAATATATCTAGAAAAGTATAGGAAGACTGACTTTCCTCTTTGGGCTTAGTTTTATTTATGTGTTTCTCCCTGTGTTTCTGAATTGCCCACTCATCTACGTAGCAGAGAGGAAGGAATTTAAAGTTGAAAAAAAACCTAAGGAACCTAAAACTTCAAAGACATTTATCAAGTAAATATCCCTTCTGTGGATAAAAGTCTAGCCTTCAGAGATTAAAATCACAAGGTAGATATTAGCTAGAGTGAGGTCTTAAAAAAATACCCAAGTTTCTGTACTAGGAAGTAAGGACCAAAGAAAATACTTCAACTTGAGACATCAGGAAGACTACTGCTCCAGGTCCTAATAAGCTTGGCTTCTGGGACGTAATCTCCTAATAGAGAGGAAATGCTTTCTACCTAAAACTCTGAAAAGAAGTAGGTCACAATGTAAAGAAAAAAGGCCAGATTTCTGTTCAATTTTTCCCTCTAAGGCTAATATTGATCTTCTGGTCAAACTAGGGGTAGCTAATTTTCTAAAAGAGTTGTAGAAAAGTCCCTGGCTTTTCGACTAAATGAGCATGTGTTAGTTCATTCTTTTCATGAGAAAGAGATAACATTATAGCCAAGAATTTCAGCTGAAGCCAGAAGCTGCTCTGAGCAGGAAGTATAGTTTATTTCTAATTTAGGGAAGCTCCTTAAACCACACTTGAAAATACAATAAGCTCTAAAATGTTACCTGACCATATGAAGTAGTAACTAATGGGTCCTTTCTCCAAGGGTCTGACAGGTATCTGAATTTACAGAACTATAGGAGTTGGAATAGACCTCCGTATCCAACACATGGTTGTACAAGAACTCCCTCGACAACATATACAGCAAATGGTTATCCATCCACTACTTGGACAATTCTAGTGATTAGGAACTTGCTAGCTGCAGAGGCAATAACTACTGTTGGTCATATTGAGACTAAAGTCCACCTTTCTGGAATATCCACCCATTGTTCCTTATCCTGTCCAATGTCCCACAGCTTTAGATAAGGGGACAATTTGCAATGTTACCTTTCTTGGTTTAAATTTTTATTTTTATTTTCTGCAACTAACATATTTTCATTTCAGTTGTCAGTAAGCATCAATGTGACCATAAAAGCTATTTTAAAAACTGATCAAATTAGATAATATTTGTAAATCATTTAGCACAGTGTCAGACACATAGTAGGTGCTATGTAAATGCTTATTCTCTTCTTCCTTCTCTCCCCCACAATTGCTTGCCACTGAGTTTATCAAAATTCATGTTTTACTGGAGGCAGTACTTAGAATAAAATCTTAAATTATAGCTCCATCTTACCTGTGTGTTTTGGCAACATTGTGTGTTGTCCAGTTACCATATACTGTAGTCAATTCCCTGTGGGTTTTATTCTTTCCTGTTAGTCTGAGTTTTTATTTAAACCTGATGTGTTTCTCTTCAGGCTAATTAATATAGAAACCAGAAGTGGGGTTTTTTAATGTTAGTTGTTTTCATTTTTTTTTTTACCTTCTTGCTTTATCCAGGCAGTTCTGTGAATATTGCTGGTATTGGTTATTTTTAGTCCTTTGAACTTCCAGTTTTTTTTTTTTGCCAATGCACTCATCTATATAGGGTGTCCAAAAAACATTAGTACACTAAGACTTTGGGGATATACTGTACATCATTTTAGCTATCTTAGGATAGAATTTTATCTTCTTTATTCCCCATGTTTTTAATTTGCAAAAGCAAAATATTTTCTTTTGCTTATATTTGATATATTTATATGAATGAAATATATTTTGCATATTTCTCAAGTCAATTAAATTCAACAAATGTTATATTAAGTGTCTACTATATTGAACGTGAGAGATAGGATGCCATAGTGGGTAAAGAGATAGTTTTAGAGTAAAGAAGACCCCACTTCAAGTTCCACCACTGACATATGTTGCCTGTTTGACTGCTGGTGGGTTATTTTCACTCTCAGTGTCCCAGGCAACTTTCTCAAACTATAAGTTATAGCGCAGTTGTTGATTTGTATTGGGTGAGGGAGTTTGCTCACCAGGAGTTTCTTAGACCAATAAAATCGCAGACGGAGACAAAAAAAAATCTGGAAGGCAAAACACTAGGTAGTGGCGCTATGAACACAAAAATGAAATGTAAATAGTCCTCAAGCAGCTTACACTCTACTCAAATATTGCTGTTCAAATAGGTCCAGAGCAAAGGAATAATTTGAATTCATATTTTCTCATGTAAAAACCTTCACTTGCCATTAACTTTTGCAAAATTTTATTTTTATGACATTTTAATGTTTTAATCATCTAGTAGACTGGTACAAAAAAGAGCATATCAATATGGAGGATTTTTTAATCTCATTGGGAGTCATGGCTGCTTTCTACCATTGTAGATTAATTATGGAACTTGTAGTTCTTCTCCTATGATAGTAATTTCTGAGATTTAAACACGATACTTTGAATAATAGAACATGAGTTCAGCAAGGGATCCTTGGCTCTCCCTTCTCAGCTGTGGCACATGATGCTTATTTCTCCCCTAGTTATTCTACTTACATTAGAATGTCTAAGAAGATTTAGTGCTAAAAAACAGTATGGTTAATAGCCTGCATAATGGGTCCTCTGTGTAGAAATGGTAATTTCATCACAGGAGTTCATTGCAATGATTACCCCCTCTCTCTCCCATACCAATCCAAACTACACCATGCAAGCCTTTTAAATCTTTATCTAAAGTGTCAAATCTGAAATGACACCCAATTTTGCTCCTCTTAATAAATGCTTCAAGAGGCAGCATGACATAATGGCTAGAAGGCCAACTTGGGGGGCAAGAAGACTTGGATATAAGTCCTGTCTCTGACCCATTCTGGCTGGGTGGTCATAGCTTTTGTGCCCTAGGCAACTCTCTGTGTCTAGAAGTTACAGACAAGCTGCTGATATACATCAGTGAGAAAAACATAAATAGGAAATATTTTTGGAATCAGAATTTAGTCCCTTGCTTATTTTGTTCCTTTGATGTTTCCCCAGTTTCTCACAAGTGGTCAAGGAAAAACCAGAGATTCTGGTGTACTTTTTTTCTCTCTTCATCCACAGATACCTTATTGCTGTGAGAGGAAATGCAGAAAAAATGCAGAAAAAATATGATAATAGGTTGTATGGTAGTATGGACAGGAGACCAGGAAGGTATGAGTCTTTTCAAGGCAGAAGATAAGTGCAGGATTGAGTGCAGAGTTGTCTCAAATAGCAAATATGTGTCACACTTCGGGTAAAGGCAGGAACGAAATGTCTGAATACCCTGGAGCTCTAGAAGAGAGCATCAGAAGCTTTCCAGGACATAGCTATGACAATAGGCTTTCTCATTAGGAAGCACCACATTCCATCCCTCCTCATTTCTCCTCTCCTCCACCTTGCCATTTGTAAAACAAAATAAAACAACAAAACAAATCTTTGAGGCTTAAAAAGGAGTAAAATACCAACAAAATGTAATCTTGGATTCCTAAGACTGAGCAAACAGATTCTTTTAATATAAACTTATTGGGAGCTGAAAGCTGGTATATTTCTGTTGAAGATACTGTCTTATGTAGCACTTGATATAACATTACTTGCATGTGAATCATCCTAGACAATCTACTCTAGATTCAAAGTGTTCTGTGGGTCTACATCCACTTGAATCATAGTTTACAAGCCCTTACTTGTAGCAGTCAGCCAAATACCACAAATTGTTGAAAGCAAAGATATTTAATGATATGGCACAGAAAAAAGTAGTAATTGAATGTGACACCCCCCACCCCAAACCCTAGACATTCTCCTGCAAATAATATCACAATAGACAGGCAGTAAAAAAAGATTTTATTAAATGTCTGCTATGTGCCAGGCATTGTGCTGAGCTCTGAGGATACAAAGAAAGGAAAAAAATGGGCATTTCCCTCAAAGGGCTCACATTTAATGGAGGACATATGTAAACAATGATGTACTTTTAGTACCTATATCTATATACACATACACACATACGTATGTGTGTATATGGATGTGTGTGTGTGTGTGTGTGTGTGTGTGTGTGTGTGTATATATATATATAGAGAGAGAGAGAGAGAGAGGGAGAGTGATAGACAGAAATGGAGACAGAAAGGCAGAGAAAGAGGGAGAGACAGAGAGACACAGACACACAGACACACACAGAGGGAGACAGAGAGTCAGAGGCAGAGACAGAGACGGAGAAAGAGTAATCTCAGAGGGAAGGCACTAGCATGGGGAATGAGGGTGGGAAAGGTCACCTGAAGATGTTTTTTTGAGTTGAATCTTGAAGGAAGCCAAGGGGCTGAGTAGCATTTCAGTTGTGGGGAACAGTCAATAAAAAGGCACTATGGAAGGGCAACTCAAACTTCTCATGTTGTGTTCTGGATAAATGTCATGTCACTAATGTCTGAAAGAGATAGACACAGAGAGGGAAGGAGGGAGAAGGGGCAGCTGCCAGCAACTTTTTTACACCCTAAGAGAAGGTAAGAGGAAAGCTCTGCTCACCAGAAAGTGACAACTCAAGAGATAAACAGAAAATCTGTGACTTCCTCTCTTTCCTTCTTCTTAGAGTCTCTATGTAGCTTGTTCCACAGAATCTCTTAAGGTTTTAAGAGGGAAAATGTAGTTTAAGAATTCTAGGTTCAGGGGTGGAGCCGAGATGGCTGCATGAAAACAGTGTCTTACTGGAGCTCTCTCACAAGTTCTGTCAGATTCCTATAAAAAAGTGAATTTGAGCAGATTTGAGAGAGTTAGAAACTGCAAGCAGTCTGAGTGGGGCAAATCTCCCAGCCAGGACAGTCTGAAAGGCTGTAGGAACGAATCTGTAGGCTAGGAGAGCGCTCGGCGTGCAGAGCTACTCCAGACCGGACCAAAGCAGAAGCGGCTGGCGGAGAAAGCCATATGGGAGACAGGCTGGGAGAAAGCCGGGCTCCAGAAACCAGCAGAGATCCCCAGGACTCCCAACACAGGACGGCACTCTGTGGAAGTGATGAGAGGCAGCGCAATGCCACCAACCCTGACCAACTTGCAGCCCAAAGTTTTGAAACACTTCTTGAACTTCTGGGAGACATAATGGCCAGGTAAACAGCTTTAATCCGTCCCCTCCCCACCCAGAGAATTCCTCGGGGCGGGGGGGAGGGGAGAGGTTGAGAGAAACCAAAAAAAACAAAAAACCAAAAACCAAAAACACTGGAATGGAGGAGACAGAAGTGGGGCTTCAGTGGCCGAGTAGTGGGAGTACCTGAGTCCCAGAGGGCCAGAGCCAGCAGGGGTCAACACCAGGAGCTCAGACATACTCTTGCTCCCCCAGGGGAAGTGCCAGACACCCAGCTCGAATAACAAAGAGGTGAGACCATTGCTGAAGAGCAACAGTACTGGGGAACAACCCTAGGGAAGGAGGAGATTTTGGGCAGCCAGACCCTCTCCCCTACACCTCAGGAAACTGAAGGCTATAATTCATAAAGCCAACAATGAGACTCACAATCCCCAGAATAAGAAAGCTGGGACAGTGAGCCCTGGGCCCCAAAAGCAGAAATTTATTGTAAAGCCAGGAAAAGGCTAACCAACATGAAGAACACAAAAAAACCAAGGTCCATTGATTCTTTTCATGGAGACAGGCAGGATCAAAATACCAATTTGGAAGAGGATAACAATGACACTATATCCACATCTGAT
>CM053623.1:147244590-147259845 GCA_028646595.1 Phalanger gymnotis
GTTCAAGTTTTTGCTGCGGTGGGGCCTAACTAAATTTCTTGTTGTTTTCTCCTTAGAGAATCTCTCATACCTTGTGATTTTGGACCATTCAAACATATACATGATTATATTTGAGATCATAAATTCGACCTTCCTACTACATTTGGTCAAAATAACTTCTTCATCTGGGTGTTTCCTCTATCAATAAAATCACAGATATAGTTCTTACCATCTTTAAAATTATTATTAGTAATACCAACTTCTAAACTAAATCTTCTAAACTTCTAAACTAAACTTCTAAATTTGTGGGAGGGAGCCACTGGCCTCAGATCAGTTAGGTGAGATTGGTGACGATTGATTACTCGTGTTGCTCTAAACTGTATAGATGAAGTGAAGAGGCAAGAGGCAGCATTTGCCAGGTGCCTCCTTCTCTCTCTATAAATATACTCCCCAAAAGCCTCTGAATTGCAAGTTGTCTGGAAATGTTTCTTTTGCAATTACCAGAGGGACATGAGATATTTTCTAAAATTTTTTGCTGGGGCACTCAAAATGTCTACCTGTGCCTTCTGTTTTGCAAACCAAATTTAGCCCCATCCCCAATTAAGTCATGTAGTTAATGCCTTGATAAGGAAAAAAAAAAGCCTTCACAGGAAGGAATGACAGTAGATCCAGAGGGACCCCTTAAATGACTCCATGGTCTACAGGGAGGAGAAAGCAGGCTGTAGCAGGCTGTTTCCTCGCTCCCTCTGGCTCTCTCCCCACGGCTGCTGCTTCAGTTGAACCAGATGGAAATGTCACTGAATAGAGAATGTGTTTTATTCATACCAAGCAGCGCAGCCTGCCTCAGAGTGTGAGGGCTCCTTGGCAACTCTGAGCAAGGTTGCTTAAGTTTTTAATTGAATCCTAAGAGGTATATTCTCTTTTAGAGGTGCTAGGCTTAAAGTAATGATTGTAATTCCCAATTGCACTCATCAGAGATTCATAGAAAACAAAGGTGGACAAGAATGACTTGTCCATTAATCTCTGCTCATCTGGCTTGTTGAAGATCAGGGTACCTTTTCCTATTATTTGATTTCATGACCCACCAATAGGAGAAAAACAATAATTCTCTACCCAGGAGGATGAGAGACACTGAGATCTTCGTCCATGTATTTGTTTCCTCTGTTGTCCACACCTTCCATTTTCAACAGCTGTTTTTCAAAATATGATTTATATAAAAAAACCAAACAACCTGTTCATAATTGGTTGCTCTTGGTTTCTTATTTGAATTACAAATAACTATGGTGCTGTTTGAGTAAAGGCCTATGAACTACGGATGAAGTATTCTTAGTATTTCCCACACCTCAAATTCAATTTATGATGAAAAGATAGAAGTTGTTCATTCTCTTACATGGATTATTGATCAGTTTTGCCGATCAGCCCAGAGATCTCCATGCACTGTGCCTATAGAACTTAATAAATGACAGCTCTGTAATCAGTCATAAGACACTAACAAGTTATTTTGAGCTTCCCCAAAATGGAAGACAATGGACTATTTAGTAGGTTGTCAAGTTATGCAAGACAATGTCTCTTTCCAAACAAAGAGGGGGCAGGACTTTCAGCCAATGGATTGAACACAGGCCACTGTGTGGTCTGGTAGTTAAAGTAGAAGACTTGAGAGCCAGGAGCTTTCTGGGTTTAGGCTTCCCAGTCCAGACTCTGACTCAGTTGGAGGCCCCAAGCCAAGTCTCTTGGCTTTAGGCATGTTGGGCTATAAAATCTAAGAGGAAAAAAAAGAGACAAAAAACCACAAGTCCACAACAATGGACTCTGGGGGAAGAGCAAGTTTTGTGAAAGGGAAACCGCCCCCCCCACAAATTACAATTTGGGAGTTTTTCAACATGAAGTGAACCATTTCCCCTTCTTATTGGTAAATACTTCTTCGTCTGACCACCACAAGAAGGTGAATTCAATGTCTGAAATTACTCAATAGAAAATGAATAGAGAGGCCTGGGGATCAGGAAGAAGTTAGTCAATCTTGGTGAGTTGTCACAAGGAAGTCTCAGGGGCCTGGCACTGGTGGAAATTTTAGGACTGACTGAATTGTTCATTTTCATTACTAGTTCTGCCCAGTTTAATCCAACACCCTTGGGAGTGTATGTTTATATCTGAAACAGTGAGAAAACCTCTTCCTTTTGCAGCATGTGGGCATCCTCCACTCCAACCAGTTTCTATGAGCTCTAGAACCACTAAACCAGACAAATTCTTGAGCCATTGTTGAAGTTGTGTTGTTGGTCAGTCACGTTCGACTCTTTGTGACTCCATTTGGAGTTTCCTTGGCAGAGATACTGGAGTGGTTTACTACTTCCTTTTCCAGCCCATTTTATAGATGAGGAAACTGATACAAACAGGGTTAAGTTACTTGCCCAGGGTCACACAGCTAATAAGTGGGGCTGGATTTGAACTCAGGTCTTCCTGATTACAGGCCCCATGCTCTAGCCAGTGTACCACCTGGCTCCCCATTGAAGCCACAGCCAGACTTAGAAATGGGCAGAGTGGATGACCATTTCTCTCTCTCTCTCTCTCTTTCTCTCTCTCTCTGTGTCTGTCTGTCTGTCTTTCTCTCTCTCTCTCTCTCTCTATATATATATACACACACACACACACACACACACACACACGTATATATATGTATGTATGTATCATGTTGTGATTTAGAAGTGAGGCACTCTACTCTCAAAATACCATCTCTTCTGCCTGCCATGATACCATGATGATTTTATTGCTTTGAATCTTGGAGTTCTAGGGTAGTAGCAGCCATCTTAAGGAGCGGGGAGTAGTCCTCACCCACATGGAAGAGAAAGCATGTATTTATCTGGGTGAGCATGAGCCTGAATCTCAAGTACTTCTTTTGCTTTATGTTTACCTGAACAGAAGTAACCAAACAGCAATCCTGAGATGGATACTTCTAGCTTTCTCAACAGACTTCCAATGACCCTCATATTCTAGTGATGGTTGGTTCCCAGCAAGAAAAGATTTCTGAAAGAAATTATCAAAGGAGAAAATGGACACCATTTACAAACTTAGCCCAATCCATAGCCTGGCTTTCTGGAAGACAGGGCCTTGAATCAACTGCTCAGAGGCCTAAAAGTTGAGGTGAAAATTTAACAGTCCCACCAAGTCAGTCAGTCAATGAGCATTGATTAATGTCTTATTATGTCTCAGAAAATGAAGTGCTACAGATACAAAGAAGGGTAAAAAACACTGTCTACATTCTAACGAGGGTGACAATATGTAAATAACTGCTGGAACTATACATATATATATAATATATACATATTATATATATATATATATATACACACATATATGTACACAGTATAAATGAAAGATAACCCCAGAGAGAAGGCACTAGTACCTGGGGGTACAGATAAGGGCCTCCTGCAAAAACGTTGTTATTTGAGCTGAGTCTTGAAGGATGCCAGGGAATCCAGGGGGAGAAGATGAGGAGAGAGAGTATTCCAGGAATGGAGAGCTGGTGAAGAAATGATGAAGTCAGGAGGTGGAACAGCATGTGCAAAGATCAGCAAGGACATCATGTTTAAAGTATCAAGTTTCAAAGACAGTATACTAGGAATTATGGGCTGTATCATGCTTTAAGCAATTGCAAATGCATGCTTAAGAGTGTTTTGTATTTTTAACATTTCTTTTATGGTGCAGAAAAAAGGAGCAGTTCTATACTGGACCTACTCTGTTCATTTCACATATTTCTGGATAGGATCTTCTTAATCACTTTTGGGAAGACCCTATACCTGTGCCAAATTTAGGCTCCGAGAGTTTTTCCCTGAGGCTTCAGGAGGGAGACATAATGAGCCATAGTGAAGGGATTCTGATTCCATTCTTTTAGACATCATGTTGTCTGCAAAAATAAGCCCAGACTGCTTGAACTGAACTGAAGCCCCTTAATGAGAGGATTCTTCCATTTCCTGGGTCATGGGTCTTTACACTGGCTTTAAGGAATATATAAGGGAGCTTGGGTGAGTTAAAACTCAGCCTCTTCTTCAGTCCCCAATCATAGTTGCATATGAATTAACGCTCTACTTCACAGAAAAGATTGAGGTCATATAATGGCTGTTTAGTCATTTTAGTCATGTCTGACCCTTCATGACCCCATTTGGGGTTTTCTTGGCAAAGATACCGGAGTGGTCTGCCATTTCCTTTTCTGGCTCATTTTATAGAAGTGGAAAGTGAGGCAAACGAGGTTAAGTGACTTGCCCAGGATCACATGGCTAGTAAGTGTCTGAGGCTACATTTGAACTCAAGTCTTCCTGACTCCAGACCTGGCACTCTATCCACAACACTGTCTAGCTGCCCATAAAGC
The DNA here is from genome assembly GCA_028646595.1 of Phalanger gymnotis. Taxonomy (NCBI): domain Eukaryota; kingdom Metazoa; phylum Chordata; class Mammalia; order Diprotodontia; family Phalangeridae; genus Phalanger; species Phalanger gymnotis. The sequence goes on from CM053623.1 coordinate 147,248,930, forward strand.
CATATTTTCCCTTAAATTTTCTCTTCTCCTTCCCAAAGCTCAACATTATCACCTACTTCTTTTTATGGGTCCTTGGAAGAGCTGGACTCCTTGTTCAGGCTATTCTTGCTACCCATGTCCTGATTATTTTAGTATCTTGGTCCAGCGATCATACCCTGTCATCCATCTCTTTTTTTTTTTTTTGGTATTGGCTCCTTATCTGCCTATAAACATGATCAAGTCTTCCTAAGCCTAAAAAACCAACAAAAATACCTGTTTCCTTGACTCTTCTATTCCCATCCATGCACTTTCTCCCATCTTACCCTTTTCCTTTACTGCAAAATTTGAAAAATTTGAATGCAATTAGAGCCTCCAACTTCCCACCGCAGACTTTCCCCAGTCCTTTGCAATCTGACTTCCATCTCCGCTATTCTTCACGTTTTCATTTTCTTTGAATTCTCTGAAGCCTTTGACTGCATAGTTAATCACTTTCTTTTCTTTGATATTCTCTTCTCTCTGGGTTTTTGGGATATACCTCTCTCTTGGTTCTCTGACCACTCCCTTGTTGAATTCTCATCTTAGATATGGCCACTATTGATGGGTATCTTACAGGGTTCTGTCCTAGGCCCTCTTCTCATTTCTCTCTATACTACTTCATTTGGTAATCTCATCAACTCCCACGGATTTAATTACCATCTCTATGCTAATGATTCTCAAGTATACCTCTCTAGCCCTAACCTTTCTGCTGTCCTCCAGTCTTGCATCTACAATTACCTTTCAGACATTTCAAATTGGATGTCCTCAACCTATCCAAAATTGAACTCATTATCTTTCCCCTAAAATCCTCCCTTTTTCTAAACATTCTTATTGTTACCTGGGGTACCGTCATCCTTTCCATACCCTAGGCTCACGACTTAGGTGTCAGCCCTTACTCTCTCTCTCAGCGCCCATATCCAATCTTTTGTCAAGGTCTGTCAATTTCATCCTTGCAACATCTCTTGGATATACCCCCTTCCAAAGAATCAGAAATTGAGGGGATTCCCATCAATCGGGGAATGGCTAAACAAGTTGTGCTATGTGAGTAATATTACCAGTTATTGTGCTATAATAAGTGATGAGCAGATGGATTTTGGAAAAACCTGGACTTATATGAACTGGTGCTGAGTGAAGTGAGCAGAACCAGGAGGACTAATAACAGCAACATTGTGCAATAATCAAATATGATAGACTTCAATTTGCAAAATGTGATAGTTCAATTTGCAATTTCTCTTTCTTGTTTTTCTTCTATAGGTGGCATTTCTAGTACAATATTGAATAGTAGTAGTGATAATAGTCATCCTTGCTTCACCCCTGATCTTATTGGAAAGACTTCTGCATTTTTATTTATAATCCTTGCTCTATGCTTTAGATCAATATTACTTATCACTTTAAAAAAAGCTCTATTTAAGTTACTTGCCCAGGGTCACACAGCTAATAAGTGGGGCTGGATTTGAACTCAGCTATATGAAAGGAATGGGCACTGTATTTTGTCAAAAGCTTTTTCTTTTTCTATTGACATAATCATATGATTTTTGATATTTTTGTCATTTATATAGTCAATTATGGTCATAGTTTCTCTAATCTTGACCTAGTTTTGCATTCCTGGCATAAATCCAGCCTGGTCATAGTGTTGAATCTTTGTGGTATATTTCTGTTGTCTTCTTGCATTTTATTTAAAAATTTTGCACCAATATTCATTAGGGAAGTTGGTTTATAGTTTTCTTTCTCTATTTTTGCTCTCCATGGTTTAGGTATCAAGTCTGTGTTTGTGTCATAGAGTATATTTGATAGGATTCCATCTTTACCTACTTTTTCAGTTCATATAATATTGGAATTAATTGTTCTTTAAATATTGGGTAAAATTCACTCATAAATCCAACTGGTCCTGGACTTTTTTCTCAGGGAGCTCATTGATAGCTTGCTCGAGTTTTTTTTTTTCTAAGATAGAGTTATTTAAATATTGTATTTCCTGTTCTGTTAATCTGGGCATTTATATTTTTATAAATATTCTTCCATTTAATTAAATGGTCAGTTTTATTGGCATATAGTTGGGTGAAATAGTGTCTAATTATTGCTTTCATTTTCTCTTCATTGGTTGTGAATTTACCTTTTTGATGCTGGCAAATTGGTTTACTTCTTTCCTTTAATCAAATTAAGCAATGATTTATCTATTTTATTCTCACTCCCTAAAAATGTTCCTATCTTATTTATTGGCTAATTTTTTAAACTTTTACTTTTGCTAATTTCTGCTTTAATTTTCAGGATTCCTATTTTCATATTTAATTGGGGTTTAAAATTTGTTGTTTTCCTAGGTTTTTTTTGTTGTTTTGTCCAATTTGTTGATCTGTTCTTTCTCTCTTTTATTGATGTAATGGTTTAGAGATATTAAGTTTCCCCAAGGGCTGTTTTGGCTGCATCCTATAAATTTTGGTATTTTTTCTCACTGCTATGACTATCTTTAATGAAATTATTGATTTTTTCCATGATTTGTTCTTTGACCTACTCATTCTTTAGGATTAGATTATTTAGTTTCCAATTAATTTTTAATCCATGCTTCAAAGACTCTATTCAATGTAATTTTTTATTGCATCATGGTCACAAAAAATGTACTTAATATTTCTGCTTATCTGCCTATGTGAGTTTTTCAGTGCCCTAATATGTGGTCAATTTTTGTTTAATTATGTTTATTTTTGCTTTTTTTGAACATGATTGCCACCCATACCTCTTTTTTTAACTTAAACTGAAACATAACAGATTCTGTTCCAGTCCTTTATTTTAACTCTATGTTTGTGTTTCTGTTTCAAGAAACAGAACATATTGTGGGAGGTTTCTAATCCATCCTGCTAGCCTCTTCTGTTTAATGAGTAAAGTTAAGGATATGAGTAGAATTTTAGAAAAGTTAGATATGATAGATCTCTGGACATTATTGAGGGGAGTAGAAAGGAATATGCCTACTTCAATTCATACTCACAGTTATAATTACTGTGTATTTCCCTCCATCCCATTTTCTTATACTTATCCTTCTCTTCTTTACTCTGCCTTATCCTCAAGAGCCTGTTTTGCTTCCAATCACTGCCTCCTTTAAACTACTCTTCCTTCTCCTCTCCACCCCCACCCTTTTCTCTTAAACACTTTCTTTTCTATTTCCCTGTTGGCTAAGATAAATTTCTGTAACCAACTGTGTGTATGTGTGTGTGTGTGCGTGTGTGTGTGTGTGTGTGTGTGTGTGTGTGTGTGTTTACTATGCAACAGAGACAGCGAGATAGGCAGAGACAGACAGGCAGACTGATGAGACAGATATACAAACAGAAGTAGACACAAAGAAACAGAGATACAGAGGCAGACAGAGAGAGACAGAGATAGACACAGACACCAAGAGACAGATAGATACTGACAGAGAGAGAGAAAGAGAGAGAGAGAGAGAGCAGAAGACAGACAAAGACAGAGGTATAACTAGAAAAAGGAAGCAGAGAAAGAGAGAGAAAGAGAATGAGAGGGTCGAATATATAGACAGAGAGATGGAATGAGACAGAGAGGGAAGGGAGGGAAAGAGAAAGGATGTAGAGAGGGAAAGAAGTAGTAAGGAGAGAGGGAAAGAGATTAACAGTATTAGTGGAAAGATTGGCCTGGGCAAAAAGAAGAGAGATTGAAGACATAGAAAGTGTTCAGAACAGGAGAGGTTAGTAACACAGGTCCATCAGAAATGAAGGAACTCCTGTGCAATAATAAAGGCCCAGCTGAATTTACATGAAATGATGAACTTACATGAAATAATATTTGTAATCCAACTCAATAAACATTTACTGTGGATCTGCAGTGTTGCAGATGTGCTGGGCCATAGGAATGTAAAGGGTGATAAAAAGTTCTTGATTCTGAGCCAGAGGACTCAGCCCTGAATCCTGACTCTGCTGCTTACTATCAGAATAATGATGGATAAACTACTTCATATCCTTGTCCCTCAGTTTCCTCATCTACAAAATTAAAATAATACTGCCTCTAATACCTACATCATAGGCTTGTTTCGAAGACTGAATGATGTAAGACATTTTTATATCTTTTACTGTCATATTATTATAAGCTATTAGTGTTATTCATTCATTTATATTTTTCTTACCCTTGCTTGAAAGATGATTTCTAGAAGTCTTACTGTTTGAAATATAGTATGCTTTTCAAGTTTAGAAAAACCTCCAGCCATCTGGTAAATATATTAAGCAGCCCTGAGGCTAGGGACATATCAGATGCTGCCAGTAAGACTGAGGTCACAGTGCATCAGGCATAGCAGCTCACACTCATGCCTTGCTGGGCATACAACCCTGTAATGGTGAAGGACAGGGTTTATGGAAGGGAGATATCACTGCCAGATGACGGTAACAGGCCCTTCCGTCAGGTTTAAAGGATGTTCTCACATTAACAGAGATTTATACTAATTTTGACTTTGCCCAACTGGCCCAAACTCTATCATTACAGATCTTGAACAATGGGGCATGAGCAATATCCTAACCCTCACCCCCGTGAAAATTAGGCTAATATTTCCTTAAAAGGTATTGAGATCATCTTTGAGACTTGGTTGGTTCAGAGGACTCAGGTAGTAGTGCGGGCTACTGACATCAATCACTTCCTGGTTACCTGAGTATGAAATAGCCACAAAGAGCTCCAGGCATCTCATCAGAGATGATGCTTGGCTGGCAGAAAATGATACGCAGCTCAGGCCAGGGAGATCCACTCAAATGAATCAACTCAGAGTGTCTTCAGTGCTTAACCTTGTTGGATATCCCATCCTATTATGGCTAAGTAAATCTCCTTTTGTTAACTGTTGAATTATTTCCAAATGTTTCCTTTTGTTCTTATAGTGAACCTATAGTACCAGAGAAATGGCCTGAATAAGGCCCACCCAGAGTAAGCAGAAATAGATTTTCCAGTGAGATACTGCATTTGATTGCCTTCAATCAAGATTTTACTTTCCAAATCAAGCAACAACCGTTATTAAGCATATGTCAAGGGGAATAAAAAACCAAAAGTTTCTACCCTCAAGAACCCCAGATTTCTGTTTATTCATATGAATATATATTTATGTGTATCATATCCTGCTAATGATAATATATATTTACATAGCATTTAAAGGTTTACAAAGAACTTTACATATATTATCTCAATTTATCCTCACAACATCCTTGGGAGGTAAGCACCCCCTTTACAGATGAGGGAATTGAGACTTAGAGAGAATAAGTCACTTACCCAGGGTCATATAGCTGGTAAGTATCCAAGAGAGGATTTGAACTTAGGTATTCTTGACAGCATGTCTAGCACACTACTTGCTGTTCCTTGCTGCCTCCTAAATTACTATACCATAAACTCCATGAGGACAGGAATTAAGTTTTATCTAAGCTTTGTATTTTCCTCTGAATTAGGACAAAGCTCTGTGCTTAGCAGACACACAAAAAAATAAATATTTGTATAATATTGAGTTAAATTTAGTTGAATAGAATCAAAACCACGGATGTTTCCAAGGTCCTTAGCAGGGATTAATTTCTTTTCAGGGCTTAACAGGAATAGATGGAATTGGAGGTGAGGAGGGAGAAGTGGTGGTCCTCCTCTAGAGAGTGATAAAAGTTCAAGAAGCAAGAAAGAGACCCTAAAAAGGGAGATGGGGAAGAATCAAACATCAGCAACTAATTGCTCACAACCTTAATTAACATTTTTCCCACAAAAACCTGTGAAGTACAAGTATTGTTTTCCCTGTCTTTACAGATCAGGAAAATGGGCTTCAGAGATGAGTGTCCAGCCCATAGTCCCTCTGCTAGTAAGTGATGGAGCCTACATTTTAACCCAGCTTTTTTGATTCAAGCTCATGTTTCTTCTATTACACCAAACTTCATCTTCTCACCAAAACAAGTTTCATACTGTTTAGGTCTGCCCTTAGCCTGAGTCATTTCAGAATGATTTTTGGGTGGGTGGTATATGCTGTTGAGGGTAGATGGGGCTGGAAGGCAGTGTAACATGATAATGTAGAAGGGGTGGTGTGGTGTAGTGAGTGGAGTTTTTTAGTTGTTCCTACCTTTTCCCCTTATCCTATAACTCATTGCCTAGATGGGAAGTTGTATAATCGGTTTGATATTTCTGACCCTTTTTTTAAGCTCTGAGCCCCCAGCTAGAGGAATTACCCTGCACAAAAATCCTCCATGATAAATCTTTTTCTTTCTCTTCTCTGAGGATGCTCCTCTCTCAATTGTATCCGGGCAACTTCATTTCTAATAAATACACCCTGAGTATCAAATGTCTGTGGTAAACACTGTTTATAAAGATAAAGTACATGTTTAAAATAGAGACGTAAATACTCTTGCCCAGGGCTCAGAGAGAACGGTTTCAGGTTTCCATGAGGCAGTCTAAAGGGAGAAAGGAGATAAAGTATTATCACGTTGGGGTATGTAGTCTGGAGGTAGTGTGAAACATTATGAAGTAATGCAGCACCTCTCTTGACATCCCTTGTGCCTACTTGCTGAATCCTGTCCCTTTTCGTGGTGTCTGGAGCCTCTGCTAGAGATCTTACTCTGTTTCACATAGCTTTCTTTAGGCTTCCTTTTCTTTCCAACTCCATACTGGACTGACCTCCATCTTATTCAACCTGACTGAACTGATTTTTAAAGGTCATGTGGAGGTGTGACCAATCATTGCTCATCCTATCCCCTTCTAATGCACTCAAGGAACTTGTTAGCACCTCATAAGGGAATCAATATGACTGATTTTTTTTAAAGTTACCTTAATACCTCATTTTGGCCCCTTTTCAGGATTAGATCATGGGCTTTCACCTTTGGATACCAATTGAACTAAGGGACTAGACTTAGGCTCGTGTAAAGCTGTCCTGTCCCTTGCCCAAGGCAAACAGGAAGCCACTTTTTACTCAAGAAAATGTCACTGTCTAGTATATGAATGTAAGGATTGCTTTACTCTTTCATGATCTTTCACATATACAACAACTACATGGCCTGGAGTCTGGAAGACCTGAGCTCAAATGCTGCCTGACACTTACTACCTGTATAACCCTAGGCAAGTTACTTAACTTTTGTCTGCCTCAGTTTCTTCAACTGTAACATGGGAATAAAAATAATAGCACCTAACTCACAGGGTTATTGTGAGGAATAAATGAGATAAAATTTGTAAAGCATTTAGCACAGTGCCTGGCACATAGTAGGAACTTAATAAATGTTTGTTCCTTTCTTTTCCCTTTTCTGAGAATAGGCTTTCCAATCAGATAGTAAGAAAACAAAAATCATTCTAAGGGAGTTGAGTAACTCTGATATCATGAATTTTCTGAGTTCTTACTCATTTCCTGAGTCTGTGACCTCTTACCATCACCTACAAAAAAACTTAAAACAAACATTTTATGTGATTCAAAGTATCTCAGGAATAAGTTTTCTCCTAGTTTGTAGGAACATATTAAGTTAATCCACTAACCAAGAAGCATCTGACAAGCACTACGCAAAGCACCAGAGATGAAAATCCCAAATTGACTGTCCCTGACTTTGAGAGTTTACAGCATCCTGTCAGGACATATAATATTGGTACAGACAGGTAGATAAAAGTACATGCAAAGTAAATAGAAAGTAATTTTGGGATGGGATGCATTTACACTTGGAAGAATCAGGAAAGGCCTCTTGAAAGAGGTGGCTCTTAGTTGAGCCTTAAAGGGAGCTAAGGGTCCCAAGAGATAGATGTGAGGAAAGAGAATACCACAGGGGGCAGCCAATACAAAGCATGGAGGTGAGAAATTATGAAATTTCATGTGTGAAGTATAGCAAAGGGGGCAAATTTGCTTGAATTGTATGAAGAAGAGTGTGCACAGTGAGTCTGGAAAGGCATGCTGGAGTCAGTTATGAAAGGTTTTACATGCTAAGCAGAGGAATTTATAGAGGCAACAGGAAGCCACTGAAACTTCTTGAGCTGGGAGGTGACAGGGTTAGACCTGTGCTTTAGAATATCAGTTGGAGGATGATGTGCTTTAGAATATCGGTTGGAGGATGAATTGGAGAGGGCAAGAGGCTTGATGCATGGGGACCAGCTAAGAGGTTATTGTAAAAGTCCAGGTAAGAGGATAGCTATGATGTAAGTAGAGGGAAGGGAGGCATATGGGAGGTATAATTGTTAGGCTACATGGAATAGATAATGATCAAGGATGATTTCTAGGTTGCAAAATAGAGTGATTGGAAGGGTGATAGTTCCTTCCACAGAAATAAGGAAGAGGAGGGGAGGGTTTAATGGGAAAGATTCAGTTTTGGCATATTGGGTTGAGGTAGCCATTGAACACCCACAGAAACCTGGTTAGCAGGCAGCTGGAGATACAGGAGTGAAGCTCAAGAAAGAGGCGAGATCTAGATATGCAGATGTGGGCATTATTTTTTTTTTTGTCATAGCCGAACTCATGAGAACTGATAAGATCTTGGAGAAAAAGATTTAGAGAAGGTCCAGTCAGAGCCATGGTGTACACACCACACATAGGAGTAGGATTTGATTGATGATCCTGCAAAGAAGACAGAGAAAGGTCAGACAGGAAATCAGTGACAGAAGAATGTTACAAAAACCCAGGGAGGAAAGAGTATACTGAAGAATGATGTGGTCAGCAGTGCCAAGTGCTAACGAATGATCAAGAAGGTTGAACGCTAAGAAAAAGCCATTGGATATAGCAACAAAAAGATCATCATGACCTTTCAAAGAACAGTTTCCATATCTTAAGGGGCTGAGAGATGAATGGGAAGTGAAAAAAATGGAGACAACAAATTCAGGTAGATTTTTCTTTCTTTTTGGGAGGGGGTGTATTTTAATATATTCTTATTTAATTTTCTCTTTTTAAAGGTATTTTGTTGATGTACTTTGCTTTTGGATCTTCTTTGCTTCTTCATAACAAATTCAAGCCTCACTCTTCTCTTACCTAGTAAATTATCTCTTCTAACAAATAACTTTTGAGAGAGAGAGAGAGAGAGAGAGAGAGAGAGAGAGAGAGAGAGAGAGAGAGAGAGAGAGAGAGAGAGAGAGAGAGAGAGAGAGAGAGAGAGAGAAATAGTCCAATAAAATTAGCAAACGAAACTGTTTGAAGCCAGGTTTCTCTAGGAATTTGATTTTGAAGGGAAGAAGAGATACGGGACAAGAGTTTGAGAAGCAGCATGGTAAAATGAAGTTTTATTGTTGTAGTTGTCTTCATTATTGTTTTTTAAGGATAGGGAAGATCTTGGTATATTTGTAAGTAGGAGGAAAGGAGCCAGTGGATAAAGAGGGCTTGAAAATGAGGAAGAAAAGGGAATATCTCCTAGGAGATTGGAGTGGGTGGGATCCAGGGTGCTAGTAGGTAGAATGATGTTGGTAAAGAAAAAGATGACCTCATCTTCTAAGACTGGAACAAAGGAAGAGATTATAGAGAATGATGTGAGGTGATTAGAAGTAGGGGAATGGATGGGGAAAAGAAGAAGCTGTGGACCTATAGCCTCAAATGGGATTTGGAAAGAGATAAGTAATTTCTGACCAAAATCAATAATTTTTTTTTCATTCTGTGTCACTCAAGATGGAATAAAAACTTCAAATTTGCCAAGGTACATGGGTGGCAAAACTTAAGATAAAAGGAATGTTAAATTCTTTACTAATACTTTTTTATACTTAAAATTGGCACAATTTTAAAGATTTATCTTCTTTTCCCTTTCATCCTAGAGACTGAAACACTCAATTTGGAATTTAAAAGAAATTCCTTTAGGATTCATGAATAAGAATGAGTTATGGTTTGTTACAGCCTAGTGCGCACACATTTGGTTTAGACCAAATGTGTCCCAATGCATGAAAATTTGAATAAAGTGGTGACTGAGGTGGCATAGCGGTGTCACAGGACTATTCCCTGCTTTGGGAGAAGGGTAAAGAAGGTCATCCCAAAGAGGAGGGATCCCATAGTGTTAATTAGTTCATTGGAATGTTTTCAGCATGCAGTTCCAACATGATAGGCATGTCGCCTGATCAAAGAGGTGAGGAAGTCCCTCAGCAAAATAATTTGAATAAAGAAGAGAACTGTAGGAAGAGCTGAATAAATGAAGTTATATGGTATCTGAAGGAGTGTGGTACAGTAGAAGAAGGACCACAGAAGACCTTGGTTCTAGTCTCAGTCATGCCACTGACTAGCTACGCAAGCTTGGGAAAATCACCTCTTTGTATCTGTTTTTTCTCTGAAAGAGATGGTTTAGAATTTAGAGGTTCTTAATCTGTGGTCTATGAACTTGATTTTTAAAATATTTTGAAAATTATATTTCAGTATAATTTGCTTCTTTTGTAACTTTGTGTGTTTTTTATGTATTTAAAAACATTATTCTGAGAAAAGGTCTATAGGCTTTGCCACACTACCAAAGCGCTCCATAGCAGACAAAAGGTTAAGGACCCGTGGTTCAGATGATCACTAAGGTTTCCTCCGGTTCTTCTAGTCTGTGGTTCTCCATGCATAGAAAGGGTGAGGTTTGCATGAACTACTCTGCTTTCCATTTCCCATTTAAAAAGGAATGTTTCTAATTTGAGGATTATTTTGTATTATTACTCAAATATTATGTTTGTTGAGCTTGTCATGGTGAAAAATTGCAGAAAATAGCAATCAAAATGTAAGCACTTTTTTATATAAAAGTTGTGATCTTCAGAAGAGAAGAAAATTTCAAAGAGCAAGTTCACTTGACCATGGGCCTGTTGGCCAAACCAAAGCAGGTAGTCCATTGAATTTGAGCCCTATCAGAAATTCTTTTCCCCTTTCAATTTGTCCTTCCCTCTCACTCATGCAAAACTTTACTTTCCATCATATTGCCTCTAGCTAAATTGAAAAAAAAACATTTCCTTCCTTCCTTCCTTCCTTCCTTCCTTCCTTCCTTCCTTCCTTCCTTCCTTCC
>CM053623.1:147259945-147288079 GCA_028646595.1 Phalanger gymnotis
GGACTATTTCCACTATAGAGTACTGCAGATACAGTGCACTCTCGCTTTTTCCAGCTGCTACCTATCCAGACTTCTAACTCACCTAGAGATGTTTAAATGAAAAGCTGGAGTTCAAGGTGCCTTTGGCAGACTCTTCCTTATTTGCCTCGGGAACATGTGCCAAAAGAGAGATAGCAGCTGGAATAAAGGAGTGGAAATGAGCATTAGCTTTTGTATGCTCAGGATTCAGATTTTGAAGAAGAAATTAATTTGAGAGTTTTATGTATATCAATTCATGCCCTGTGCACAGTCACTTTAAGCACAGTTTTAATAGCTTTGCTCAGGCATGGATGTCTTCAGAGAATATGAAAATGTTTTATTAGCAAAGGAAATATGCACTACACATGTCCCCTTTAAAAACAACCCCCTTAAACAAGTAGGAAGAGCTTAACTATTTCATCTATGCCAGAAGTATAAACTTAGAGCATATTTAATTAGCAGACTACAGTGGTGCTAAGCAATTGAGATAATAAGGTACTGGAAAAGCAAAAGAAAATGATTAAGGTATTTGTTGTCTGGATAGGATACAAGGATACTTCCAAATGAGTATTTCTCATGTGAGTTAATACAATTGTAAAGTGGCATTATTTCTTCCCTCCCCTCCCCTTTTTCTTCAAAATGCTCTTTGGATAAATGGTCCATGTACACTTGAAACAGGCAGATCTCTTTGAGTACACTTGTGTGGCCATGATCTCCAGTTACTTGTGTCTATGGAGTAGTAGCTCAAAGAGACGATCATAGGAAGAGTCAAAATGTATTTTGTCATAGGGATGATGGCTTCTTAAGGTGTCCCCTAAGGCCTTTTTTTGAATATCCATAAAAACCACTCTGCTATTGTCCCTCCATGTCTCCATAGTATAGCTTCTGCCCAGGCCCTTTGCTAAAATCTCTAATGAGTTTCCAAACTTACAGCATGCATAAAGAGACATTGCATTAGAGTCACAGTCAGATGACCTGCTTCAAATCCCAGCTCTTGCCATTTGCTACCAGAATGACCATAGGCAAATCACTTAACCTCTCTGGAGCTTGAGTTTTCCCATCTGTGAAGTGAGATTGAACTAAATTACTTTTAAGGTCCCTTAAAGCTCCCAATTTATGATCTATGGGGAGACATATGAAAATGTTAATATGTACAGGAAGGGTGAATAGTCCACAAAGATTTCTCGTGGTTTGGGCAGCACACTGACTTTGGTAGCTAAAATCTTCCTTCAGAATAGATCATCCTCATTTTTTTTAATCCAGTGGAGGGAATAGAAGTTAGGCTTGTTACTTGACTACAGTTTCCAGGGCCCTAGTGGAGCTATGCTTTCAGGCATGAATCCAGGGAGCTGCCTACGCAGAGTTGGAAGGAGCTGGGGAGGCACAGATGGTAATCACGTGAAAAGGCACGGTCTGAACGAGTGGGCTCACTTACAAAGTCTGGAGATCTAGGCTGCTGTATTCCTCCTATCTCAGCCAGTGCCAAGTGCCGGCTGTTCCCTTTTTCTAAAGTCTTGTTTCATTTAATGCTCTTGAAGGAGGTGGTGGAGGAGGAGGAGGACTGTGCAAATCTTAACATCACAGGACTTTGAAAAGACAGTCACTATCTCGGCCTATTGCCAGATTTTAAAAATGTGACATTTTGCTGAGTGTAAGCTGTGTATCTGTTCCTTTTCTGTTGCCATTATTATAACTTCAATATTTTCAAAACACAACATCAAAATACCTCAAAGACAGACCAAAGCAGTTTGTTACTCATACAACATGATTTTTAAATTTATCAATATACAAAGGATTTCGAGCACAGAAACATTTCTCTTCTTTCACATGAGATTTTTTTTCTTTACTTACTTGGAGTTTTCTGATTGATTTGATTCTCCAGAAACAAACCCTTAAGCCAATGGGGGCCCAAATGGGGGAGCACCAAAAAAGGGATTCTAAAAGATATCAATAAGAAGAGGCATCAGGGCATTCACTGAGAACAAGGCTCAGAACTTGGAAGACCTGAGATCAAGTGCAGTTATCCCTTCCACATTGAAAGGGTTAGGGGCACAGTGCCCCTGAAATCTGGAAAATCTGTAAAATTTTTGGCCTTCTCTTTATACCAGAGAAGAAGTTTGATTTTCTTCTTTTTCTTTCATGGGGTGTTTATAGTACCTTATTGTAAAATTTGGGTTAAGTATTTGGTCATAGGTGCTGCGTCATCCGCTGATCTTCAAGTGTTGCCTGCGGCTTCTGCAAAACTCCCCCAGAATTCTCATTTAATTTTTTATGCTGACCTGCGATATATAAAAACCATGATGTGGAAAGTCATAATGTGGAAGGGATAATTGTACCACCTGGTGCATACTACCTATTTCACCCTGGGAAAGTCCCTTAAGCTCCTCTGAGAGCTGTAGGCAACCCTCTGAGATGACAAATTGTAGAGAAGGCATCAACCTATATTGGTAGAGGGAATTCCTCATGCAAGAACTCCCTTACCAATGAAATTTCAGGTCTAGCCCCTAATCTTCTTAAAGGGATGGTGAGAGAACATTTGAAAAGGAGTAGAGGAAGAGCCAGTTAAGGCTCTATCAAGTCATGCCAGACTGACCTCTGTTCCATTTCTGAGAGAATTACTAGATTGGCAAACCAAGGGAATGCTATAGTTATGGCTTATTTAGATTGTAGCAAAGTATTTTTCCTGTGAAGAAGATGGAAACATGGCCTAGAAAATAATATAAGTGGATTTGGAACTAACTGAATGACCAGACACAAAGAATAGTTATTTATAATTTACTGTCAACTTGAGAAGATGATCTGAGTATTTGTATCTGGCCTGTGGCAATTTAGCATTGTATTAATGATATTAGATAATAACAAAGATGGCATGTTTATCTAATCTGCCAATGACCAAAAGTTGGGAGGAGGGCTAACACAATGGATGACAGGGTAAGGATTCAGAAAGATCTTGACAGGCTGAGAACATAAGGCAGACTATAATAAGATAGAACTTAATAGTGATAAATGTAAAGTTTCGTGGAGTTGCATTCAAAAAACAACTTCACAAGTTTAGAATGGCAGGAGAGGATGGGAAGTATGACTAGACAGCAATTCATCTGAAAAGAATTGGGAGGATGTAGTGGAATACAAGCTCAATATTAGCCCATGTTGTGGTCTGGCCTCCAATCTTAATTTTCATGAAGAGAGGTGTAATGTTGAGAGCTCTTCCCTGGTCAACATATCTGCAGTATTGTGTTCAGTACTGGGTAACACATTTTAGCAGAGATATTGGTAAACTAGAAAATTTTCAGGGAATAGCAGAGTATAGTGAAGGGATTCATCATGCTCATGCCATATGAGGCTCACCTGAAAGAACTGGTGATGACTAGCCTGAGGAGGAGAGGTGTGGGGGTTTTTTTGGTGGGGGGGGGAGAATGAGGGAAGGAGGGACATGCTAGCTGGCTCTAGAGTTTAAGAGCTGTCATATTATAGAGTGATTAGATCTTTTTAGCTTCATCCCAGAGGACAGAACTAGGTGCAATGGATGGAAGCTGTGTGGGAACTGAGTGAATTCTGACTCCATCCTTTGACTCAATTCTGGAACCAGCTCAGATCTCTTTGCTTCTTTCCTTCCTTCCTTCCTTCCTTCCTTCCTTCCTTCCTTCCTTCCTTCCTTCCTTCCTTCCTTCCTTCCTTCCTGCTTTCCTTCCTTCCTTCCTTTTTCTTTTTCTTTCTCTTTTATGCAAAGCATTTCCATGTTAGTCATTTTGTACAAGAAGACTTGAATAAGAGAAAAAAACGAAAGAAAGAAAGTGAAAAATAGCATACTTCAGTCTGTATTAAAACAATATCAGTTCTTTCTCTGGAGGTGGATGGTATGCTTCGTTATGAGTCCTTTGGGATTTTCTTCATTTTCCTTTCTATTCAATTACGGGTCTAGTCCAATTTCCGTCTTGTGAGAAAACTTTATTCAGTTATGGGAATTGTGAGAAAACTTTATTTTTTGCAATGCTTGAATCTGGCCCTTAATAGCTGGGAAGCTGGATCACCTCTACCTGTTGCTCAGAGACTCCTAACTAAGAATGTAGGTTTTGTTGACCAAAAAACCCAGGCAGATTCAAAGATTGATGCAAGGAGTTTTCTCATAATTATGCAACCCAAGCAGCCCATTTGTCTTATCTAAAAACTGGCTTTGTACTGGTCAATCAATTATTGTTTCCATGTTCCTTTGATTGAATACAGATACTTGGGGGATCTGGACACCTCTTTTTATGATTTCAGGGAATTGCACCTGTTCACCGTCCCCCCTCCCAAATTGGAAAGTCCTTAATCTTTCTTCCAATTAGAAATCAGATTACCTAATTTTGTATCCTGGTTAATTGTTTTATTTTAATTGTTCTTATTTGATTGTTTTTAACACATAAAAATCTGTCTCACTCTGTAGTCAGGGTCTTTGGACTGACTGAGGAATCTGTTTATCCATTTATTATGCCTGTGCTAACAAATTGTATTGCTTGGATTGTTTCCTTGGTTATTCGATAACGGTTGGCAGGAAGCCATTTAGATGTCCCATAGTGGAAGAGACTGCCTTAGTGAGTCTTGATTCCTGCCCCTGCCCCACTCAAAGTTTCCAAACAAAGAGCTGTTTGGATAGGTTGTAGAGGGAGTTCCTTTTTCAGATTAAAGTTGAAATACACAGCCTTTGAGGTCTCTTCAAACTCTGAGAGTGTGATGACAGAATAATGTTATGACTCAGTTTCCTCTTTTGCAAATGTAAACAATAATCTTTTCCCTTTTCCTTTCAAGACTGTTGTGAAGGAAACATTTTTCAAAGCATAAAGTGCTACATAAATTTGAGTTGTTGTTCAGTTAACTGTGAAGATGCTTGGTGCAGTGTAGGTACAGTCTTAGTTGTTAAATTTCCATCTCTAGAAGACTATTCCGATTGTTTCTGATGTGTCTCTCTCTCTCTCTCTACCTCCCCCTGTCTCTTTCTCTCTCTCTCCCTCCTTCCCCTCCCACTCCAACCTTTCCCTATTACTTTTCTGTCTCAGCTCTATCTACACAATGTCAAAATATCTGGATGAAAAGTAAAAAAAAAGTAATTGTTATTAGCTAAAATAATCTAGATATTTGCACACATCTGGGAGATTGAATGAAATTTTATATTTCATCCAGACATTTGGCATTACATAGAAAGAGACTTCATTTTCACAATCATATTGGAATTATTTATTAGTCTTCCAAGTCACAAAAGATTTTGTGGGAGTTTTGCCATTTTGTAGCTGGCTAAGAATATTAACAAGAAAAGTATGTGGGGATTACTGAAGGAAAAACCTGAATGTGTCCTTTCATGCTAACATAAGTGTTACATAGGGAATGTTCTTCTGTATTTATGCCTCCTCACTCCTCATTTTTAGTGCCTTCCTGAAAATGATGACACTGTAGTAGTGGATTGAATTCAGTATTAAAAAGGGGTTTTGTACATGAAACTTACAGAATGTTAATACCACTTTGCACATAGTAGGTGCTCAATAAATGCTTCTTGGATGAATGAATGCCACTACGCAGTAATGACCACGTCACAGAAGCCTATCATTATTATAAGTGGGCTTGCATACGGATTTTAAAATATTGCCTAGATTCCTAAAAGTGACTGAATATAGAGGGTGTCTCAAAAGTCTTAATGCAATTTTAAGCTTAACTTTGGCAGCTTTGGTAGCTTAAAACTGCACTAAAACTTTTGGGACAGCCAGTACATAGGTAATAGGATTGCATATTAAGTATTTTATGAACATATTGGCATTCCTAATTCTCTAAGAGGATAGTTACCAAGACAGATAATTTTCAAATGCACTGGCAGTGCTAATATTTCTCATTGTAATTCCTTTCTATTTGTGTTTAAATACATATATATTTTTTAACCTGAGTTACAAATCTCTTTTCCTTGTAAAGCTTGGCTTTCAGGAAAAAATAGCCCTTTTTGGCCTCTTTGTTTATGAGTACAATTCATAGGAATACAAATAATGCCATGGTAATTACACCTAGGGTTAATTAAGTAGACCTCTGAACATTAAATTATAAGTAACAATTTACTAAAAAAAAATAGCTGTAACTATTTGCTTGATGCAATGGAAGGCAAGTTGTGATTATTAAAAATAACTTCTGGTGTGTTAAAGGTAATCCTATTGTCTCTTTTCAGTTTTCCAGGAGCTAGTTACCAGTAGAGGCCTTTAAATAAGCATATACCTACTTGATATGCAATTCATAGTAACTCAATTCACCAAACATTTGTGCTTACCAAGTAGAAGACAGACACCTACACTGATAAGGCTTTTGTCCTCTCGTTTCTTAGAATTACCTCAGTGGTTTATCGAGGTCTCTTACTGCCTGCCCTCCCTTCTGAGGCCCACCTTTGAATTTGTTTCACTACTGGATGACAGGAGATGAAAAACAAATGAATATATCTGTAGGGAACGGTGTAACACCTGCTCAAGCAGCTCTTGGCCCTTTGGGAAGCCAGGAAAAGAACACACTCCCGAGGGGAGAGTGCATATTGAGGGTATTTCTGGGATTTGGAGAGTGGGTCTCTTGGCAATGCTTTGTTTTGGGGCTTAGAATATCAATTTTTGTTGTCGTTCGGTTGTTTCAATCATGTCTGACTCTTTGTGACCCCATTTGGGATTTTCTTGGCAAAGATACTGGCAAAGTTTGTCATTTCCTTCTCCAGCTCATTTTACATATGAGGAAACTGAGGCAAACAGAGTTAAGTGACTTGCCCATGGTCATACAGCTACTAAATGTCTGAGGCCAAATTTGAATTCAGGAAGATGAATCTTCCTGATTTCATGCCCGGCACTCTATTCACTATGCCATCTAGCTGCCTAAGAGGTCTAAAGTTAATGAGTAAAATGACAGTTAGGGACTATATTCAGATTTCAATGATTGCTATTATCTTTCCCCAATGTGGATAATCAGGAATTGGCTTTATTGGGATAATATATTGAGCTATACTTTTGCAATCCTATAGTTTTCTAGATTTTTTTCCCATTAAAATTGTCTGTAATAGAAATAGTATTACTGAAATATATAAAAATATATTCATTGAGATCCTATGCACATTAATCAGTGCCAAAAAAATGTTGTCATTGTTACTGTTTTTAACTCTTAGGTCTTCAGGTTGCCTAGAATATTGCCACTGCTGTTTCTTCCTCCCACATTTAATGAAAAAAATTAGACTTTCTGCTGTTGGACTTCAGAAGTAGTTAAGGAACACAAGCGGACGCCCACATAAAAGACTTGGTATCTGTGTTTCCACATCATGAAACACGCCAGCAAGCACACTATGGCACAGAGCAAATTGAGAACCATCTGGATGAGTAGGAAGAGTTTGAAAGTGCTGGTGATGCTGGTACAGTCACTGACATCCTGGTAAACAAAGGCCCTGCTGAGTGGATCCGATGTGGGCATTTTGCACTGGCAGGAATCGAGGGTGTTTTTGCAGACCAGTTGTGTGAGCTGGGAGTAGTGATGGGCAGCAAAGGCCACTGCCAGCACACAGACGATCAGGCTTAGGGCACTCAGCAGAAAATAGAACAGCTGCAAGAGAGAAAATGGGAAAGATTTCCAGTTAGAGGGAACAATTCATCCTGTAGACAAAGCATGAAGCTCATTCTCTCCTCCCAGAAGTTCTTTGAGAGTAGGAACTCAGTTTCCTCATCTGTAAAATAAAAGGGGTGGACTTGTTGGCTACTCTGTTTGTTGTTCAATCTTTTTCATTTGTGTCTGATTCTTCATGACCCCATTTTGGGGGTTCTCTTGGCAAAGATACTGGGGTGGTTGGCCATCTCCTTCTCCAGCTCATTGTACAGGTGAGGAAACTGAGGCAAACAGCGTTGAGTGACTTGCCCAGAGTCACACAACTAGTGTCTGAGGCTGGATTTGAACTCATGAAGAGGAGTCTTCCTGAGTCCATGTCTCTGTCCACTGTGCCACCTAGCTGTCTGGCTATTCTATAGCCCTATTCTACCTCTAAATCTATAACTCTATGACACTCTGGTATCTCTGAAGTCATGGTCTTCCGTACACAACAACGCTTCAAAAGAAGCTAAGTGTAGATCTAATAGAATAACATAGGCAAAGTCCTTTGCAAACTTTAAAATGCTATATAAATGCTAGTTATTATTGTCTGTGACCTGGAGCACATCTGTATTTGCTTAACAGAGGCTGGAGTATTTCATGAATAGTGTTAATCTATGACAGGGCTGTTCATGTATGAATGCTGCAGTTGTTGTGATGGGCAAACATTAAACAAGCTGGCCACCCTTAAAGGCAGATATTGTCTCTTTTGGGGGAAGGGGGTAAAAGCATCCTTCCAACCTCAAGAACCTCAGATATTAAGGCTGAAACAAGACTAGGAAATACAGTAGTGGTTTCTGCAGGTCTAAGAGAGCTTCAGCCAAAAGCAATAGTAATGAGGCCACTAGCTCCACATCAGTGAAACTAGGTTTGGTTTAGTACATGGTTCTAGCAGACATGCTCAATTTATGTCTGCCCCAGCACCTCTGGGGCTTCATTCCAATAGAGTTCCCAATTCTGGGAGTACAAAAGATTAATGAGAAAGCATTGTACAACCACTAAAAATTTGAAAAACCATGAGCCTAGAGAGAAGAATGCTGGCCCTGGAATTGGAAAAAACAAAATAAAACAATTCAACTCTAGTTCTAGTTTTGGCACTGGAGGATTTTCAAATTTAAGGAGAAGCAGCAGCAATGGTGGGTGTAAGGAAATCCTATTCCTGCTAATTATACAAACTATGTCAGGGATGGGGAACCTGCATCTTCTAGGTCACATGTGGCCCTTCAGGTCTTCAAGTGTTGCCCTTTGACTGAATCCAACTAGGTTCTCAAGTGCAGCCCTTTGACTGAATGCTAAGTTGGATAGAGTCCAACTCTAACCCTAACTCTCCCACTCTAACCCAAATTTGGATTCAGTCAAAGGGCTGCACTCGAGGACCTAGAAGGTCACATGTGGCTGCAGGTTCCCCACCCCTGAACTATGTGATTTTGGGCAAATCATGCATACCTTTGGAGCCTTATTTTCTTCTTCTACAAAAGGAAGGGGTGGGATTTGAACTATTCGATATCTAGTGTCTAGTTCACTTCTAGACCTTATTATCTGAACCATTCTTTCACTTAGCCTGGGCCTAGCCTGGGGGCTCTACATCATGTCAAAAATTTTGATGAAAACTTTGACCAACTAGGTGGCAACAACAATAAACAACAATTTTTTTGTTGTTTTGAGGGTCGACTTATCTACTCTAACACTTTATTCACTTGTCCCACCTCCCTAATATCTAAATAAGTGATGCATTCTGGGATAGCATCTAGGAAGACTGAAACTTAAGTACAAGGGCAACTGAGATAGGCCATAATCCCCAGTTCCTCCTTTGTTTGTCCTGGTGGGTTTGTATTTGCATCTATATTAGTTCCTCTACTGGTTAGTGCCATCCATTAGCCACTCAGGTCACAGACCTGGGTATGTGGGTTTTGGGGAATAGGAGGGTGGGGATAGAGGAGGGACTGATATTTTCAGATTCTAGTTGGTGGTCTTAGTAGGACTGAAAAACACAGGACTTGGTGCATTCATCTGAGGCCAAAACTGAATATTTGAGGGCATCCTAATGCCCACAGAATCACCATCTCTATCATATTTAATTTTCAAAACATTTTGAGATTGTCATCTGCATACAGCCCAAGTTACCTGTTTCATAAAATAACCTGCTAAATATTCTTTTTGTTTCTTCAAGATGGAACAAAGACTATTTACACTATGGAGTCCTTGGAGATATATACTAGAGAAATAGAAAGTGGTTGACGCTAAGATGTTAAAAGGCAAAATATTACCTTTATGACATCAGGCTGAAAATATCAGGTTGCTCCAGCTCCATGAATTCTTGACACCAAGAATACAAATAATTATGCTGTCTACATGTGAGTATGAATATTGCCCGTATATTTCTCTGTAAAGCCAAGAGTGTTGATGGAAGTAGTAGCAATTAAGATTCAGATCTGATAACCAACTTCTCATCTTGTCTTCCTATGCTTCCTGGTGGGGCAAAAGGAATCATAGCTGGAACTGGAGCTATCACGGGGAGACTGACCACGTTGGCTGCCATCCCCACAGTGGCCTATAGCTACTTTCCAGTGGAGTTAGATAGGTGCCCCCTACCTGGCCTGGGCACCCTTCACTATTCAGGATTCTTAGAATCAGGGGTGTGAGATCAACAAGAAAGATAGTTAACTAAGGGCCCACTAGCTTCCAACCACTCCACAGCAGTTTATTCAGCTTTAGCCTTTTTCCCAATCACCATCCTCTGAATTCAGCCCTACCCTTCCACTTTACCCTCTCAGAAATGTACGATGTTGTAGTGCCGTGGAACTATCACTAGATTTAGATTCAGAGGTTCAAATGTCACACACTGTCACTGTGCCTGTGACCTTGAACAAGGTTGTGTACTTTTCTAGGCCTCAGTTTCCTCATCTGTAAAGTAAAAGGGTTGGAC
This sequence comes from Phalanger gymnotis, assembly GCA_028646595.1. NCBI lineage: Eukaryota > Metazoa > Chordata > Mammalia > Diprotodontia > Phalangeridae > Phalanger > Phalanger gymnotis. The sequence continues at coordinate 147,270,510 of CM053623.1, forward strand.
AAGGTAACCTCTATCTATATAGTCCTTATAGATTCTTTCCATCTTCTATGCTCACTGAAGCCAACATTTCTCCTGAAGATATTGTGTCTCTTGGAGCCTGTTCTAAGCCTAGCTGTTCCTTCTTTCACATTTGTTAAGATGAAAGGTTGGGAAGAGGAGCTGGCATGTTCCTCATTCCCCTTTTCACTTTCAGACCCTGCCTTTTCCATTAGCATTCAGCAACTACTTCTCTTCCTCTAAAGGTCATTCCATAATCCAACATATCCTTGTTGTGTGGATCACTCTTCTAACTCCCAACTAGTTCTGTAACTGGCTTATAGTCTTCTTCTGACTCCAACTACCACTCCCTTCAAATACCCTGGACTTTCAGTTCCTTGGCCTTCTCAACACCCTTGATCTCTATTTCCAGTCTACCTCAATCGCATACACAAGAGTAAAGTCTTAGGTAGTAACAAAACAAACAAATAAACAAAAACAAACAAAAATCCCTGAATTTGCCCCAGGTCCAGAATTTCTAAGTATGTCTCTGGCCATAACTGCCTCTTCTCAACCATTTTCATTTTCAACACTAGGTTGTAGCTTAAATAGCAAAAATTCTGCTTTTCCCTCCACTCCCCTGCCTTGGGCATAAGACCTCTTAAAATGTACATCTGGACCGTACCCTGTAGCAATTCATAATGATACTTATCCCTAGTGCCCAATCTGCAAGTAATTCAGGGTTTTTACACATATTTTTGTCTTATAATCATCCCAATATACATCTGTGTTAGGAAGGAAACAGACATGGTCTCCTTTTTTTAATGAAGACATTTTAACTGAGAGAGGTTAAGATTAAGTTCACAGAGTGTGCAGAAATAGCATCTGGTTCTCAACATCACTGCTCTACCCTCTGACCCACATTGTCTTTGTTTTGTTCAAGTGTTTATGATAAGTGAAGTAACCATACATATTTCATTTATGGAAGTGATATGAAATAATGTGGTTACGTAAAATCACTGATTGCTTAATTTGTACTAAATTTTCTCAATATGCAATGTGCTATAAAACCCTTAAAAACTAGTCTATTTATGTCCATGCATGTCACATATATTGAATCTAATTCTTATACATCATAATATGCACGCATTTAGGAGCCATGGGATCTCATTTTTTAAAATAAAAATATTTAGTTGATCAAAATAAGCCTGTGGCCTGTATTCCTTAATGCTGGAACATTTATCTCTTGGCTTGACAGCAACAAGCTTCTGGATTAAAATCTGCAGTTTTAAACCAAGCCTCTCGTTTTACCTACGCAACATGAGTAAACTATCAATAAAAGTGTTTGCAATGACCTTGGAAAGCCAGGCAAATATATCTTGATAAAATCCAAACTCAGGACATATTTGTCTTGCAACTGTTAAGAAACATCAGTCTTTCAATTCACATGTCAGCTTGGTTGGGGAGCGGGGAAGGGCTGAGGAGGGGATGTGGAGGGAAGAAGAGTAAGGCCTATTGGAGATTCGGAGAATAGTGGCCGCTCCCTTCCCTCCTGCTGCTATAAATGAATCTTAGAATGTACGTCTCTGTTATAGAAGCCACAGCTCCCCCTGAATTTAATTAGACCCTGACTGCAGCTTTACAATGAGGGTGACTTCAGGATAAGGGTGGTACTATTTAAATTTAATTATCCCCCACTCTGGCTGGGATAGTAAAGGGACTTCCTCTAAAGCATAACTGAGGATTCAGCTTCATCCAGTGCAAAGCTACTAAAATATCTCCCAAATGTGGGCACAAGGTAATTTGCTCATAAATACCCTCCTGAGGAATTTGCCGGGAATGTATCTGCAAGCCACATGAAAATGGATGCATTTTTTTAAAACCAAGGAGAGAGTCCAGAGAGAATGAGGCCTGGAAACTCCAGGCAGGCCTGACATCAGCAGACAAATCCCATGACAGCCCTAGAGGCAGCTTGGCAAAGGGCAATCCTGGTGGTGGTGTGGAAAGGCTGCCAAGGAGCCAAAATGTACCATAGAAAAGACCTTTTTTCCTCCAAAATTTGAGAGGAGGGAAGTCCAAGGACAATCACAAAAACAAAAAGAAAATGAAAAGAGTGGAGTGGGGAGAGGAAAATGATAAATTCCAATTGAATGGCACAAGCAGTCCCCAACCCCAAAGAATGACTATTTGGAAGGGAAGAGAAGAAAAATATTCAAACTATTCAAGACCATTTTGCTTTGCCTGTGACATTACAGATATCAGATATCTTGGGAAGAAAGATGCCCTTTGTTACCTACATCCTCTATACCATAGGAGTGCAGGCACAAAAGAAGCTATCTGGGATTTGCTGGACTTCTTCGGACTTGGGGGTTCCTCTATTTTCTTTTAAATCTAAAGCTAATACAATGTACATTTTAGACAACTGGCAAGGAGTGTCACTAAAAGTCACATTGAGGAGTGGAGAAATGTAGCCTCAGTATTTGTCAATGCCTGTCACAAGAGAAAAATGTGAGCTAATGAGCTCTTCCTAGTGTGGAATTCTCCACCTGGCTGACACTGGAGGACTTTCTCCACCCCACCCCACATCCCTCACTTCTTACTGTCAAATACTGCACAAATGTCAGGATGGTTTTTGGGGGCCCTGATAGTGTTTCTATCCTTTCCCTGGGTCATGGTGATTAAAGTCCATTGTGAAACTAGCCAATCACATATGCCTTGGTGAAGTGGGCACCTGTAATTTGACAGGCTCACCTACTGAGTTGGCCTGCTGGTCCTCTGTACAAGGCATTTGTTGAAACTGATTTCAGTGCATTTCAATAAGCTACTCTGGGGTGGTGGTTCTCAAACTTTTCCATAGAAAAAAGGCCAAGGTCACCCACTGCATCCGGGGCCAGTTATCCTGATCTTGCCATTGGATCCAGACGGTTCTGGAGGAGACAATGAGGCTGGTGACTTTGCACAGCCCTTCCTCACTTAAATCCAATTCACTTGCATGTCATGGCATGGTCCTTTTCAAGAATGAAGGACATACAACAGCAGTATAACCCTTCATTTTAAACAAAACTTTGGTATAAACTATGTAAGTAAAAACCTCTGAAATGATTACTTTAATGCCTATTTAAAAAAAAAAACCACAAGATTTATTTAAAATAACAACAACAATGGGGTGCTTTAGGGTTCCTTGTAGACCATTTTGAGAAACACTACTCTAGTATATCTCATCTAGGGATCCATGTCAGCTTTTATGGTGAAGCAATTAAGGACCAGGGGCAGCTAGGTGGCATATCCAGGAGTCAGGAAGACTCCTCTTCCTGAGTTCAAATCTGGCCTCAGACATTTACTAGCTGTGTGACCATGGGCAAGTCACTTAACCTTGTTTGCCTTAGTTTCCTCATCTGTAAAATAAGCTGGAGAAGGAAACGGCAAACCTTTCCAGTATGTCTGCCAAGAAAACTCCAAATGGGGTCATAGAGAGTTGAACACAAGCTACAAACAACTAAACCAAAAAATAAGAACCAAAGTCTGCTGCTATAGTGTGGCTTGTAATCAAAAGACTGCTGGAATAAAAATCCAAAGATTTGGGTTTGAAACCTGGTTTATGATCTTGGACAAGTTATTTATCTCTGATGTGCCTCCATTTCCTCATCTGTAAAATGAAGGAGTTGAGCTAGCTATAAGCTACTATAAAATCTCTGTGGTGGGTGGAAATCTGAGGGGTAGATCATGGCAGAAACCAACAGATTCTTGACGTTTTTAGTGTCATAGACCTCTCTGGCTATCTGGTGAGCCTATGGACCTTTTCTTAGTGTAACATTTTTAAACAATTGAGGAAATGCTAAATTTAAGTTAGAGGTTAGTGAAAATAAAGATGTGGGGTTTTTTTCCATCTGAGTTCAGAAATCCCTGGCAATCTATCTACACCCTAAGCTAAAGAACCCTGGTATAAAGAGAAAATAAAATTTAAAAATCTAGGTATGACAATCCATTGTCTTTCATCTTCCATGATCAATTGTAATCTGTAATATTTTATTTTCTCAAATTCTCACATTTTCAAATTAGGCATTTATGATATTTTCTTGATTTAAAAAAATAGTATATTTATATCTGTTTTTCTTAGAGCAGAAGAATGAACAATATGAGAGGAGAGAAAACAACAGTACAAGAAACCTTTTTGTTCTCTGCTGCTAAAGGAGTGGAGGAAATGTAGGAGTCTGATTTCTCCTTACTTTGAATGCTATGTATCTGTCCTGTTAAGCCCTTTAAAAGGGTGTGTCTACATCACCCTTTGGAACAGATTCTACTATGCAATGGAAATGCCAAGGACTTGATTTTGCTCCAATCAAACACACTGTCCATAGCAGAGGAAAAATATACTCAGCTGATGAAAACACATCTAGTTGCCAAATCTTACATGTTCCTCTCCTCAATCCCTTTTAGAAAAAGCTACTGTAGATGTACCCAATATGCATTTTTATCTCTATGAGCCCTCTCATAAGAGGAGATTTGTGTAATTTTTCCATTTAATAAATATGTATGGAAAGGTATAGATACAGAAATATATATGTAGTATATATATGTGTATATGTATATACATACACATATACACACATATACACACACATATATATATACATACATACATACACACAAATATATATGTGGAAATACAGAACTCAACAAAGGTTTTTCATCAGCCCAGTGTTGTTGGACCAATGTTATAAAGCCTGCGAATTTCCAGGGTCCTCTTTTTCTTATTGGCACCTTTTGTTTTAACGTACATCACCTTCATTCCTGAATATATCTTTCCTCATATCCAGTGAGCTGTCCCTTGTCACAAAGCACTTATGTAGTTCCACAAAGCTAGACAACACATTAACCATATGTGACATTACGTGCAGTATTTCACACCCATAGTCCACTTTTGGGAAGAAAAAGGACATGAGCAGCTCTTTTAGTGAGACTAATTGTTTCAAATCATCCTAATTGCTGGGAATTACTAATAACTTTTTAATCCAGTCTGACATGGGCGAGGGGATGAGGTTTATTGTTGCTGTTTTATAGTTTTTGCTGTGGGTGTATTGACTGATTGATTGGCCTTAACCTGTGGGAGACTGGATCTAAATGTACCTGTACTCTCCCAAAACATTTCTTTAGCTGGCTGGCTGCTGGAAAATGCAATTTGTGGCAGGTCTTTTGTTGCATAGGAAGCCACTCATGTGTTTCCTTCTGAGCAATGTTATGAGAGAAAAAAATAACCATAACTTACTTTCATAGCAAACTGGATGCATGTCCGTTCATCCACTTGATAGGAGACACAGAGCATAAACAAGCCAAGATAGGACACCACACAAACCTGCGATGAAGTACATAGAAAAGGAACATTGTCAAGATAAGTCATGTATTCTAGTGATGTATGTCTGGATGTTTTTCACTATATAATGGAACTATGTGCCTCATTTAATGATTTGTACTTCTGCTTTTTACCTCAGCTTGACTTGGGACAACTGGTTTAGAAACAAAGTAAAATCAGCCTCAAAGGGGGAGGAGGTTGTACTGCACTTGGAGTCAGTAACCTCTGGGTTCAAATACTGTTTCAGACGTTAATTAGCTGTATGACCCTGGGAAAATGCCTTAACTTTTCTACGCCTCACTTTCCTCATTTATAAAATGAATGGATTAGCCACAGTGATCTTTGAGGTCCCTTTCAGCTCTACATCCATGATTTTGTGATATGCAAACATTCAGCAGTTCTTTCCATTGCACTTTGGAGACCTTTGAATTTACAAGGAAACTACATTTATCCGTGTGAGACTTTGGAAAGCTTCAAGAATCATAGCTGTCTTAATGATTGAATCCAGGACTTGAACCCAGGAATTCTTGGCTGTAAAGCCAACACTCTGTCTACTACACTGCACTTCACTTCTTTCTACCCTGCAAAAAAGCATTTATGAAAGCTAGTTTTATAATAGAAAAAAAATAAACAATGGAACTGCGTTCTGTGACAAATGAGCTACTAGAAGAAAGATTTTGGATGAATTGACTACAATCACGGAGCAAGTTATTCAGCATCTCAATTAATAATACCCAGAATTCCTCATGCCTGGGGCTATTTTCAAACCTAAACCATAATTTCTATTAGGTTAACAATTCTGTTAAAAAGCTTCCTAATGTACAAACAAATGTGACATTTTTAAGGGAATGCTCACTTCCTTTTCTTTCCCTTTATTACATTTTTTGCAGGGTGCGCTAACCTTTCAAATTAATGCACATGATCAGCTCCAAAAATGTGAGTTGAGCTTTCTACTAGCTCATGAATCCAAGTGCCACATGTTCTCTGTATCCCAAGATCTTTCCAGGGTTTTTGCATCATTAGTACTGGCTGCATGATTTAACAGTAATAGATACAATTTCCTGTAGAGGGGTCTACATTAAAATGTGATGGTGGAATGGATCAGAAAGCTCTGTATAGGAAACAAAGTGGTGAGATCTTGGACAGACAGCAATCCTTTAGCTGACTGAAAGATATGCAAGGTAATGATGCCCAAGTTATCTATGTTGATGATGAGCTAAGGTGTGGCCACCATTCACAAGTCATTTATGGATTTTTTTAGTGACTATTTTAAGGCTAAATCTGATGAGGTCTAAGGATTTACAGACACCATAGCACTGGAAGATATATACCTATTTGAGTTCATTTCAATGCTACCTAAAAGAGTATCTAAAGGATGATGAAAAACCCCTCAATCATATCACATAGGGGTTGGTGGAAGAACTGGGGACCCTTATCTTGGAGAGAAGCTTTGAGGGGATAAAATAGCCATCTTCAAATAATTGAAGGGTTGTTACATACAAGAACTATTTGACTTGTTCTCCTTGGCCCTGGAGGACATTACTAGGAATAGTGGATGGACAAGAGAAAGAGGAAAATTTTAGAAGATAATAGAGGAAAAAACTTATGAACTGTTACAGCTATACTGAAGTGAAATGGCCTGCTATTTCTGGGAAATAGCGGAGATCCCCTTTACTAAAAGTCTTCAAGCAAAAGCTGGTTGAGCACTTCATTATGTTGTGGGTGGTCTTCTTCAGGAATGGGTAAAACTGAATGGCTTCTAATGTTCCTTCCAATTGGAACATTCTACACTTTTGTGGCATCAGGCTCTTTTAAGGCATTTATTAGGAATGGCTACATTCCTAATGAAAATTCAGGTGTTTATACCTTGGCCATACAGTAGCATTCTCTCCCATAAAATAACTTTCTGCAGCCCAGAGTCTTCAATGCTGACACTGCCAAAAAATCAGAAACTTTATTTTGCCTTTGCCAGTTCACATTTTAATAATCAATATAATCGGCAGCACCTTACAGATCTGATTTTGTACCTCCGCTTGAACAAATCTTTCTATTACATAATCGTTTGTAGCTTTGTTTATAACTGATTTTCTTATCATTAAAAAGAAACTTTTTGTGAACATGTCTCTGCCTTCTACAACATTTCAAAGAAACTTACAGAGTAGGTCAAATTTTATTCTAGAAATGATGGTTATATAATGCATCTTACACTTACTGCCTTTTGAACTCAGTGTTTAACTCAGAAATCACGTAGAGTGGAAATTACACCTGAAAAATCTCTTAAATCACCCATGAAGTATCTTTAAACTGTTGTTGTTGCAAAGGGACTAAGAACTCCTTAGAAGCAATGTTTGTATTAGAGAGCAGACAGATCTGCAAACAATTGAATGCAAATTTTATTTTCACATTTTATGTAAGCTGTTGATCAATAGAGAGAAAACTGGGACTTTTACTTAAAAAAAGGAGAAAACAAAAATAGGTAAAGATTAAGAGGCATGAAAATTGAAGATGAGAGAGAAAATATACTTGCAAGGACTTCATACCTATGTGTGATGATATTAGAGAGTGATCACAGCCCCTCATAATGTGTGCTTCACCTGCTTTCCTGCTTCACCATGAGTCAAGAGAAAACACAAGGAAGTCAAAGAGAACACACCAGAGGCCAACTAGCTAACCTTCTAGCAATGCTAAAAAGGCAAAGTTAGACCAATTGATAGATCCACTAATTAAGGGCAATCAGTAACTCTAAAAAGAATGAAGACATTGTAGATATGAAGAGGAGATTCTAGAATCACACTATGTGTGAGGAGATGTTCTGACTCTGTAAATGAGGGAATGATAAATTTGCCTCTCCCAACTCATGCTCATTCTGTAGCATATGCATTTGAGGGGAAAGGCAAATGTTTTCTCTCTCTCTCTCTCTCTCTCTCTCTCTCTCTCTCTCTCTCTCTCTCTCTCTCCTCTCTCTCTCATAATTGAATTCATACAAATCAAATATATAAAAATATGATGCTATTGTATTACACATGTTGACCCATGCAAAAATCATGAAATTTAGTAACTTTTTCTGCCACCTCAGATTCATTCTAGAATGAAGACAGTTTATTACCAATTTTCACCACCAGGAAACTCGTTATCATGGAGTCTGCTTCAGCTTTGCTACTCCCACTTCATCAATATCCTCAGTTGTTTCTGCCTTTCTGATTAGAGAACTGGAAGGTGATACAGAAAAGTCTCCTATAATCTCCCTTTAAAGAGGGCTCAAAATTCCAGGCATCTCTTCATTTGCCATCTGCTCCTCTACGTGGTTTCAACTCCATCATTATCTTCATTTTGCCCCATATGCTAGTCGGTACCCTCTGGCACTCCCCACACTTCTTTTGGACTTCTTTTTGTTTCAAATCATCCTTCATTCAATTATAAGCTCCTTGAAGACAACGACTGTCTTTCTATTCCTTATTTCTTATTTTCTTATACCCAGAACTTAACACAGTGCCAGATAGATAAGTAGGTACTTAAACATATATTGTATAGTATCATTCATTCATTAAACATTTATTATGTTTTCTATTGTGCTTCTATGAAACACTGTACTTGGAACTCAGTGAGATCAAAAGATATTTATGACTCGATTTGATCTTCTTGGAGTCATACTGTAGTAGAAATGTGCACAAATAAATATACAAAGTAGTGTGGAGTGTGATAAGTGAAAAGCAACAGGGAAGAGGCATTTCAGCTGAGTAAGATTTTAAGAAAACAGGTAGCGCAGGCAGTAGAATTCTAGGTATCAGGATATCATGAGCAAATGTTCAGAGATAGAAGAGAACAGGACAAGCTTGTGTAAGTGGTGAATTTGGCAGAATTCCAGGTGATAGGGTGTGATATAAGAGAAGTATGGAAAGCTAAGTTAGAACCAGATGAAAGAAGGCTTGTTAGTATAATCTAAGGAGTTTGGCCTTTATTTGGTTTGCCCTTGAGAGCCATTTAAGTTGGTTTTTTTTTGTTTTTGTTTTTTGTTTTTTTTTTGTAGAGGAGTAACATAATTGATGCTATGAATAAAGAAGATTACAATGATAGATTGGAGGGGAAAGTGGAGAAAGAAAGACCATAACAGTGCAGGTGAGAGATAATTAGCAATTAAAATAAGGTATTTGAGGAGGTAATGGAAATTAGGGAAGTGGTCACAGAGACAGTGAGGAGATAATCCATGAATTAAATTGAGGAACAATGAAAAAAGAGGAGTCAAAGATGACCGTGAGGTGTTTGGAGACTGAGAGAATAGTGCTGCCAATAATAAAATGAGGGAAGTCAGCAATAGCAGAAGGTTTGAGGCGGGGTGGGGAGGGGGAGAAGATAATGAGTCCACTTTGGTCTATTTTGAACTACAGTTCCTAGAAGAACATTTAGGTGAAGCTGTTCAGTAGGTAGAAGAAAGTGTTGGTCTGGAATTCAGGTGAGAGATGTGGGTTAGTGTGACATTCAAAAAGTTTGAGAAGTATAGTTTCTGGGTAATTAATAATTTTATTAATAATGCTAACATTTCATCAATAAAAAGGTCAGTGACACTCTCAAATGCCAAAGACAGGTTTGGGGGGAGAGTAGGAAGGGCTTGGAAGAAGGAGATATTCTAAAATACCAACCATGAAATAGTTCACTATGAGATCTATGCTGGGAAAGGAGGCAAATGAAGTCAGAAGAGTTTTAACATGCTATGATACTATACTGAAATGAATTCTCATTTCCCTGGTTCAAGCTGATAGTTGAAAATATTTAGGAGAGGTTAAATGACTATACATTTCAATGAAAACAAAGAGCAAATTGAGTTGGAGTGAAAGAATGAGGTGAGTGGAAGAATACACACTTTGTGGCTAAGAGAGAATTTTAAGGATTGATATTTTGGAGATAGAGATCTTCAAAGCGTTGGATCTGGCACACAGTAAATGCTTAATAAACACTTGCTGACTGTCTAGGTGGCTTAAATAAAGTTGAATTCAATGGTACTAGATGAGAGCATAAGGGACCTGGGATAACAAGGCGTTAGATGGGTCATTGAGGTAGATGTTGAAATTATCAATAATTATTTAGAAGATTGAGTGGAAAGAATGAATAGCTAGATATTGAAGTTATTAAGGAATTTGGAGGCATGAAGATCTTTAGACTGAACAATGGTAAAGATGGAGAAAGGGTGGTATGGGCAGATAATGAGGGATTTTTTTTTAAAAAGAGAGATTGTCAAATGATAAAGGTAAAGTAACAATCTGGGAGAGTCAGTGGGGAGCCAGGCTCATGCCAACACCTCCTCCTCTCATGAGTTGAGTGAGCGGACTGAGAAAAATAGCAACCTTCACTGGAGAGTTCAGAACCATTAGTGATAGTGCCACCAGGGGAAAGCCAAGTTTGATTTGATTTAGAGCCAGGAGGTGGAAGAAGAATTTGTGGAAAAGGTCAAGGATACAGACAAGTTTTCTTACAATAAAATGGATATTCCACAGGGCCCTATGGAAACCACTAGTAAAGAGGGAAGGCAGATAGAATTGACCGGAGATGGTTTAAGGCTGAGTTATACAGAGACAAGACTGAAACAATTGAACAATAACAAAATATAGAGACAATAGTAAAGGTAATAGGGAATGTGCTGGTTCCTTGGGTGGTCATTATAGGTCACAGAATTTATATGTAATAGTTGAGCTAATTATTTGAAATATTTGTTGCCTGGGCATTTTGGTGGAATCTGGAGATTTTGTAAAATTAGCAAGGCATACTATAGCACTACTTTATTATTGAACTCTTTATTTCTCCTACGTATAAGCATTTTTAGAGTAGTATTTATATTATCACCAATTTGGAAATGGGAATGTCTTTCTGGCCACAGAGAGGAAACCAGATTTCAGATGCCAGACTAAGCGTTTCATCTCCCAAGCTGGCAAGACACAAGAGCACCAGGAAGACATGGTCTCCTGACTTCCCAGGAGGGGAAGGAAAGAGTTTATTCTAGTCAGCAATGCTATCTGTCAAGCCTGCGTCCATCAGCTTTCCTAGAGTTTGGGTCAGTGTTCCTATTAGATATGGTGAGGTGAGGCCTTTGTTCTGGAAGCAGAACAAAGAAGTTATGTGATGCTTTCAAGGAATCATTGATCTGACCAGAAACCAGGACCTGGGTGCAAACAGTTGGTGTCGCAAAGCATGAAATTAAATAAGAAATATGTTGCATCAAGAAGCATATGACTGAAAAAACCTATACATATATATATGTGTGTATATGTATGTATGTGTATATATATATATATATAAAACTGAATTCATACATTAATAAGAAATTCAGTTTATAAGTGATGCCTGGTGCTTTTATATTTCTTAATGAAGAACACTATCTATATCAAACCCGTTCTATTTGATGAAGTTGATTAATACTATATTAATGGACCAAAAATGACTTGTTACTGATGTGGAAGTCATTTCTGAATCTGCTGTCAATGCATAGCCAGAGCGCTTGTTTCTTTTCAATTTTTTAAAAACTTCTTTTTATTTTTAAAATTAAATTATTTCTTTTTGTAATTAAAATTTTTATTTAAAAGAGTATGCAAAGAATCACATAATTTTTTATAGACTGATGATCAACTTTAATGTATATTATTAGTATTCTCAAAGAGGTCCTTATCTGATTACCCAAAAAGAAGCAAGATCATGTCAATCTTAACACTTTTGCTATACATAAAACCGCAAGAAGGAAGTTGTCACTAAATGGAAGGATCTTTCCCAAGAACTACTTGGAGAGTCAAATACAGGAATTGAAGAGATTGGTTTTTTTGTGTATCTGAGGGAACAAAAGAAACATCATTTCATGACATATTTATTCATCTCGTATCACAGTGCTCATGAAAAGAATTGGAAAAAAGATGACCATGAAAATGATTGACATTTATTTACCAAAATCTATTTCAAACTATGCAGAGGTAGAAAAAGCTTGTGAAGAGTACCATATGACTCTCCAAATTAAATCAATATACAATTAATACTTGATTATTTCAACTCAAAGGGGAATAGGTAAGGGTGACAAGAAATAATAGGGGAGAATATGATTCAGAAATAAGAAAAGACATTGGCCAATGACTTGTAGACTACACAGAAACTTCCCACTTCTATGTTTTTAAAGAAGGGAATCAGTAGATGCTGTAACTGACAAGCACTGAGTAACATCACAAAAATGAAGTTTATTATATTTTCCCACATGGGAAATAACTCATTACTAATTTAGGAGTTATCCATGAATCAGCTGTGCACCACTGACTTGTTAGAGTAAAGATCAAAATTAGAACAAAGTTAGTGGAAAGGATAAAAATTTTACACAAGGACACAAAGCTTAAATAATTCAATCATAATGTATTTAAGCAAGTTATTAATAACAAAAATTGGTAATGAAAGGAAGAAAAAATTGTTGTCAATCATAATAATATTATAATGATTTTTAAGTGATTTAAATTAATTGTCATAAAAGGAAGACCATAAAAATAACCTAGAAAGAACCTTAGTCAGAAAAGATTTCATTTATTTCATGCCTGGCTTAGAGAGATGAGAACCAAATACTGGTTTAGAGTACTTGTTTGTAAAAATCTTACAGAGAAGGATAATGGAAGATTATAAGCAATGCTACTATGTAAAAAAGCAGTGATGAGTAAAAATTGTTTAAAGAAGATTGGCAAGAGGCCTAAGTAAAATCATTCTAAAGGCAATTAAAGAGGAAAATGATAGGACAATAAACAAAAGAAAAATGGAAAAGATACGCAAACACTTTAAAATTGTTTTTATCATCATGGAAAATGGAACTGCATATGAAATTTAACATAACAGTCTCAGATTACTTAAGGAAAGATGGAGAAAGCAACTGGATTAGGTCAAGTGTATACTGAGAAGATGTGTACTACAGGTGACATTCGTGCTAGGACACTAAGGATCAATTCCCATCTTAACTTATAAAGAAGATGCTAAAGAAAAAATATGTGGGAAAAAATCTCAGAATTTATTTATACCCCGCAAAGGAAACCATCAGCCTCTATAGACCTATAAGCCTACTTTACCATGCATTTTAAAAATGAGGATCGTCTACACTCGCATTAAGAAATGAGGATATTTTAGGGAATATATAGACTTCCACAATATTTCATAGTAGACCACATCCTTATAGAAAACTGACTGAAAGAAAGGATACAAAAATCTTACTTATTGCTTAAATATTATTTTTAAAAAGTTATTGCTTCAGTAGAGCAAAAAGTTGTCTTAAATGTTTTGATGGGTGTTTCCCATCAATAAATCATAATCATTCAAAATTCATGGAAGGCTATAATAGAGATAAACTTGTTCACCGATGTTCTCATCAGAAATATCAGATGAGACATAAAACAGAAAGAGGCATAATACCCAAGAGTATTTGGTATCATGATGGAATAGATCCAATACAAAATCCAAGTTGAAGGAGCATTTTTTATGAATGATAGGTTCCTACAGATGCGCCTATTTACAAATGACGAAGTGCTGATTGCATCAGGACCATAAACATTGCAAAGCCTTCTGCAAGAGATCCATAACTTTTCAAAAGACTTTGGTTCAACCACCTATTCTGGACAAATCAAGTTGATGAAGAATGTCTTTTTGTCCAAATTATGATGTATAGTTTGATGGATGACCTATAGAGCTCATCAATCATTTTTATATCTCTAACTATACATGTGTATCTATATAATTTATACTTAGTATATAAATTTAGGTCAAATTCGCCAATTTGTTTTATTTATCCCTGAACTATTCAAGACCATTCAGAATGAAAATAGGTAATGGAAAGCCTATGGAATAGAAAAGAAGTCATACTACTGTAAGGGCAAGCAAAGTGGGATTTTTTGCTATTTTTTCTTTTGGAGTTAAGTTTCTGTAACACATTAAGTGCTTAAGGTAAGGTTAATTTAATTAAGTGCTGACCTCCAAGCTTCTCAGCATTAAAGCAATCAATGATTGAGTCTTGCCTTCAATTGATTCAAGACTCTTTGATTGGCAACAGTATGTATTGTATTGCTTGGAGGTAAAGAAAGGGAAGCAGAGTTGAAGGTGAAGAGAGAAGCAGAGCTGAGAGAGTGAGAAGCAAGGGTGAGCCAGGTAGGGGAACTTGCTTCTGAAGAGGCATAACAGGAAGAATGTTTGTGATGCCTGCTCTCTCTCTGTTGGTGTGTGTTAATTTCTCAGACAGAAGTCGTATCTGTTGGTCTTTATGAGTGAATTGAGATGATGGTGCTGGTAATGTGTGTAAATATTGTTGTAGCCCTGTTAAGCTTTCCTTTCCCAGAAAAAGAAACTTCAAGGAGAAGCCCCTGTCAGGCAGGAGCAGAAAGAACTTGGAGTGGAGCAGTCTTTGTGAGCTGAGACAAGGAGCAAGAGCAGAGAGCTGCCTGCGTGTTAATCCAGGCAAGGGCTGGTGGCCGTTGACCCATGAAGGAGGAACTGTGGGGTTTGGAAGTCAGCCTCGACTCAAGATAAAAGAAGACTTTACTTGGACACTCTGTATTGACTGAAGGGGCTGTAACTTGCTGTAACCTAGGGGTGGATGGTATTTGTATTTTCTGCTACCCCTGAAAGATGATATGTTGTGTTAGGGAATACCATGGCCTGGGACTCCCTGCTTGCATAAACAAATATTTTGGAGGAATGCTACTGAATGTGATTGATAGATGCTCTGTAGGTATTCCGAGAAATGCTATAAAACATACTGAATGATATGTTTTATTTAAGACTATATGGCCACCTTAGCAATAAGTTATTATGTTATGTTGTTGTGAATGTTATGATTTAGTTCACTGAACAATGTTTAGTTCTGAATAGAGAGTTCATTATACTATGCAATTAGACCTTTAAAATTAGCCACAGCAGCAGTCCTCAGGTATGTTGCTGTTGGTTGGCTTTACAACTACACCCACACACACACACACCCCCACCCCCCCCACACACACATACACACACACATACGTATATACAGCAGTGCTCTTTGCATCTTTCTAAGCATATAAATTAGAGAGAAAGGGAATGTCAGCATTCATTGGTAGGAGGAGTTTTCTCATCTGGTAGTTTCCTATGTATCAGTAAAAGCAAAGGTCTTTTTTCCATATCCCTTCTTATTAGAGATATACAGTATAAATAGACAATATGTTAGCCCCTAAATTAAACAAGAGGAAGGCATGTTGGATTGCCTTAAGGAAACTGTAAATTTGCTATAATATGACATCAAACTCCTCTTAGAAGCAAAACCCCAACTTTTTAGCACCACAATTCTTCCAGCATTGTTATATAGCTACAAACCATCTAACATAAAAATCTCCAAAGATCTGAAGATGAGCATTACATAAGAGTACCAGAGAGGTGCGTGTCGGTGATGAACAGGCTTCAATGTACAGCAAATGAGAAATTTAAAGAATGTCCACAAGGAAATTAAGGGGAAATAGAAGAGCTCGTTATGTGGCCGTGGTGAGGGATAGCAACTCCAGTGCTTAGATCCTAGCATACTGGGTATTGAATTGAACTTATAGAAGGACATGGACAAAAATCACACAGAATGAGTTGTGATCTGCATTATGGGAGGGAATAATCACATCAATGAATCAGAATGAATTTGTGTGTGTATTTAATAGTTCTAGTTTTCCACGACTCCGTACACATCACTCAGCTGGGACAACAAAGAGGGGCATTTAAGATCTACTTTTTGCCAACATATTTTTCTTGTCTCTGTTGTGCTCTGTCTCTGTCTCTGTCTCTGTCTCTGTCTCTCTCTCTCTCTCTCTCTCTCTCTCTCTCTCTCTCTCTCTCTGCCTGTTTCTGTCTTTGTCCCTCAGTGAGAAATACAGATTTAGTTAGAAAGTCCTGCCCTGCTCTTCCCTAGATATTGTATTTAGTTCTGGTTATACTGTCACACTCTATAGTGTGATAGTCTTTGTTTCTATTTCTTGGCCTATGCAGCTTACCCTCTCTCTCTATTGAGTATCACTATCCAAAAGACAATGTGGATGCCTAGCTACTGAGTCAGGAATATTCAGAACATGACCTCATCCATACTTTGTCTCTTTTCATTTAGTAATGCCCAAAGATATTCCTACTCTCAATGCCTTTTGTTGGTATTTACTTCTTTCCATTCCATTCCAATGCAATAAGCATTTATATTCTGGTGCCGTTACAAACATACAGCCTCCAATTTATTTGCTTTCTTCCTTTTTTTTTTGGTCGTCAAAACAGGAATCTCTGGGGAAAACAACCTTCTCCTGTCAAATATCTTTTAATGTTCCCTTTTCTTCTCCTGCCATTCCCCTTCCCTTATTTCCCCACTCTTTGAATACATATATCCCTAATGTGCATTTTCTTCTGGAAGTTTTATCATTGCTAATATTGTTCCTATGTTCTGGCTTTAAATTCTTTAATTCAGTAAACGTAGTTTGATTTTGTGACTATCACATTACATATTGAAAACCAACTGACCAAGAAGAGTAGGAACAGACCTATGTCTGTTTTGTTGGATGATAATTTTCTAAAATTTCTCTGAACTCTCATCCACTTAACTAGATTTCCATGGCAAATTTGGTATCCTTCACTAACAAATGACATATTAAATATTCTGTACTTTTTTAATGCAGTACAGTCACTGAGAGGGATATTTTGCATACATTGTTTGCTTGGGCTTTAGATAACATGCCGTAATATGTTTCATTGGTGCTTCGAAAACAAAATGGAACAAAAAAAACCTGAATTTAATGAGGTCTTCAAGATTCTTGTAGGAGTCAGGGAGGATAATTGAGTGTGACTTAAGCAGTTTTCTTGGGTTCTTATTGCCATCTTAGAGCCTTACAGTCTTGATGCTGTATTAAACCACTCTCCTGGCTGTGCCCAGAGCTATTATATATTATATACATTATGTTATGTTATGTTATATTTATTATATCATATCATATCATATATCATATCATATCATATCATATCATATCATATCATATCATATCATATCATATCATATTATATCATATTATATTATATCATATCATATCATATCATATTATATTATATTATATTGTATTGTATTGTATTGTATTGTATTGTATTGTATTGTATTGTATTGTATTGTATTATATTATATTATATTATATTATATTATATTATATTATATTATATTATATTATATTATATTATATTATATTATATTATATTATATTATATTATATTATAT
>CM053623.1:147288179-147335803 GCA_028646595.1 Phalanger gymnotis
AAGGAATTGCCTGGGCAGTGAAATTATTGCAGTTATAAAAGACATGAGGTGTATATGCATTTAGCTGGTACCCAAATTTGCCAGTTGGATGACAGCTTGGATTAGTGGTCTTAGCTCCAACAGCTTCACTAAATAGAAATTTACTCTTTTGTTTTGTGGATTTGAATCCTACTCATTTAAAATGGAAAAAAGAGAACCCTTTCTCTTTATTGCTCTTAGTGATGGGCCTAATACCAAAATACATAGACTCACCACAGTTAATTGATAGTTTGGGAGCTATCTATAATTTCTTGGGTGATCTAATGTATCATTTTGCCACATCTGATGACATCACTGTTGTGATCATCTCTGCCATTTTTCTGGTTTCCTATGGCTTTTACCTATTGGTTACACTCTGGAACTAATTAGAATAAGTCTTGACATGACAAATTTCCACAGGGTTAAAGTCAGGGATTTTATCCTCGACCCCCAAGTCTTATCTAAATTAAACATCATGAATTCCTTTAATTGACTCTGATATGATACAGTTTTGAATCCCTTCAGTATCCTGGCAACTTACCTGTGAAAGGTGGAACAGTTCTGTGTCACCTAGAACTGAAAACACTACTGCAATGACTAGGATGGAGTGCAATGGAACTATCACTTCCATTTTTCCAGACTCCAAATTTCTGTTAATGCCATCTAAGATCACATTAATTTTTTTCATTACTATGACTCACTGTTAATTCATATCAAGCTAGGAGGTCTTTTCACATGAAATGTTGTATAGCTATGCCTCTTCCATCTTGTACTTATACAATTTTTAAAAACCTAAGTGTAATTTTACATTTAGCCCTATTAAATGAAGAAAGGCAAGGTATAGCTATCTTTAAATAATGGCATTTTAAAAATGCTAATGAGACAACAAATAAAAGGGAAATGGTACACATATATCAATATTTCTATAACAAATTAGCTTCATTACCAATGACAGTGGAACCACCACATTTGTGGTCACTAATAAGGAAATACAAATGGTATTTCAAAAGATGGAGTCAAGGAGAATGACTGGACTAGACTAGAATAGGGCAAATTTGTGCAGGAGGTAACATAATCTCCAAAGCAGTAAATAATTTTATAACATACATGGAGGGTGGAGGGAAGATAATAAAAGAATATAGGGGAACCCTATAGATAATATAACTACTGATAAAAAGGCGATTAAGAGGACATCAAGAACAACCAACCCTTTGCCCATATTCATACAAAATCTTTGTAAGAATTAATTATACATATATCAAGAATATTTTTGATGAAAATATGAACAATATGCTATGGTAGATTGCATCCTTGCAATCACAGAGCTGACTGAAAGATCAGAAATTTTATATTCTTCCGTTTATTGTTTGTTGAGGGAAAGAAGAAGAAGAGAAGGAGGAGGAGGAAGAGGAGGAAGAGAAAGAGAAGAAGAAGAAGAAGAAGAAGAAGAAAAAGAAGAAGAAGAAGAAAGAAGAAGAAGAAGAAGATGACTTTGCATTTCCCAACTTCTTTTCAAATCAGCAGGCTGGGTCCAAAGAATGTTGGCCTTTCCACCTCCCACTGGTATTCTAGCAATATCCCCAGATTAGGCAATTGTCATGTCTGCATTGGGAGCCAGGGTCATCACACAGTTTCACCAGGCTTAAGGGGAACTCTGTGGATAGGACAAAAAAGATTTACAACAACCAGGAGCTGTGTCTTTTTGCAGCATGTGCTCTCTATACATGAGCCTACTCTTCCTGGGACTCTTTATGACTTCATGAGAGAGTGTGTCACAGCCCTGGGGAACATGCTTTAGACCAAATGTTCTTATTTTAGTAGCTTAGTAAATACCTCTTTCTAAAACTACTTAAGGCTGGCTGACTAATGATCCTCTAATCTGAGGGAGAAGTACACCAGTGGGGACCCAAGCTGATGGTATTAGAGAAAGGCATTCCCAACCCCTCTCTGGTATCCTCAGAATCCCGAGGGAAAGATGTAGTCTGACTCAGGGACCTGACTTCTCTGTAAGAGTGGCAGTTGGAACAAAGACCCTCAGAGCCTATACGGCTATACCATCTAGACAAGCACTTTTAAAAAAATCCAAGAATTACAGCACTATTTTTTTCTTGAATAAAAATCATTCTAAATTGCTTTATTATTTACTACTTAGGAAATGCAAATTGTGGTAGCCACACTGAGTCATGTATGTTTCTCTGATTAGATTCTTTAAATATTTCAAAGACAAGCATTTAATTTTTAAAAACTGATGCTCAATTTAAAATACCATCTTGGGGGCAGCTAGGTGGCACAGTGAATAGAGCACTGGCCCTGGAGTCAGGAGGACCTGAGTTCAAATCCAACCTCAGACACTTGACACATGTACTAGCTGTGTGACCTTGGGCAAGTCACTTAACCCCAATTGTCTTGCCTTCCCCCCTGCAAAAAAAAAACCATCTTACTGCTACAGATCCAAATATTAATATTAGAAAAACTGTGAGTTGTTTTGGCCCACTAATATTAATGAGCTACTCCAGATCTATGGAAAATGGATGCATGTAGTTATCTGAATGTTCCGTTTAGTCTCATTTCTGGGTTTCCTGTATCATCAGCTTACTCATGTCTCCCAAAATATGTCTATAACATTTCTATCCTTTACCCTCTTCTCTTTTTATTCTACAATTAAATTATCATTTCTATGGAAATGACTCTCAAATATCTATTCCAGTCTCAATCTCTCTTCTGAGAGCAAGTCCTACAACACTAACTTCTTACTGGACATACTGACCTAGGTGTCCCGTAAGTGTCTCAACGTGTTCCTAATGAGTACTATTCATCATCTTACCCCTAGACCCATATCTGCTGCAAACTTCCCTATTTCATTCAACATCACTTACATTTTTGTCAGTTACTCTTATTCACAACCTCAAAATCAACCTCAACTCCATCTTCTTTCACCTCCCACATTCAGTTAGCTGTCATGTCTTACCAGTTCCACTTCCATAACATCTCCCACATCTCTCTTCTCCTCTCTACTTACACATACACCTTCCTAGCTCAGACCTTTATCTCATCTCATCTGTTCTATTGCAATTGTCTCCTAACTAATATCTAGCCTTTTCTTATCTACTCTATCTTCTTCCCAGTTGCCAAAATAATCTCTCTAGGGCACAAATTCAAATGATGTCACTCCCTTGCTCAAAAATTGCTTCAAAAGCTTTGTTAGAGTAAAATACAAAGTTTTCAGCATTTTATTTGAGACTTTCCACAATATGATTCTATCCAGTCTTTCCAGCTTTGTTTTAGTATTGCTAATCCTCATGTACTTTGTGTTTCCACAAATTTCAGTCCCAAGACTCAGAAATCCACCTCCTTCTCTGAAAGTTCTTCCCCATCATCTTTGTTTTTTCAGAATCTCTATATTCCTTAAAGGCTTAGATCATCTATCACCCTTCTTCTGCAAAGCCTTCTCCAATCCTTTTAGTCAATGCCCTCTCCTTCCAAAAATTTCCTTGAATTTACGTACCAGCAAAAATACTATATGATTTTCTGTTCTCTACCTCAGTGTAAGCTCTCTGAAGGTAAGGGCCAGTTGCTTTTATCTTTGTATATTCAGCACAATGCCTAGGGGTGTGGAACCTGTGGCCTCAAGGCCACATGTGGCCCTCTAGGTCCTCAAGTCCAGCCTTTTGACTGAATCCAAACTTCATAAAGCAAATTCCCTTAATAAAAAGATTTGTTCTGTTAAACTTGGACTCATTCAAAGGGTCACACCCAAGGACCTAGAAGGCCACATGTGGCTTTGAGTCTGCAGGTTCCCCACCCCTGGTAGCACATAGTAGGTGATAAAATCAATTAAGGCAAGAAGTAGAATTTAAAAAGCGTTTTTTGACAAGTTGTTTATGGAAGAATTGATGTCAAAGAAATGAAATAACAAATGTATTTCTCTATTCATTAATGCCCTTCAGCCTTGAAATATGCTAATTAGGATTATGTTAAAAAAAATTTTTCTAATTGGCTTTCTGGATCTTTATTCAAAATTTTAACTGGTTTTCTAGTAAAACCCTACACATACTCCCACACACATCAGAATAATTGCTATTAATGTTCTTTCCTTAAATATTACATCAAAGAGGTTTTCAGGTGCTGAGTTTCAACCTGGCCAAATATCCTTGGTTATCCCTGATGCATCATAGGTACCAAATAATGGTAAAAATTGCTTTTGATCACCAAAAATGGATCACTAGTTGATGATCTCTTCACCAGAGCAACTCCTGAAGACAATCTACTAAACCCAGGAGAAGCTGTGATCTGTTTTAGTCGGGGGAGTATCCACAAATTCGAGATCATAGATCTCTTGAGATATTGAAGTAACAATAGGTTATACTTGTATGTTAATAAACAAGTTGCACTTTACAGTACCTTATATACAATTTCTGATTTGGTCTTCATGACAGCCCTGTAAGGTATATGGTATTAATATAAATATTCCCATTTTGAAGACTAGGAAACTGAAGACAAGAGAAGTTAGGTGATTTGAATAAGAATTTTAACCCATGTCCTCTGACTCTAGAGACAGTAATATATGCGTGGCACAGTATTAGAGATATAAAAATGAGGCTGATCTAAGTCTGGCTAAGGACAAGAAAAACATTGTTTTTAAACTATATTGGAGAAAAGAGAAAGATCAAAGAACAAAAAGGATTATTAGTTGGCGTGGTTGAGATGATAATAATGAGTAATGGAAAGAAAGGAAAACTATTCAACTTTTATTTTGCTTCAATTTGGACAAAGAAGAACAGTATAAATGGTTAATAGGGGGTTAAAACTCTATTATCTCTCGATCATCCCAATTAGAAGGTCATAAGATAGCATCTGGCTGCTCTTGATGGGTTCAAGTCAGCCGGTCCAGAAACAGTACCTCTCTGACTCCCGAAAGAAAAGGCAAGTGCTATTGTTAAACTACTGTCAATGATCTTTAAGACTGGAAATTTGGAGAGGGGCAGCATGGTACACTGGATAGCCTGACATTGAGAAAGACTTCACTGCTTGCTTAGGGATTCCTAGAGATTTGACCAAAAAAATAATCAGAACAATTAGTAACTTCACTAAAAAAGCAAGCCATAAAATAAAACCAAAAAATCATAAGCCTTTATGTTTATTACTAAGGAAACCCATCAGGAAAAAGATAGGAAAACAAGTTACATTAAAAAAAAACTGAGAATGCATAAAGATATTGCAAGACTTCACAGCTCTTCTCAATACATTTACTAATAATGACTACAGAAGAATCGATGGTGAAGAATGCCTCCTGCTTGTTAACAAAGAGATGGTGAACAATAGGTGAAGAATGAGGTATGCATTTTCAGAAATCACCAATTTACTGTTTTACTTAGCTTAATTATATTTATTTGTTACAAGGAAAGGCTTCCTGATGTAGCTATTGAAAAAAAGGTAGCTATTTTAAGAAAGAAGGAAAAGGAAAGAAAAGAAAGAAGGAAAGAGTATCAATAAAACATTTTGTAAAAGAAATGAAGCTAAATAATTGGAACAATATTCATTGTCCTTGGCTGGGCTGCACCAATATCAGAATACTACATAAATTAATTTACTACAAAAATCATAATACTACATTAATTAATTTACTACAAAAATCGTAATACTACATAAATTAATTTACTACAAAAATCATAACACTACACAAATTAATTTACTGCAAAAATCATAATACTACATAAATTAATTTACTACAAAAATCACAATACTACCTAAATTAATTCACTATAAAAATCATAATGCTACATAAATTAATGTACTACAAAAATCATAATATTACATAAATTAATTTACAACAAAAATCACAATACTCCTTAAATTAATTTACTACAAAAATTACAATACTACTTAAATTAATTTACTACAGAAATCATAATACTACATAAATTAATTTACAAATTTATCTAACTACCAAGGAGTTTCTTTATGGAGTTGGACAAAATAACTACAAAATATGTTTGGAAGAATATGTCAGGTATCTCAAAGGAAATAATGAGACTATATGAGAATAATGAAGCATTATCAGATCTCGATATATATAAAATGGAGTAAAAACAAAACTCTTTGCTACTGGTTTAAAAAACACATAGAAAAGTTGTCAGTGTGATAAATTAAGCAAGATCCAGAAACAATCAAACATATAGAGAGTCTGGTATAATGGAAAAAGTACTTAAGTTGGAGTCTGGAAGGCTTAGACTTGTGTATTATTAGCTATGTTCCATTTCCTTAATTATAAAATAGTGTTAATATACAAGTGAATGCATTGACAACAGTTTCCTTTAATTTTAGCAAAATACCTTGATATAAGGTAAAATATAAATGTAAGATTATTTATCATCATTGCTGTTGTTGTTATTTTGCTTGACCTGACCCCAGAGATTAGAATGAAGCGAAAGTTGCAAAGAGACAGATTTAGGTTTGGTATAAGGAAAAATGTAACAATTAGAGGTACCCAATAATGGAATGGGACACCTTGTTTATAAGAGAACTTTCATTCACTGCTGATCTTTAAACACTGGCTGGATACTTCCAAGGGGACTATCATTATTCAGGTGCAGGTTAGACTAGATATCATCTACAGTTCCTTCCAACTCCAATTATAAATGTTCTTACTCATATTATATGTTTTATATTTATTGTATTATATTGTTGCATTACATTGTTTTATATAATATAATAATAGTAAATAATAACACATTTATAGCACTTTAATGTTTACAAAACACTCTCCTTACAACTTTCTACTACCATCTTTCTATGCTGATCTAGGTGTTTGGTATAGTTAGAACCTACTTTTTATGACTCAAATTGTTAGATTTTTATCATGGGTGGAAAAGTTGTTTTCAATGTGGCTTTATAATTTGCATTGCTGTGTAGCTTAGCCAAATCTGTTGCAAAAGCACAGAAATAAATGGCAATAAAAAGTGCCAGTTAAGTGATTGTTCTGCTTCTCAGAACACATTGTGCTTTGGAGATACCCACTTGCATCTTTACAAGTTACTTTTAAAAGACATTTAGAAATGCTATCCCAATGACAAAGAGAGAAATAAATTGAAATTTAGGAGTCAAACTGACAAAAGTATGAGGGACATTTGAACATCTCAAACTGTATATCTTGCTATTGCTTTCCATGATGTTTCTAGAAAAGCAATAGGAAATAAATGAACGTCCATAAGAATTATGACAACAAAGATTTTCCTAAGTAATATGAAAAAACACAATGAAAATTATTCAGAAAACCAAAAAATTATTGTAAACTGACATCCCACAACTGAGTGTTTCATTAATATATTTACAAAAGCCTTTAAAACAAAAAAATCATACTGTTAACCTTTGTGTCTTCATGGGGGTGATTTAGATACAGTCTCTTTGGTTATAGTATCAATTTGGGATTTTAATATAATCTAATTTTATCTATCTGTGATGACCTCCACACTGATGTTGGCTTACTATTTTAGAGAAATTACTGTAAATTCTGCAATGCAATCCATAGAAGTCTTTTTAAGAATAGAATTTTGTAATACCGGTGTTATATATGGCTTTAACCATCAGGTGGCATTATTAGCCACTACCCTGATCCTATTCAAAAAGAAAGCTCATTTCCACTAATTCCACTCATTTCTTTCTATTCTCTTTGCAAAGTGCCTTGTATTTATTGTCATACTCGTCCTCCAAGTCTTCAAGATTGGGTGAGTCAACCCAAGAAATAAGATACCTCTTAAATGTGGAAACTAGATCAGTCTTCACTGAATATTTAAGCAAGATAATGTGTCTCAAGAGAGGGTGCTACAGTAGAGAGAGCCCCTGACTTATAGTTAGAAGATCTGGGCTTGAATCCCATGTCTTGCATTACTAGCTGTGTAACCCCAGGCAAGTCATTTTACCTACATGGGTCTTAGTTTCCTCATCTATAACATTAAACCAGATCAGTGGTTCACAAAGGCTGTACTGTGTCTCACTAGTATATAAACTAGTATATAAAGTATATAAAAAAGAGAAGTAAAACTTCTCCTCATATCCCAGGGCTTCCATATTCCTTAACCCCTATAACCAACTTCAGGTTACTGCCTGTTCTTCCTGGCTTGATGTTGAGAAGGTCCCAATAGGGACTCTATCCAAGTAGCTGACACTGCCTTTGCTTCCACTTTGAATATTGGGAAGAAAAGAAAGAAAATGTTTAGGGGAGAGAGAGCGAGGAGAGGCAGAGGACTGTCTTAGAAGCCTTCTTGGTCAGTAGCTTAAAATTTCAGTAAAATTCTGTGATGTGAAAGGGAAAAGAGCTTGGAAAACACAGAACTAGATAATCCCTCAGGTGCCTTGTCAGTTCAACATTCTGTAATGGTGAGACAGGTTGGCCTAGTAGACCGAGTGTAAAGTCAGAAGCTTTAACACTAGTTTTTAGATTCACATGCTCTGACATTGGGAAAATCAGTTAATTTCTGGCCTTATTTTACTGATCTCCTAAATATACTAATGAATATTTACCACTTTATCTTAGCATTATTGTGATTTTTCTGATAATCAATCATAAATCTCCATGAAGGAATAAATATTAGATATATCAAACACTGTTGGAAAAATCATCAAAAGTGTAAAAATAATGAATATCTTGTTCTAGTGTTTTCTTATGAATTTACAATGGGCCAGAATTTTAACACGTGCATTGTAAACTTGTAGTTCATTTATGACATTTCTGTGGGTATTTCTTGCCTAAAAACTTGGAAAAAAACTAGTAAGAGTTAGCGAATTCTAGTTGCAGGGTATATTACATTGCTTAGGCTCAGTTGGATAGAACCTCAAACTAGGTCCAACTTCTCTCTTCATTGCAGAGGTTAATTAATGTCCATTCAAATATAACATCACAATATAACATAGTAAAGAAGTAAAGAAAGAATCATTCTGCTTTTTTTTTTCAAAATACCAATTTTGGTTTGTACCAAACACATCGCTAATTTTTAAAAACTAATTTCTTAAACTTTTTATGAGTTCAGTATTAAATAACAATAAAATCATACTAATATCTTTGCATTTGTGGAGTGCTTTGTGATTTTCAAGGCAGGTAAGTTACTATTGACAAAAAATCATGCATCTAGCCTGCTGTCTCCAACTTTCAGGGCAACATGGGTGGGTAAAACATTCTGATTTTTTGCGATGTATGTATGAGTATGTATGTTGGACATAGAAACATGTGAGCAATTAATGAATAACCGGATCTTTGGGTATTGAGGAGAAAGTTGTTGTCCAAGAGGAAACATTCACAAACCTCTATAATCCATCACTACCCTAGCTTTTCAGCCCTATCACAATTGATCAAACATTATGTATTCAATATATATGATAGGCATTTAGGAGAGAAAGTAAAAGAGAGATAGTGTGGCTTCAAGGAGCTGATATTCTATTGGGGGAGACATTATATTCACAGGCAAATTCGTAAAGGATATTTACAAAATAACCATGAAATTTTTAGGTGGGAGATAAAGAGACTAACAACTGAGTGAATCAAGAAAGGTTTCCAGAAAGGTTTCCTAAGGGAATTGAAGATGAGCCCTAAAGAAAGCTAGAAGTTCAAAGAGGTGGAGATGAAGGAGAGAATTTTAATAATTAAAGACAGCCCTCATGAAGGCACAGAAGTGAAAGATGTAATGCTATATGAGGAGAATAGTAAGATGGCCAGTTTGGCAAGACCATGGGGCACATGAGGGGAAATAATGTGTAATTAACCTGGAAAGGTAGGCTGGAGCCAGACTGTGAAGGATTCTAAATGCTACCTGTAGTAGTTTGTATATTATACTAGATGTGATAAGGCTTCACTGAAACTTCTTGAAAAGGGAAGTGACATAGTCAGGCCTATGCTTTAAGAATATCAATTTGGCATATGTCTTGAAGATGGGATACAGGTGAAATTCGGGCAGTCCATTTAGAAGGTAGGTATGACAGTCTAGACAAAAGATGATGAGAACCTGAACTAGCATGGTTATTGTGTGAGAGGGGTGAATGGGACATTTTCAAGAGATGTTGTAGACAGAATGAATAAAGCTTGGAAGCTGATTGGATGTGGGGCATGAGAATGGAAAGTCAAGTATGAATTGAAAAGGCTACTACAGGTCAGGGCAAATGGTAGGGTGCAAAGCTGGATGACAGGAAGAATGGTGGTCTCAACATTATTAAGGAAGTTAGAAGGAGGATTGTATTCAAGGGAAAAGATAGTAAGTTCAGTTTTGGACATGTTGAATCTGAGATACCTATAGGATATTCAAGTGGTGCTGTATAACAGGCAGTTAGAGATTTGAATGGTTGGAAAAGTAAGTAAGTATGTGTAAACTATGAATATAGAGAGCTCCTTGTAAGAGTCTGCATATGAAATGAAGGAGATATAGGAAGTTAGTTGGGGGTAGGATAGTTAAGGATTTTTAAGACTGGGAGAGATCTGAATGCATTTGGAGACAGCACAGAGAGGTTGAACGTTAGAGAGAGAGGGGGGGAGGGGTGAATCACAAAATAACCATGAAATTATTTCAGGTGTGGGCAAGAAGTTAGTGATTACAAAACTAATGATCAAAGAGGCGAACTATTGGAGTACACAGAAAAAGGGCGTGGCATTGGTAAGAGGAACAACCACTCAGGCCTCCAAGACTGGAATGAAGGAGAGAAAGGGGGCTGATGTTGAGGTGATTGAAGTATGCAGTTAGGAAGACAAAGAAACTTTCAAGGTGTGGCCTTAGTTTTATTTTGTTTCAGTTAAGGCTAGGTTCTCTGAAGTGAAAAATGGGGAGTAGTGGCATGAGTAAAGAAGAGAAGACTTAGAACAGATGCTGTAGATTTAGAGAGTGTGACAGTCACAGAAGACACAAGTATTGGCAGGTGGTTATGAGGTTCCAGTTGAGAATGGATTGTGTAGTGGACCCAGTCAGCAAGATTCCATAGCTTCTTCCATCAGAATTCAGCAACAAAGTTGCAAATAGTGGGAGTGATCCAGAGCTGAGATTTTGAAAGAGTAAGTGGACATAGGACAACGGACCAAGGGATTCAAGAGTAGAGGACAATGTGAAGTTGCAGTAGTTAACTATTAGAGCAAGATTTTAAGAGGAAAGTGAAGCTTGAGTAGGAGTGATGGTCTAAGAAAACTGAGAGGGATGAAGTAACTGGGGATTGTGAAGAGGATGAAAAAATGGATTTAGGAGCAGTGTGGAGATAGGACAGGAGATTATAGTTTCATAGTTATGACCTGTGGAAGTAGAACATTTTATAACTGATAATATCAAGTGTATGACCAGTCCCTTATGTGGCTGAGGTGGAGCAAAAATGCAGATCGTGGGAGTTAAGATTGATTAACTAGGACACAAAAATGTATGAGGGGATCACCTGAAAATTAAAGCTTCCAAATAAAAGGTCAGGGTTTGGGGTAGGGAGGAATACTGTGAGCAACATACTGTGAGCGAGATGCTGAATTACTTGAGAAGGAGAAAGAATGAATGAAGGATCTCCAGGATTCTTCTCTCCAGGTAAGAGACCTAGGATCTAATAGGATAATAAATCTGAATGGAGTGAACCTTAAAGGAGGATTAGTCATTGAATGTGCATGGTAGGGGAAACCCCTCCTAAACCTAAGAGCAACAGTGGAAGGTACATCTGTTATGGGAAGGGTGACCTTGCATGCAGTGTTTTCTGGGGGAAGATAGTTTCCCTTAATTGCGAGAAAACAGAAAAAATGTGAGAAGTCTAATATAAAGGGCAGTTAAAGACAATAAAATGGTGGTACCACATGGAATAATGGAAGGAGAGGGTAGAGTGTGGGATAGAGACATAGTATCTGTAGGTTTGACATAGATGGGTATAAGGGAAAGGAGCAAGGTAGCCAAGGAAGAAACTTTATATCCTGCTCCCCCTTGTTTTCATGACAATATGGACTTGATATCCTGATTTTTATGACATCTATATATTGGACAGAGGGACAGAAGGATGAGGAGCAAATAACACTGAATTGGGACTTGGGTGGGGAGGAGTTTGGAGGTCTTTGGTACATGATCCAGAACCACCCCAGCTTTCCAGCCTTCTCTAACATTATTCTAGTCCATATACTGTAAATCCCAGTCAAACTGGAGACCTTTGTATATGCTTTGAGTTTTGCTCATCATGTTCCATATTCTGGGAATGCCTTTCCCCCTTCCCTTTGCTGAATTCCTACTCATACTTTAAAATTCAATTCATATGCCACCTCTTTAACAAAGAATTGCTCACTCCTCCCCATCCTATCTCCACTCAGGCTTTATTTAACACTATATTTGTACCTCTCTTGTGTACTTACCATGGTTTGGATTGTTTTTAGCAGTAAGGTATAGTGGATAGAGAGCTGACCTTGGAACCCTGAAGAACTGAGTTTAAGTCCTGTCTCTGACACATACAAGCTGCATGACCTTGGATGGGTTTCACATCACCTCTCTGTGCACTAGGCAACTCTCTATAAGTTGCAAAGAAAGTGCCAACCTGCATTGATAAATGGAATTTACCTCACCTCATGAGCTCCCTATGCCAATAAAATAAGTTGTCATTCCTATGCCTACCCAGATCCTCCCACTAGACTACGAGCTCCGTAAGGTCAGGTACTGCCTTTTCTTTTGACTTCGTATCTAGATCCAAATCCTTATTTAGTATCTAGTATCACACCCAGAATATAGAACTGTCTTCTTCACACTTAATAAATGGCTATTGAATTTAATTAAATGATGAGAGTCAAGCCATTTACATAGTTTGATTATAAGAGCAATTTATATGGGGCTATATAAAACAACAAAATTATGATAATCAAATCTTAATTTTTCAAAATAACATTTCAGTTTATAAGCCACCTAAACCCTGAAAATCAGCTCCAAACTTTGTTAATGAAAAGAACAAGCCAACTTGAGAAGGTTTGGTATATGTCAACTCATAGACTTTTTGCCTCAGAGCTTGGCTGTGTAGGAAGGTGAGGGGAATGTGTAAAAATATATCAGAATGCCTAATCTATAAAATATAATGTTCTGATTCAAGGTTTTGGATTGGGGTTGGAAGAATGTTGTTTTTAGTTTATTTAAATCAGTTTGTCATCATCAAAGTATTTATGGATAACCCACTG
The DNA here is from genome assembly GCA_028646595.1 of Phalanger gymnotis. Taxonomy (NCBI): domain Eukaryota; kingdom Metazoa; phylum Chordata; class Mammalia; order Diprotodontia; family Phalangeridae; genus Phalanger; species Phalanger gymnotis. The sequence continues at coordinate 147,301,345 of CM053623.1, forward strand.
TGTGCGTGTCACTGGGTTAGGTGCTTTTCTCGTCTAGTGAGCTCTAACTAGATGTGATATTTTCTTTCCCTAAAGGAAGGTACCCACTCAACTGAAATGAGAAGGAAGGAAATACTATTCTGCCTTGGAAGAGAGCCTGACACAGCTTTACTGGCAGAGTTTGCTGTGAGATAAGGCCTCTCTGCCGACTCTAATGTGATATACCTGACAATCACAAAATGATGGGTGGGGTGGTTTTTTCTAGTAATACAACTAAAACTCTCTCACTAGTCAGGGTCTAGTTAGCACATTAGTCATTTTCCTTCTTTCCTTGTCACCTGTTATTATCTTTCACATAACAGAAAGGCTTCTTTTAGAATAAAGTATCTTAAAGTTCTTTAAACTGTTCATTACAATGAGTGCTGAATCAAACCCTTTAAAAACAGTACTTGAGTGCGATGTGACTGAAACAAGAATCCTGGCGGTCTTATATTCATTCATTCCTTCTCTTTCAACACTGCTCCATTGACAACCAAGTAGGAAAGTGCTTATTTCCAGGTTGATACAGTCCCCATGGATCTTCCACAAAAAAAGTGGGCAGGTTTATTTGTGAACAAGGTTACATCATCTTTGGTCCATTGGCTTGGAGTCTAGTGATCTTAGTGGCTTTTTGCCAGCCTACATGAAACTTAGCCCTAGAATACATTATCTTTTTTTAGGCTAATTATACTAGGAGAAGGGCAGATGCCCAGTTCTTGTGTCTCTAGCAATGTTTAGCTCAGAAAATAGCTGACCTAAATAAAAATGTTGCTAAAGCTGACATAGAAACATTACAGTAGCCCTGATATATGCACTCCAATTTACTTTTAAGAGCAGAATGCTTTCCTCCCTGTTATTTGTGGGGAACTGAGATTAAATAGTACAGAGAGATAGGAAATCAGACATTTTTTATTCAGTTCTCTCCTGCACCCTCACCCTCCAGTATTCCAAATTTGTTCAGAAATTGATGAAAAGAGAAAGGAGAAACCAGCCCACTATTTAGACGATTCATTTTATAGATGAAGATAATCTGTGTGGTACCAGAAGTGGAGAAATAACTTGGGGAAAGTTATAAAATAGAGGGAAAATGTAATATGCACAGAACAGTTGCCACAATGAAACATATTCGATGAAATTTTGAAGATTTTTACCCAGAGCCATTGCTTAGAATAACTAAGAGTAAAACTAAGAGTAACTTGGAATCATTACCAAAAAATGAAAATACTATGGCCATGGACCATAAACAAAGAAAACGAGAAGTGGATTCCACTGAACTTCAAAAAGCATTGTGGGTGAAGAGGTCACTGCCCTTCAGTGCATTGTCCACCCAGAGAAGAAAGGTTTATTATCCAACTGCCTAATGAGGATTCTGCAAGAAGCTCATTCAAAACAATGCTTGGTCATTAATGGTCTGATGTCAACATAGCAGGAGGTCTGCACTGGAATGTCCTAGAGATCTATTTGGACATGTGCTGTTTAAGATTTTTATCAATGACTTAGATAATATACTATAATGTCCCTTTATTAGATTTTAAAATGACACAAATCTGGGAGAGAAAATGAACACAGTGAATGACAGAATATGAATAGAGATGTTTATAAACTCCAAAACATCAACTACATAACTGTGAAATCATAGAATTATAAATCTAGATCTGGAAGGAACATCGGATTCAGGGGAGACACAGGTAAAAAGTAGTTTGTCTGAAAAGATCTGGGGATTTTAGTGGACTGCAAGCTCAATATAAGTCAATAGCATGAAATGGTGGCCCAAAAAAACTTTGGCTGCTTTAAGAGAGATACAGGGATAAGGAGGAAATAGACCATTTTTGTTGTTGCCTCATTGTTTTTCAGTCATGACTGATTCTTTATGATGCCATTTGAGATTTTCTTGGCAAAGAGACTAGAGTGGTTTGCCATTTCCTTCTCCAGCTCTTTTTACAGATAAGGAACTGAGGGAAGCAGGATTAAGTGACTTGCCCAGGGTCACACAGTTAGTGAGGGTCTGAGGCCAGATTTGGACTCACAAAGATGAGTCTCCCTGAGTCCAGGCCACCCTGTGCCATCTTGCTGCCCAGTCAGATCATACGTGGAGTATTTTGTTCAGTCCCGGCCATTACAGTTTAATGAAGACATTGTTTAGCCAGAAAGTGTTCAGGAGAGGGCAACTAAAGTGGTAAAGGTCCTTGAGTCCATGTCATGTGAGCATCAGTTGAAAGAAGTAGGAATATTTAGCCTAGGGAATTGAGGATGGGGCGGGAGGAAAGAAAACCTATAGCTGTGTTTAAATATTTGGATGGCTAACATGAGGAATTTAGGGATAGTCTTCTCTTGTTTAGCCCCAGATGGTAGAACTAGGAGCAATGGATGGAGGTTGTAAAGGGGCCAATTGGGACTTGATTTCAGGCAAAACTAATTTTCTGATAATTAGAGTTCTCTAGGAGTAGAATGGGCTGCCTTGGGAAGTAGTGGGCACTCTCCTCATTGGAAGGCTTCACACAGAGAGTAGTTGACTACATGTTGGTTATGTCATAGTAGAGATTCATTTCTGCATATGAGTGAGACTAGGAGGACACTTGTGTCCCTCTCAACTCTACAGTTCCATGGTTTGTGATTCAGCTATCCTTTCTCCTCTCCTAAGAAGTTGAGAAGACAGTTAACAGAATCTCTGAGGAAGAGATCTCAGAGGTCACCTCCTCAAACAAACCAGAACAATAATGACATCTACAACATCCACAATACCTCCAGCAAGGGACAACTCTCTCCTTCCAAAGGCAGCTGACTCATCTCCCTTTGGGATATGGTCATCACCAAACACAAATGGTATCATCACCATCCTTCTGCTTCACAATGTCCTTTCTAAACTGTGCTGTTCGGAACTATGCATAACCTTCCAGATGTGGTCTTGCCAAGGCAAAAACCATGCAATCCAAGCTGCAACTGACTTTAGTATAACCTTCACTTGAAAAGGATCCCCAAGGGCACCAATACACCTGAATTGTGGTCATCTAACCTTTGTGTAAAGACCTAAAGTGAAAGGAAAAACAAAGTTATCCATTCCACTTTTGCATAGTTCTAATTTTTAACTGGACATATGATTAATTTGGGCTAACATAGTGGATAAATAATTTAATGATATCATAGAAGTCTTAAAGATTTCATGCACCTGCCAATGTGCGTAAGCTACTATCGTTGTGTATCTTTTAAAAAATTAATGAAAAGCAACTACAGTGCTAGACTTGGAGTCAGATAGACCTGAGTTTGAATCCTACCTCAGACACTTGTGAGCTATATGAGTCTAGACTAGTCACTTAACCTGTCATATAGCCTCAATTTCTTCATCTATGGCAGGAGATGGCAACTGCACCTAAGCCACAGAGCTGTGATGTTTAAATGAGACAATATATTGAAGCACTTTGAAATTTTAAGCTATGACTGTCAGCTATTGTTACTATAGTTACTATGTATTATATACTGTTGTCACTATAATATAAATTTGATGAAACTATAATTGTAAATAGAATAAAGCATATTTTATTACTGATACAAATTCTGAACACTAACACTTCATTACTTTGATATGGGGCAGCAAGGTGGCACAGTGGATAAAGTGTCGAGCTTGGAGACAAGAAGACTTATCTGCAGACACCTACTGGCTGTGTGACCCTAAGCAAGTCACTTAATCATGTTTGCCTCAATTTTCTCATCTGTAAAATGAGTTGGAGAAGACCATAGTAAACCCTTCTAGTCAAGGAAACCCCAAATGAAGTCACAAAGAATCGGACACAACAGGAAAATGACTGAACAACAAACAATAACTTGATATATCAGCTTACTGGCTCAGTTTCCTAATTTTGAGAGAACAGGGGATTTTTAGCTTGCTTATGCCATTCACCAAGGTTTCTAATACTTTAATAAACATGCTGGAGAAAATAGCTTGGGGGAAAAATGATGTAGCTTCTATATTCATACCTTTTACAGAAAAGGCAAAATCAGTTATTTCCATGCATGTACGTGGACTCTTTCTCATATATCCTAAAACCAAGTATCATACTTCAAAATTAACCAGTGTGAGCCTCTGAGCCTCCTCTTTCAAGCATCTGACAGTAACCATTGCCAAGTTTAATCTCAGTCCCCAGAGAACTGAACCTTCTTCCAACCAGTTGAAACAGGGTGTGTCTCAGCAACAGACTTGGATATTTTATGTGCTATGAACCTTTACTTCTGATATTAAATTTTATTTAGAGAAAATCACGTTTTATGTGAAGATTAAGTCTGTGAAGGAACCTGGCTCTAACAACTGGTACTATTCACAATGAGAATTAACCAGTTAAGAGACATCTTGAAGTATCATTTTACAATGAACTCTTATGGCCAGGATTCCTTCGGTTTGCCAAGCACCACACCTAAAAATGAACTTCATTTCAGAACGAAATACCAGTTAGAGTTTAATTACTAGTCCATTTCTTTCTTGTAGCAATATAGAACCATGCATGTTGACCCCGATTTATCATATAGATCTCTTCAATGTTGATGCTAACCTTGAATTATATGACATAGCCAGATTGCAAATACTACTTTCAAAAAGCATCCAAAGGCAAAGAAACTAAGTCTAGAATCATGCCACTGAGTCTGGCCCCCTCACTTGACAGATGAGGAAATAGAGGCTTAGAAATTGCCTGGGACCACACAGCTAAGAAAGCATCTGAATCAGGATTTGAAGTCAGGTCTTCCTGATTCCAGTTCTGCTCTCTTTCCCCTGTACCATTGCACTGCCTATGTGATTATTTTCCTCAGACCAAATTTAAAATAGGCACAGTCCTGATAGCTCAAGGCACTGCTGGACCAAGGGAAATACAGGTTCTTGTTTTCACTGCAGAGGGAGAAAAAGTTGGCACCTATTTGACCCCCACTATTAATCCACAACAGCCTCAGAAGAGCTTAATTAGGAGAAAGCAAGATAGACTCAAAATATCTTTTTGCTTTCTTTTTTTCCCTGAAGTCACTTTTGAGAACACCCTACATTATACTGTCAATACTGCAAAATACCTGAGTTCATCCATGTGGGTATTTCTTCTACCAACTAGCTCTCAATGCAAACTCTCCACAGGTTAATAAAATTGTTTGTTTATGCATTGCTGTGACCTTAAAAATGGGGGTGGGGAAAGAGAGAAATATTTTTAAGTGCGTGTGCTAAGTGCTTTATTTTTTTTTAAAGAAATTCACCAACTGTTGGCCTACTTTTAGGTGACGAGCATCTCTGCACTTAGTTATGCTTGTCTTTGGATGTCAATCCATCCTAAATCATGTACTTGAATTTTTTGTAGCTAGGTAGGTCCTGCCGGAGTTTGGGCTCCACTAGCACAACCTTTGAGGACCCCAAATTCTCCTTTATATCACACTAAAGCGTCAGAGCAGAATTTTAGTGGAGATCTGCCCACTCTACAATTAGAAAACAAAAATTTCAGTATAACACAGTCAGGTTCTCTAAACATTACTGGAAATATCTTACAAAAAAAGGCCAAATTGGTTATCAAAATAATGGAGGTATATCAAAAGGGATATTTAAAACCATTTTCAATAAACTTAAAATACACTTAACTCTATTTCTCCAAAAACCATCATGTAACACATGATTTCTTCAATTGGAGCTATGAGGCAACACTGCAATGCATAAATAGGTTTACAATTAAGTTTGGGAGATACGGAGCATTTTGCCTTATTTTTGCTTAGCTCTCAATTCTTTGTATTAGTATTTTTAATATAAAAATTAAAATCCTATATAATAATCTCAAAAATTTTAAAGATCAATTCCTCTACTTAACCTCTCAAATGTCAGGTATCTGCACTAAAGCTAGGGAACTAGACCTGTGATTTAATTAGTAGAGAAAAATTCCTGGTAATGAAATTCTCTCCTGGTAATGAAATTAATACTTTTTCTATAAGTGATAGGCTTATAGAGTGGTCCAAATCACTGAGAGGTTAAGTAACATGATCAGGACCACACAACCTTTATGTGTCAAATAGATACTTGAACCTACATTTTCTTGGCTTCTTGCCTATATCTCTATCCTCTATGATACACTGCTTTAGTATAGGGTAAAAGTGAAGTGACTTGCCAAGGGTCACACAGCTAGCCTGAGGTCAAATTTGAACTCAGGTCCTCTGGACTCCAGGGTTGACACTGTATCCATTGCGCCACCTAGTTGCCCATATAATTTAGTATAAATTTTCACTAAATATACTTAAGGATTGGTCATCTACTTTGAATACCTTCTAATATATTCTCGTTAGCGACTAAAAAGCTTCATTCAATTGTACAGATAATTTTCTTTAAGGTGTTCCTCGCCATTTTCATTTGCTCATTGGACAGCTCCACCTTTCTTCTCTTCCCAATCTTGACCCTAGAGTTCACCATTTCAACTATACACTTTCCTCAATGCCTTATTTCCTTACCTGTTTATCCCATCACCATTCACGAGTAGCCAATCCTGAACTCTGGATCAACCTCTCCCCTACACTATCCTGAAAACTCCCCAAGAGCATGAACATTTCATTTTTGTCCTTGTATCCCTAGCGCTTAACCCTTAGTAGGCACTTAATAAATCTTTATTAATTATGTAAATGAGTAACTTGTTGATTCTCTGTTCCCACTCAAATGCTTCTGAGTACTACTGCAGGAAGTTACAACATCGTGTCTACTGGATCCACTAAAAATCAATGTTGTCTAATTTCAACTGGGCCCTTACCAGTGCATAGCAAAAATTGCATTCATCCTAGACTCTGTCACATTTTACAGAGCAATTGTTCCAAACTTTCTCTTCTCTTTTCAAGCCCCTGATGGCTACTCCATCTCTATTTCTTTCAGCAGCAGTCTTTACTTCCCATTTTGTTGTTGACTGGAGGATGCCCCCAGGATGCATTGGGAGACCCTGGTCTTTTTAGGCTAAGGTCTTTTCAGGTTCTCACTTTGAGTGAGGTAACATCCATTTAGTGAATAGGCCTCTTTAAGAAGTTAATCAAGGGATAGGTGGCACAGTGGATAGAGAGCACCACCCCTGGAATCAGGAGAACCTGAGTTTGAATCCAGCCTCAGACACTTAGTAGCAGTGTGACCCTGGACAGGTCACTTAACTGTGATTGCCTCCAATATGGAATATTGAAAATTAACTGGGTTTTTCCTTGAAAAAACCCAACTACTCAATTCTAATTGAAATGGTCCTACTTTACAGATAATATGGAGACTCTCTGTCTTAAATTCTCTCTCTCCTCAATACCTTCATTCAAAAAAAACATTTCTATCTTCATCGACCCATTACTTCACTGCTCCTGTCACCAAGAAAGGGAAGCTTTTCTTGCTAAGACCAGCCTTTTTTCTGGTGTCCTCAATCCTATCCCCTCTCATTTCCTTCAAGATATCCCTTCTCTCTCATCTTTACATTCCTCCATGAGTTCAGGTTTTCCTCTTCTGCTTTTCTTACCATATCATTAAAAACAACAACAAACCTTACTTGACCCTGCTACCTCTTCAAGCTATCAAGCTATTAGTTTCCTCTCTATCATTGCCAAACCTGGAAAAAAAAGAATCATCTTCCTTTGCTGCCTTAATTTCCTTACTACTCACTCACTTCTCATTCTTTTGCAATCTGGCTACTGTTTCAGCCTCTCTATTGAAACAGCTTTTTCAGAGGTTACCAACAATTTAACTGGTCAATATGATGGTCTTTTTTAAAAAAAAAAAAGGTGTTAGCCTCTATAACCTTGTTTAACATTATTGTGCACCCTTTCCTCCTGGACCCACTTGACTTCCATGATCCTGCACTCTCCTAGTTCTCCTAACTGTATAACTACTCCTCGCTATTCTTTGTTCTTTGTTCATCTCCTATCTCCTATGTGAGAGTGTTCTCTAGACCTTTGTCTTGGGCCCTATTCTGTTTTTTTTATATTCACTCTCTTGGGAAGACACCAAAGAAAGAGCTCTTGGGGAGCTCTCATCAACTTATATGGATTCACGTATGATCCCTATTTGGGTGATTCCTAAATCCAACCCTAAGCTCTATCCCGAACTTCAGAGTCACATTGTTAGCTGTTTGCTGCTTATCTCTTCCTAGATGTCCAACAGATGTCTTAAATTCAGCATGTCCAAAACAGTATTCGTTATCTTCCCTCAAAATCTGTCTTTCCTTGAAACTTCTCTAATTCTGACCAGGACGCCACAGTTCTCTCAGTCATGCATATGTACAACGTAGGGGCCATCCTTGACTTTTTAGAATAGGTTATTGACTTGCCAAAGGACCAACCTTCAACTTACATGCAATCCTTCCCTGTTTCTCTCACTCTTATTGACACTAGCCAAGTCACTTAGCCAAAAAATATAATTTATGCGACCCATCCTTAGCCAGATCATGTGGACTGCATAGATACTTGTTTTATGAATAAAAAGTATACCTTAAAAGTTGTATACATATTTAATTTTTAAATAATTTCAAATGAATTATGGCTGGTTGCTACTTAAAGTTATCCATGGTGATTCTTTTTATAAGGAAGTTAGTGATTCTTTAAGTTCAGATTTCACATATTTGGCTTTCCTTAAAGAAAGCTTTATCTGCCTCTGGAAATATAATATGTTGCTATATGAAAAAATTTATAACTCTTAACCAGACTTCCAAATTTTATAGACTTAGATAATAAGCTGAAGGAATGGCATAAAGAAGAAATAACATTGTTATTGTATGGTGTGGTTTTGGGAGGATGAAAAACTATTTCACCTTAGGCCTAAGGAATTTCTTTTTTTTCTCATGGAAGTTCACCATTTGGTGCAAAAGACTGGCATGCACTAAAAATCCATCACCATTCTTAGCCTGGGGCTAAGAAATATGAGTGTGCTCTGAAAATGATTTAATGTGGAGATACCAAAGAAAATACATCATTTTAAGTGATTATGAAAGGTAAATGGGCTTTTAACATATTTTTATGGGTCTAATTAGAAGTATTCACTCCTGACAGATGTGATAAGGACATATAACTAGGGAAGACTGATGATCTCTGGGATTTTTTTTCAGTTCTGTGATTCTATTTTAAAACACTAATAGGTTATTCTAGAAATCTTCTGAAGTACTAACGGCCCTATGCTAACTCTATCCTCAAACACTGAACTCTCAATTAGAATAAGAAGTGAACAGTTTCACAATTCTTGGAATTCCTACTTCTTTTGACTTTGGGTCACACTGTCATAAAAGAGAGCACAATCCAGATACACTTTTCTCCAACAAACTTCTGAATGGTGAGTGAATTTCAATGGGTACTCTGTTAGACCCAGCCACTTAATTTATTAATAATGTGAAATGCTGAGAAAACCTTGATTTTCTACGATTCTCTAATTGTACCAAGTTTATCTTCAAAAGGGCTTATCTCCTCTTTACATTGTCATCATAGTCTGAATCAGAATCCATGTGAATGAGTTTATACCCATAAAATGGATAGTGAATAAAGATGATCATACAAACGCTTTTAAAAATATGTTCTATCCCCTGCACAGCTGCTATTCTCTGGTGTTTTTTTTCTAGGTTCTGGTCTCTCAAAGGCATATTTTAGAAATTGTGAAGTCAAATGATTCCTGTTATCTCTGTGACAATATCTTACAAATTAGAAGTGCAGAATAGTTATATGTGTGGCTTCATCTAAAAATAGCCATTTACTATAACTGTTGGGAAAGCTTAACAATTATACATAATGCTCCTACATGCTATATTCTAATTTCACTTTACAGAGGTCTGATGTAGTCAGATTAATGATTGCACACTGAGTCCTCCAAAGACTGAAGTCAACTGAAGTGGAATAATTGAATGATACAAAGTTTGTGGGAGGCAGCATGTCACAGTGAAGGGAAGGTTAGTGTTAGAGTCAGAATGACCTGGGTTCAAGTCCTGTTTCTGAAACATACTGACTATGTGAGCACAAGTGAGTCATGTCATATCTCAGACACTCACTGAGACTATAAGGTATAACCGAATTGCTTATTTAAGCCACTGGAGGCTGTTTCCCACATATTGTTACAATCATACACCTGTATAGATATGTTTACAATCACACACCTGTATAGACATGGTCCATTGCAGAAATTCTATACAAAGATATCAATAAAGTTATGGTAACCCACTTGCAGCAAAAAAACAAAATGGATACATGAAAGCCAGAAGGTAAGACATAAGAAATCATAAACTGGGGCTTAGAAGCACCTTAAGCTGACAGGTCAAAAGTTTGAACTCTTGAGAATGATTTGGTTCTGTCTTAACTCCTTGAGTTTAGCTAACACTGGTCTGGTCTAGACCTGTATTCCCTAGAAATTTGGGCCAGCTCATTTTCCTAAGATGGTAGAGATGATTTGGATAGTTCTCTCCTAAATTCATTGTTGTACCATCTCAGGATAGTTTTAGGGAGTCGTAAACATAACCTCTGCTCTCAGATCACTACCTTGTTGTGGCAAAAGGGCTTGCATAGCTCAGAGGAACTATGAGCTACACCGTCCAGGGTTACCCAAGACAGACATGTCATAGCAGAGTGTTCTGACCAAAGATGACCCACTGGAGAAGGAAATGGCAAACCATTCCAGTATATTTGCCAAGAAAACTCCATGGACAGTGAAGGGCCTGGAATGCTATGGTATATGGAGTCACAAAGAATCAGACGTGACTGAACAACTGAAGACCAATAACAATACATAACCTGCTTGACATTCCCCCTCACATTTTAGCTAACAGTAAAATAAAGCCTGGCCTGAAAATAAAGTACGAGTAGTAGAGAGGACTAAACTAAAACATTTTTCTCTGATTCAGACTAATCTTAGGAATGGAGCAAGTCTAATGACTTCCATAGGACCAGCGACGAGGTGGCGCCACTTACAATTTATTTAGTAATAACTCACTCTCAGAGCCCTACTCCCAGGAAATGTATACTAATAACCTTCCATCCTTCTTCCTTCCTGGAAAGCCAGGAGTAGTGGCTGCATGGGTGTAAGGAAAAGTGAAGCCATGGTGGCAATGCTGCAAGGTCTGTTACAAGCATATTTGGGCTGAGGTAGCTATCAACATTACATCCCAGGGTCATGCTATATTTGTTGCCAAAATGCCTTCAAAGCAATCTTCTTCACCAGTTTCTGAGTATAACCAGTATAATATTCTGCTCAAAACACATTCTTTTGAAAGTATGCCATTTTAATCTAAAAGAATATCACTAGAGATGCACATTTTGAAAGAACCAAAGTTAAAAAATTATTTTTACCACATCTATTATAACTCCATGCAATTAATAGCTAAATAGGTGCTTTTGAAAATTATGATAATGTTGGTTAAGAAAATTGCCCAAATCCTATAATGCTCTAATGGGCATTTTAGAGAGTGTGACTTGATATTAGATATCTCTTCTAATTCTTTTTTCAGTTTTTGAGGACTGAGCTTTTTCAAGTAGTGCTGAAAAAAAAAGAGGCTGGAAATTGTGCCCTCAGATATTCTTCATCCATAGAATCATAGGACTTGAGACCTGAAAAGAACCTTAGAAATCATCTGATGCTATCTCCTCATTTTAAAATAAGGAAACTGAGGCTCATAGAGGTCGGATGAGCTGCTAAAGGTTACAAATTTAGGGACAGAACCAAGAGCAGAATTCACGCCTCTATTTGCAGTCTCTTGTATATTATTTTTAAATGCTTCAAAAATCCAATAGCAAAGACTTTTTACTTAGTATTTTGAATAAGTAATGAAGTTATTGGATCTACCATGCATATTGGTACAAAGTCTAATTTTTAAAAGTCACTTTACTTTAAAAACTTATTTTTTTAGGAACTATTGGCACACAAGTTGAATATTTATCAGTGGTAGCTAATTTAATAAAACTAACAGTTCATAAGTTCGAATCATCTTCAAAACAGTAATGATTTATATCATCTGAATCTTTAATGGTCTATACCTAACAGATCACTATTAGGGCTCTAAATGGGTCATACCTAACTGATTTGGCTTATTAAGACTTTTCAAATTTATTACACATAAAAATAAATTTATCCATTTAATATGAACTACTGGTAGATTGAAAAATGTGATTAGAAAGGACTACAAAGTTAGAAATGAAGACACAATTTAGTCATGCCAGGCATGTGCATTTAAGCAAGACGATATTCTATTAATGGCTGTGTAGTATTTAGCTCAATACACATGCATAACATACATACAAAGTCCCAAATATACTTCTGTCAGTAATTCCACCCAGGATTCATCCAAGAGGCTTTGGGTCCTCAATGAAATGTGGCTGTGTTCCTCTGAGCTACAGCATACTCTGGGTTGGGCTGACAATATTTTAAACAAGCTAACTTGATGCGACTTCATCTCAGGCTTGGGGCTTTTTAAAAATTGGATTGTTACCCACTGTGGAAGATCAGAGTACAGTCCTTCTCTGGACCTGCTTCTACTAAATGTACTTATTAGAATTGTTTTTGCCTCTGTGATCTGACTCCTTCACCCATTAGGGAGGGGAGAAAGGAGAACAACAAAAAAACCAACTTGCTGTAGCTGTTGAGAAGATTCAGTGTGAACAATCGATATGCCCCACTGGATGTCAGCTATAGGCACAGCTTCCCGACATTCTATTCTGGCATCTTGTTGACAGCCAGGGAAACCAGCCAGAGAGTGGACCCCCGGCAGCTCCCCACGAAAAAGTCAATCATGTTCTAACCACAAGGCAGGATGCGAGTTAGAATAGCTCAGATCTAGGGCAGCGGCGGGCATGCAAGTTTGGGTTAGTTAGTCTGCAATGTATCATGCAGGTTTGCATTCATGTTTGGCAAACGCACTTAGGGAAAACAGACTTTATGCTTACAATGATCCCAGCCCAAAATGGAGTTTCTCTGACTAGCAAGGAAGGGCTGATGCCTGCCATAACAAAGCCCACAGTTGTCACAGCGATGCCTAAGGCCAGCTGCAACAGGGCGAGCAGCAGTGGGAAACGGCAGCCACAGCAAGTCCGGGCTTCCTCCTCCCGGCACGCTTTGGGGTCCCCTTTGCCTTTCTTCGGCCCCGGGTCGTTCTTGGCCCCTGAGACGGTGCCCTGCTCCCCGGCGGGCGCCGTTGGCCCCTGACTCGGTTTGCCTTGGGAAGCGTTGGGGGCTGGTGGTTGCTCGTCCTGGCCCATGGCCGGTGGGTGGGTGGGCTGCGGGGCCCCCAAGAACTCACTGGGCTGGGCGCAGGCTGAGCCGCTCCCGGTATTTGAATCACGGAGGCTGAACAAATATGGAAAACATTTGGAGCCGACGGTGGGAGCCTCCAAATGCCACAGGGAGCCCGGAGGAGAGGGGGAATCGAGGGGGATAGCGAACTGCCAACGAGAGGGGACGCAGCGTCTGTGTGGGGCTGCAGGGAAACCCGAGCGGGCACACGCGCAGCAGCCAGCGTGGGGGTCCTGGGAGCCCCCGGGCAGGAACAGCGCGTGCTGCTTCTGACATGCAATAGTGGAGTGGGGGGTGTGTGTGTGTGTGCGTGTGTGTATGTGTGTGTGACAGAGAGAGAGAGAGAGAGAGAGAGAGAGAGAGAGAGAGAGAGAGAGAGAGAGAGAGAGAGAGAGAGAATCTGTTGCAACTGGAGACAGTGAGAGGTGCTTCCTTGTGAAGAGATTTCGGGCTTTTGGGGACAAGAGACCAAGAATGAGGAGTGTTAAAATCTTTGTAGTTCTCAAGTCAAGTCTTTCTAACTTGTTTGCCTTTACAGTGTTGTTATTATGTCTAAAGGGTTCTGCTTCTACTTACTTCACTTTCCATCAGTCGATCCATGCGCTTTTATTAAAGGCTCACCAAGTGCCAGGCATTGTGAAAAGCGTTGATGACACAAAGAAAGGCACAAGTTAAAAACAGCAACAAGAAACAACAACAACAACAACAACAACAAAAAAAAAATACCAACAAGGCCTCTGCCCTCAAAGTGCTCACATAATGGGGCAGACCATGCATATTTGGGGATCTAAGCATAATGGGGATGGGGAAGGTGAGAGAGAAAATAAATGCTTAATTGTAAAAAAAAAAATTAAAATATTGTAGGTCAGTTAATAGGTGGTTAATCCGAATCTGAATTTCTGGGAGTACGGAGAGAGGTTCAAGCAGTTTCCAGGGCTTTTGTTTTGGTTTTTAAAATGGGACAACTTCCGGTCCCTGGTATAGGGGAAAGAGCGCTTGCCCAAGAGGCAGACTTGAATTTTGGTCCCTGCCTTACCTCCAACTTGCTGGGTGACCTTGGGAAGCCAATACATTCCACCGGGCTTCAATTTCTTCATGCGTAAAAATGAGGGTTTGGACTAGATGGTCTTTAGGTTCCCTTTCAGCCCTGAAATTGAAAAATTAAAGGCATATGTTGATACTCTTCCATTGCATTTAATGACTAAGAATAGTTCTGAAAATTAGACAAAGCTGGCTATGTTGCAATGCTCTGGGAATATATTGAAATATTCATTAGGTTCATTCTTCCACTACTGAATGTAAGAATTCCCCATATGTTCCCCCTTCAGAATATAAGCTCCTTCAGAATAAGGACAGTTTCATTCCTTGTCTTTGAATCCTCAGCTCCTGAAAGGGACCATGGACTAGTAAAAAAATGTGTGTGTGTGTGTGTGTGTGTGTGTATGTATGTATGTATAGCTGGCCTGGGAGTCAGGAAGAACTGGGTTCAAGTCCTGCTTCTGATATGTGCTGGTTATGTGACCCTGGGTAACACAACCTCTTAGTGGTTAGTTTAAGACTGTAAGTTGTAGAGGAGATAGCGACCTTCATTGGTACAGTGGGTTTCCTCATTGATTCTCTACACCAATGAAATCATAAGTCCCATCCAAATGTGTGTGAGTATACATACACACATATACATATGTGTCACTGCTTAGCATAGTGGCCAACACATACTTAATAAATTCATGGTGAGTGGTGGATTGATACGTATTAGATTTTAAACATCTGTAAAGCTAATATGCTAATCATAATCTATTTCATATTTCTGGAGACTGGACAATATTTTTAAGCAGTTATAACACGTTGTAGTGACCTGATCATCTATATATTATTATGTAAACACTCTTTGCAATATCTCTGTGAGGAATATTATCTCATTACAAAAGAAGAAACTTGGGTACAAAGTGTTTGCACAGTAAATCAGTGAAGAACTGAAAATGGAATCTGGGATTTGTATGCTGTGCCAAACACTAACTCATTATTCTTGTCATATAACCACTAGTCAAAAATTTAGTGCCAATGAAAACATAGACAACAGAGGCACGTGGAATTTCAGGACTGGAATCATATGTTTTTGATGAGAATACTAAGAAATAGTCTCATCATGGTGTTTTCTACATTGCTGAGAGGTGAGAGGAAAACAATCCCTTCTCACAGACTGTATTTGGAGTCAGAAGACCTGAATTCAACCTCTGCTTATGACCCTTAGAACTAGTGGTGGGATTCAAATGAATTAACAACCAATTCTCCACGGAACCAAATGGAGGCACGGTCCCCTCCCCCGCCCCAACAACCCGTTTTGCAAACTCAGCCTAAAATTAGGTACCTGTTCTACCGCACCAGTGTGAACCGGCTGGATCCTACCACTGCTTACAGCCTTCAGTTTCCTCATTTGTAAAATGAGAGAGTTGAATTAGATAGTATCTGCTGCAAAAGTCTTTTGATTCTATGAACTTGGTCTAGCTTCTTCCAAATCCTTAACTAGCACAGAGTGAATAGTACATTGTCCCAGGACATCTTGATTTGGAGCAATGGCACTTCCTTCCCAGGGAGGCATGCTTCCCCTTCCTGTTCACTCTTCATTCCATTCCTTACCTCATAATCCTACACTGGACTGCTGCATCCTTAGAGTCCTGAGACTCATATCACTGCAGTTGCTATCTCCAGGCTCCCATTTCCAGAGATTTGGCATAATACACTTGCTCTCCCTAGAATGCCATTTCCAAGGTCACCTCTCCCAGTCTTTTCTTGGGGGAAGGCGGGGTAGGGGTAATGATGAGGTTAGAGTCTTTTCCCTCCAGGTGCAGTAATAACATCATTCTGTTGTGGGTTTGTTTTTGTTTTGGGATTTTTTTTAGCTCAGATTAAAGAAATTCTAGTCACAACTTTATCAGTCAACTCAAGAAAAGATATACTACCAACAATCACCTTCTTTTATCATCATCATCACTCTCTCACATTTATTATACATCCATTTTTAAAAAGTAGAAACAAAACAATATTACTTTTTTAGTAAATCAAATAAAATTTTAAAGTCAGTATTTGTGACAAATAGTCATAGAAATGCTCTAATTTTATATTTTGTATGAAGTAATTTATACCTTTCTCCTGGAAAAACTTAGTCAGCCAACAAGCATTTGTTAAGCATTTACTATGTTCTAGGCATTGCGTCGAGCTCCAAGGAAATGAAGGAATGCAAAAACATTGTCCTTCCCCTCAAAGAGCTTACATTCTAATGGTGGAGAGAACATGTAAATAGATGAGGGAGAGAAATATGGTCTCTGGATCACATCCAGCCTTCCAGGCCATTTGTCTGATCTCTGTTGAGATCAGTTATTACAATGTCTATGTTTGAAATTTACAGTGTATTGTAGGTGATGGTCAGATGGAACAAACTCAAATAAATACAAGATGGGGAATGAAAAGGACAAAGGAGAGCTCACACAAAGTGCTGTAGGAAAATTTGGGTCTTAGGAAAGAGTTCTAAAAAATGGGCAGAAGTGGCGGTGGGGGTGGGGGAGGGAGGCAGGATTGGAGAATACTTCACAGAGGACAGAGCATCTCAGGAGAGCTTTGAAAGAAGATTGTCAAAAGAATCTTGCTGGGGAGGAAGGCATGGGGCCCAGCTTGTAAGAATTCAGAGATTCGGGAGAGGGAATGCTGACTTTGGGAAACAGCTGGTGGTCCAGTTTGGCTAGAATATAGTTTGTATTAGTGGGAGCAATATAGACAAAGTCTGGAAACTTAGATTGGAAACAGATTGTGGAAAGCCTTAAACAATAGAATTGAAATGATATAATCGCTAAGCCTCTGTCAGTGATGTTTAAAAGATCATGGAGGACAGGAGAGATACCATAGGAACAGAGTTAACCCAAGTTTTCAAAAGTGGAAGAAAAAAATCATAAGTGAGCTTGATTTGAATTCCATGCAGATTTCTAGAAAGGATTATCTAGAAAAACATCTAGAAAAAGACACAGTGATCAAGAACAGGTAATGACAGACTAACTTCATTTCTTTTTTTTGGCAAGTATTCTTATTTATTATTTCAGATTAATCTGGCTTTGTCATTATTCTTTTTTCTTTTTTTTTCTTTTGGACTCAAACACCAAAACTCAAATACACAATACAGAAAAGAAAAAGAAACATATCATAAACTTAAATATTGAAACATGAATTCAAAGTAAGAAAAAAAACATGTCATGTGCATAGCAGAAGAAAAGAGATAATTCGAACTACATAGCAATAAATTTCCATATCAAGAAAGCCTGTTCTACACCTTGCGTTGAGAGCTGTCCATCTTTTCTTTGCTTCCTTCTAAGTTTTTTTTTTTGTTCTCTGCTGTGCACTTTTCACTTTGTTTTTTCCCCCTTCCTCCCCTAACCCTCCTAAGGCTAAAATTAAGTTTGGATATATTTATATATAGATATATGCATGCAAATATACATATAAACACATACGTACATGCATACATACGCACATATATAGACATATGCTTTCCCTAAGAAATTCTACTCCTGATCTTTGTTTTTATGTTTATGTGCATCTCTTATTTCCTATCCCTCCTGACTCCTCTTCCCTACTTCTCCCCACTACCTTGCCTTCCTGTTACTAAAACTACCCTCCCTCCAAGGACCCCTCCCCTATTATCCCATGCCCATAAATCTAAACACCTCTCTATACCCCTCTTTGACCCATTCCCATTCCCTCATCCTCTCCTCTAGAAATCCCTCCCTTCCTTTTTAAAATTTTTTTTTACAGGATTACTAGTCCACTAGGCCAAGAGAATATTAGCTTTAGATGTAGTTTACCTAGAAGTATTTGCCAAAGTCTCTGATGCTATTCTTATGGAAAAGACATATATGGGCTGGGTGATAACACGATTAGATAGATTCAGACCTAGTCAAATAAGCCAAACTCAGAGTGAAACTAGAGTGGTGGCAGTTTGAATGGAGAGGAAGAGTCAGGAATGAAAGATGATATGGAGGAAGAATCTGTAGAATTTAGGAACTGATCAGGTAAAGGGTGGCGTGGGACAAAGAGAAGAATCAAAGGCTACTCCCAGGTAATTAACCTTGGTGATTGGAAAGGTGGTGGTGCCCTCTTCAGAAGTAGAGAAATTTTAAGGAAGGGTGAGTTTACAAGTTGAGCTCTGTTTGAAACCTTTCATTCAAGTGCCGGCAGAAGATTCAGATAGAAATGTCTAGCAGATATTTGTTGATGTGGGATGGGAATTCAGTAGAAAAATTAGTAAGGTAAAAGCTAAATATGTAGATTCTAGAGTCATCTATGTAGAGATGATAATTGAAACCACAGAAGCAATTGAAATCACCAGAGGAAAGCATATGCAGCAAAGGACTAGGGCCTTGGGTAACTCATGTTTAGAGAACAAGAGACAGATAATGATCCCGCAACATATATTGGAGAAAGAGTGACCAGATGGGTAGGACGAGAATCAGGAAAAAGCTGTGTCATGAAAGCCACGGGAGGATGGTGTGATAGTGTCAAAAGGAGGTCAAAGAAGATTTAGACTGAGAAAAGGCCTTCATGTTTAACAGTAAATTAATTAATAATTAATAAATTAGTTTAATTAAAATAATAGAAAGTAATAAAATAATTTATGTAATAAATAATTAAATAATAATTAATTAACAGTTAATGGTACCAGTGCTTAGAAGAGTGCCTTGTGCATAGTCAGTTACTAAACTGAAGTGAATCTTTGGCAATCTTTGAGAGAACAATTTCAGCAGAATGGTGGGATCACAAGCCAGATTTTGTGAGATTGAGAAGCAAGTGGTGAGTAACTAGAGACAGTGGATAGAAATGCTTATTAGCCATTTGATAATGAGAGGGAGGAGAGATATAGATTGTCACCTGAGAGTCTTATTTTTTTTTAAGGATGAAGGTGATGTCTTCATGTTTGTAGGTAGTGGGGAAAGAGCCAATGGAGAATGAAAGATAGAAAATCAATGGGAAACGTTGCCAATGTTAAACACAGCAATAAATATTTATTTTTTAAAAAGAAAATAAATGAGAGAAGGAAGAAAGGACAAATTGGACAAATTCCCAGAGGACTGGCTGTTAATGAACTCACATAAGGCTTTTCACCAGTGTATGTGTAGCAGAAGCTATCCTCCATGTGCACAGAGGTGGATCTCTGTTCTGGCCCCTCCTATTAGGACACATGCTCTTACCTTTTGCTTAAGCATACAAGATGCTTCATTCATCCTTGTGATCAGAGGGCTCAGAGCTAAAGAACTTGTGCTTTGGGACTAATTCTGGTACTCTGACAACTTTCCCTGAGACTTCTGGTGTGTGGGAAGGAAGGATTTTCCTCCCTTTCCCAAGGGTTGCCATGGCAACTTCACACATGGAAGTGAGGACTTTTACTTGTATATGTCAACCTAAGACTATACTTCAGGTTCCTGGATGTTTTTGTTTGCTTGTTTTTGTTTTTTGCTTTGTTTCTTTCTCTGGAATCACTCTGGGCTTTGATAGGCCACTTTTGGCCTCATCTTGCTCTATTCCTCCATAGCACTTTCTGGACATCTGCATCCATGGCATCTCATGTGGACACCCCTACCTCTTCCAATTGCCCTTTATGTATTGTCTTCCCCCATATGAATGTAAACTCCTAAAGGGCAGGGACTGTCTTGCTTGCTTTAATTTGTATCCCCGGGGCTTACCCCCTCCAATACAAATGACTAAATACTAATATGGAGGAGATGTTTCTAGCCTTGATGAACTTGAGACTTCAAGAGTTCCAGAATCAAGAGTGGGGATTGCCATCCAGAGGTGATTCCAGCAACTGCAGTGTTTCCTCAGGGGAGAAGAGCACTCCCAGTCAATGGATTTTGCAAAGGAAAGACTAGAACCCAAGTCCTGTCCTGGCATGCCAGTAGGTCTGGATGTGTGATTTGCACAGACAGTACAGATCAGAGGTTAAAGTGATATTTGTTCTTCGGGCCCACAAAGCCTTTCATGTTTTACATATTTTTAATTTATGATTGAGTCTTTGTGGCATTTCTTTTGTGGTAGAGGAAATAAATAGCTTGGCATGGTAACACATGCCTGAAAATCTCTCCCAGTAGTAGAGGCTTCTGCTGGTGGATCACTGAAGTCTGAGAGTTCTGAACCACTGAAAGGCTAACACCAATCAAGTGGCCATACTCTCTGGTACAAACATGGTGAGCCTCTGGGAATGGAAGGCAAAGAGGCTGAGGGAACCAGTACTGGTCGGAAAATTGAAGTAGGTCAAACTTTCATGCTGATAAGTATTGGGATTGGGCCTGTGAATGGCTGTTTCATTTGCAGCCAGAGAAATGAGGAGCAGTAGGAAGAAGAAGAAGAAGAGAAGGAAAAAACAGAAGGAAGGAAAGAAGGAAGGGAAGGAGGGAGAGAGAGAAGGAAGGAGGGAGGGAGGAGAGAAGGAGGGAAGAAAGAAGGCAAAAAGGAAGGCAAGTAGGAAAGAAAGAAAAGAAAGTAAAAACAAAGAAAGAAGGCAACTAGGAAATAAAGAAGGAAGGAAAGAAAAAAGAAGCAAGGAAGAGAATAGCTATCTTATGCCTAATGTTTAATTTGTACATTGAGTACCTTTTTCTAGAAATTAACTTGTTAAGGCCTTTTGGGGAGACCTTAGATATGAGCCACATTTAAGCTTTACTTAAGATATTTTTCCTGGAATTACAAGGGTCTTAATGAACCAGGGACCATAAGGGGTGGGGGGAGAAGGGCTTTCTACTTTCTTGTAGAGGTCAGGCACCCTCGGGACGGAAACTGGGTCAACTTGCATCTTTGTTGGGACTTTGTAGGGCTGCCAGTAATATACTGGAAGTCGGTCTAGAATTTGAAGGATTGATTCCAATTCACCCCATGTGCGAAATTCTGTCTTTGAAGTCTACATATTTGTAGTTGAGTTGAATTTGATTTCTTTTTTACTTAGACTTCTGGTCTTACTGTCAGATGGGGTTGGATATCCATGTGGAATGTCTTATACTTTTGCAGGGTTATATGTACAAAAAAGGGATGCCCTATATGTTGCAGAGTCAGAGAGATTTTGTCTAGATTTCTGTCTAGATTGTCTCGTGCATTGGAAAGGAGCTATTGATGAAAAGTATGGGTGTATCTATGAGTCAAACGGACCCATGGTAGGAACTTTCCCCAGCAAAGTTCAGTTTCTTATCAGAAGGATTGAAAATGTGACTTCTAGTCACCTCCTACCCCCTACCCCGACCCAGTCTTTATTTCCTGTTGGAAGAGACCTGTATGTTCTGGGAGCTCAACTAGGACTAGTCTTTAATCTGAAAAGAGAAAATTGATTTTATTTCCTTCCCTTTAATTTTTTGTGGTGTTGTTCGTTTCATTTTAATTCTAAATTTTGTTCTTTCCAAATTGTTGTGGGTTGAAGGGTTTGAGCAGACATTTCCAAGAATTAGGTAGATGGTAGCCTTTGACAGCCTTGTTAAATATTGTTTGCTTGTTGAATTCATATAAACCTACATTTGGAGATAATTGTAATTTCCAAATCCACCAGTTAGGATAAGCCTGGAATCTTACAAAAGACTGTTAATTTGGGAATAGTCTAAGATCTGTGCTTAATGGACTGCTGGGATTCATTGCCTAGCAATCGGAAGATGATTAAAAGTAGTGCCACAGGGATGTTTTTGAGACTATTTAGCACAGTACCTTGGGAGGGGGGGGTGGAGATATTAAAAAAAGACAATGCTTGAGCCTCTTCAGGTCTACAGAGAATTATCCAGAAATGGGAATATGGAAAAATTTGTGAAAAGCACTATAGTTAATTTGAGGAGAAAATATGATGGTGGCCGGCCCATGGAGCATGTATGGAAAAAAGCTGATTCCCTGGCCTTTTCTGGTAGGTGATACATACTTTCTAACATATATACGTAACCAGGGGCTCCTAGTTGGTTACTTGGTTTACATGACCTAGGTGGGGGTGTGTCAGTAAATTGGCAACTGAGCCAGGAAGCTATCCAATTTGTAATGTAGTGTGTGCTAAATGTAAAGGACTAAGTCTCTGCTTCTTTGTCTCTTTCTCTCTCATGAGCATGGTGTTTGAATCTCTTAGAGTTCTTCTTTGGACAATAAGGAGAGAAATGAGATTTCTGTCTCTTCCAGCTTCCAAACAGCAGAAATGGAAGTGAAATACCCCTAGCAGCAAGAACACATGGCCTAAATGAGCCTGAGATAGGACCTCAAAGACCTCAAGTCCCTAGCTACCTCTTCAGCTTTGTGTTTCTTTCCCTGAGTGACAGTGAATGAATGGTGGTGCTGAGAGATGGCCATTTCCAGCCCTGGCACCCAGCTCATGAGTATGGTAATTTGGGACTTCTTGGATCCTGATTCATAGCGGGAAATGCTTCCTGGGATTGTGCTGCTTCTCAGAGGAGAGGATGACCACTGAAAAAAGTCATCTTGGCACCTAAAATATCATGCCATGACCTGACTGACCAGAATACCTGCACCTTGGATAGCAGACAATGAAAGCTGAAATGAAAATGAAGTCCATTCAAAAATTCCACAAGTCTTTCCTATCTGCTAGGAGAGTACAACCAAAGTGACATAACTATTTCGTATTTTAAAAATTTATTGATACTTTTTAAGGAGTCTTTTGTGTTTTTATGTTTCTTTTCTGGCGGAGGAAATGTATAATTTAATTGATATCTGATACCTATTTTGTCCATTGAGTAGTATTTGTAGAAGGGCCTCTACCAATCCTTTTTGAGGAGACTCTAAATGCTAGTCTGAACTTTATTTGAGAGCTTTCTACCTGGGACTTGAAGATGAGGACACAAGTCTGATCCCCTCTCTATGGGGTCAGAATACATGTACCTCCAGAGCTAGAGTGCTCAGTGGGAGAGGGAGCTCCTGGAATCATGGGAACATCTATTTGCATGCATAAAATACCTATAATGAGATTTCATTTTGAACTGGCTGGTTGAGACATTAGAAACTGAATTAGTAGGGGCAAACTCATTCCAACTAGATTAAAGTCCCCCTAGGTGAATGACCAAATTACAAGCTAATTGTTTTAATCTGATTACAATTCTTGATTTTATCCTTCAATCTCTAAATCACAAATTATTAGTTGAGGCAGCCTTATATTAGCAAGGACATTTCTCATTAAGTAGGTGAATCTTCTCAGTAGCTACTGTCATATATTACTTGCTGACAGTGATGAGGACGGTATTTTCATATTCACAATAATAGAAATTATGGGACATGGGAGAATATACTGTTTTGTTGTACAGTTGTGTTGGACACTTCATGTCCCCATGGATCATAGTACAACAGGCCCTTATATCCTCCACTATATCTTGAAGTTTGTCCAATTTCGTGTTTGTTGTATCCATGTCCTATCTATTCATTTCATCCTCTGCCATCTTCTTTTCCTTTTGTTTTCCATCTTTCCCAACATGAGGGTCTTTTCCAGTGAGTCCTATCTTCTCATGATGTGGCCAAAGTGTTTAAGCTTCAGTATTTAACCTTCCAGTGAATAGTTTGAATTAATTTATTTAAATATTGACTGATTTGACCTCCTTGCTATCCAAGGGACTCTCAAAAGTTTTCTCCAGCACCACAATTGGAAAGCCTTCATTCTGGAGTGCCTGGCTTGCCTCATAGTCTAACTCTCAAAGCCATATATCACTACTGGGAAAACAATTGCTTAAGTCTATGCCAAATGGTAAGTGACAGAAAGAAAATAACCTATCTAACCAAAGGAAAAAGAGATTTGACCAATATTGCAGAAGCTGTGAGAAAGTGTGTCAGTAAGGCAAAATGGGCTCCTTAGCACTTGAGGAGTTTGGCTTTTGTTTACTTTGAGTGAAAGTACTTTCAGCTGTTAAATGCTAAGCCCCAGGCCCAAAGCCTTATCAGGTGTGAAACCTGTGTGGGTGCAGATTGATGACTTAAGAGGAGCCAACTCGGCAACCAATGGTCTCTGGTTGTTGAGGCAGGGCTTGAGAAGCCAAAGGCTCGGCTCTGAGGAAAGGGGAGCCAAGAGACAACTACAGTGGAAGCAGAAGCCGAAGCAGGAAGCTGTGGAAGCAGAGTCGACCCAACCCGTGTGTAGACCCAAGAGTGCGAGCAAGGACTTGAGGCCAGTAAATATGATTTGGCTAAATACTATCTTGTTTTTCTATGGCCTCCTGGTTACTCTTGTGAGGTGGGCTTACCGGGCCTGGAGTCTTTTGGTCAAGATGTTGGAATGGGGAGGCTGGTTCGCTGATCTGTTGCTGTGGGGCCTAAATAAATGTTCTGTTGCTTTCTACTTAGAGAATCTCTTATACCTTGCGATTTTGAACCATTCAAACATATACATGATTATATTTGAGATTATAAATTCGGCCTTCCTACTACAGAAAGGCTTTAACATATTGACAATATATGCTGAGAAATCAGCTATTTACATAGTTTAACAGAATGATTAATGAATAATGACACCATAGTCTTTATAAGTTAGGCAATTACCTCCAAATATATGTTACTGGAAAAAAGACAAAGTTGAGATAAAGCTGTGATAAGCTGATCACATAGTTCAGAACTGCTGATTTTTTTTTCAATTAAATTGAACTGCCTAGCAATTTGTAAAAGGTCTTGGATTATTTTGAGGGGAAAATAACTAAAAATTGAGATTTGCATCAATATTGTCTAAAGCTGTCTTGAAGTCATGTTGTTTGAAAACATTTATTCTTTAGGGATCCAGGCCAGAGAAACCTAGGGGTCCTTTGAAACTTAAGTTTCTTTAGGAAATGCATCTAGAAATGAAACATCAAGCCACAGTACTTCTGAGGCTTTAAAACAATCAAAGGCATGAAGAATATTTCATATCCTGCAAGCTCCGTGCACCAAGGATATTTTTAATAGTAATACCAACTCACATTTATATATTACTTGAAGATCTGCAACTTCCTTCTCAACATCCTAGTGAAGTAACTGGTCTAAGCATATTTATCTCCATTTTGCAGATGTGGAAGATGAACCCTGATAAGTCAATTCCTTGCCCAAGGTCATACTATATTAAAAGGAAGATCCAGGATTTGAACCAAGGTCTTTCCTGCCTCTGAGTCCAGTATTTTTGCCCATTGCACTACTGATACTTTCAAAAAGGAGCTAGACTGAGTCATATGCCAAGTCCTGTTGATTCTCTCCCTACAATATTGTTCATAACCATTTCTTCCTCTCTACTCACCACTGATACCTGAGACCTGGGAACGACCTTAGGCCAGAGTCTCTCACTGCATCCAGGGCCATCACCAGTCATCCTGACCTGTCTTGTCACTGGGTTCTGATGACTGAGAGAGTGAGGCTGATGACTTTGCACAGTTCTGTCTCACTTCAATCCAATTCACTTGCAAGTTAAGCTACCACCTTCCTGATGTCATCAATCCTCCTTGAGAACAAAGGATGAGCAACAGCAAACTCACACTAACATCATATTGGTTCAGGACCTATCATTTCACACCCAGGCAAATATAATAGACTGCAAATTGGTGTCCCGGCCTCCGGTCTTTTCTCCTATCCAAATTTCCTGTCCTACGGATGCCAAAGTAATCTTTCTAATGCACAGTTCTGACTACAACACTCCCTTGTTCACAAACCTTTTATAAGCTGAGCTCTACCTCATCAGCTCACAACAACTAGCAATGCATAAACTATCATTGACAATCATTTATGAAGTTCCTACTATGTACCAGACACTGCACTTGACCCTGGGAATATAAAGACAAAAAAGTCCATCTCCGTCCTCAAGGGATTTATGCTGTATTGAGGAAAACAACAAATACACACATATTCAAGCAGCATTTTACAAAGTTCTCATACGCCACTAAATGCTTAGTGTCTGCAAGTGTTTAACAATTAGTAAGGAACAAAATTTGGAATTAAAATTTTAGAAGCATTAGTATTAATTGAAAATAAATATAGCCACACAGTAACAGCAACTTTGTGCAATTATCAGCTATGATAGACTTAGCTCTTCTCAGCAATAAAATCCAAGACAATCCCAAAAGACTCATGTTGGAAATTACTAACCACATCCAGAGAAAGCACTATGGAATCTGAATGCAGATTGAAGCGTACTGTTTTCCCTTTTTTGTTTTTTTTTTCTTTCTCATGGTTTTTCCCCTTTATTCTGATTCTTCTTTAACAATTTGAATAATGTGGAAATATGTTTAGTATAATTATGCATGTATTGCCTATATCACATTGCTTGAGGAGGGGGAAGGGAGTGGGAGGAATAATATGGAACACAAAATCTTATAAAAGTGAATGTTGAAAGCTAAAAATAAATTAATTTTTTAAAAAAGGAAAATGTTAACCCTGAGCTATGTAACTATATTTTGTCATATTGTAATTTTTTCTTGTTCAATATTCCTCCACATATCACTTATGTAATTATACCTATGCCAGCATTATTTATTCAATGTGATAACATTTTTGTACAAAAAAGTAAATACAATGTTTTTTTGAAGGAATGAGAATACACTAGTGCTGGGGGAAGGGGGAAGATAGTGTCTAGGAAAGGCCTTCTATAAAGAAAAGGAAAGAAATCCTTACAAAGAAACCCCCCTAAGAAAAAAGTTCAGCAATAAAATGGAGGAAATAAGCAAGTAAAGAAAAATTTCTAATACAACTAAAAAAATATTATAGGGTAAGAGAATAATTACCAAGAATTTTACCAGGAGAAGAAACTGATTCTTCAATAATTGCAATTAGAACATAAACAAGTTGAATAGCCACAAGTAACCTTTAAGTGGATGGAAGATCTAATAAAACGTCTGAAAAAAAAATGAGAAATTAGAGCTCCGTGAAAAACATGAAATGAGAATCTATGGCTTAGAATAGAAGCTGAAACAGCTTGGCAAAGCAGTAAACATCCTGAAAAACAGAATCAATGCAATGACTCAAAAATTCAACAGAATAAAATTTTAAAAAAAGTTAGAATAAAAGACAGCATAATTGGAAGAACAGATGAGATAACTAAAATAAAAAAATAACTAACCTAGAAACCAAAGTTCACAGAAATAAATTCAGTTGTTGGGTTCCCCCCGAAATGTAATTAATTTAAAAAATTAATGCTACATTTCAGGGTCCCATAGGCAAAAATTTCTTGGAACCTAAGGGCAAAGTGTGGGTATTAGATGACCTAAGAGGTCATCATCATTAGTCTACAGGTTTAACTCATCTAGAAATGTGATTGAGACACTACAGAGCTCCTAAATCAAAGAGAAAATATTTCAAGTGACCAAGGGGAAAAAAAGATTCTACACAAAAGGAATTCTAGTAAAAATCATACAAGACTACTCATGATAACAGGGAAATTAGAAAAAAAAGAACAGAGTATAATATAATCAGTTCTTGCTTGATATAAGTGGATAATTCAGCAGATTTCCTCATGCCCCTCCCCCCACCTTTGTGGCTCTTTAGCTGGTATCCTGGGGCCTCACAGCCATAGCAACTCCTGAAAAAAGAGGACCTCTTGGGGTGGGGGGGGGGGGTTGTACCAGTGCTTCTGATGCTGCTGACTCTGCTGCAACCTGCCAGGAGTTGGAGCCAGGTCTGGGAGGGGAGTCAAATTATCATAATGTATAAAGTGAGAACTGTCTGTATATATACAGAAAAGCAAATGAAAAGAATTTGAACTCAAGAATAGCTTGTTGTCCAAAAGTGAGTATAATTCCATGAGGGGGAAAATGAAATTGGAAATGAATTTATGACTTCTAAACATTCTTTTTGAGAAAACAAAATGAGCAGCATATTTTAAATGCAATAGGAACAAATTTAATTGAGATAAACAAGTGTGAATAGTTCAAAGAGGCTAGATAATTATCCACTGATTTCTAGTCTTATTTTGTCAAAGACTCACTGAATGAACAAAGAACAAAAGAGGCTAGAATAAGAGGGGGTGATATTGAGGGGATTTGAGCTAAATTGGCAAGAATAGGAAGCCCTTAATGGATGGTCTCAATTTTCTCAGCAAAGTGTGAAGTCAGGTCATTTGCTGAGGGCAAGAGTGTTCATAGCTTGAGAAGAGGAAGAGAAGGTTTGAAATAAATGTTTTGGAGCTGTGATAAAGAGTCAAGAAAGGAAAAAAGGGAAAAATTGCCATGCAGCGCTAAGAAATATAAGGTTAACAAGTAAATTTAAAAAGAAATATCTAAACAAATCAACCCACAATGTTATTGTTTAGGGAAAAAAATCCTTACCTTGATGGATATAGAGAAAAAGAACAGGGAAATGATGAAGGAACAAAAGAGTCTAAGGGGCTAATGGTTTAATATAGGCAAAAGGGTCAGGAAAAGAAGATACAGAATTTAAATTACAATCCAGAGACAAAAACCCAACTGTCTCATTCTAGGAAAAAGTGAGGTTTTCCACTGGTCAAAATACAACCCCAAAGGAATAACTGAACAAGTTGTTCTGTATGAATGTAATGCAATATTATTGTGCCCTAATAAATAACAAAAAAGATAACTTCAAAGGCGTCTAAGTAATATGAAGTAACACAGAGTGAACCAGGTGAACAATTTATACAAAGGCTGTAATGCTTCTTAAAAAAAAAGTTTTAAAAGACTTAAGAACTCTGATCAAGGCAATAAACAACTATCCCCAATGGACTGGTTTTGCTCATCTATTCCATTTTTTACAAGTCTTTTTTCTTTCTTTCTCTTAACTAAAAGAGTAGGGCAAAAAGGGAGAGATAGCAATGGTGATGCCAAAAATGGGTTGTTAAACAATTTTTAAATGCCCAAAAGAGAATAAAAGAAAGTTCAGAAGGAAGTCAGTTTTGAAAGAAATATACAGAATTTATTATATGCTTTAAAAAGAAAACAAATGAGTTGATGTAGACAGTCATGATTTCAAATAGAATCCATTTTTTGTGTTCTCTTTTCATGGAAATGTATTTTTGGGGTATTTAAATAAAAAAAATAATCCATAAGGTAGAAATATTATCTGGAAGAGTAGAAAGGAAAGATCTTGGTTCTTTACATTTTATTCTAGCTCAAATTCATTTCCATGTATAAAAGATTGGATGTCAGTATAGAAAAATAAAGAAGGAGAAAAAACAAATTAACTTGTCTTGGAAAAGGGTTCTATAGAGGGATTCTAGGAAGATGGTGGACTAGGTCAGAAAATTCTGAGCTCTACAGATTTCCTCCACAAACAAGACAAAATAATGCCTCAGGGTGAATGTAGAGCAGCAAAAATAAACAAGTGTTAGAGAACAGAAGTAGTCCTCCTAGGACAAATGGAGACCAGAGGAAAGATCCCAGGATGGAGGTTCAGCCTGAGTGAAGTACAAACAACTCCAGACTATCTCTGCTGAAACAACAAACAACAAACCCTGGGAGCAACTGTGTTGGAAGGTAGCCTCAGCCTCAACCAGGGGAATTCTCACCTCACAGGCAGTGTGGAGAGTCAGACATCTGATCAGGGGAAGATTGAAGGACCCTCTGCTGCCAAGGGAAGCCAAACCCAGCTGTGCTGCCTAGATGTAGTCCAGGCTGTGGCTGAAGGTGACAAACCAGTACACTCTGGGTGAGTGCAGAAGCACTGGGGCAGGGACACTGCTGGGGACTGTGCATTTACAGGGGGAGCAGAGTTCTTGGTTTTGGTTCTAGGCCAAAGGGGAGAACTGAAAGTTACAGTCACTGAAGGGTCCTCAGTGAGCAAGAGCATTTCCAGCATAGTGTACCTGGGGGCCCAAGCTATGGCTTAGAGAAGGAAAAGGGTGCAGTGGTTGGGCCCTAGACAAAGCTCAAAAATAACAGTAAGAAAAACCTGAGGCACCATCCCCCACACTCCAGAACTAGAGGTAATTATAACAACAAGCTGCTAAAAATAAAAAAATAAAAATAAAAATGAACAAGCAAAGGAGAAAGAACCAATCATAGACAGCTACTATTGGAATAGAGAAGTCCTCCTTTTCAGAGGAAGATACTGAAACAAAAACAGCCTCTCCTACCCGAAAGAGTAATGTCAAATGGTCACCTGCTCAAAAAGAGATATTAGAAAAACTTCAAAAGGACTTTAAAAATCAAATAAGAAAGATCGAGCTAAAATTAGAAAAGAAAATAAGAATGATTCAATGAAACCAAGAAAATTAGAAAAGAAAGTCAACCAACTAGAAAGAGAGATCCAGAATCTTAAGGGAGAAAACAACTCCTTGAAAACTGGAATTGGGCAAGGGGAAGCTAATGACATGAGACCAAGAAATAATGACAACAAAATAAAAACAAAGAAAAATGGAAAATGTGAAACCTCTCATAAGAAAAGCAATTGATCTGGAAAATAGATCAGAAAGAGAAAACATAAGAATAATTGGACTACCTGAAAGCTATGATCAAAAAAAAGAATCTTGATCCAATGTATTGGGAATCAAGATGGGCTCTTAGGACTTATTCAACCAAGTGCCCTTGAAGAGTTTGGTCTTTGTTTCCTTGATTAAATCAGGAGTCCTTGATGACCTCCTTGCCTCAAGGGAAAGCCTAGTTTACATGGGTTTGAGTGACATGTTTGTGACATCAGAGGCTTTTAGACCATGTGGGTTTAAGTCGCATTTTTGTGACGATTTTAGGTCGTGTGGGTGAGTCGCATGTGTGACTCACCTTTGACACTGAACAAGATATATAAACCCAGAGGTTGGCTTTCTCTTTTGGAGCTCTGAGCCACAGCAGGAGTGATGCATGACTCTAGGTAAGCCATAGTTATGAGCTCCATGGCTTTGAAGAAAACCCAGATGTTGATGCTTCTCTGGTAACTGTATATTGTGATTTTGTCAGACAGAAATCTATCTGTTGATTTGTGTTTATTTGCTCTGTTTGTATTTGCGCTGAAGCTCAGGATTCTGGCTTTTCCCCCTGAGCTGAGTGAATGATATTTGTATGTTGGATTAAAGATTGTTAACCCCTTAATGTTGCTTTTCTTAGTAAAGCAGATCAAAAGAATCTGGGCTTGCAGCATTCTTGTTGTTGAGCTTATGTTAGTTTTTCACCCCTACAGCTGCTGCTAGCTGAATTGTTGTAACATACAATAATACAAGAAATAATTAAAGAAAATTGTCCTGAAACGTCAGAACAAGGAGAAATAGAAAAAATCCACCAATCACCACCTGAAAGATCCCAGAATGAAAATCTACAGGAATATCATAGCCAAATTCCAAAATTCCTAGGTTAAAAAGAAGATATTGTGAGCAACAAGGAAAAAAGTCAAATACTGCAGAACCATGGAAAGAATTACACAAGACCTAGCAGCTGCTACACTAAAAGACCACAAATCTTGGAACACTATATATCAAAGTGCAAAAGAACTGGAGTTTTTGCCAAAAATAACTTGCCTAGGAAGTTAAGTATAATCCTGAATGAAAAAAATGAATATTCAATGAATTGATAGTCTTTCAGGATTTTGTTGCAAAAAGAGTAGAACTTAATAGAAAATTGGACATAGAAGATCCAGGGAAATATAAGATAAACATCAAATACCAATTACAAGGCACTCAATAAGAACAATTGGTTTACTTTTTGTATGTGGAAATGTAATCTGTATGCTTAAGGTTGTCATTAGTAATTGGGTAGTTCAAAAGAAAGATTGGGAAAAACTGAGTATGATGTGATGATTCTAAAAAGCGAAATTGTATATGAAAAGGTAAAAAAGAGTAATTTTCTTATACAAATGAGGCACAAGAGGAAGAACTGTTACAGAGGAATCAGGTGGAGGTAGAGGGCTGGTTGTGCTGGAAGCTATTTTCATCAGATCTGGGTTAAAAAAAGAACAACATACACATCGAGAAGGGTATAAAAGTCTTCTAAATCTATAAAGAAATAAGAGGGTGAGGGAACATGACAAGTGGGAGGGATAGAAGGGTGAGTAGATTAAAATTTAGGAGGATGGGGCAAGAAGAAAAGAGAGGGACCCTTAGAAGAGTGAGTAGAACAAAGAAAAGGAGAGTAAGGGAAGAGGATAAGGGAGAAATTCTTTAGAACAGTGTGGAATAGGGAGGTAGTGATTAGAAGTATGCTGGAGGAAAAGTAGGGTAAAAAGAGAGGCTGAGAAGGACAATAGTGAGGAAAAAGAGGATAGAGGGAAATACACAAATAGTAATTATAATTTTTGAATGTGAATGGGATGAATTCGCTCACAAAATGGAAATAGCAGAATGGATTAAAAATTAGAATCCAACAATATTAGAAAATGAGAGATACACATAGAGTTAAAATAAAGGGCCAGAGGAATGTATCATGCCTCAACGAATGCCAAAAAAGCAGGGGTAGAAATCATAATATCAAAGTCAAAGCTAAAATAGATTTAATTAAAAGAGGTAAACAGGGAAACTTTATTATGATAAAAGGTAAAAAGTACCATAAATAATGGAGCAATATCAATACTAAACTTACATGCACCAAATACCATAGCATCTAAATTTTTAAAATAAAAATTAAATGAGTTACAGATGGAAATAGATAATAGTACTATAAAAGTGAAGGACTTTAATCTCCTCTCAGAACTAGGCAAATTTAATTTAAAAACTAAGAAAGAAGTAAAGGAGGTGAATAGAATTTTAGATAAGAGAGATATGATGTATATCTGGAGAGAACTGAATGGAAATAGAAAGGAATACACCTTATACTCACAGGTACATGATACCTTTACAAAGGTTGACCATATGTTAGGCACAAAAATTTTATAGCTAAAAGCAGAAAAGCAAAAATATTAAACACTTCCTTTACAGACCACAATGCAATAAAAATTATATTTAATAAGGGACTATGCAAATACATAAAAAACTAATTGACACTAAACAACCTAATTTTAAAGCATGTATGGGTGGAAGAACAAATAATAGAAAAATTGGTAATTCATTAAAGAAAATGACAATAATGAAACAACATATCAAAATCTATGGGATACAGCAAAAGTAGCAACCAGAGGAAAATTTACATCTCTAAGTGCTTATATCAATAAAAAAGAGAAAGAGCAATCCAATGAACAGAGTATGCAGTTAGAAAAATAAAACTACAAAATGAACAAAGTAAAATCTCCAATTAAACACTAAATTGGAAATCCTAAAAATTAAAGGTGCAATGAATGAAAGAGATTATAAGAAGACCATTGAATTAATAAAAAAAAAACTAGGAGTTGGTATTACAAAAAAAATCAATAAAATCCATATACCATTGCTTAATATGATTTTTAAAAAGAGAGGAAGGAGGCAGAGCCAAGATGGCGACTGGAAAGCAGGGAGCTCTCCCCCAAATCCCTCCAAACACCTGTAAAAAATGGTTCTGAACAAATTCTAGAGCTGTAGAACCCACAGAATGGCAGAGGAAGTAGGTCTCCAGCCCAGGACAGCCTGGATGGTTACTGGGAAGGGTCTATCACACAGTGCTGGGAGCAGAGCACAGTCCAGCATGGGCCATGCCAGAGCAGACCAGACTGAGAGTCATCCCAGAGAAGGCCTTAGGGTCATGAATCATTGAGCTGTGGCAGTTGCCAGATTTCTCAACCCACAAACACCAAAGACCATGGAGCAGGTTAGTGGGAAAACTACTAGATTGGGTTAGCCCTGGGGGCAGTGGAGGGGGTGCATGGTGGTGACAGCAGCAGCAGAAAGCTCCTGTGGCTGCTTCCACAGCTCCAGTGATGGCTGCTTCAGGAGTCCCTGGCTCACAAGGTGGGAGGAATCAAGTTGCAGACCAGAGTGGGAGTGCAGGGCTTACTTTGCCCTGCTTGGATCTGGGTCACAATACTGGTTGGCAGTTCTTGTGGGGGAGAGCGCTGCTGTGGCAAAGCTTGCAGTGACAGTGGACTAGAAGTAGCCCTGGAAACAGCAGTGCAACCCCTAAAGCTTGATACAAAGCACTCTCTACTCTACAAGCAGTCATACTCTGACAAAAAGCTGAAAGGTGAAGTAGTTGGCTGGGAACATATCCAGGCAGCAAAAAAAGACACAGAACTCAGAATGAGACTCAGACTCTAGAATCTTTTTTGGTGACAAAGAAGATCAAAACATATAGCCAAGAGAAGTCAACAAAGTCAAAGAGCCCACATCAAAAGCCTCCAAGAAAAATATGAATTAGTCTCAGGCCATGGAAGAGCTCAAAAAGGATTTGGAAAAGCAAGTAAGAGAAGTAGAGGAAAAATTGGGAAGAGAAATGAGAGTGA
>CM053623.1:147336303-147355501 GCA_028646595.1 Phalanger gymnotis
GGATGGAGGGAAATATAGTTAGTCTTTCACAACATGAGTATTATGGAAGTGTTTTACATGATACATGTGTGGCTTATGTTGAATTGTTTGCCTTCTTAGGGAGGGTGGGTGGGAAGGGAAGAGAGGAGAGAATTTGGAACTCAAAGTTTTAAAATCAGATGTTTGAAAGAAAAAAGTTGTTTTTGCATGCACTTGAGAAATAAGATATACAGGGAATGGGGCATAGAAATCTATCCTGCCCTACAAAAATGTTAGGGGAAAGGGGATGGGGGGGAAGTGGGGTGACAGAAGGGAGTGCTGACTGGGGAACAGGGCAATCAGAATATATGCGATCTTGGAATGGGGTGGGGGGTAGAAATGGGAAGAGGGCTTCTCTCCAGAGCCTGGTGTTCCAAGTTCATTATTAAGGGACTGAGATCTTAATCTTCCAAAATGTCAAAAAGACCATCTTATGCCCCACCTCCCACCCCAGCTCCTGCAACACAAATGCCCAGCACACCAGGGTTTGTGGGATACAATCCATACAGTCATCTGGCCTACAACAACTACAGGCTGGGAGGGAACCCGGGTACCAGCAGCCGGGTCACAGCTTCCTCTGGCATTACAATTCCCAAACCCCTAAAGCCACCAGATAAGCCTCTGATGCCCTATATGCAATACAGCAGAAAGGTTTGGGACCAAATAAAGGGTTATGGGAGATTGGCAAAATTATTGGTGGAATGTGGTGAGACCTTACTGATGAAGAGAAACAAGAATATTTGAATGAATACGAAGCAGAAAAGATAGAGTATAATGAATCTATGAAGGCCTATCATAATTCACCTGCATACCTTGCTTACATCAATGCAAAAAGTCGAGCTGAAGCTGCATTAGAGGAGGAAAGTCGGCAGAGACAGTCCCAAATGGAGAAAAGAGAACCTTATATGAGCATCCAACCTGCAGAGGATCCAGATGACTATGATGATGGTTTTTCAATGAAGCACACAGCTACTGCCTGTTTCCAGAGAAACCACCGTCTAATCAGTGAGATATTAAGTGAAAGCATGGTGCCAGATGTTCGTTCAGTTGTTACCACAGCCAGAATGCAGGTTCTCAAACGGCAGGTTCAGTCCTTAATGGTCCATCAGAGAAAATTAGAAGCTGAACTCTTACAAATAGAAGAACGTCACCAGAAAAAGAAGAGAAAGTTCTTAGAAAGCACGGATTCATTTAACAATGAACTCAAGAGGTTGTGTAGCTCAAAAGTGGAGGTAGACATGGAAAAAACAGCAGCAGAAATTGCCCAGGCAGAGGAACAAGCCTTCAAACGGCAGGAGGAATGAGAGAAAGAAGCAATGGAGCAGGCAGAGCGCAGTCAGAGTGGGGTTAGTGCTGCTGCCACTGCCGCCATCACCGCCGCTGCCACCACCACTGAGGATGACCAGACAGCCAGCAAAGGTGATGAGAAGAAGGAAGAGGAGAGCATTCCAATGGAGACAGGTACATATACAGAAAATAGAAAAGAAGAGAGAGGCTCAGATGACCCACTTGAGCATAGGGTGAGGGGCCAGTCTTACATTGGGTCACAGTCAAGCAGGAAACCTTAAGAATGGGGCTCCAACAATATTAGTTGCTCATGGGCAGGCCTAGCTATTACAATAAAAATGACAATTCTACCTAAAAAAAAGGAAAATAAAAGAAATTGGAAGAAAATTTGTAACTCAAAATTTTGTGGAAATCAATGTTGAAAACTAAAATATTTAAAAAATAATAAAATAATTTTTAAAAAGAAAAAAAGAGAGAAAAAAACAAATGACTAATAGCACACATAAGAAGGGTGAATATACCACTGAAGAAGATGAAATCAAAGCAATTATAAGGAGCTTTTTTGCCCAATTATATGCTAACAAATTTAACAACTTAAATGAAATGGAATAATATTTACAAAAATACAATACAGATTAACAGAAGAGAGAATAGAATATCTAAGGCCTATTTTAGAAAAAGAAATTGAACAGGCTACAAATGAGCTTCCCAATAAATAAAAAGAACCAGGAATAGATGGATTCACAAGTGAATTTTATAAAACACTTAAGGACCACCTGGTTCCAATATTAAAAAAAAAATTTGGAATAATAGGCAAAGAAGGGGTTCCAACAAATTCTTTAATGAAACAAATATGATACTAATACCTTAACCAGGAAAAGTAAAAACAAAGAAAAGTATAGACCAATTTCATTAATGAATATGGGTACAAAAATTCTAAATAAAACACTATCTAAAAGATTACAGCAATACATTACAAAGATTATACATTATTACTAAACAAGATTCATATCAAGAAGACAGGGATGGTTTAACATAAGGAAAACTATTAACGTAATTGATTATATCAATAACAAATGTAATAAAAATCATTGCTGTTGTGTTTATCCTTCGTTCTCAAAGAGAACCATGACATCAGGGAAATGATGACATGACTTGCAGTTGACTTTGATTTGAGTGACGGAGGGCTGTACAAGGTCACCAGCCTCATTTTCTCCTTCAGAGCCATCTGGGTCCAGTGGACAGATATCAGGAAGACTGGAGATGACCCAGGATGCATTGAGAGACCCTGGCCCTTTCAGGCTAAGGTATTTCCAGGTTCTCACTTTGAATGAGGTAACTCCCATTCAGTGAATAGACCTCTTCAAGATGTTTATGGAGGGATGGCCCCTTTAATAAAAACAAATCCAACTGGAAGGGGAAGACCCTCAAGGTTCCTGACCAAAGAGAAACAGTTACTATTTTCTATTTACATTCACTCTGAGCTAGGAGGGCAGGGATCTATTATCCAATCTAGGAGTTCCAGAGTGAATTGTGTTTAAGGCTTGGTCTTTGAGAAAGAAATCTAGCCAGTAAACTGGACATTAACAAAGGAAAAATGTACCTTCCTTAACAAAAATCATATGGAAAAGTATTTGATAAAGTACAACACTCATTTCTATTAAAAACACTTGAAAATATAGGCATAAATAGATTTTTCCTTAAATTTCCTTAAATTGATAAGAAGAATTTAGCTAAAACCATTTTCAAGCATTATTTGTAATGGTGATAAGCTAGAAGCATTCCCATTAAGATCAGGTGTGAAACAAGGATGTCCGTTGTCACCAATATTATTCAACATTGCATTGGAAATCCTTGCAATAACAATAAGAAAAAGAAATAGAAGGAATCATAATAGGGAATGAGAAAAGGGGTACCATAAATAGATTTTATTCAAGAGGTTGAAATGGTAAGGAAGAAGTGACTAAGGAAGATTTTGAACCATACCAAAGGTAGGTAGATAGATAGATAGATAGGTAGATAGATAGATAGATAGATAGATAGATAGATAGATAGATAGATAGATAGATAGATAGGTAGGTAGTCGGACAGACAGACAGACTAAAAGAATAATAATTTAAGTAAACTTGAGTAATTTGTGATAGGGTAGAAAAGCAGTAGGGGACTCTCAGGGCAATTATAACTGTGACCCAGTTACCTACAATAATGGGGAAAATCTTCCTCCACATCCCCGGTTTATACACATCCTTTCCCCAGCACATAACCCAGAGCCCTAGTGAAGGGATAATGGGGTTACAGTTGAGACACTTTCCACAACTGCCTCTCACGAAGAAGAAAGATCTTCAGATTGATTGATCCTACAAAATGCACCCCAATGGGTTGGCCCACATACCATGTTTGAAGAGCACAGTTCTAGACAATAAGCATATTTTATCTACTTGATTTTTCCTATGTGGAAGATTAGATCATTCTTTTGAGTGGTTCCAGATCTTGTTTAGGAATCTTTTCAATTTTCTGGGGCTTAATGACCAACATGTCACCTATGAACAAGAATATCTCAGAAAACCTCACCACCTGTAAGGAATCCCTTTTAAACATGGACTCTACATTGTATTCCTCCATCACAGCAACAAAATTCCTTTGTTAAGTCTACATCTCCCAGTTACATCGCCTTTTTTATATTAATGAAGACAAGATTGCTGAACAGA
The DNA here is from genome assembly GCA_028646595.1 of Phalanger gymnotis. Classification (NCBI taxonomy): domain Eukaryota; kingdom Metazoa; phylum Chordata; class Mammalia; order Diprotodontia; family Phalangeridae; genus Phalanger; species Phalanger gymnotis. The sequence continues at coordinate 147,340,317 of CM053623.1, forward strand.
GCCATCTCTCTTATGCTATCTTTCATGGAATTGTTTCATAATTCTTATGTGTGCATGAGAGACATCCTATTAGAATGGAACTCATCAAGGATACCCTAGATGTCCATATAGATTATTCTCATGAAAATTGCATATAGTTGGAAAAGTAGATGTTCAGGCTCATATTTGATGTGTTCTCAGTCACCTTTTCCCAGTATTAGTAATATCTGAAACTTTTCCATGGTTTCCCCCTTCAGATACCCTGTGAATTAATTCCTCAGGGCCTTCATAATTCTTGTACATCCAACACATGTGTAAGTATACTTGATTTAGTCCAATTGCTTTTTTATCTTTATTCTTTTTAAAACCATTTCTACCCTCTATATAAGCATGTCTAAGACTGTTAAGAGTCTAGGTGTGGTGAGTCGACTGTCCTTGATGGTGAAAAATGTTTGCTTTTATTTAAAAAAAATCTTAGGAATTCTTTGCTGTTTTTCTTTGATTTCTATTTTTCAATTCTTCAATTTCTTCAGAATGACTTCACTTATTTGGGTCCTTTGCCAAACATTTTTTTTAAATAGCATTATCCTCCATTGCTTTTTTCTAGTTTATGAGTCAATATTGCTTGTGCATAAAGAAGAGGACTGAGGGTTCTCCCATAGAAAGGGTCAGAGAATGTAATCAGGCTTAATTTGGAATCTCTAGAAAAATAGCAAAGGCTAATCACGATGATGAGTAGCTTCATTAAAGTAGCAGAATAAATCAATCCATAAAAATCATCAGTACAATATTTCTTTGAACTATCTAAACAAAAAAGAAGAAAAAAAACAGGAGGAAAAGATAGAAAATGAAATTTCATTCAAAATAACTATAAAAAGCCATAAAATGTCTTGGAGTTAAACTAATAAACTTGTACAATAGAAATGCAAAGCAAAACAATCTTTAATAGAAGGTATAAATAATTAGAGATATTCAGTGATCATAGAATTCTGTAATATAAAAGGGATGAGAATAAATTAATTTCTTGTGTTTGTCCTTCGTTCTTGAAAGGGACCGTAATATCAGGGGGATAATGACATGACATGTGGTTGACTTTGATTTGAGTAAGGAAGGGCTGTGCAAGGTCACCAGCCTCACTTTCTCCTCTAGAGCCATCTGGGTCCAGTGGCCAGATATTCAGCAGTATGACTGGAGATGGCCCAGAATGCAATGGCAGACCCTGGCCCTTTTAAGCTAAGGTCTTTTCAGGTTCTCACTTTGAGTGAGGTAATACCCATTCAGTGAATAGCCCTCTTTAAGAGATGAGTCAAGGGATGGCCCCTTTAATCAAAACAAAAAGAAAAACAACTGATGGGGAAGACCCTCAGGGATGTTGACCAAAACAGAAACAGTCACTATTTACATTCAGTCAGAGCCAGGAGGGCCCCCCAAAAATAGTTATTAAGTGGTTCTTGGGCAGGGACTTATTGTCTAGTCTATAAGCTCCAGAATGAATTTGGTTTCAGGTTTGGTTCTTGAGAAAGAAATCTAGCCAGTAAGGTTTCATATTATATCAACAAAACTACCAAGAATAGTTTACATACTAACAAAATGCACTGAGAGGAAGAACAATTCAAGAATGTCAAGGGAAATTATGAATAAAGAGAGAATGAAAGGAACCTAGAGATCCAGATTTCAAATTATTTAAGAACAATAATTACCAAAGTATTTGGTGCTGATTTAAAAAAGATAGAAAAGCAGATCAGTGGAATAGACTACATAAGCAAGACCCAGAAGTAAATGAATGTGGCATTCAGTGATTGCTAAATCCAAGAACATAAACTATTGGAAGAGGTAATGAATGGTATGGTATTTAACTGGAACTGCTGGGAAAACTAGAGAGTATCTACTAAGAAATAGATTGGAATTAGTATCTTATGCCATCTAAGTATGGTGATATCATAAAAAATTAGAGGTGAATTGAAGATTACATCTTTCACAATCATGTGGAGAGGAAATATTTTTAACTGTCCTTCAATATATTAGAGATCAAAAGTTATAAAAAACCATTTTCAAAAGAAGAAATACAAACTATAGACAACCAAATCTTCTGTTAATGCTCCAAGTCACTAGTAAAAGAGAAATGAAAATTTAAAAAAGAACTCATTTCATGCCCACTAAACTTCCAAAAATTGGAAAAGGTTAAAATATTCAACATTGGGTAGTGGGTACCATGTGAAATAAGCCCATTGATATATTGTTCATGGAACTGTGCATTTTTCTGGAAAACAATTTGGAATTATGTAAGAAAAGTAACTAACTGTTCATATTATTTTACCATTTAATGATATCGTTATTGAGTCTCTACCATAAAGTACATACATTAAAGAAAGGTCTCGTATACACATCTCTTCATAGTAATATAAAACTGGAAATGAATTATACATTCATAAATTGAGAAATGGTTGGACAAATTATGATAAATGTAATAATTTTTAATCTTTTCATTCTAAGTCTCATGCACTATACTTTACACATGGTGGGCATGTAAATGCCTATTGGATCAGATGCAATAGGAATTTCTACATCATGAGGAATGTTGGAATTGGTGTAACTTTCACTTCCAGCCATACCTGGGGCAGTTTTTCTGAGGGACAGTCCTGTGACCTAAGTGCTTCATAAGTAGAAGGAGGTATGTCACTGTAGTACATCTGTATTATTTAGATTGTTGGAGGACCTTGAGAAAAGCAGTTGCAAAACGCAAGTGCAAACTTCTGTCTTTCAGGGTTGTTTTTAGACAAGGTATGGTTTTACCAGTAAATAGTAGTGTCAAATTGTTCAAACGCTGAGTTTTGTCATGGAACATCAGTGAAATTCTGAATCCAACATTATGCATATAAACTACATTAGTATAGCAAATATATGTGATAATATTTTCAATTTTCATGCATGAATGTCAAATTAAATACTGTTTACAAAATATCATGGATAAAGCAATCTGTAATATTTAATATTTATTTAGTTGAAACTAACTGAATATTAATTCAAGCAGGAAACATTCAAAATTCAATATATTATAGGTATCCAAGTCTTCAAAGACTATTTATCTGACTTACAAAATGGCATTTAAAATCTTAATTTTTAAAATATATTTGTGTGTGTGTGTGTGTGTGTGTGCGTATTTGTTCAACTGAAGACTGAAAATTACAGTTTGACCATTCACAAATCCTCACACACAAGATAGCCTTTGCTTCCTAAAGTTAAATAGAAGTAATATAATCTCTCTCTCTCTCTCTTCCCTCTTTCCTTTGTTCCTCCCTCTTATCTCTTTGATTCTTAATCTACATTTTGACACAAATGTATAATCATAACCTAAATTATGGCTTGCAGGAATAGTTTGGAAATAAGAAACAGTAATTTATTATGAAAGTCAAATTCCATCACTCCCAATACTAAAAGAGACATCAGTTAGGTTATTCTGATCATTCACATAGGACACAATTTTTCAGTGGAATTTATTCTACTTTATTCATACATTTATTGTTCTCAAGTGGAAAAATGAAGTTTGAACAGTGAAGTCTGTGGCATCGTAAAATTGGCAACATCTATTACCAGGTCCCAAAGTTTTCAACATCTTAGAAACACCTGACCTTTGTTCATTCTTCAATGGAAGTTATCATCTATAATCAAAATGCTCTGTTCTTTTCCTCTAAAGTGGATCTGATGGCTGGTGCTTTTATTTGTAATGAGGCATTATTAGTAATATAATCCAAAACCTCTTCCAGTTTAGCAAACAAAGGAAACCATATTTTTGGGAAGCTGGCTGCAATCTGGACAACTCTCGTTTCTCTTTGCTTCAAATGTGTATGTGTGTATAGCCCATCTACATCAGTGAATACCAAGTAACTATTAAAGGGAATATATTAATTTGTTACTATTTTTAAAATGTTAGTGGCACACTTGATGACATCATTTGTGAAAGCCAATGCTGGATTCTTTTTACCACTCTTTGAGTTAGGCTATATATGATAACTCTAATGTTAAATTGTGATATTCTCCCTAAAGATTTTGGGAAAATTCACTGAATATGATCAGGATCATCTCCATACAAAACGTAACCACTTCTCCAAAAAACCTGAATCTTACGCCATTGCAATATTCCTGCATAACCAATATGATGTTTTTGGTAGCCTGGATGTAGATGGAATGATGCATAGAGTAAAAATAACTTCCAGGTAAATGCAATACCAACTGCCATTTCATGGAGAATTATCCTACAGAATTTCTTATTCTTCCATCTATCAAAATAACAGTGGAGTTTGGCGCAAATATACTATCTTTATAATTTAGGAGTAATATCAATACCATTTAGCCATCTTCTAAGATGAGAGTATAGACCATATGCAATGATATGAAATTGTCTATGGAAAGTGTTATCAAAATTATGAATCTTGTTGAAATATGGAACTACAGAGCAATTAGGAATACTGTCATTTCGAAATTCTGAAGCACCTTAGGCTTTAGGTCTTCCAACATTTCTAGTTCTAAACAAAAATTATTTATTTAGGTTGAAAATGTCTATAGTGTCTATATCTATTAGATGAATTTGTCTAAAATGAGACAATGCCATATTTTTCAGAAGTTTTTATACTAATTTTCTCACCCCAATGACTAGCAAGTTACATGTATTTAACAAAAAATAAAGAATTCACTGCTCAGTTTGAAATCAGAGTGTGGAAATGGTCTAGATTGATAAGCAGGTTCTTTAAATCATTCCCATGACCTTCTCAAGTCTTCAGTATTCCCACATCCACCATCAACAGCCATTGGCTCCTTGCTATCCACCATATTGCTTCCCTCTCTTACCAAGAGCTACCTCATCCATACATCCTGCTTGGCATGATTTTGTGACAGGAGGTGGGGCGCAGGCAGGCCAGATCCCAGGATGGAAGAGCATTGAGCAAAGGTAGAAACGTAAGTACAAACACTTGAATGACTAAGGAGACCCTTGAAGCCTCTGACATGTCAGAGAAGCCAGATGCCTAACAATGTGTTGTTGACTTCCAGAGCTTAGAACCTTTGGAGACTGATTAGAACAAATTCCTCTTGATTAGTACATTACTTTGTTTCAGAAGAAAACAATTTCTTTGAAGCCATTAATTCAATTCCATGCTGGGTCAAGCAGGCCACTGGGGTTTTACTCCTCACTAGGCTGGGCTGCCACAAACTCTAGTATCTGTATCTCATCATTGGACAAAGGTGTCTCTCTTGACCTTTTTTTCATCTCACAGGGTTGCAGCCTAATCTGTTCTACCTCCCTTAATTCTTTACCTAAGAGAAGGAAAGAACAGATCCAAAGAGGTAAAGAAACAGGGGTGCCATGTTCTTACACATGTCTGGACTCAGATAGTAAAAGAGGGAGCTGGCATCAGGAGTGCACTGCTCCCACTCCTACTACATGGAGGTTTACAGAAGTCCTTATTTCAATCACCACCAAGAAAGAGAGATAGATTTACTCTTCTAAGAGTTTGTTGTTTGTGCATTGAATTCCAGCTTAGCACCCAGTTGAAAAACAGATGAGAAACAGTCATATAAAAATTGTACATGCTCTAAAGAAGAGAGCAGAAACTCCATATGTGCATGTGGGTCCATTGTGTATGCTCCCAGGACTAGAGTCTCATTGGCCAGTCCATTATTACACTCAAAGAAATGTGAGAGGATTTATATGAATTGACATATTTTGAAGAAAGCAGAAACAGGAGAACGATATTCACAATCAATATAATAATGTAAATTTAAACACAAGCACTAAATTGAAGAGGAATTAAAATACAATAAATGATGTTGTTTCCAGATGGCTGGAATGAAAACATACTTCTTTCACTCTGTTAAGGAATGCTAGAGTAATACAGAGTATTGCATATTATGTCCATTGTAATTGAACTATCAGACAGTTTTGCTAAAATTTTTAAAGTGAAGGTTCTACGAAGGGGAAAGGTTTATTTGAAAGAGGTTGTTATGTTAAAACAAAATTCATCAATGACATTTTTAAAAATAGAATTTATTGAAGTATAAAAAGTTAAAACTATAAAAAGAGTTTTCTTAAAATATACCTAAATAATTGGAAATACATTCACTATTCATAGAAAATAGGAAAAGAAGTTTAATTTAAGATAACCACAAATTCATTAAATGTCTAGGAATTAACCTACCAAGACAGATAGGGCTTATGTAACTACAACTATAAAACAAAATTTTACGTAAATAAAACTATCTAAATAATTGGCGTTCACGACTGGGCTTTACCAACATAGGAAAAATGCCTATACTATTCTCACTACAGAATTACCACCATACCCATCAAATCATCAAAGAGCTAACTAAAGAAATTAAAGGTCAGGTATATCAAGGAATATAATGATGAATTTAACATCTGGGAATTAATCTACCAAGACACATAGGACTTATGTAAATGCAATTACAACATAAATTTGCATAAAGGAAAACACATATACAAATAATTGTAAAAATATTCAATGTGCACATTTGGCAACACCAAAAAGTGAAAATTGCTATCTACATCTACCTATCAAATGACAAAAAAGATGACTAAAACACAAAAGGTCAAGTATATCAAAGGATATGATGAGAATATATATTATAAAGCCAAATATATGTGAAATTATCTAGAGCTGGCTGTTAAAAATTGAAAAATAGACCAGTAGAACAAACTAGGAAAATAAGACATATAAGTGAACAAATATAATAATGCCTTGTTTGATAAACCTCAGAATATAGATTAGGGAAAGAGAATCTTTATTCAACAACAACTGCTGAGAAAACTGTAAAATAGTCTAGAAAAAAATAGATATAAATCAGCACACCTTATTTCCCAATGAATTCCAAATACATAAATAAACAAAATATAAAAAGTCATCTCATAAATAAATGAAAGGAGAATAGAAAATATAGTGATTGGCAATTCTGGGTAAGGGAAATTTCATAATGAGGCATATGACAGAAGGGAACCTAAAAAGCAAAACAGACAATCTCTTATATGGAAATAAAATCACATCAGCTAGAAACAAGAGAAAAGTTATAGATTATGATAAAAAAAATTGTATTAAATGTAGCAGGTACAATCTTCTAACTGTAAAATTCGTGGACAATTTAAACAATCATATAAATTTGAGCCTTTCTCTGCTAGACAAGTGGTAACGGGCTAGGAACAGGTAGTTTTCAAAAGCAAAAATGCAAACCACCTAAAAAAATATTCAGAATCATTAGTTGGAAAGATGCTAATTAAAACAATAAAGAAAACAAAACAATAAATAATACCAAGTATCACCTTGCACCCATCAAAGTAATGTAGGTGGAAAAAAATTAATTTTGGGAGTATTATTTTAATCCACTGCTGTAGAACTGTGACTTTGTTCAACTACTCCACAAATCAGTCTTGAAATGTGCAAGAAAAGTTGCAAAATTTTTTGTATCCTTTGACCAAAAGATTCCACTATTGGTCTTATTTTGCAAGGAAGATAATGACAGCCAGAAAAGGCCTCCATGTACAAAAATGTGCCTACCAGCACAATTTGTGATAACAAAAAGCTAGAAACAAAACATGAACCCAACATTTGGGGAATAGCTGAATAAATCATGCTCTATGTTCCTAACAGCTCATTTATATAGCATTTTGAAGTTTTTCAAAGCTCTTTACATATCAATCAATAAGCATATAATAATTTTTGAATGACATGCTAAGAATTGTGTTTTTGGAAAATCATTTTGGCAATTATTTGTGAGATGTTTTGTAATGGCAGGAACCTTGAGGCAAGGAGACCAATTAAGAAAGTATTGCAAACATCTAGGTAGAGGTAATGAGGGCCTGAACAAGGGTAGTGATTATATGAGTAAAAAGAGGATGGATATGGTAGAAACAAGATTTGGCGACTGATAGGATATGTGGGTCGAGAGAGAATGAAGAGTAAAGGGTGAAGCAAAAGTTGAAAAAGTTGAAAAGTTTAAGTGACTAAAAGGATAGTGTTACTATCAAAAGAAATAGGGACATTTAGTAGAGAAGTAAGATGTCTCCAGGACATAGACTTCAAGATGTCTAATAGTTTGTAATCAGTCTAAGTATCAACATGGAAATGATACTTAAATACAAGTGAACTGGTGAGGTCATTCAGAATGAGTCAAGAGACAAAGAGAGAGAGAGAGGTGGAGAGACAGAGAGAGAGAGAGAGAGAGAGAGAGAGAGAGAGAGAGAGAGAGAGAGACAGAGAGAGAGACAGAGAGAGAAATGGGAAGGGAGGGGAGGGGAGGAGAGGGAAAAGAAGGGACTACACAATATACACCAAACATTTATATGTGAGATGTGGGTAATAATCCAGGGAAAGAGATTGGGTCAGTCTGAGAATGGGTAGCCAGACAGGTAGAAGGAGAACCAAGACACAGTAGTGTCAGAAAAACCCAGAGAACAGAGAATGTCCTGGAGAACAGAGTGTGGGCTGTGCCACATGCCTCAAAGAAGTACAAAAGAGTGAAGATTAAGAAAAGACAATCTGATTTGGCAATTAAGAGTTCCTGGTAATTTTGGAAAGGGTGAGTACTTTCAGTTGAGAAATGAGGTGAGAAGTCAGATTACAAAGAATTGAGAAGAGAGGAAGCAGAGACAAGATTAGAAAGGCTTTTTTTAAAGCGAAAGTTCAGTTAAGAAAGGGAGAAAACATGTAGGATGAGAGGTTAAAGGAATAGCAGGGTGAAAAAAAGCCTTTTGAAGGATGAAAAAGCCTTGTATGCATTTGTAGGTAACAGGGAAGAAACCAATAGAGAGGGAAAGATTCGGGACAAGAGAGAGAGAAGGGATGTGTGGGCACAAGTTGCTGGGGAAGATGTAGTGGAGGGAATGAAGGGGAGGCACATGTAGAGGTTCTGGCCTTGGTGAGAAGAGCCACTGGAATAAAGGAAGAGGCAATGGGTAATGATGTCAGTCGGTTGTGAGCCATAGGAAAGGGGAGAAGAGAGAGCTCATAACAAAAGGCCCTGGTTGGCTCTGTAAAGGATGAAATGAGATCCTTGGCTTTAAGGGTGGAGGGTGGATGTGGTGTGGGAAGTTTGAGGAGAGAAGAGAGGGTTTGGAATAGCCACTGTAGGGAGTGGGATAGAAATAGCTCACAGGGACCCAGTGGGGTAGGTGCTATTATTATTCCCATTTTAATGATAAAGAAACTGACACTCAGGCAGATGAAAACACTCCCTGGGATCACAAGAACATATGAATTTAATTTCATTTTATTGTGCTATAAGGAATGATGAATATGAGTAATTCAGAAAAACATGGGGAAACATATGAACTATTGCTGAAGGAAAAAAAAGAGAGACCATAGCAACATACACAATTACAACGCAAATAAAGTCAACATGGAAATACTAAAAAATTCTATTTAAAATACCATCAAATTTAAAGAATACATATCCTTTCTATTAACGTTCGATAAATTATTTAGTGAAGGAAATGTATTTTGTCCAGGATTATTTTGGAGGAGTTTTTGCGGGGAGTGGAAAGAGTTGCTGTTGTTTCAAAACAGAATGTATTAGCGTACTTAAAATAAATAAAAATTTTAAATTTGCTAGTTTTATTTATCATGTATCTAAAATATATTTCCTTAGTTTTGCATTTGCTCATTAACAATTAATATTATACTGAGAAAACATGTTCTCAAATTGTTAGTGACTTGTAATGGCAGTCAGCATTGTATGTACAATGGCCTTTGTATTTTAATATTGTTAAAAATGCAGACTACTATGTGTTAAGTATGGCACAAAACTAAATAAAACAGGTGTCCTCAAAATCTTAGGACAATTTTTAAGTTGTTAAACCTTCTGTATTACTCCCTGTTAGCCATTTAGAGTCCAAAGCTGCTTTTCTGTGTTATAAGAATCTCTCTGAAATGCTAACTATGTATAGATACATAATTTACAAGTGCATAGGTTATTATTAAATCCTAATTGACTTTATTTAGCACAAAGATCACATTTGTATAGTGTCTTTTATCTACAATTCAGTCATCTGTCTCCTCAAACACATGAGTAAAACAGATTTTGAACTAGAAATATTTCTAGAGTAGGCCTGCACAACCTGCAGCCCACAAGCCGCTTATGGCCCTCTGGCCACTTGCAGCACACCAAAGGATTTTGGGAGGGCTGGTGAAAAATGTAGAGGAAAGCATCCTTTGTATGTAGAGGAAATCTTTTGCCGTGTGGTAAGTGGCCTGCAGTCTGTCAGCTGCCCAGGGGCTGTAGGTTGTGCAGGCCTGTTCTAGAGTTTCTAGTGCAAACCACCTTTATTTTTAGAGATCAAGAAACTAAGATCTTCAAAGGTTAAATAACTCATCAAAAGTCAAAGAGCCTATGTCGTTGAGATTGAATCCCATCCTTCACATTCCAAGTCCAATGTTTATTTTACAGCATGCCTCTGTCTCTCAGAGTTCCCCATCTCACATAATTGTGTTGGAATGTTTTATGGTGCTAGGTCATATATCTGTGAATGAGTTCTGAGTATCATTCACACTTAGGGAAATCTGGACAATCTTCTCAATCATCATGTGTGTGTTTAGCAACTCTCTTCTGCTATCCCCCCAACACACACACCCCAGGGGTAGATAATTAACTCCAACTTCTGTACTTTAGTGCAAGCTGGGTAAGTGATCCAGAGGGGTTGTGACAGAGATGTTAAACAAGGAGATGTATGTTTATTAAAGGCATTCACCACTGGAGGATGCCATGGAGAATGTCTCCTGCAGGGTCTAAATGAAAGAGGGAATCTATGGATGGCAAGGTCGTTGATGTTCCTGATTACATAGGAAATTAAGTTCATTGCATCATACCCTGCCAGAACATTACAGGGCCTCTTCAATGGGAGCCAAAATTATTCAAAGGAGATCACTTTAACAATCTATACTTCTAACAAGTGAATTTAAAAAAAAATACCTCTTGTCCAGTCTGTGATATGTAGTTGCATGGTCAGTCAATGCAATTTTTAAAAAATTAATTTGGGAAAGTCACCTCAAATGATCCAGGATTTAGGCCCAAGACTGAATATGAAAAGAAAGTAGAAAGAATTGCTTTTGGGATTGTGAGTGATGCCTTTAATGATCTCAAGCTCCTCTCTGAAACAAATGCCCTGAGTTTCAACACAAATGTTTATGCAGTCATGCCACATGATAGCAAATTTCAGAAAATCACAAACTGTGTGGACTCAAAGTTGGGGGTCACTCTGGGAAAGGGTACCAATGTCAGTGAAATGTCAGTGCAATTACAGACCCAGTCATTTGATTTGGGAAAGTAAACTTGGTTGCTCTCAGAATGTATGCATTTTCTCTCTGCTATCGTGGAAGAGACTGTTGATAATATCTTGTTAGCTATTTTTATTAAAAAATTTTTTCTTCTATATGAATGCTTATGTAAAGGAAAAGGTACAGCATAATATTAATTGCTTTACAAATCATCTAGTGGGGCAGCTAGCTGGGATGTTGGATAAAGTACTGGGCCTAGAGTCACAAGACTCCTCTTTCTGAGTTCAAATCTGGCCTCAGACATTTACTAGCTGTGTGAACCCTGAGAAAGTCACTCAACCCTGGTTCCTCAGTTTCCTCATCTGTAAAATGAGCTGGAAAAGGAAATGGTAAACCACTCTAGTATCTTTGTCAAGAAAACCCCAAACAGGGTCATGGAAAGTCGGACACAATTGAAATGACTCTTGCATTTGGCAGGGCAGTGAGTTTGGTGTTTGGGGGCAGCTAGGTAGCATGGTGAATAAAGTTCTGGGCCTGGAGTCAGGAAGATTCATCTTCCTAAGTTGAAATCTAGTCTTAGACACTCACAAGCTATGTGACCCTGGGCAAGTCATTCAACCCTGTTTGCCCCAGATCCCCACCAGTAAAATGAGCTGGAAAAAGAAATGACAAACAACTCTATTATCTCTGCCAAGAAAACTCCAAAAGGGTTCACAAAGAGTTAGACATAACTAAAAAGTGACTGAACAACTGAGTTTGGTGTTAATCTCTAACAAAATCATAGATGAGATTATTTAACAGATTTTTCTGGCATATTTGTTGTTCAGTCATGACTCTTCGTGACCCCATAGACCATAGTGCACCAGGCTGTAATATCCTGCACTATCTCCCAAAGATTGTCCAAGCCTGTGTTTGTGGCTTCTATAACACTCTCTGTCTCTCTCATCCTTGGCCCTGCCCTTCTCTTTTTGTCTTCAGTCTTTCCCAACATCAGGGTCTTTTCTAGTGAGTCTTGTCTTCTCATTATGTGGCTGAAGTATTTAAGCTTCAACTTCAGTATTTGTCCTTCCAATGATATCTGGCACATAGTAGGCACTTAATAAGTGCTTATTATCTTGACATGTCTATGACTTTAAGCATCCTCAGAAAGGGGGAAACTCATGACCATGAGATGATATGGACTCATTAGTAACAAGGCGTGCTATACTAACCACATCTTCTTTGATAGGGTTTCTAGGCTATGTTGCCCAAAGAGAGGAACACAATGCAATTGATCTTGGGAGCAAAAAAAAGCAAGAGCCACTGCTAGTAACTCTGATGAGATCAACTCTTTTCCTTCTTATTGGTTTTCTATAAAAGCAGACTTCTGGACTTGGATTTCTAAACTGGCCATCATACAGGTTGCCAGGAGAGAGGGAGAAAGAGAGCTAAGTGAGAATTATATGTAACAGAGCTGGGTGTGCAGTTCTGGGGAGTGTGATTGACTCAGTGACTTTCCATGTATATTTGTGTCTGTGTTTCCTTTTATTTTGTATCCTTTAGAAAATTTTACCATGAGCTCTACTCCAAATTGCTTAAGGTCTTAAGATAGACCATGCACCAAAGGGTGGGACAGTGATGGTCCTGTGACATAAAGTTCACCATGGCTATGACCCCAATGACAGATGTGTGTCTGTGACAGATGTTGAGAGACTCTTATGGACTGGTAGATAAAGCAAACTGACTGCGATCACTCACTATTTCTTTGTGGGAGCCTGCAATTCCATCCAATATATGTTAAGGCTCTGTGAGGAAATAGCACATTTGTGATATTTTCCATTCTAAGATAGTTAATTTGACGTTGTGTACCATGTTTGTCCAAATATATACCACACATTGCCCATACTCAAACCAAGCTTTTATAAATGTTGTCCAGCCTTCAATATCTTAAGCTCTTCTTAGACAGTCCCCGATTTGTAACTCCAATTAGTCACAAATAATCAATTAGCATCTCATTATTAGACACAAAATCTCATAAAAGATAAATGATTTTAATCACTGAAAGTGAAATCAGGGCCACTTGTTGCATGAATTTGATTGAGAGCTCTTTTATGAGTTCTAGGAAAGAGAGGTTGAGTAAGAGCTTTTCAGCTGTTTTTCAGCAGTGAAAGCAAAAAGAGAGTGAGAAGCAATCAAAACTGCATCAGTATATGAAATAATAACCAATTATTACGGGCACAATTATTCCCAGGGAATTCTGTTTCTAAATTGCCAGCATATTGCCAAGGGGTGGTTTTGGTTTGTTCTCTCCAGAGAAATCAAAGGCCTTTTGATAAAGGCCTTTTCTACTGTGTTGCTACAAATCAGTGCCAAATCAGATTCTATAGGCCACGATGATACAAACTTCTAACACACAAAGATTCCAAAAAAGGAAGGAGGAAGGCCTCAATTATTAATATAACTACCCATAAATGTGTATGTACGTGTGTAATTCAATCTTGGCTACATCCTTCAAAGGTATAGCTGAAGACAAAGAGAACTGGGGACATATGCCTGCTTATTCAGCCATTAACCAGAATTCCTTTCTCCACGGCCAGGGAATTCGGTCTTTGATATTGGGCATTCTCAGGAAACAGCTGATAATAACAACCTGGGGAAGATACATTATAACTCTTCATGACTTGAGGGTCAGGACAGCTTGAAGTAAAACAATGACCAGGTGCAGGAAGAATGTCCAAATCAAGGGCTGTTGTGACCAGGTGAAGGCAAAAGGAACAAACCAGTGACCTGTGACCTGTGACCTCTGAAGTGGTCCTCTGAAGAGCACATGATTCTTCCCTTCTTATCTGCCCCTCAGCCCAGAAGCTACCATCCATGAGGCCAGTAAACCCTTCTATCTCTTAGTCACTTCTTCCCTTTTAGTTACCAGTAGAAGTAGCCAACATGCACTAACGTGTATGAACCTTCACCTCATCTGTTGCTTTTAAGTGAAATCTATCTACTTCTACAACAACACACTAGCAAATGATTCCTAACTGATTATTATTCACATGTTGGGAAGAATGATAGAGAGATAACTTTTGTAGCAGAGCTTAGGAGATGTAGTACTCAGCAAACACAGTGTCGGAGAGCCAAAGCTAAAGGATTACAGTTTGAAAGGGCTCCAAATGCTTCTGAACTTTGTTAGAATTTTCCCACCTTTATTATTAGGTTTTCTCTATGATTACTACCAGTAGTGAGCTCCAGAAAGTCTATTGTTAAATTTTCAGTTTGAGAATTTCACCTCAGAAATAAGCAAATGCCATAAATCAGGGTTGATTTGTTGTTTTGCTGATGGTCTAGACTTGAGAAAGTCATGGAGAAAATGTTAATAATGAATATTAACCTTCAAAGTGTATCATGTAAACTATTCTTTGGAGAGCTGGTTGTTAAACATCCACCATTACTCCCTGAGCTTTCAAAGAACCAATTTCTTTACACATACAACATATGAAAAGTTTCCAGCAAGTAGCTCCTATACTCAGTGGGTGGGGTAGGGGTGGGGAATAACTTATGAATTCTGGTAGTATATCTCAAGCCCAGAGGTTTATAACGGCCAAATGAGTGTATGAAACACTGTGGCAGACATAGTATGTTTCTATTTCACCAAAGAATCTGACAAAAATCTTTCATGACATCCTTGTGCATAAAATGAAGAGATGTTACAACGAATGATTGTAGAAGATGAGGAATTTGTAAAAGCCTATATACATAAAGAAAGGGTAAACAAAAGGCTCTGTGTGTATGAGTGTGTGTAGATATTTTCACCGTGTGTTGTTAAGCAAAATTGTCTCATTAGCATGGCTTTTGTTTCTTTTGAGTGGAAGTACTTTCAGCTGTTAAGTGCTAAGCCCCAGGCCCAGGGCCCTGTCAGGTGTGAAACCTGTGTGGATGTGGATTGGTGACTTAGGA
>CM053623.1:147356001-147379300 GCA_028646595.1 Phalanger gymnotis
GGTTCAAGTTTTTGCTGCGGTGGGGCCTAAATAAATTTCTTGTTGTTTTCTCCTTAGAGAATCTCTCATACCTTGTGATTTCGGACCATTCAAACATATACATGATTATATATGAGATCATAAATTCGGCCTTCCTACTACACACCGTAGCGTTAACAACTGTCTGAACCCAAACAGGCACCTGCACAGCCCTATGTGGAGAGTGGCTTCAACCCCCACCAGTCTATCATGACTGCCCAGAGGCTCAAGTGACCTCTAGGTTGTAGGTCCACAGGCAATCTGCATATGAAAGCCTAACCTAATTAGGCTGTTTGAAGCCTCTATTTAAAAGCCATTGGTCCCCAATGCCATTCTTCAGGATTTTTGCTTGAGCTGTTCCCAGCTGGTAGAAAGATGAATTCACCTATCTTTGACCTTTATCACCTCTAAATAAAGTTCTTTTGCTACCACGTCACAATTCTTGCAGCATCTTGCATGATTCAAATGCAGGTCTTCCACTGGACTGCAATGATATATTAGGCTTATAGTGGATCAAGACTGGAACCAAGGAATGTTGACTAATTTATTGGTGTCAGCCTGGAGGTACATGCCTAAATGCTGTGCTACAAGACTTTCCCCTTGGCACTATTCTGTTTAACATTTTTATCTATGGCTTGAAGGAAGACATAGAAGGCATTTTTGTCAAATATTCTGGTGACACAAAGCTGATAAGTATACTAAATACAATACAGTACCAGATCAGGATTAAAAAAATAATAATAACAAAAGCCTGAAATACTTGGTAGAGAGTCAAAATGAATTAAAGCTACTGTCCCAAAAGTCTTAATGAAGTTCTAAACGATTACATTCTGCACTAAGACTTTTGGGACATGCTGTACAATAGGATAACTCTAAAATCCTGCCTTTAGGTTCTAAAGATCCATGGCAGAAGTACAAAAAGGCAATAGATGATGGCAGCAATTCTTGGGGGAAAGGCCTGGGCATTTTAGCAAACTGAAAGCTTGTTAAACTGTAAGTGTAGTCAATAACGTGAAATGGCATCCAAAAACCAAACAAATGAACACTAATTCAATCTTAAGCTGCAATAAAAGTATAGCGTCCAGAAAATAAGATGTGATGGTGCCACTATGCTCTACTGAGGTCAGACCAGGTCTAAAAAGGTTTTCAGTTAATTAAGTTTAGGAGAGACAGTACCAAACTGCAATATATCCAGAGAAAGGCAACCAAGGTGGTAAGGAACCTCATAATTTTCATCTGAAGCAATTGGAACTGGGTTTAGCCTAGACGAGAGAAGATTAAGTCACTTTTAAATCACTTTCTTTAACTGTTCCAAGGCTTGCCATGTGGAAGAAGAAATAGACTTAGTTCTGCCAGTACTAATTCAGTATCAACAGGGAAAAATCCATGGAGAGAGATTTCAGTCAAGTGTAAGAAAGAAATTCTTAAAACTATTGAAAAGTAGAATAGGACAACCTAGGAGATAAGGTTCCCTCTCACCCCTCAGATTGGCAAGGATTACAAGAAATGAAAAGGTGAAGCGTTGGAGGAAAGGAGCTATAGAAAGAAAGGCACACTTATGTATTGTCAAAAGAGCTATAAATTGGTCCTACTCTCCTGAAAATCAATTTAGAATTACGTTTTTTTAAAAAAAAATCACCAAATTGTAAATTCTCTTTCACCCAATGATACCCTTACTAGGAGATATACTCGAAGGAGGCTAAAAAAGGAGAGAAATGTGCCATATAAACAAAAACACTTACAGGAGTATTTTTTGGTAGTAGCAAAGACCTAGAAGGAAGGTGAGTGCTTATAGATTGGAAAACTGCTGAGCAAATTTGGTATGTGTGAGTATAATATTATAGCATCATACAAAATGGTGCATGAGAGGAATTGAGTGAAACTTGTTCAACCAGCAAATATCTACACAAAAGTTAAGATGAGGAGGACTTTTCCCCATACCTTTTAGAGTAGGAATACTCCCTCCTAGCATTTCTACCCACTGGAATTAGCTTGGGACATTTCTTTCTGCTTACACTTCTCTCCTTTTACAATCCCCTTCCTCTCCTCCATTGTAGGGTGGATATTGCCTAGACTCAGGTATCAATGTTCAAAAGCAACTGCTCTGCCTCTATGAGATGACTTGCCCCCAGGGGCAAATTTTTGCTGAAATCCACATAAGTTCTTGTGAAGTTAGAAGCTCTTTTTAAAAATACATATCAATAAAAATCATAAATGCTCAAAGCCCCCAGACATGAGTGACCTCTGGTTGCCAGGACAGAAATAAGAATCTCCAATGTGTCAAAGTTTGTTTATTCAAATCGTCTCTGCTGTCCTCCATCTGTGATCTCTATACACAAACTTATGCACTCAGAACTAAATTAAGATTGAATCTTGGCTGCTGCTGCCATGAAGGACATGCCGGCTTCCTGCAGCTGAGCCAGAGCGCTGGGCCCAGCCCTTGAGGAGCTCTACACCAAGAAGTTATGGCACCAGCTCACACTCCAGATCCAGGACTTCATGCAGGATCCTTGCTTTGCTCAGGGTGATAGGCTCATCAAGTTTTATGAAAACTTCATCAGTGAGTTTGAGCACAGAATGAATCCTCTGTCTTTGGTGGAAATCATTCTCCATGTAGTTAGATGACAGATCCTAATGTTGCTCTTACATTTCTAGAAAAGACTCAGGAAAAGGTAAGAAGCAGTGATGAGGTGGTAATCCTATATAAAACTGACATAGGTGCTCTAAAACTGAACATTGGAGACCTCCAGGTGACCAAGGAAATGATTGAAGACATGGAAGAGATGCTTAACAACCTTTCAGGTGTGATGTCCATGCACAGTCATTTCTATGGCCTTTCCAGCAAGTACTATCATACTATCAGAAACCACCTTCCCGAGCTCCCTGCAGTTCCTCGTCTGTATCAATGTAAAGGACCTACCGGTGTCTAAGCAGGAAGAGAGAGCTTTTACCTTGGGCCTGACAGGACTTCTTGGGGAAGGGATCTACAACTTTGAGAAAGTGCTCATGCACCCTGTGCTCCACTCCCTGAGGAACATGGATGGTCAGCAGCTGGTTGACACACTTTATGCCTTCAATGGTGGAACGTCACGAGGTTCTAGACCTTGAAGCCTGCCCAGTGCCAGCAGCCCAATCTGTCCACCAAGGCGGCCCTTCTCCTGCAGAAGATCCAGCTGCTTTGCCTCACGGAGATGACTTTCACGGGCCCAGCCAACCATCCACAGCTAACCTTTGAGGAGATCTCCCAGAGCGCTAGGGTGAAGGTGAATGGGGTGGAGCTGCTGGTGATGAAGGCCCTTTCGGTGGGTCTGGTGAAAAGCAATGTTGATGAGGTGGACAAGCAGGTGCACATGACCAGTGTGCAGCCTCAAGGGCTGGATCTGCCGCAGATCAAGGGCATGAAGGACCGCCTGGAATTCTGGTGCATGGATGTGACGAGCATGTAGATGCTGGTGGTGCACCAGACCCACGACATCCTGAGCAGGCCTGGTTCTTGTAGGAGCTTCTGGGGCCTTCCCC
This sequence comes from Phalanger gymnotis, assembly GCA_028646595.1. Taxonomy (NCBI): domain Eukaryota; kingdom Metazoa; phylum Chordata; class Mammalia; order Diprotodontia; family Phalangeridae; genus Phalanger; species Phalanger gymnotis. The sequence continues at coordinate 147,359,539 of CM053623.1, forward strand.
CCCCACCCCAGTCCCCATCGGTGTGTGACGGAAAGACTTGCCTGTGGCCTGTGCTGATGGTGGTCAATGCTGGGGCAGTGCATACCCCAGGATCTGTGTGTGTGTGTGGGGGTGTCCTCCTAGATGAGATGTGGGGGCCCCACTATGTCCCTTCCTCCCATCCCAAAGGTGGGAGCTCAGGGCCCTCCAGGTAGTGTATGTTGGTTTTTCTCTCTCCTTGGTTCTGACCTTCTCCTGTACAGGTCTGTTTTAGGGTGTGGTACAAGAATATTGCTGAAACAAACATCTCTAACTTGTAAAAAAAAAAAGATTGAATCTTAATTTTAATCTAGAGCAAGTAAATTTTAAAATGCTATCCAAACAAGAACAAAAACCATTTAAGATTACCAATGCCCATCAGGTGGCAATAAAGCAAAAAAAAAAAAAGTGTTGAATGAAGAAATTCACCAGCTGTCACCAGCATCCCAGGTATGGTCAATCATTTCCTGGACTGATTCTTTCCATAAGCAGGGCAGTGAGCAAGGAAAGACTACAGTTGTAGCACTGTCCAGCAGACCCTGCTGCCACTGCATTTGCAGACCTCCAGAATTTTCAAATTTACAGGATCTCCTCCTGGAGGTGTCCATCTTGAGGTTTCTGCTTGATCATCTATTCAGTAAATACAAAAGAGTCAGTCCAAAGTCTGGGTCAGATTAACCCAGGTAGAATGTTTATTTTAACTACCATATAATAGCTAAAATGGAGTCTGGAATAAGGGAATGAGTCAGTCACTCCTTCCTAATGCAATTCTTGGGACACAGCTCAAAAGTAGTCTCGAATGATACTCAGAAACGGCAAAGGGCTGGATCTCTTTTGTATACCCACAAAGTCATTGGCTACTCTAACTCTGCAACCAGCTAGAGGACCCTTTATGATCTCTTACTGCAGATGTTTTCCTCAGTAATAAAGCTGGCCCCAAAGCTTCCATACTGTTGACTGGAACCAGGAAGTAAAGCTCAGAGATGAGAACATCTCATGTTATGCTTGAGAAAATTTGTATGAATCGATGTGGACAGAGTCAAGTAAGCAGAACTAGGAGAACAATTTACATGGTGACCCAATAATGTAATCTGAGTAATACAACACTGACAAGCTTCTGTACTCTGATCAATGCAATGACCAATCAGGACTTCAGAGAACCGAATGAACAATGCCTCCTGCCTCTTTGCAAAGAGGTACTAAACAATAGGTACCGAACAAGGCATACACTTTCAGACATGGTCAATGACTTGATTTATTTTTTGACTGTACTTACCTGTTTCAAGGGAAGGTTCTCCTCATGGGGAGGTGGGGTGGGGCATGACTTGGGAAGTGATGGTGATTTGACAAAAGAAAAGAACTTCAGTAAGACATTTACAAAAAAAAAAAAGAGGTAGTATTCTCCGTCTTTGAATATATCTAAACAGAAGCTAGATGTTTTAGACAAGATTCAGGTATGAAGCAGTGTTAGGACCAGATGACCTCTAAAATCAACATGGAACTTTCAAGTGGAGCATTTCAAACTGTTTAGTTCAATGTTTACATTACTTGAATAAATGTATAGTCTCATATGGTGATTACTCTGAAAATGAAAAAATTCAACTGGATATATAAGTTCTAATATGTTAATAAATCATTTGTTTACATTATATATACTCCATATGATCTTATATTTAGTTATCTTTTTCAACTATCCCTGGAACAGTAGGGCCTTCTGACTCCTAATAAACTGGTTTAGTAATTCATACAAAGAGAAAAAAATACAGATAAATGTATGGGGGACATGTTTTGCCCAAATCATGACATGCAGTTGGAAAGGCATTGCATTGAATTGGTCCACCAGTACATATATTGGGCAGGTGCTATAGATGGACAGTAAGCTGGCCCCAGAATTTAATAGAAAGATGTAAAGGTAAATTGCATCTGGGAAACTACATAGTGATACCACTTTTATGCCTGCTAGCACAAAACTCCATCTCTTTTTTTTCACCAATATTCTTCAGGTGCAGTTGTATGACTATAAATCACGGAATACCATACTCTCAAAAGAATAAAAATTGACCCAAATGGTGATACAAGTATGTATTGCAGATGTTCGCAGAGTGCAGCATACTGACAATGAGGGCTGGCCTAATGTGAATGGCATAAAATATCATTAAGGACACATATAATCAGAAAAGGGAGTGGATAGGTCATTTAGCAAGAATGAGAGATAAAAGATGTCATTTCAGTAAATGCCTTAGGTTAATTTGGCCAAGTAGACACCCATTGAAGGCAGACCTATAGTAGGGAGGGCAGGGTTCATGAGCAATAGTTTTAGAGATATGAATGCACAGATTACCTTGAACTAGAGTAAGTCAGCCCCCAGGTAATCCAACTTTCCTTTTTATTATTATTTTTTTATTTTTGAGGGGGGAAGGTAGGGCAAAATTGGGGTTAAGTTACTTGCCCAAGGTCACACAGCTGGTAAGCGTGTCAAGTGTCTGAGGCTGGATTTGAACTCAAGTCCTCCTGACTCCAGGGCTGGTGCTCTACTCACTGCACCATCTAGCTGCCCTGGTAATCCACCTTTCAATTGCAAGTTGGGGAGTACTCTGGAATGGAGGTGGAGGAGGGGACTACATTGTGTTTTATAGTCTGTCTACTGAAACAGATCTGTGAAATAGTTAAAGGACCAGAGGAAGGTCTTGAGTGCATTGAGTAGATCTTCTAATGTAAATATATTGAAAGATTTGGCCAAGAATCACACAGAATGGAAGGTGTGGCCAAGTTGCAGTCTGCACAAGTGGGTATCTCAAAGCAGTGAGATCATGGTGTCATTTAAATTGTTCAGAGTGCCTGTGAAGTAATTAGCAATGTGCCAGACTGAGATTATATGACATCCCTTCTGTCAGGCTATTCTTTGAGGATACTTTTGAGTCTCTGGACATGAACAGGTTTGTGAGCATCTTTTAAAGTCTGAACAATAATACCTAAACCACGATCACGTGATTGGTGCCTCTATTTCCCAATCTCTCATTTTTAGACGACATTGACTACCTAACCAACATTGGTGAACTGAATGATAAAAATTATGCTTTTAGAATAAATTGTCATGTTTTTCTTACCAACAAATTTAATATCCCTGAGAATAGGGCCAGAATGTCCACAGACTGCAAGCTTCAAAGTCTGTGGTCCTGAACAGTCATTTTCTTTGAATCCATTATTCTCATAGCTATCAGGTCTTCAAGCTGAAGATAACATTGAACTTGCAACCAAAGAAATAAACAAAATAAGAGGGTTTCCCCAGACATATTGGATAATATAACCAAAACAACTATTTTAAACAAAGGAAAAAAAATAAATGCCACTCTTCAAAACAACTTATTGGGGCATAATGTTTTGTTTGATAGTATAACCAGACTGAGAAAGAAGATAGCTTCCCTTTAGATAAGTACTATATTGCTTGCTTCAAGTATTGTGGAATTCTGATTGAACTCCTTGGCTTCTTTCCCCTTCTTCTATTTTGCTTGCTATAACAACTTCTGGTCAGTTTCTTTATATCATCTGGCTGTAGTAAAGCAGATCTAGAAGGAATTGTATTGGAGAGTGCCAACAAATCCTCTTGAACCTACAGGCAGAGTACAGAGGTTGTTTGCTTTTGGGGAGATTTTAATTCCTTCCTATGATGGTTATATATCTCTCTAATAATTGCTTCACTCCTTTATTCACCTTCTTTTCTTCAATTTATGCAAATGGTCTTAAATAAATAGATTTTGAGCTCAAGGTGCTTTTTCAGCAGAGTCCCAGCAATGTATCGAATGCTTCAAACAAGATGATTGTGGAAAAGATAACGAAGACACTAACTTCCCACTTTTCAAGCTCTTTATATACACCATTCAAAAGCTATTTTTCCCAATCCAGAGCCTCTATTAGGACTAAAATGGCTCATTTATTTAACACAGGACAATAATGTTAGGCGCTAAAGAAGAGGAGGAAAATGCAATGTGCTTTTAGATATCACAATGAAAATTTAGGTAGGGAAAATTTACCTTTTCCATGCAGCTGTGAAGGTTTGTGTTTCTATGGTTATTAATGTCTTTTTCTAAGCTGTGGTTTGGAAGAAGAAGAAATAAAGGTCTCCTCTTCTGCCCATTGCCTCTAACTAGATTTTACAAATGTACAAGATTCACAAGGTATTGGTAACTTTATCTTTTTGTAACACCAGTTTTCAATAATCTCTCTGTCAGGGACTGTAGATACTGTTTCTATATCTTTAGAAAGCAATAGTATCATGAAAGTTTCAGTTTAACTGTCAGTCTATGAGGAGTCTTTGAAGAGACTGAGGTTCTGGAGAGACTTTTAATTGTGGTGGTAGAAGAGAGGATAGAGAAAAATTATAAAGATACCATTTCCTGAGAGAACCAAGTTTAAATGGTATGCAGAAAGTGGTTGACAAAGAAATGGCTCGAAAGTGGAGAGGGAAGCGAGGTATGGTGACTAGGACTTTCCTAAAACAGTTGTCCAGGAGAGACTTTACCAGCTAAGACAGTGGAAACCCTGGGCAGAAGCTTCTTCAGTGACAAGGAGGAGATAGGAAGTAAGGAACAAAGTGATGTCAAAACAATATGAGATTCTTTGAAAAATATAAATCTTGCTTGACAATGCCCTGGTTATTAACATAAATTGAGGAATAAACAAGAAGACAAATGCTCATTAAAGATGCTTACCACTGTTGTGGATGATGCCCATAACAGATCTACTAGGGAAGGATTGCCTATAGATGTGAGCAGGCCACAACACACTAGCAATCTCAGTTGCAGTTCAAGTGAGACCATTTCCCACAAAAAGAGATTTGACTATGGACTCATATGGATTATGTTCAATCTTGGGGTAGTCTGAACCCTGAAGACAGGGGATTAGAATAGCCTCACACTCTCTATGCTCACATTGGAGAAAATTTGTTCAGTAAAATTTAGGTATGGCTCGTGTATAGTATGTCCCCAAAAGGGAATAATGAACTTTCTATCCCTTTCCATTTGCAATCATGTCAGGACTTTTCAAATTCTCCCATAGATCTTCAATGTGTGTGTGTGAGAGAGAGAGAATAATAGGGAAAATCTCTCCCTTCTATCCTTAGTAGTTATGATGCTCAAACATGGCAGCAATAGTATGTGTTTGCCTAGGTAAGACTGAGATTGGATTTTAAGTCCCTAGCTGCCATTTCTCCTCTGTGTTTAATTTCCTGAGCACAGATGTCTGAATTGCAATTCTGAGATGGCTATTTCCAAGCTTGGAAGCAGCCCCATAAGTTCAAGAGGTCTTGACTCTGGGAGCTGGTTGCCCAACAGAAGAGATCTCCACAACTTCTCAAAGAAGATTATCACTGCCAGAAGCATACTACCTACCAAAGGACTAAGAATTCCCAGACCAGAGCATGGCTTGCCAGGAGATCCAGATTTGTGAGTTGATAAGACACATGCAGTTCAGAGGTGAAAATGAGATTTGTTCATCACTCCCACAAAATGTGTTATGTTTTAAATCTCAACTTCCCAGGAGAATATAATATGGTGATAATGAGATGGGTTCATGTTTTAAGCATGTGTTAATGTACACTTATGAGGCTTTTTGTTTTTTAAGCATTTTTTTATGGTAAAGTAAGCTTAATAGCTGGCCTATACTAGAGGAGGGAGGAAGCTGAAGAATCAAAGAAAGGAAAAACAGTGTGCCTGCCCATGAGGAGCTCGTATTCTAATGGGAAGGGAGTAAGGATCTATTAGGCACATACTACATGCCAGGCATTGTGCTAAAAATTTTACAAATATCTCATTTGATGAAATAACAGGGGTGGGGTGAGGGAGAGATAATATGCAAACAGCTACATACACACAAGAAATACACAGAAAAAAAGGGGAAGTGGTGTCAGTGGGTAGGCAGTAGCATTGGTCAGGGGAAGAGGTAGTAAAATTTGAACTGAGTCTTGAAGGAAATGCTTAAAACACAAGACTTACAAGCACATGTTGTCAAATACTTTAAAATCTCTCAGACGATCTGTGGGACTCCCAAACGGATTTTGCTTTCACCTCAGTTTGTACTGTCTGAACAGCAATTCAAGGTCCGGGTCTTCTGGCCAGCCACACTATGGCTTGGGCATTCAGGCCCCAGGATGATCACACTGTTCTTAGTCCTCTCCTCTGAGGAGCATCCTAACTGTAGGAAGCACTTCTTGCTGCCAGTCAGAACCCAAGAACTCCAGACCTCTCAAACCCACAAGGTAATCACCACAGCTAGAGAGATCCATTACTCAGGTTTGCTATTTGGTGACCCATGCTCAGGAAAAGTAATACAAAACAGAAGAAGCAGCCAGGGATTTGAAATCCACTATCAGCCTCACCTAGACTAGCATATGTTCTCACTGCCATTTGAATGTAGCTATTATATTTGGATTGCTGCCATAGGCTACTTCTGGGGAGGGGGAGGAGGAGAGGAGAGAAAGTCATTCCTCAAGATCAAGAAGCTCCAGCACCAATTGGCAGATTCCCAGGCTACTAATTCAAAGGAGAGACAAAGTGACAGAGCCTGAGACTTTGGACTCTCCTTTTAAGGTCTACTACCTGGATAAGTCACCAATCTTCTTTTGCAACCCAGGAACCAAAGAATAAATCAGGAACCTTTGGATAGGCATGCCCTTTAGTAAGGGACCAAAGCACATATGTCCCTCCCCACTGAACCAAAGTAAAAATGCCCAGCTCCATGAAAAATGCTCCAATCTAATCTACACGAATGAGGAATTTCAAAGGAAAATGGTGTAAAGGATAATAATCAGCTAGGTAGCACAGTGGATAGAACAATGGGCCTTGAGTCAGAAAGATCTGCGTTCAAAACTGGCCTCAGACACTAACTAGCTATGTGACCGAAGGCAAATCACAGCTTTTGTCTGTCTCAGTTTCCTCAGCTGTAAAATGGGGATTATAATAGCACCTACCTTACAGACTTATTATGAGAATCAAATGAGATATTTGTAAAATGCTTAGCACAATGCCTGATACATACTAGGAACTTAAAATGTGTATTCTTTTCCCTTCCCCTCCCCCCAAGAAATATATGACAAGGGCAGGGACAAAGGGGAGAAATGAGTCAGTCACCTGGTTAAAAAAACAAGTCTAACTAATGGACAATAGTGTTCATGATATTATTAACCATTCAAAAGCTAGAAATCTAGAGGAAGGCTTCCAACACTTGGAGTAGAACTTTTTGATGTATTTATAAGAGGGCTTGGACAAGAGTTGCACAAGCTGGATGAGCCTGAGTGGGTCACAATCTCTATCACCATTCGAGGAAGTATCCAAATCACCAAGATCACAGGTATCCAAGTATCCAAGTCCCATTAACTTAGGGCAGTTATCTAGCAAATGTGCATCACCCGTTCTGCGAAGCCACTGGCAGAGAACATTGGACAATAATAATTAACATTTTTATGGCACTGAAAGGTTTTCAATTTATATACCTTATTTCATACATTATCTCATTTGATCTTTACAACAACAACCCTGTGAGGTCTTCAGGTGCCATTATCCTCATTTTAGAGATGCGAAACCTGAAGGTAAGAGACATTAAATGACTTGCTTATAGTCACATAACTACTAAATGTTAGAAATAGGATTGAAATCCAAGTCTGTACTGAGTCCAAGTTCATTATTCTTTCTATTATGCCCCGTTATGGTTCCACTGAAGGCTTCATGCAACCGTTCCATTATATCATTACCAGAAAAAGCTTACAGTTCATGTTGTACTGACAATAGGTGAGTAGCACCGTAATTTCGCAGAATTCAGAAATTGAAGGGACCTCAGGATATCTCAAACCCAAATTCATGGATTTGAAGAAAACCAGCTTCAGGCTGAGACAAATTATTATTTCCCTCATATTAATAATCAATTATTGAATTGGGACCAGGATTTTTTCAGACACCTGTAGGTTGTTCAATATCTGAAGGACATTGTTGATGAATGAGACTGCCCAAATCACTGAGGTGATCCTGGGTGAGAGATCTTACCCTACCAGAAAACTTTACAAAGAATTTAATCAAAGGTGAATTCTAGCTCATTGTGTTCTATTCAGGCTGGCTAGATTGACTGAAACTGGGGGTGGTCTGGCTTGAGATAGTCTCTCTTTGTCCAGGAGTGACATAATCAGTCATATTGCCCAGCCCCTCTTTAGAATAGGTCCACCTCTCATTTCGATGCTCTTTTTCTCATAAGTTATTAACCAATCAGAGTTGATTGCCATCCTCAGCAACACCCACTCTTCCAAGGCTTATATAAGCATTGAACTCCATGAGGAATCTTTGGCATTCAAGAGTGCTACTGACCTCTTTTATTAACTACTTGCCAGCATGATTAATAAAATGATTAATTACTCAGAAATTATGTCTCTCCAACATTTAATATATCACAAGGCAAACTAAGTGATATTTCTAAATTTGCCCAACTGAAACTAGAATCCTGACGTCTTGACATGTATGTTGACACTTTTTCTTCACTGGGTTAACGCCTGGTAAAAAAAAAAAAATTCAAACTTTCATTGGTTTTGTCTCTGTTCAAAGAAATTATGAGCAAGGTGGGGAAAATTTGGGGGATAAGGTTTTAAGGGAGGAAGGAGCTTTCTGTTGCTCTTAAACCACACTACACCTACTCCTAAGGGCCCCTAAATAGAAATCTGTGCAAGTAATTTGGGGAGCCAGAAGTCTGATCAGCAATCTTCCCTTTAGAGAGCTCTCTGGTTTCATGACCAGAAAAGCTGTTGTCTATCCTTCATTATTGAAGAGGACCATGACATCAGGAAGGTGGTGCCATGACTTGCAAGTCAATTGGATTTAAGTGAGGGAGAGCTGTGCAAAGTCACCAGACTTGCTTTCTCCTCTGGAGCTATCTGGGTCCAGTGGCAAAATATAAATCAGGATAACTGGAGGTGGCCCTGACCAGGAAAGATAGGCCTACACTTACTGGCAAATGAGGAGAATAAAGAACATTTCCAGGTTAAACTGATTTGTTCTAGGTGAAATCCTGGAAGTTGGACCTTGCCTTGTGAAAAGCAAGTTCTAGTCTCTTCCTTTAACTCCATTTTGGCCTCGGTTTCCTCTGACCTAAAGTTCACAAATAATGGGAAGAGCTTGACCTTTTCTTTTCCACAAAGAGAGAAGACACCTTGAGGTGTTATAATGACAGAGAGCAAAAGTTATGGTCAGACCTGTCCCCAAAATTTTAAAAATGTAACGTAACATTACATGGTACTCTTGGTGTGCCTAACTGATCCAGAGACACTTTGGAAGACCTGTTTTTTTCTAACACCAACTTATTCCTAACCACCACCTCCAAGATGATCCCAGGTTCATTAACTGTCTAATCCAGGGGTTCTTTACCTGAGCTCTGTGAACTTCTTAACATTTTGAGGATCGTATTTTGATATAATTGGTATTGTTTACAATATTGTATGTTTTATTTATGCATAAAAAGCACTCTTCTGTCAGATTTGGTGGCTCACAATTGTAATCTCTGCTCCTGGAGGAGGTTGAAATTGCTAGATCTCTTCAGCCTTGCTCTTCTGAGGTAAAGCAGAACTAAAGCTCACCAGGCGTCCAAACTAAGTCTGGCATCAATATGGTGAGCCCCAGGGTATTGTCGGAGGGACCTCTATGACCAGCTAGTCCAAATCTTGCTGTTATTCAGTTGTTTTTCAGAAATGTCCAACTCATTGTGACCCCATTTGAGGTTTTCTTGGCAAAGATACCGGAGTGGTTGGCTATTTCCTTCTCCAGCTCATTGAGGAAACGAGCAAATGGGGATAAGTGATTTGCCCAGGATCACACAGCTAGTAATCCATGGAAAGGTGCTTAACTCCCCAAGAAAACAAAAATTTCACATATTGAAATGTTTACTTGGTAATGATTGTTAAGTTCATAATAAAAAAAGATTTTAAAAAACCAAGAATTGATTAAAAATCAGAAGAGAACCACATAGGAAACCCATTAATCCAAAAAGTTCTAAAAATAATCAGATAAAAGGTGATCTAAAATTTACCGTGAGATTGACAAATCACAACAGTAATATCTTAAATTGGTTAGTTGGGTGCAAATTAAGCAGCATTATGCAAGATGATTATGGGTATTGTATTATGCTCATTATACAAAATGAGGACATAAGAATCTCAAGTATATATACATCTGATAGTTATGTGGCAAGACTGGTAAAAAAGAAAATTTCACAATTTTAAATGAAGAAACAGATTTTTAATTGGAATATTTTGATATCACATATATGATAAATTTAACAAACATGTAAATAAAAGGTAATTATAGAAATAAATAAAAATTGAGTATTAAAGAAACTAGCTCTAATAGATATATAGAAAGAACTCAATGAGAAAAGCAAAGAGTATACTTTCTTCCATTGTCCACAGAACTTTTCAGAACAGATGTAATGTGAGTACTCATGCCCCATTAAAATCACCTCTTCCATCTTGCATCTGTTTGACAAGATGTGAGGAACTAGAGAAAATCTAACGTCCTACAACTGTTTTACACCATTGACCTTGGCCCTTAAAGGGGAGTTACACATGGATGATGATAACAACCAGCATTCTCATACGGCCTTAAAGTTCTCAAAGCACATCTAAGGGATGGAAAGAGAGGAAGCCAAGAAGAAATATAAGGAAACTGTGATTCACTTTCCTAGAGTGAGGAATGAGCAAACTCCCTGCGAAGGAATTGCCCAGGTTAGGGATGGCATTGTAGAGACAGAAGCTGAGTGAAGAGAACCTTTTTGCCCAAGGTAAGAGATATAAAAATGGGAAGGGGTATAGCAGTGAGATTTGACAGAGGGGTCCATAGACCAAAAAAAAAATTTCTAATCAAGCCAAGGACTTGGTTCAAGCAAGAGCTACAGGAACTGTAACCAAAGAGCAAAGTGACTGAGACCTACAAATAAAAAGCAGCAATCTTGACCTTTGACTTTCACCAATGCTGTGAGTCATGGAGAAGGTGGAATTCACCACAGGATTGATTTCTTCAAAGTAGCCTTGACTTCTCTCTCATTATATACTTATGTATGGTGGGGAATGGTTTGAGAAAGAGTACTTCTTTCCTAACTCCAACCTACTGAGGGTAGTACTATGTCTGAATGAAGGTAAAAGTTCCTTGGAAAGGCAGAGATCCATTAGAAAAAGCAGGGGACAGATTTTTAAAAAATTATTATTTATAGTGTCAAAAACAAATCATTTGCATTTTCTAGCATGACAGAAATAGTCATAGGATCCCATATTTAGAGCTAGAAAGGTATTTTTGAAATCATGTAGTTCAAACCTTTCATTTTACAGATAATGAAACTAAAGTCCATAGAGTTTAAGTGATTTTTCTATAGCTGAGATTTAAAACCAAGTCTTCTGACCCCAAAACTAGGTTTCTTTCCCATAGTTGATGTCCTGTTACTTTGAGTAGTTGAATGGGAACTGAAGACACTTAAGGAGGTATTTTAAACAATACTAATACTTGAACACTCCAAGTGTGGTTACAGGGCATAGAAAAATAACTATCATGAAGCTTCTAGGCCTGAATCCATTTTGCACGAGCACCAAAGCTCTCTTTCCATGATAATCTGGGCCACAATAAAGATCTAGGCAAATATGAAAAAGAAAAAAATTCTATACACTAAATTTATGGACCAAGATGCAACAAAATTAGTTATAAATAATGATGCAATCTTTAAAAAAATGTATAGCATCTGCAGGGAGTAGGGGGAGGGATGGGAGAGCCTTATTAAACAGCGTGACCACTTAGAAGGAGCTAGCAACAATAGCTAGTTACATTAAATATAATGACAATACAGAAATCCCACATGAAAATCTATGGAATGTTGCCAAAATCAGAGGCAAATGCATAACACTGAATGCCTATATCAATAAGAGAAAAATAATAATATAATGGGCCTGGACTTTAAAAACTTAGAAAAGGAGAAAATTAAGCATTCAAAGAAAAGAGAAAAGGCAAAAATAATCAAGAACTATACAATTCTAGGCAATTATATAATTTAAAGATAAGCCCAAGAACAGTTTTAAATAGTGAGAAAATTATTTTAACAATTTTTTAAAAAGGGAAAGAATGAATCTTAATCAAAAGAAAGAAGTGATTGTCAGGGAAAAGAAATTTTAAAAAAATATCACAGATTAGCATACACAGCTTTATGCTAATAAATCTGGTGATCTAAAACAAATGGATGCTTATCAAGAGAAGAACAAAATAATAGAGCTAACAAACAAGTAGACAAGCTAAATAGTCCAGTCTCAGAAGGAGTAATCAGGCCATTAAAGAGCTATGTAGCATAAAAATACTAGGTCTGGGTGGATTCTCAGGTAATTTCTACCTGATTTTTTTTTCTAAATTAGGGATTTACAAGTTACAAGATTTGGGTTCTTTCCAGTACCTTCAACTGAAAGCTGTGTTTATTCTAAGCAGCATTTTGATCTTACTGCTCTTATTATTTTAAAAAAATATTTAATATTTATTTCCCCAATTACATGTAAAAATCATTTTAACATTCATTTTTGAAATCCATTATTTTAAAATTCATTCTTTTTAAATTTTGTTTTATGGAATAACACAAGCATTTCCATAGCATAGTAGAATAAAAAGGTAATTGCTCATAAAATTGCAAATCTATTTTGTACAACTTGCTATTCCTTTTAAATATATAACTTTTATTTTTTCCCTTTTCCCCCTCCCCCACCCTAGAGATAGCTATATGTATATAACATATTAAATCATTCTATACAGACTTATATTTATCAGTTCTTTCTCTGGATGCAGAAAGTGTTTTTCCTTTGTAATTAATTTGGTTATTTATAATTGTCAAAATGACCTAGGCACTCAAAGTTGTTTTAAAAACAACATTGCTCTTATTGTATACAATATTCTCTTGGGTCTACTCATTTTTTCATGCAAGTCTATCAATGTTTTTCAGCAATCAATGAGCTTATCATTTCTTATAGCACAATAGTATTCCATCACAGTCACATACCACAACTGGTTCAGCCATTCCCCAATTGATGGGCATACTCTCAATTTCTAGTTCTTTGCCACCACAAAGAGAGCTGCTATAAATATTTTAGATCATTCATTTTTTTAAAATTTTGAGCTCAAAATTCTCTCCTCTCTCTCCTCAACCCCCCTTAAGAAGGCAAGCAATTTGATATAGGTTACACATATGCAGTCATGCAAAATATATTTCTATATTAGTCATGTTGTGAAGAAAACACGGACCAAAAAACACAAAAACCAAAAGAACAAGAAAAATAAGGAAGGCAAAAAAACCCAAACAAACAAAAAAACAAATACATGCTTCGATCTGCATTCTGACTCTGTTCGCTCTCTGGAGATAGATAATATTTTTCATGATAAGTCTTTTGGAATTGTTGTGGATCCTTGCTGAAAACAGCCAAGTCATTTCCAGTTGATCATCATACAATATTGATGTTACTGAGTACAATATCCTCCTGGTTCTGCTCATTTCACTTTGCATCAGTTCATGTAGGTCTTTCCAAGTTTTTCCAAAAGCATTCTGCCCATCATTTCTTACAATATAACAGTATTCCATCACAATCATATGCTACAATTTGTTCAGTCATTCCCCGATTGATGAGTATCCCTTCAATTTCCAATTCTTTACCACCATAAAAAGAAGCTATCAATAATCTATATTATAATATATTAACATGTAATCAATATATTCTATATAGTGATAATTTATTATTAGTTATATGTAATATAGTGATATATAATTTATTGTGTTAGATTAATAATTAATATATTATATAATAAATATGTAGATAATATTTTTAAAGCTATAATTTTTTTTAAATATAGGTCCTTTTCCTTTTAAAAAAATCTCTTTGGGATACAGACCTAGTAGTGGTATTGCTGAGTCAAAGTGGCTTTATAAAAGCCTTTTGGGCATAGTTCCAAATTGATCTCCAGAATAGCTGAATCAGCTCACAACTCCATCAACAATACACTAATGTCTCGATTTTGCCACATCCCATCCAACATTTGTCGTTTTCCTTTTCTGTCGTATTATCCAATCTGATAGGCATAGTGTGGTAGCTCATCGTTGTTTTAATTTACATATCTCTGTTCAGTAGTGATTTAAAGTATTTCTTCAAATGACTACAGATAGCTTTGCTTTCTTCATCTGAAAACTGCCTGTTCGTATGCTTTGACTATTTATCAATTGGGAAATGGCTCTTATTTTCATAAATTTGATTCAATTCTCTATATATCTGAGAAATGAGGCCTTTATCAGAAAAACTTGCTATAAAGTTTTCTTCACAGTCATGATTACTAACTGTGTATTTCCCTCCATTTTATTTTTCTGCCTGTTTATCCTACTTTCCCTCTCTTTTCACTCTGTCCATCCTCAAAAGTGTATTGCTTCTAACTACTGCCTCCCCAAGTCTGCACTCCGGTCTATCAGACCTACCTCTTATTTTCTTCCCCACTACTTTCCTGTAAAGTAATATAGATTTCTATACCCAGTTGACTGTGAATGGTATTCCTTCTTTGAGCAGGTTCTGAAGAGAGCAAAGTTCAAGTGCTGTCTCCCCTCTATCTTCCCCATCTTCTCATCCAGCGTAAAAGCTCTATTGTAGCTTCTTTTATGTGAGATAGTTTACCCCATTCTGTCTTTCCCTTTTGCCTCCTCCTGGTGCATTCCTCTTTCTCACCCCTTAATTTTATTTTTTTAATATCATTCTATCATATTCAACTCACACTTGTGCCCTTTGTTTATGTATACTCCTTACTGACCTAAAAATGAGAAAGATCTTAGGAGTTAAAAGTATCACCTTCCTGTGTAGGAATGTAAACAATTTAACCTTATTGAATCCCTTATGATTTCTCTTTCCTGTTTACCTTTTCATGCTTCTATTGAGTCTTGTGTTTTAAAGTAAAATTTTCTATTCATCTCTGGTCCTTTCATCAGGGATGCTTGAAAGTTCTCTATTTCAATGAATATCCATTTTCCCCCTGAAGGTTTACTCAGTTTTGCTGGATAGGTGATTCTTGGTTGCAATCCTAGTCTTTTTGCCCTCCAGAATATCATATTCCAAACTTTCTTATCCTTGAATGTAGAAGCTGTTAAATCTTGTGTTATCTTGACTATGGCTCCATGATATTTGAATTGTTTCTTTTTAGCTGCTTGCAATACTCTCTCCTTGGGAGAAAGCTCCTGGGAGCTCTGGGATTTGGCTAAACTGGGAGTTTTCATTTTGAGATCTCTTTCTGGAGGTGATCAATGGATTCTTTCAATTTCTATTTTACTTTTTGGTTCTAGAATATCAGGGAAGTTTTCCTTGATAATTTCCTGAAAGCTGAATTATATTTTCTTTTTTGATCATGAACTTCAGGTAATCCAATAATTCTTAAATTCTCAATCTTTTTTTTCCAGATCAGTTGTTTTTCCAGTGAGATACTTCACAGTTTCTTCTATTTTTTTTTTAGTTTTTTGACTTTGTTTTATTATTAATGTCTCATGGAGTGATTAGCTTCCACTTGCCCAATTCTAATTTTTTAAGGAATTATTTTCTTCAGTGAGCTTTTGGATCTCCTTTTCCATTTGGCCAATTCTGCTTTTTAAGGAGTTTTTCTCCTCAGTGGATTTTGCACCTATTTTACCATTTGACCTAGTCTGTGTTTTAATATTTTATTAAGAAAATAATTGTCATGCCTCCTTTACCAAGCTATTGATTTTTTTCTTATTTTCTTGCATCATTCTTATTTCTTTTCCCAATTTTTCTTCTACTTTTCTTAGTTGATTTTTAAAATCCTTTTTGAACTCTTCCAAAAAATCCTTTTTGGGCCTGAGACCAACTCACATTTTAATTCGAGGCTTTGTATATTGCAGCTCTGACTTTCTTCTTCTGAGTTTGTGTTTTGATCTTCCCTTTCACCATAGTAACTTTTTATAGTCAGGATCTTTTTCTGCTATTTGCTCATTTTCTCAGCCTATTTCTTGATTTCTAACTCCAACTTAAAATGGAGCTGCCAGAGTGGAGGGGGCACTTTCCTAGTGGCTTTCAGGACTAATTCTGAGGGTTTGTAAGTTTTCACTTCTTCTAAATTGGTATGATCTAAGGAGATGTGTGTTTACTACTCTTCTGGCATGTGCCCTGGTCTGTGAGTGACCACAAGCACTCTTTTCTGCCCTGAAACTGTGACCAGGGTCCCCACTCCCATATGAAGTGAGGAAAAGCAAAATCAACAAAACTAGAACTACTCAAGGCTAGCAGAACATCATGGACATTTGGTTGGGGACAAAATAAAACATTTTTATTATTTGTTGTACATAGTTTTGGCTTTACTTTATTAAATGCTAATGGTTCTGTAAAAGATTTTGCTTTCTACTTTGTATATTTTTGTATATTTTCTTTGTATATCTCTTCAATTATTTGTTTTTGTTTCTATTTGTTTGTATTTAGGACTACGATAAATTTTTACATCCATAAATATTTAACCTGGGATAATATGAAGAACTAGAGAGCTATAATAGGTTGGTTGTGATGTTCTGAAAGTTAGTCCAAAGTGGAAGTTTGGCCTTCAACTATGTATAACATTTTCCATGACTCTTACTTAGTAGTAGTATGTGATGATTTATTTTCACATTATCTTTACTAAGTTATGAAAAGACAGATTTATTTCCTGGACATTTGCTCTCTATGGTGGTGATGTTTTGGGGCTTTTTTGGTTGTTTTTAACTAGATCTCTTCCTATCATGCCTTACTAATAATCACTGTAAAAACAGTAAAAATATTTCATTTAGAAATCACAGGCATTACACATTTCATATTGCTATTTAATCTTTTGATTACATTTGATCATCTAGCTTGTGTTTTGAAGACCTCAAGTGAGGAGGGACCCACTATTGGAGAGAGCATTGCATTGGCTCTGGAGCCAGAAGACATAGGTTCTTTGAAGCCACCTCTGCTGATTACTTATCTATGTTACCTTGGGAAAGTCACTCATCTTCCCATTACTTCAATTTCCTCATCTGTAAGAAAAGGTAGGGCAAATGTGTTATGAGATCTCTTCTAGGTATAGATCTATGACCTATGCTCCTTTGTTCTATTTTTACTACAATTATTTTTTATTTTTAAGGCTTTGAATAATATTTTACCTTTTCCCAATTACACATAAAAACAATTTTTATCATTCATTTTTTAAAAATTTTGAGTTCTAAGTTCTCTTCTTCCCTCTCTCCCCTCCTTCCTCCCTGAGACAGTAAGCAATCTGATATAGGTTATACAAGTGCAATATGATCCTATGATCTTTAGACATTTTGTTTCTCTCTTATTGAAAGGAAATTTACCCTTATATCAAGTCTTAATTTGCCTCTTTGCAACTTCTATACATTGTTACTACCTCTGCCCTCTGAGGCTGACAAAAACATGTCTAATACCTCTTCTGTGGGACAGACTTCTATCCTCTTATCCATAAGTCTTCTCTTCTCCAGGTTAAACATCTCTAACCCCTTCAGTTGAAACTTATATGGCCTGAACTCTAGACCCTTCATCTTTTTGTTTGCTCTCCTCTGGATTCACTCTAGCTTATCAATGATCTTTTTAGACTAGGCCTCTAGAACTGAGCACAGTACTACAGCTGTAGCCTGATGATGACAGAATATAAAGTGACTTTTACCTCCTTATTCCTGAAAACTACAAATATGCCTTTCACATTCATGGTGATTAGGGACACAACGCTGCCGCAATCTGGAATATCCATGTAAAATTGCTTGGCTTTCACTTTGTATCAGAGAAGTCTGAATTTTTTCTCTTTTTTATGGGGTATTTACTGTCTTAAAAGATAAAGTATATTGATAATATACAATACTACACATATATTTTATGCATTTCCGAGTTTCTAAACTTTTTCTTTGATGTCTTCTGGCCTTCGTGTGTCATCTGTGGCTTCTGCAAACCTCCCAGAAAATTTCCATTTCATTTCTTATGCTGACCTGTGACATATCAAAGCCACAATGGGGAAAGTTGCAAAATAAAAGTGATAACTATGTATTTCTCAATACAGCCTAAAATGCCCATGATCTTTTTGGCTTCCATATCATACTGTAGACTAATATTGAGTTTGTTGATGAATAAACTACCCCTGTAGGTCTTTTTATTTTCAAGCAGCTTACTGCCTACTCAGATTTTACCAATCCTTTTTTTACTAAGGAAATCAATTTTTATTGAAATATGGTTATCAAAATATTTTTTTGAATTCCATACTTTATTATTTAATACTTTTTAGTTTTCAGCATTGGTTTCCACAAGATTTTGAGTTAACAATTTTCTCCCCATTTCTACCCTCCCCCCACTCCAAGATGGCATATATTCTGGTTGCCCTGTTCCCCAGTCAGCACTCCCTTGTGTCACCCCACTCCCCCCCCCATCCCTTTTCCCCTTACTTTCTTGCAGGGCAAGATAAATTTCTATGCCCCATTGCCTGTATATCTTATTTCCCAGGTGCACGCAAAAACAAATTTTTTTTGAGCATCTGCTTTTAAAACTTTGAGTTCCACATTCTCTCCCCTCTTCCCTCCCCACCCACTGTCCCTAAGAAGGAAAGCAATTCAGCATAAGCCACACATGTATCATTATGCAAAACACTCCCATGAATAGCCATGTTGTGAAAGACTAATTATATTTCCCTCCATCTTATCCTGTGACCCTTTATTCAATTTTCTCCCTTGACCCTGTCCCTTTTCAAAAGTGTTTGCTTTTGATTCGTTTTTCTCCCTATCATCCCCCCCCTTTTTTATCCCCTTCCCCCTACTTTCATGTGGGATAAGATACCCAATTGAGTGTGTATGTTATTCCTTCCTCAAGTCAAATCCAACGAGAGCCAAAATTCACTCATTCTCCCTCACCTGCCCCCTCTTACCTTCCAATGAACTGCTTTTTCTTGCCACTTTGGTGTGAGATAATTTACCCCTTTCTATCTCTCCCTTTGTCCCTCTCTCAATATATTCCTTTCTCATCCGTTAATTTAATTTTATTTTTTTAGATATCATCCCTTCATATTAAACTCACCCTGTTCCCTTCAACTACCCTAATACTGAGAAAGGTCTCATGAATAACACACATCATCTTTCCATGTAGGAATATAAACAAAACAGTTGCACTTTAGTAAGTCTCTTATGATTTCTCTTTCTTGTTTGCCTTTTCATGCTTCTCTTGATTCTTGTGTTTGAAAGTCAAATTTTCTATTCAGCTCTGGTCTTTTCACTGAGAAAGCTTGAAAGTCCCTTATTTTATTGAAAATCCATGTTTTTCCTTGGAGCAGGATACTCAGTTTTGCTGGGTAGGTGATTCTTGGTTTTGACCCTAACTCCTTTGACCTCTGGAATATCATATTCCAAGCACTTCAATCCCTTAAGGTAGAAGCTGCTAGATCTTGTGTTATCCTGATTGTGTTTCCACAATACTCAAATCGTTTCTTTCTGGCTGCTTGCAGTATTTTCTCCTTGATTGGGGAGCTCTGGAATTTGGCAACAATATTCCTAGGAGTTTTCTTTTTGAGATCTTTTTCAGGAGGTGATCTGTGGATTCTTTCCTTTTCTGTTTTACCCTCTGGCTCTAGAATATCAGGGTAGTTCTTTATAATTTCTTGAAAGGCTCTTTTTTTGATCATGGCTTTCAGGTAGTCCAATAATTTTTAAATTATCT
>CM053623.1:147379400-147402063 GCA_028646595.1 Phalanger gymnotis
CATTGTCTTCCATTTTTCATTCCTTTGGCTCTGTTTTCTATCTTGGTTTCTCATAAAGTCACTAGCTTCCACTTGCTCCAATCCAATTTTTAAGGTGGTATTTTCTTCAGTAGTATTTTGGACCTCCTTTTCCATTTGGGTAATTCTGCCTTTCAAGGCATTCTTCTCCTCATTGGCTTTTTGGAGCTCTTTTGACATTTGGGTTAGTCTATTCTTTAAGGTGTTAATTTCTTCAGTATTTTTGGGTCTCCTTTAGCAAGTTGTTGACTTGTTTTTCATGGTTTTCTTGCATCCTTCTCATTTCTCTTCCCAATTTTTCCTCTACTTCTCTTACTTGCTTTTCTAAATGCTTTTTTGAGTCTTCCGTGGCCGGAGCCCAATTCATATCTTTCTTGGAGGGTTTTGATGTAGGCTCTTTGACTTTGCTGACTTCTTCTGGCTGTATGATTTGATCTTCTTTGTCACCAAAAAAGGAATCTAGAGTTTGAGTTTGGGTCTGAGTCTGAGTCTGAGACCATTTTCGCTGCCTGTTCGTGTTCTCAGCCAACTACTTGAGCCTTGATCTTTTTGTCAGGTTATGACTGTTTGTAGAGTAGAAAGTACTTTGCCCCAAGCTTTAGGGGCTACACTGCTGTTTTCAGAGCTACTTCTACACAGCAAGGTCTGCCACACCAGTGCTCCTCCTCCCCCAAGAAGCACCAGCCAGGACCGTGACCCAGATCCAAGCCAGGCACTGCACTCCAGCTCTGATCTGCCACTTAATTCCTCCCACCAGGTTGGCCTGGGGCTGGAAGCAACAGCAGCTGGAGTTCTGGAAGCAGCCCCAGAGCTGCACCACTTCCACTGCCCCTGGGTCTAGGGCTGACTGTGCACTCCTTTCACTCTGTCCCAGCAGGTTTTCCACTAACCTGCTCTGTTATCTTTGGTGTTTTTGGTTTGAGAAGTCTGGTAACTGCCACAGCTCAATGATTCAGGGCCCTACCACCTGTTCTGGCCGGCTCCCAATCTGGTTGGTCTTGGCACGGCCCACTCTGGGTTCTTCTCCATTCTGCTCCCAGCTCTGTGTGACAGAACCTTCCCAGTGACCATCCAGGCTGTCCTGGGCTGGAGCCCTGCTTCCCTCTGCTATTCTGTGGGTTCTACAGCTCTAGAATTCATTCAGAGCCATTTTTTACAAGTGTTTGGGGGGACCTGGGGGAGAGTTTTAGGCAAGTCCCTGCTTTCCAGCTGCCATCTTCTCACCAATCTTTTACATGTGAATTTGATTTTTTAAACCCAGGCCCAAGATTTTAAATTTACCCTGATCAAATGTCATTTTGTCAGATTGAGTCTAGTGTTCTAGATTGCCAAAGTATTTTCAAATCTTGTCACTGAATATGTTTGTCAGCTATACTTTCCACTTTCATGTCATCTGAAAATTTGACAAGACTGCTACTTAAGCCATTAGCCAAGTTAATATAAAAATTGCAAAAGGCAAAAGGACCAAATACAGATTCTTGGGGTACTCCACTGGAGGCCTCCTCCCAATTGACATAAAATGGTTTAGTGAGTCAATCAATAAACAATTATTAAGTGTTAGATAATGTATAGGGCAGCTCAGTGGAGAAGTAGAAAGAGTGCAAGGCCTGGAGTCAGGAAGACCTGAGTTTGAATGTGACCTCTAACATTTACTAACTATGTGACCCTGGATAAGTCACTTAACCCTATTTGCCCCAGTTCTACATCTGTAAAATGAGCGGGAGAAGGAAATACTACCTTTGCCAAGAAAACCCTAAATGGGGTCACAAAGAGTTAGACAAGACTAAAACAACTGAACAAGAACAACAGCAGCAACAAGGGACTAAGCTGGAGACACAAAGAAAGGGAAAAAAATAGTTCTTGTTCTCAAGGAGCTTTCATTCTGATAAAGGAGAAAAAAGGCAAACAACTGTGTATAAACAAGATTAAACAGGATGGACTGAGGATAATCAACAAAGGGAGAAAGGGAACTGGGAAAGGCTTCTTGTTAGAAAGAGAAATTTTAGTAGCCTTTCTGACAGTTCCAAATACACCTACATTTATTATCACATTAACCCACATTTCCACTTCTTTTCCACAGGAATAGCCTCCCCATAAACAATCAGAAGATTTGGAAATAGAAGTGAGATTCACAGTCATCTAGAATAACCCCCTCATTTTATAAGTAAAGAAATGAGGTCTATAAGTAAAGGAACTTGGGGGCAGCTAGGTGGTGCACTGAGCAGAACACCGACCCTGGAGTCAGGAGGACCTGAGTTCAAATTAGGCCTCAGACACCTGACACACTTACTAGCTGTGTGACCTTGGGCAAGTCACTTAACCCCAATTGCTCTGCCTACCCCTGGCCAAAAAAAAAAATGATTATTCTATAAGTAAAGGAACTTTACTAAGTACATACAGGTAGTAAGTGGCAAAACTGGGTCAAATCTGGGTACAATGGCTCCAAATCCTTTTTCTACTCTACCATGTCACTGAAAAAAACTTAGTCAAAACTTTTACATTTGTTAATATCTAGATGAACTATATTGTCAGCATTCCCTTGATATATGTAGTCTAGTAGAAAAAACAAACAAACAGGGAATTAGTGCGACATGACCTGCACTCAGTGAAACCAAGCTAGTTCTTTGTAATCACCATTTCTGTTACTCTTCTGGCCCTTTCTTTCACAAGTTCTAGAATTTTCCTAGGAATCAATGTCAATGTCAATGGCCTCTTGTTGGCAGATTCAATTCTCTTCTGTTTCTCTAGTCCTATGATAACTCTAATTTGCCATGATCTTTGAAAGCTCACTAAAAGTGGCTCAGAAATTACATCTAACAGTTCTTTCAGTACCCTAAGATGCCCTTCATCTAAGCCAGGAATGGTTAAGGCAATTAGGGATACTAAGACTGGAAGAGCAAAAGAAGTACCTTTGCCAAGAATACCCCAAGTGCAGTCAAGAAGAGTCCAACACAAGTGAAATGACTGAATGACAACAACATAGTATATGTTATATATTATATTATATAATACATAGCACAATAATCTAACATATATGTATCAATGTATCATAATTTCAATCTGTATATTATATCAATGTTGTATTATCATTGACCAGATATTTGAAATGTTATGCAGGAGATCAAGTAAACTAAATTTCACTGCATCAGCCTAAAAGACAAAGGGAAAAAGTGACAGAAAGGTGGATTTCAGCAGGAAAGAATTTTCTAACACAATTTGAGCAATCTAACAATGGAAGAGGTCACCTCACAATTAGTAAACCTATAACATTGATAATGTTCAGTCCAATATTAGCTCACCATCACTTCGGAAATGGGTTTCATGAGTTGGGTTGGAGCAAGGCTGTAAGCAGAAATTTCATGCTTGCCTGGGCATAATAGGGAACACAGAGAAAGATAGGTAGGTAGGAGAGAAC
This sequence comes from Phalanger gymnotis, assembly GCA_028646595.1. Taxonomy (NCBI): domain Eukaryota; kingdom Metazoa; phylum Chordata; class Mammalia; order Diprotodontia; family Phalangeridae; genus Phalanger; species Phalanger gymnotis. The sequence goes on from CM053623.1 coordinate 147,382,834, forward strand.
TTCTAGCAGGTGATAGGTACAGTGCCCTCAAAAGCTTTAGCCTAGTTTGGGCTCTGAATAGTGGGCTATTCCTGCCCAGTCAGTAAGGTTCTACAACTAAAACCATATGCTTCTAGAATAACAAACTTGCAATTGTAGCTAACTCTTTATACCTATCCAACTTGGAATTGGTCAATCATCAGCCACCAAAGGAAAATTTGAGTTGTAACAACAGATGGTTAGGGGAAAAAAGGGGGTAAAGAACACAATTTAAGAATATGTGCATATGAATTCTTAATATTGCTTTGTTACTGTGAAGAGAATACAAAATGTTCATCAATCCACTCTTTGAGATCCATAAATAAATGAAGGTCTTCAAAATAGTGCCACATTTCTAGAATTTATTTCAGTGTCTTTGAATGAATACAATATAGTACTGGTATAATGGAAGAATTACGCATTTATTCAACCAACACTTACTGACTCCTTGCCATGTTCAAGGCTATGTGCTGTGGAGACAAAGTACCTTCCTCAAGGAGTTGACAATGTAGCTAACTTCTAGATTTACTTTGGATTTAGATTTAGATAACTTTAGATTAATTGTATTTAAAGCCAAATATAAGATGTCATACATTAATGCAATATACATACACATGTTATATTATATTACATAGTGTTATGTTATATTATATTAATCATATATTATGTCATATTATATTATACAATTAAGTGGCTCAGTGGATAGAGCACTGGGCCTAGAGTCAAGAAGACCTGAATTCAAATCTGGCCTCAGACACTTACTAACTGTGTGACCCTTGGCAAGTCATTTAACCCTGTTTGCTTCAGTTACCTTATCTATAAAAAGAGCTAGAGAAGGAAATGACAAACCACTCCAGTATCTTTGCCAAGAACACCCAAATGGGGTCAGGAAGAGCCCGACATGACTGAAGCTACTGAACAACAACATAATATATCATACATTACATATTATATGGCACAATAAAACAATCTAACATATATGCATCAGTGTACCATAATTTTAATTAATACATTATACTGTGCTCTATTATTATTGGCATGACACATTAATATTAAATATGTTAATATTTTGATGACATAGCAGTGTAATATCGATACATGAATAAACATGTTATAGCCTATAATAATATAATGCACATACATTAATGTATAGCATCTAACATTTGGCTTTAAATTCAATTAATCTACATAGGAGGCAAATAGATTGTAAACTCCTTGAAGGCAGATACCTTGTTCCCACAGCACTTAGCCTTGAATATCACAAGAAGTCAGTAAATGTTGGCTGAGGACTCAATTTTTAACCCAGGTTTTTCCAAGCTCAAAAGAGTACAACACTTAGAAGTATTTGTTGCAGTTGCCATATATGAATATTTGGCTCTTAGTTTCAAATGAGGGAAGCTTTTCATTTCTTCACGTTATTTCAGTACATTTGCCCTTCGTTGTCTAGGCAGAGGCCGTGTCACTTATGGAAACTACAGCCCAAAGAAAGACATGTAAGGAGAAAGTGATAGAGATTGGAGAGATTGTTCAGCTGAGGATATGTGGCTACCACTGGAAGTTTCCATGTTATAATCTGACTAGTATAAAATTTCTTCTTACACCTCTGCCCCAACTTGATTCAGGAAATCCAATTTGCATCTATTTCTCTCTCCTAAGAGAAATGCAAAATCAAAATAATATACTTTTTCTGATCACAATATCGTCTTTCAGAAACTTCCTCATATGTCTAGAGGCAGAGTGGAATAATCGAAAGATCAATAAACTTAGACTTAATTTCCATTTCTGCCATTTACTAGCTTTGTGACCTGGAACAAGTCACTTGACCTCACTGTCACTCAGTTTTCTTATCTCTGAGCCAGTAACACTAATATGTGTTCTACCTATCTCATGAGGCTATGAAGATGTTTGGTAAAACACTATTTAAATATGAGTAATTGACTAACAGTCAGCTTCCTACTAAAGATTTGTGGTTGTTGTTTCATAGTTACTTCCAACTAAACATATCTGAAACTCATTCATCATCTTCTCTCTAAATTAACTCCCCTTCCCAACTTCCCATTTTTGTTAGTGGAAGCACTGTTCTCACGGCCGATACTAAACATTAGTATCCTCTTTGACTCCTTTCTTTTTTTTCCTGTATCTCCTAGATCCCATCTCTGAGGGATATCAGATAGATTTATTCCTTCATTCTTTTTCTCAATACTACCACCTTATCCAAATCTCATCATTTTCATCTGGATTATTGCAACAGCTTGCTAATATTCTTTTGAACTCCAATATCTCCCCTACTTTTAAGTTATCCTGTATACAAACTAATTAATGTTCCTAAAACATTACATATTCCTGCTTAAAAAACTATTAAGTATATGTTCAAGAAATAGGGGATGTAATTAGTCTTCCCTATTTCCATATCTATGGCACTGGTCTAATTTGTCTTCCTATTAAGTTAGGAACTAAGAGATTGATAACTATGTGCAGAGAATGGATTGGAGGGGTCATTTAATCATAATTTTAAAGTTTTGTTCCATAGTGATAACAAGCTATGATTTGTGATTTTTTTTGTTGAGAGGAAATAGGAGAAGGTTACTGGCCTTTTCAGACTTCTCTAACAAATCCAGCCAGTGCAGAGAATAGAAGAACATGATGAGAGAGTGGTTTTCTTACCATTTTACTTAGCTCCTTTACCATGTGAGGAAGTAGAATATTGAACATATTTGCCTTAGCCCAGAGGGTATGAAAGAAACTGAGAACTAAAATGGATGTGACCATAAGTTATATCAACAAGAACTAACATTTATAGTTATATCAACAAGAACTAACGATTCTTGTTATTCAGTTGTTTTTCAGTTGAGTCTGACTCTTCATGACCTTATTGACAAAGAGACTACAGTGGTTTGCCATTTCCTTCTCCAGCTCATTTTACAGATGAGGAAACCAAGGCAAACAAGATGAAGTGATTTGTCCAGGGTCACATAGCTAGTAAGTATCTGAGGCCAGATTTGAAGTCAAGAAGATGACTCTTTGACTGCAGGCCCAGCATTCTATCCACTTAGCCATCTGGCTACCCTATAACCTAACAAAAATAACTTAATTATAACAATGATAAACACTTCCTATATGCCTGGCACTGTGCTAAGTACTGATGATACAAAAAAAAGGCAAGAACATAGTCTCTGCCCTCAAGGAGCTCACATTCTAATAAGAAAGATGACATGCAAACAACTATGAACATAAAAGAAATACATGCGGTGTAAATAAGAGGTAATTTCAAAGAGAAAACACTAGAAATGGGGGAGTGGAGGCAGGAAAGGCTTCATGCAAAAGGTGAAATTTGAGCTAAATTTTGAAGAGAGCCAAGGAAGCCAGGAGGCAGAAATGAAGAGGGAGAGCATTCCAGGCATGGTGGATAGCAGTGCAAAGTCACAGAAAAGACAGATGGAATGTTGTTTTTTAAGGACAAGAAGGCCAGTGTCATCAATTCATAGAGTACATGCAGGGTAGTAAAATATAAATATACTGTAAGGTAAGGGATCAGGTTGTGAAAGCAAAGTGGAGGATTTCCTATTCAATCCTGAAGGTAATAGGGAGTCACTGCAGTTTATAAGTAACATGGTCAGAACTACACTTTAGGAAGATCACTGCGATAGCTGAGTAAAGGATATATAAGGAAGAAAAGATGATCTCATTAAGCATATGTGTTCCTCTCCTGGATATCGAATGTCTTCTGCAAGCATCCCAGCTGATGGAAATACATCTTGATAGTCATTCATTGAATAGTTTCATAAGCATCGGTTGAGAGAGCTGATGGAAGAGACTTGTGGCTGTCTCCTATCCAGGAGAGGCTTATTAACCACAACACCCCACAACGAATCAAAGTATCAAGATAATACATCAGCTGAAGACTCTAAGGCCCTTCCCTTAAAAGAAATAGGCTCATTAACAACCATAATATCCCTAAGGGAATTATGGAATTAGCTAAAAAGAGTAGGTTGATAGAGCTGTAGTTCCCTTCTAGAGGGGAGGTTAATTAATCACTGTATCACTAATGGATATTGCACAACATGTCTAGTGAACCTGAAGACAGGTGGATTGATGAGGACCAACTGGAACAAAGCATGATGCCTAACAGGGAACAGGTGCAGCAGAGGGCAGTGTGACAACACCACTAGAAAATATTGCAGCTCTGTAAAGTCAGAAGCATACTCCTTCATATACGCCCTGGCCATACATGTTCCCCATGTGTGTATGGTCATGTGGGAGGCAGTGGTGCAGTGGAAAGAATGATGTCTTTTGAGTCACAGGACCTGGGTTTGAATCCCAGATTTGCTATTAACTTCCTGTGTAATTTTTTTTTTGTGTATCACTTAACCTCATCAGGCCTCAAATTCCCTCATTTATAAAAAGGACCTTTTGAAGCTCTGAATCTGTGATCGTATTGCCACTTAAAGTGGCAAAACACTGAAAGTGTTATTTGGGGGACAGTGAGCTTTAATTTTGAAGGAAAAATGCTCTGTTATAATTATTACTCTGCCATTTCACTAAATGCCTTTGTTTTGAACTAATAGTATCTACCGGCTGACTGATAAAAGTAAATACGTTGGTGGGGGCTCATGAGGTATGGTCTAAAGATAATTCTGATACACAAAGGACCTAAAACCTAATTTGGCTTTCTGGGGAACCATGAGTGAGAGAACCTAATGCATTACATGGTGGGAACCTGACCAGGATCTTTTTTGGCAGTAAATGCGATATGGTAGAGAGGAGGCACTGAACAGTAATGTCTGAATGGAGCCATCAGAGAATAATGCCTGAAAGGAAGAAGACCAAGCAGATAAGATGTAATGACATAGCCAAAAGACATTCAGCTGAGCAAAAGCACAAGCATGAGTTGTGCTACCTCCCTAGCAGGTGCCCGGGCCACAAACATTCCCTGAATATTCATGTCCTTTCATTAGAGTTCTCTAGCCACAAGAATTCCCCGGTTTATACTGAAGTAACCCCTATTCATGTTCATTCTTCCTAATGAGGGTGTATTTGTGAGAGAATGAGCTCCAGACTTCCAGAGGGAAACATTCTTTTATTTTATTATGTCACTATTTCATTAAATATCTTTGCTTTGAGGTAAAGGATTTCTCCTCTAGCTTACTAGTTAAAGTCAACACATCAATGAGGGTTCATGATTTATGATTTCAAAAGGATTCTGACCTACAAAATTAACCCTGGAATAGATTTTGGGGGCCCCAGAGGGATGAGGTCCCCAAGTACTGCAATTTCATTGCTTTCAGTGTTTGTCACCCCCACAGGCATGATGTGAAAGACAACTATCAATGCTGTCCCGTAAGTCACCCTCTATCACTGTCAGCAGTAGAAAATGGGGCTTGATGGGTCAATGGCTTGACTCAGTATGCATCTCTTATGTTTTCTGACTATTCCTTTCACACTTCCAAGGATTAACCATTTATATGATTTCTAAATGTGTTTCCCTTTACATTTTGTATTTTTCACATGGCCTGATTAAGTTTCCCAGGAACCCTACCTGGTAACACAACTTGGAGCATTTCTGCCAATTCTCTATTTAGTCTTACTAATATTTTATATTTAGGTTATTCATTTTACCCCAATGTTTTACAAGGCTTACAGTATTAAGATGAAATGATATTATTTTTTAAACATATCATAATTTAATTAATAGTCATTTTCTCAAAGTAAAAAGAATGGTTGTTTAGAGTCCAAACCAAATTCCCTTCAGCTTTGCTCAGATGTATGCACATTGGTGGCCATGGGGGATGGAGAAAAACATTTACATGTCTTCAGAAGAAGTGTTCAAGTTTGTTCAGGTGGCATGACTGAACTGAGACATTTGATAAATAAGCGTATTTCTGCCTGTCGGATGGAAGGTTACTCTCTTGACCTGTCTAGGCTTTTCTGGTTTTGCACAGAATAAAAATAGGATAGACAATAAGAAAGGAAGAGTTTGCTCTCTTCCTTTACAAGGCAGGGCACAGCAAGGGAAAACTTTAGGAAATGAAAAAACCTGCTTCTACAGGACAAGGTACACTCCCCAGTGTGAGAGGCCCTCTGAGAGCACTGCCATTCGTTTCAATGTGGGCAGGTGGCTGTTTGCTTTTCTAATGTTATGCAACCTTGAGTCATTAACCAGGCAGGAGTTCTTGATAACAGTTTTTACTAACTTTTGCCTTGTATTCCTTTACTGTCTTGCTCCAAGCTGGGGCACATACCTTTGTTAATCAGACCGTACAAACTGTTCAACTAACAGTATTGGAATTCAATAAACTCCTCTGTGGATCACTGAAAAAGACCCTTCCCAGCTTCTAGACTTCTCCAGTCATAATTTCCTTATAGCAGATATAGAAGAAAAGCTTCTATTGGTTTTTAAAATAGAATCCTAGAGTTGAAAGAACCCTTTCAATTTCTCTGGTTTTAGGTGTCCCAACAACTCAGGCATGGTGTGTAAACACTTCCATTTGGTCTACGTTATGGAGCTTCAGAGTAGTATCAATTGTTGTCGATGAGTCATGTCTGACTCTTCACAATTCTATTTGGAGTTTTCTTGGCAAGGAGACTGGAGTGGTTTGCCATTTCCTTCTCTACTGTGTCCCCATTTTTCATGAGTAAACTTTGGCAAACAGGGTTAAGTGTCTTGCCCCACGTCACACAGCTAATAAGTGTCTGAGGTAGGATTTGAACTCAGGTCTTCTTGACTCCAGATCAGGCATGCTATCTGTTGTGCCACCTAGCTGCCACAGTATCAGTAGCTTTTACTATATATTTACAACCTGTTAGAGATATTTCTATATTCTCTCTCCATGTAGGCCCAAACAAAAGAAAGAAAATAAAGCAGAAAGGCATACGATGTGATTCTCCAAAGGTGGCCTCTTTGTAACCTGGAAAATGCACTCCATTCAGTTAATTCCCTCCTCCCAACTAACTAGCTCAGCTTGGAGGTAAATGATATTTTGCATTAAATTGCTTAAGATTTATTCATAAACCAAATGACCAAGCTTCTTCTAGCTTGCTGTAGGAAAGGCCTGGCTCAAGGCCAATCCTCTGGTAGTTTAAGTTTGTTATCAGAGTAAAATAAAACACTCGCAGAAGATCTGACAGTTAATAAACAGAGATGTGCTTAATCATGACAGGGGAAGGATATTCAACAGGGACTCTACAGTGATTTACCTGAGGGCAGTGGTGCTACCTCTGTATTGCCTATAGGAGGTCTTAGTCAAGCAGTAGGGAGGCGCTGGAGCTTAGCATGGCTTTTTTTGTGCTAAGGTGAAGGATCAAGAAGCCCTGTCAAATGGCTGGAGTCCTCTGGGTCAATTAAATCCTGAGGATGTTTTCAAAATGCCTTTTAAGGAAAAAAAAATTAGTGTAGCCTACATGGCAGAGGACTCTGGTAGATATTCCTCCTACCACACCATTCCTTCAAACTGTTTCCTAAAGACCTTTAGATCTTTTTTTCTTCCTGACATTTTAATCACACTTGAACAAAACAGTTTATCAAACAGTTATGCAATATTTCCTCATATTTATATCTATAAAATTATAAGCCATAGCCCGGAAAGTATTTTTCTTCTTTGTACCCTGCATTGGCATCGGTCAAAATTTTATTAGAATACTGTATTCATTATTGTTTGCTGTGTTATTAAGAGAATGTTTAGATGCTTAAGAGCAAAGTGACAAAAATCCTCCCAAAAGACAGAAAATAGATTCTATCTGGGAATATCAAAATGTAATAGGGGTTAATCAGGCATAACCTAAGTCGTTACACTCATTCCTTACCAGGGACCAGGTATGGACCCAAGATGATTGATCATTGACATGCTTGGGCATCTTTTCCTTTGGTATCAAATGGATCTGAGATGTCATTTTTGGGCTCTCTCTCCATTAGATTTCTATATTAAAGTGCAGTGGGGTTGGAGGTGGGAGCCAAGAGAAAGAAGAAACTAATTTCTTCCTCTCTCACCCCTGTAATAAAGCATAGTGATCTTTAGAAGAAGAGCATTGATAGTTGTCTGTGCTTGCCCTGTGCTGGTGGTGAGGGAAAAGGAAGAGAGGGAGAGAACTGGATGTTGCCAACCCTGATATTGCTTGGATGATTCAAGTCTACTGCGAGTGGGAAGTATCTGTTCACCAGTTCCCAAAAGTGTCTTTACCTTCTCCAGGTTTGGGGCGGGGGTAGTCTAATGGGTGATTTGAGTTTATGCATTTGTACCTGAGTTCTTGTGAGTTATTTGCATCTTATGCATTTTAGCAGCAGGTGAAATAAAGGCTGTCCGATATTGATTATTCATATTGTATCTAAGCAAATGTGAACCATTAATAAGTTTTATTTAGCAGATTTGACCAGAATAAATCTCTGAGGTTAGGGCATGAGTCAGAGAGGGAAACTAGCCTTTTGGGGAGTCAGGCCCCTAGGAATAGAATAGGTCCATGTGAGCCCAGAGACTTTGGGTCACAAATGAGATTGGCATAGAATAAAGTATATGTCACTTTTACATGGAAGATTAAACAGGAGAGAGCTTAAATTAAAGTAAGAAATGTTTGTTAAAATATATGATACATAATAATAGCTGTCACCTATATAGACCCTTATAGTTTTTATTTCATGTGGTTCTCATACTAGTTCTTGGAGGTACATAGAATTCAATGTATTATAAGCTCCACAAGAGCAAAACCATATCATATCTAAACTTTTCTTCTCCCAGTTTCTAGGATAATACTGACTACCCTTGCTCCCACTGCCTGAAGGCCAAGTATGTTACTCTCCCCCAGGGCTCTCTTCTAGGCTCTTCTATTTCTTCTAGCCACCACTGATGATGCTCCCTTAAGCATCCCCAGCACCCCAGTGCCATTTAATCATTTAACAGGTGGTTTAGCTTTTACAAAAGAATATTTATTTCAAATATAATATAACAAATATACTCTATATCACATAGAGCATGATCTCTGCCTCCCCACCCCCACCCCATACCACCTCAGCTTCTGGGGAGGGGAAGGGATTAAGCTTCTAGCTTAGTTCAGTTCCTACATAATACAGTCTCATTTCCAAGTCCAAAGCCCTACTTGGGCTCAAGTCCCAGGCACCCTGGCTTCTCAGGGCTTCCCTGCCAGGCTGGCTGGCTGGCTGCAACATCCTGCTTGTATATTGGCTCTGATGTTGCCATGGCTCAATTCTGGGTCCAGCGAGAATTACTGCACCTAATTACTGCACCTAAACTAAGAAGAACAAATGAAACAGAATAGAGACCCCAGGCCCATCTCCTGGAGCCCCAGCATAAAAGAGAAAGCAGGAGAAAGAAGCCCTTTCCCAAAACGCACATGGTACCCATACAGAAGGTTAACCTTCACCGGTTCTGGAGGCTGAGCAGGAAAGGGTGAGACTGACCATGTCTGGCAGTTGTAAAGATGCATCCTGTTCTGGCTATACACAGACTTTGCTACATCTCAATTTTGCCAATTCAAAGAGCCTACTCCTACTCACATGACAGAGGAATGCAGGATATCTTCTCCTAAAATCAATGTGCCTCCATATTGAATGATAGAAGCACATACAGCAAAGCCCTCATTATACTGGTATAGTCTTCTGTCCACAGAGCATGCAGAGTTAATTAATATTATGATTCGATATTGATAAATATTGAATGATTCTGTGTACTTTCTCTATTTTAAGGAAGAAGGAATCGGGGCTCAGAAAATTTGGAGTGATTTACCCAAGAGCACACAGTTAGTAAATAGCATGACTCCAAATTTAGTGGTCTTTATAATACATTACAGCCACCCCCACCAACTACATCATGGTTTTTTGTCCCTAGGAATTAAAATGTTTGAATGGAATACTAAAGGAAGTTGTTGAACTTCCATTCCCAAAGATCTTTAAGAAATGTACAGAAACCATCAGTCATGGGTGGTTTGCATATTCACTGGCTGAAGACAGAGATTGGGACAAAATGATCTCTTAAAATCCTTGCCAACTCTTGGGCTGGCCACTTATCAGAGATATTTTAGAAAGTTCAATGGACAAAAGGCTGGGCTAGATGACTTCTCTCTGTGAGTCTACGGTCATGCGAAAAGACGTAATGGTCCTATGAAGGTAAATTTAATTTTGTCCCACATTTGGCAATAGTAATTTTGTGAAGAGGAGCTTTTGTTTCTGTGTGTGTGTGTGTGTGTGTGTTTTTGTTTGTGTAATGCTCTGTAAATGGAGTATTTATGCCTGTGGTAATCAGGTGAAGTGACAGGTATTCGCAGAGCAAAGTGAGAAGTTAAGAATGGATCTAGGTTGGTGATGTGTTAATTTCAGAATCGGAAAGGGCTTGGATGGCAGAAGCTATATCAATTCAGGTGATCAGTAAGGGGAGAAAGATGCTAAAAGGACTAAGAGATGGCTTACATAAAGGAAAATAGAAACATGATGCTTTTTGTTAAGAAAACTAAATAAACCACTGTATTTTCATAATGTTTATATTGAATGTTGCTGTTGGTATAATTTCTCAAAATGAATGACAGCATTTGATGTGAAGATGAGTTTGCTTTGGCAGTTGTGTTGAATAGCAGAGTAATTTGTCTTACAAACTCATGCACTGATGTTATTTGTGTGTGTGTGGATTACAGTGATTACTTGGGCCTGCTAAAAATGTAAATTGACTTTTTTGATAAACTGAAAGCTCATTTTTAAGCAAAAGACCATTTTATAGGGGTAAATTAGGAGAGTAGAGTAGGCCCTAAGTGGTGCCTGGTGGTGTCTTAGAGGAAGGAGATTTGTTTTGGGATTTCTGAGATCTCTATCTCCTCATCCAAAAACATTGACTAATTTCCTATTTGTATGTGAACACTGAGCTATAAAAACTGTGGCTCATTGGTTTAGAAAGATGATATCATCCCAATCTCCCTACCTTCTAAAAACTTACAGACTAAGGCACAGACAAAAGTACAAGCATTTCTAGCTCTGTCCTTGAAATTAATTGTAAAACAAATGAGTCAAAAACCAAAAAGTGCCTATGTCAAATATAAATCTATGGCAGCTCAATAGAGAAGTAAAGAATGAGACAAGTGGCCAAATCATTCTTTCTTTCTTTATTTGTTTTTGAAAAACATGAAAAATATTGAAGACACCAAGAAAGAGATAAAGGAAGTACAACACACTAGAAAACTTTAGAAAGAACAATTTCCTTTCTAAAGGAACTAGAGCTGCAATTAAACCTTTGGTTTTTGTTTTTATTCCTTTACTGTTTGGATGTCTTTCATAAGTATATATATGTATACGGAATACCCTGGTGTTGCAGCTAGAGGGCTATCTTCCATCAGGAAGACCCGGGTTTGAGTCCTGCTTCTGACACATGCTGGCTGTGTGACCCTGGGCAAGTTACTTAACCTCTCAATAGCTCAGGAAAGTCACTTGGATTGTAAAGAAGGAGTTAGCCTGTATTGGTAGAGAAAAGTTTTATCACCTGGGAGTTCTCTAAACCAATGAAATTACAGGTCCCGGTCCCTCACCATACCCCCATCCTCTACTCCGCCCCCATAAATATACAAGAAGAGGAACCACACGAAATGTATGGGACATTTTTCAGTGAGTGCATCAATGTGAATTAAATATTGCCTAAAGGAAATCATCCTTAATAAACTAGTGTAATTTATCCTAGATCTGCATCATACACTGTATTTTATGTAGACCTGCATTCTCTTTGTTATGAATTGTGGTCCTCTGACAAAATTTTGATGTTAACAACATTTCTCTCTCTAAAATATTAAATATGAAATTGTTTTTCAGATATACTTATTATATGTATCAATTTTTAATATGAAAAAGGCTTTTTAATCTCCATTTTGCTTCAAAATTTCCCTCATTAACTCTCTTCATTCAGGAAATATTGCATCCACCCAAAGGAAATGAGAAACATCATTCCATGGGACACTTGAGCAACTCAACTTTCAATACTCATGATAAGCATAAGCGAAAAGAGAGTGAAGATAATGGCAGTTTATGAGCCATCTGTTGCAAAGGATTAAGTGGTAAAGATATTCTATCAAAAATTAGATACTCCAAACCAAAGCTTAGCCTGATGCCTAAGTGCAAAGACATGGAGAACATGGCAAAAATACGGATTGAGAAATGAAAGAAGATGAAGGCAAATAGATGACTCAGTAGTCTTTTTCCTGCTGACAAGTCAGAAGGCATAGCAAGTCACTAGGCATAGCAAGCACTGAACATCACTTAAGAACATTTCTACTCTGGGACCATGCTTCTTTATTCCCATCACCTTCTGTCCTGCTGCCTGTTGCTGCTCTATCCTAGCAAACAGGCCCTGCAAAAACTATGCCCAGAAATAGCTAAAAAAAAGAAAAAAAGAAAAAAAAAAAGAAAAGCCATTTAGCTTTCAGCTCCCACTTTGGACCATGCATTTTCCTCCTAGACAAAACAACTTACTCCTTGCCACTCCCCAATTCTCTCTCCTTTTTCTTCTCTTGCTCTAGAATTTGGGAGCAAATTGATATTAACTTTGCTTCTGGGAACAGGTATGTCAACTAACTGCCTTACTGTTCTACTTACCAACCCTGTAGTTTTCCAGACCAAAACTAGATATCATTTCCCTATATGTGTTGTATCCCCTTATTAGAATATAAACTTCTTGAGGGCATAAACTGTCTGATTTCAGTGCTGCATTCCCAGTACTCAGCAAAGCATCAAGTCACATAATAAACTCTTCCTAAATACTTTTTAAAAATTATTCAGGGCAGCTAGGTGGTACAGTGAGTAGAGGAGCAGCCCTGGAGTCAGGAGGACCTGAGGTCAAATATGGCCTCAGACACTTGATATACTAACTAGCTGTGTGACCTTGGGCAAGTCACTTAACCCCAAATTGCCCTGCCTTCCCCCCTCCAAAAAAAATTAACTTGCTCATTATTCCTTGCTCTGACCATGTGACCAGCCCAATCTCTTGGTGGATTGTACATTTCTTTGATGACATCCTTTACATTATTTCTTTTATAATTCCTTGTCTATAATATGTTGCTATGTGCACATGCCCAACATGTACCTCTCTAATGCTCTTGGGTGACTCTCAAATTTAATTCATCAGAAACGGTAGTGTTCTATGACACACAGCCATCTGACATCACCTAAGAAATATTGGTATTAAGAATGTGAGCCTTTATTTTAGGAAGAATCTTGTGGCCTTTCAATGAACTTTAAAATTTCCCAATGTTGATCCGATCTAATCTTCTATTCTTGTTCTATTTTTGACTCAATTTATTGTCTTTTTGCATTGTCACACACATATATACATATATATACAGATAAATATAACAAATAGTCCATATATACAGTGTAGGGAAAGGATATACAGGGAAGGAAAAAAGGAAGGAGGGAGAAAGAGAAGAAGAGGGAGGGAGAGGGAGAGAGAGAGAGAAAGAGAGAGAGAGAGAGAGAGAGAGAGAGAGAGAGAGAGAGAGAGAGAGAGAAAGAGAGAGAGAGAGGTGGCTAGGTGGGTCCATAAATGGAGAGGCAGAGTACTAGGCTTGGAGTCTGGAAGACCCGAGTTCAAATTGTCCTTAGGCACTTCCTAGCTGTGTGACCCTGGGAAAATCACAATCTCTATTTGCCTCTATTTCTTCAACTATAAAATGGAGCTAGGCAGCTAGGTGGTACAGTGGATAGAGTACTGGGCTTTCAACATTGGGAAAACTCATCTTCATGAGTTCAAATCCAGCCCCAGACACTTAATAGTTGGGTGACCCTGGGCAAGTCACTTAACTGTTTGCTTCAGTTCTTTATCTGTAAAATAAGCTGGAGAAGAAAATGGCAAATCACACCAGTATCTTTGCCAAGAAAACCCCAAGTTGGGTCACAAAGAGTAGGACACAACTGAACAACAACAAAATGGAAGGATGATAACAGTACCTATCTCACAGAGCTGTTGTGAGGATCCAGTGAGATAATATCTACAGAGCATTTAGCACAGTACTTGGCACACAGCAGCACTTAATAAATATTTGTTTCCTTCCTTCTATATATCCATACATGGACAGAACAATACATAAGCAGACAAATTGATAGCTATTATGATAGAAAAATAGATAGATAATGATATAGAGATAATATATAGGAGATAAATAATGGACTGAAAAGCTATGTAGTTTTTCCATAGTCCATCCAACTGATTATCACAGCTTGGACATTATGGTCACTTGGTTTTTTTTCCATGTGTATACTTAATGGCAGCACATCTCATTTAGGAGGCTCCTCGGTGTTTCTGGGCTTCATGAAATCGGCACAACCTCCTCCTTAAGAAGGAGTATCTGGAGGACCTCTCAAGAACAGTCTGGTGATTCAGGCTCGGGATGAGAAGGCAATGAGATGTTAGGGGGACATAATAGGATTAAAAGGATACGAGCCCTAAGGTTAAAAAGATAATAATTGAAATGAAACTCTTCTGATGCTGTACTTACTAAAAGTAACCAGCTATGCCAGGTCAAGAAAGGTATTTCTGCAGGGCAGTGGTAATCCCATTAACAACTATAACACATATTACCCATAGGCTAGGCCTTTTATGCCTTACACTACAAGGAAGCCAAACTGATCTCAAAGAATGGCTTCTCAGACCTTTTAAAAAGGAAACCAGCCTAACCTAAATAGAACATATGCCACTCTGAGCATATCATGTATAGGAAATCTCTCCTTGCCTTGAGCACTGGGTCTCCTACTCTGCTATGGCAAAACCCTTTGATGAGAATGGATACCTGTTTTAAGCTCCATTTGATGTCAGTGATAAAAGGACTGTGAAATAGGTTTATCTGTTGTATTTTTGTTATTGAAGGCCAGAGGTTAAATTTCTGATGGAGGAATTTGATCAAACTAAAAGGAGCGTTGAAGAACAAATTAAGCCAAAGGAAAAGGGCTCCATCAAAAGGAAAAAGAAAAGCAAAGAAGAAAAGGATTGAGAAGAAAAGACTAAAAGAGAAGTATGAGAACAGAAGCTAGCTGGAATGCAAAATAAGTAAGACAAATTGGTAAATAAAACAAATTCTGTGAACAAATCACTAAAATGAAAAGTATGCGGGTAAAAACAAATGAGGCTAATAAAAGAAGGCCAAGAACATTTGTATGGCTGTCAAGTTGTTAAAGAGAGACAAAAAGCTAACAAGGTTTTAATAAGGTGGTTAGGAGGTGAATTGTAAATATCCACAAGCATTTTGGAAAACAAAGCTAAGCTCCATCAGAATGGACAGGTAGAAAACTATGTGGTGACTTGTCCTGAGGGTGGGATATTTGAATTTCAGCCTACTGCCAATGAAGTGCCATCTATGTTCAAAATTCAAGTCAATACCCACTCCAACAAAATAAGATCAAGGAAGCTCAAAAAGTACTTCTCCACATGTCAGGAATGATTTAAAGCTACTTAACAATATGAAAAAGGAAGTAGGTTCCATTGCAAGAAAATAAAAGTTTCGTCTTCCAAGCATCTGAAGTGATGGAGAGGACACTTGGCCTTCATTTGCTACCAGTTTTGTTTCAACTCTCTCATCATCATGTTCTTCCCAGAATAAATCTGTCACCAGATAATCTCATCATAGGGAAAGTCATCATCATAGACATTGCTTCAGCTTTGATATTCATACCTCATCATCACCTTCAATTGCTTTCCCCTGTTCAACTGGAGGGCAGACAAAAACTTCCTCTCACAGCTTCCCTTTATAGAGGGCTCAAAACCCCAAACTTGTCTGCATTTGCCACCAGCTGCTCTGCTTGGTTTCAACTTCACCATTACCTTAATCATGTCCTGGTGCTGGGTACCCTCTGGCACTTGTGGTTGTATCAGTGCACCTGGGCATACACACACACACACACACACACACACACACACACCCTTTTCAGCTTGCTCTTCTGTGTTTTCCCCCACATTAGATTATAAGCTCCTGGAGGCCAAGGACTGTCTCTCTTTTTCTTGTTTCTATCTCCAGTACTTAACAGTGCCTGGCATGGAGGAGGTGTTTAATAAATATTTATCGTATCACATTGTATCTAAAGGTTGAAGAGCAGAAAAGAGTCATACAAAAGTAGAAAGGAAGAAAAACCACTTTACTTTGTACTTAAAGTAAAAAAAACCTCAAACCTTAAGTTGAGGCTCTTTTCTGAAGTAGAGGGAAAGAACATCTTATCCTCCAAGGAATGATAAAGTTGGACCATAGGTACTGTCAGGGGTGATATCATCCAGTAAAGAAAAAGAGAATAATGTTGTTTGCTGGCTCCCTGTTCAGGGAGGATAAAGGCAGCTTTTTTAAACCTGATAACAACAATAGCAAAGTCTACATCCAAGCATATATCCAAGGCATTACAGAGAACCTCCCAAGACCTGTCAAAACAGATGACTACTATTCACTTCTCATGATTCACAGGGGCACAAATGATACTCACATAAGGAAACTAAGGAATGCTGGCAAAAATGACAAAGCTCAGGGGAAAAGTAATAAAGACAAGGGGGAAATGAGGCCAGGAACACAAATGATTGTTTCATTGATGTTGTCCTTTGAAGGCAAGTGATGGAGAAGGTAAAAACTGCTTGGGGAAATGAACAGCAAACTAAAAAAAAAAGGTTTCTGATAATTACACTTGAATTTCTGAACAACGACTTAAAATACAGGAATGACAGTCTTCTGGTCAGAGATGGAGTATATCTAGCAAGAATTTATTTACATGGTTTCTAATAAATCTAACTAAAATAGCTTTAAGTGAAAAAAGGTGGGTAGAGGGAGAAATATGCTTATGTTAATCCCTCAAATTAGAATGTATAAAAAAAGTAGATAGAATGAAGGAAGAATAACACTTGAAATATACAAAAATTCACAGGACACAAAATCCAAGAAAGGAGCCAGCAATTCACCCATAGCCTCAAATACCTAATGCACAAAGTTTAGCCAAAAAGCAAAACGAACAAAAAGTTCTAACCCAAGAAGCAAATGCGATCTCATATGTGTCACTAAGACTAGGTGGGATAAAATGCAAAATTGGAATATGGCTCCAAATGGGTATAATTTATTAAAAAGACAAAAAATATTATGAAAAGGGGTGAAAAATAGTAACTAACAATTATATAGCACCTTAAGATTTGCAAAGTGCTTCACCTATAATTTCTCATCTGATCAAATGGATCTCACAACAAAACCATGAAGTAATGCCATTATCCTCACTTTATAGAAGAGGAAATTGAAGCTAAGGGAGTTTAAGTGATTTTCCCAGGGTTACGCACCTAGTTAATGTCTGAGACAGGATTAAAACTTGGATATTCATTCTTCTGAGTCCAGCACCCTATCTACTGTGCCACCTAGCTGCCTCACTCTAAATTAGCAAGATAAAATACAGCAAGGAAGAATAGTAGAGCGCATGTAGGTGAAGATCAATGAAAGGATAAAACAAGGACGTTTTGTAATCAGAGCATATTACAGACCCCCTGGACCAGAAGATGAAATAGATGAAGAATTCATCTGTGCCAAACCTGGAGGAGAGTCATGATGGCAATTATCTAAGCATCAGCTAGAACTTTTTCTCTCCTAAAGCACAATAATAACTTTATGACTTGCTTTAATAACAACAATTTCATCCTTCAGAAGGTGGAGAAGCCAGAAAATGAAATTTCTGTTCTGGATTTAATTCTCAATAACTGATTCCTGAAGAAAAATTAATGGGAAATGTTGTTCAGAAGTAGCCCTTAATTCTTAATATTTCTAGTAGAGATAAAATACAGGAATAGTATGAAACATGATCTCAGTCTGGGGAGGGCCCAATTTCAAAGGAATCAGAGAAAGAATGGGTAGAATTCCACGGACTAAAATTCTACAGAAGTTAGTCCAGGATGGATGAGAAACTCTCAAGAACGAAATTAGAGGGAACCAAGATGTCAGATTACTGTCAGTCACCCAATTGAACTCTCCCAACATTCCCCTCTGAACAACTTTAAAATGATGCCTCAAGTAAAATTTTGGAGCAGCAGAGACAACAAAAAGTCAGTGTAAGATATTTCTCTAGCCTAAGAAAACTTGAGAGGTAGGCAAGTGCACTCTGTAATACCAGGTGGATGTCTGGTAGAGGTCTATCCATCCAAAGTTATCTCTCTCTCTCTCTCTCTCTCTCACACACACACACACACACACACACACACACACACAGAGAGTTACTGCAACAGCAGCAGCAGCTTTGGGAGCTCTCAGCCCAGAGATGGTGAGGGTGTCAGACGAACTCAGAAAGAGATTATGGGAGACTTTTTCTGGCACTGGGTAGAGCTTGTACTGACTGGCAACCATCTTGCCTATACACAGTTCTGGATCACAGCTCCAGGGGGGAGGGGAGTGCTGGCGGTGGGTCATAAAGAGGCAGGGGCCCTGGTCTTGGTTCTAAAGCAAAAAGGAGCTCTAGTGTGTACAGCTACAGGAGACCAAGTGCTGTGCAGAACAGGAGAGCAGTGACCATAGCTCTCTAAGGATCACACCACCTTGGAAGCACCAAAAACTTGCAGACTCTCAGATCTAGCTTTGAAAACAGTAGCATGAAAAAGCCTGGGGGCGGAGCCAAGATGGCGACTGGAAAGCAGTAACTGGCGTGAGCTCCCCACCAAGTCCCTCCAAAAACCTATAAAAAAAATGGCTCTGAACCAATTCTAGAACTGCAGAACCCACAAAGTGGCAGAGGGAAGCAGGGCTCCAGCCCAGGACAGCCTGGATGGTCTCGGGGTAAGGTCTGTCCCGCACGTAACTCCCAGCTTCCAGCTGAGGGGAGCGGAGCTGAGCCAAGCAGAGCCCAGCACGTGCGGCGCAGTGCGGCAGACCACGGACCAACGAGACCAGGAGTGGAGCGGAGAGTGCCCTAGCATGCTGAATTACTGAGCTGTGGCATGTACCAGACCTCACAACCCACAAACAGCAAAGACAACAGAGAAGGTTAGTGGGAAAAGCTGCGGGACGAGACGGAGTTCGTGGTTTGACTACCACCCCTGAGGCAACGGAGGCAGGGCAACTTTAGAAATTCAGCTGCAGTTGCTTCTGGCCCCAGGCCCACCTGGTGGGAGGAATTAAGTGGCTGATCAGAGCAGGAGTACAGAGCCTGCTGAAGATTTAAGCCCAGTCCTGGTAGGGGGTTCTTGGGGAAGGAGGAGTGCTGGTGAGGCAGCGCATCCACCCAAGCATGGAACATAGAACTCT
>CM053623.1:147402563-147418115 GCA_028646595.1 Phalanger gymnotis
TAGTTTCAAATTGCTCTCCAAAATGGCTGGATCTGTTCACAACTCCACCAACAATGTATTAATGCTCCAATTGTCCCACATCCTCTCCAACATTTATCATTTTCCTGTTTTGTCATGTTAGCCAATCTGACAGGAGAGATGTGGTATCCAAGAGTTGTTTTGATTTGCATTTCTCTAATCAGTAGTGATTTAGAGCATTTTTTCATACGCCTATAGATATCTTTAATTTCTTCCTCTGAAAACTGCCTGTTCACATCCTTTGACCATTTCTCAATTGGGGAATGACTTGTATTCCTATAAATTTGGCTCAGTTCCCTGTTTAGATATGAGGCCTTTATCAGAGACATTGGTTGTAAAGATTTTCTCCCAATTTTCTGCTTCCCTCCTAATCTTTGTTGCATTAGCTTTGTTCACACATAAACTTCTCAGTTTGGAATAATCAAAAATATCCATTTTGCATTTTATAATGCTCTCTATCTCTTGTTGGGTCATGAATTCTTCCCTTTCCCCTAAATCTGACAGGTAAACTATTCCTTGCTCTCTCAAATTGCTTATAGTATCAGCCTTTATTCCTAAATCATGTACCCATTTAAACTTTATTTTGGTATATGGTGCAAGAGATTTGTCTATGCCCAGTTTCTGCCTTATGATTTTCCAATTTTCCCAGCAGTCTTTGTGAAATAGTGAATTCTTAGCCAAGAAGCTGGATTCTTTGGGTTTATCAAAGAGTAAATTGCTATAGTCAGTGACTTCTGTGTCTTGTGTACCTATCCTATTCCAGTGATCTACCACTCTGTTTCTTAGCCAATACCAGGTAGTTTTGATGATTGCCGCTTTGTAGTACAGTTTAATATCCGGTATGGGTAGGCCACCTTCCCTAGCATTTCTTTTCATTAATTCCCTAGATATTCTAGACCTCTTGTTCTTCCAGATGAATTTTGTTATTATTTTATCCAGCTCTGTAAAATAATTTTTGGTACTTTGGTTGGTATGGCACTGAATAGATAAATTAATTTAGGTAAAATTGTCATTTTTATTCTATTAGCTCGGCCTAACCACGAGCAACTGATATTTTTCTATTTATTTAGATCTGACTTTATTTGCATGAAAAGTGTTTCATAATTATGTTCATATAGGCCCTGGGTTTGTCTTGGCAGGTCCTTCTTCCATTTTTAAAGGAATACTTCATTCTGTCTGCAAACTATTTCCTTGAAACATCAGATATTTTCCAAATCCTTTGCCTTGCTCTCTGGGATGGACACTAGACTGCACTTTAATCATCAATAAGAATCAGTTAGCAGGAACAAAAATACAGGCATCATACATTCTCTGTAGGTCACTGCAAATTCCCCTTGCTCTCCATCCATTGTTAAATAGAAGATCCCAGGTCATTTATCATATCTGTTGATAGTTCTGCTGGAGAACAGCTTTGTCAAACTGTTTTTAACTACAAAGTTGTCATTCTGCCCACCTTGTTATCACTTTCTCGTCTTTATTAGCACCTTGCCAGTCGCAGCAAATATCCTTTCTCTGCTTTATGAACTTCTTACTTTGTTATACTAATTTATCTTACTTAGGGCAGCTAGGTAGTGCAGTGGATAGAGTACTAGGCCTGGTGTCAGGAGGACCTGACTTCAAACATGGCCTCAGACACCTACTTACTAGCTGTGTGACCATGGGCAAGTCATTTAATCTTGCTTGCCTCAGTTTCCTTATCTGTAAAATGAGCTGGAGAAGGAAATGGCAAACCACTCCAGTATCTCTGCCAAGAAAACCTCAAATGGGACCATGAAGAGTCAGAATCAGCTGAAAAATGACTGAACAGCGACAACAAATATTACTTAGCTTATATCTCTTCTTATCAATTTCCCTGTGTTTCCAATTTTCTCCTTTCTCCTTGAATCTTTATCCTTTCTTAGCTAGTATCCTTTTCTCCCTTCAGTTCTTGATTTGTTCCTTCAATTTAAGTTTTAAAGCTATTTCTGTCTGAAGGAAGGATTGGCTTTACCAATAGATTGTGCTTTGATGGGCACCTTGTAAGATTCCTCAGACCCCAAATATTTCTTCATGACCTAGAGTCTGAAATTCAACATTAAAGAGGGATTATTTTTGGCTTTCGAGAGTCTTATTAAAATGCAAATCCCTCGTTAGGGTCAGGACAGCTTAATCCTGTTAGCTATCAGTGCCATCTTAGCAGAGATTAGTTGATAACTAGGTGAGGGCGTGAGAGAGCCATGAAATACACCACATAATATGTCTTTGGGGGCAGGGATATGGAGAAGTGGACAATGGGAAGGGTAAGTAAGGTGACAACAGAGTAGAATGTTGCCTATCTCACAATTTTCTTGCTGGTAAAAGAATTCTGAACTTTTGTCTTTCTACTGCTCTTCCAATGCTACTTCTACATGAAATGTTTAATGTCCAAGTCTATATCTTAATTCTCTTGCTGCTATTTTTGAGTAGCATGTAAACTAAACATTCATTTCCCCATTGGAGGCCTTCTTCCTGTGTCTGAATCATTCACAGAAAATGATATGTTCCAGGGTTGTTGTTTTATTATTATTATTATTAACAATAATAATAATACCTTTGAGAAAACTATAGGAATCAAGAAAAACAGTTCATCTCCTGGAAATATTCAACCAGACTTACTACAGTTAACATGATGTCATGATCCATTATAAGGCTGACTGGCAGCAATAGTCCCAGATCTACAGTTAGACCCCAGAAACAATACAATGAAAATCACTTGAAGTACATAGTAAGCCACTCCTCCAAATGGATTCTATTTAATAACAATAGATAGCATATATATATATATATGTATATATATATACATATATATATATGATTATAATCTGCCAAGAACTTTACATTTTGTTGTTGAGTTATTTCAGTCATGTCCAACTCTTTGTGACCCCATTTGGGGTTTTCTTGACAAAGATGCTGGAGTGGTTTGCCATTTCCTTCTCCAGTTCATTTTACAGATGAGGAAACTGAAGGAAACAGGGTTAAGTGACTTGTCCCAGGTCAAACACTTAGTAAACATTTAAGGCCAGATTTGAATTCATGAAGATTAATCTTCCTGATTCCAATCCCAGTGCTCTATCCACTGTGCCACCTAGCTGCATGTATTATCTCATTTGGTCCTTACAATAACCCTGTAAGATAGATCCTATTATTACCAGTCCAATTTTACAGATGAAGAAATTGAGACTAGTCTTTGAAGTAAGTGACTTGCACAGGGTCACACAGCTAGATAAATATCTGAGGTAGGTTTTGAATTCAGATCTTTCTGACTCAAGTTTAGCAGTCTATCCACTGTGCTACCTAGCTGTTTCATTTCTTCACATTTCTCATGTGGGATGTCTGCTGCTTCTAGGACAATCCTACAATGAAAAGTTCTGCTTTTTTTCCCCCAGATACGAAATTTCTCTCACTTTTACTTTCCGCTAAATTATTTTTTATTTATTCCGTATCTTTGCCATCCTCCTTGCCCACTAGTCATATTATTCTTCTGGGACTTCTTCCATATTCATCCTTCTGTGAACTCATTCTTTTTATGTTGCCCTATAAGACATGTATTCCATAATCAGAAACACATCCTTGCATTTCTCTTTCTCCCTGTTCTTACTGTGTCTTTCATCTCTTCATATGCAAATACATCATATTGTCATCATCAAGCATGTATTGTGATAACCAATAAATGATCATTTCCTCTTCTTCTCTCAGTATTAGTGGGGTACCTCTTGGGCCAAAGGAAAGAAAGATGGTATTTGCCTTATTATGTTGTGGTTAAAACTGCTCATCATTTTTGCTTTCCCCCTTTTGTGTGTTTCTAGGCAAATTTCTTACTTTCACATCTATATAAAATTTTATGAGGAAAATTTACACAAGAATCAAGGGGCATCCTTAATGAAGTTATTATAGGCAGGTTTACTTTAACATAAATGAAAGTTCAGAGGACTATATCTTTATTAACATAAATGACTGGATGATATAGAGAACACACAATCCCACTGTGCTTATTGAGTATAACAAAAACTATTTGATGGAGTAGGAAAAGTGCCACCTTAAAGGTTCTAACAAGATGTCTCTCATGCATATAAGACTTACACAAGATTCAATGGCTCTCTATTCTAGCAAAGCCTAAAATAGGGAGTCATATAGTCACCAAATATTTTTGGCATGAGATTCAGGGTGAAGGCCAAATCAAAGAGGGGTTCCCTGTAGATAGTGAGCTCCTCCAGATACTCTTGTTTTCAGATGATGCTGCGTCAAGCCCCAGAGGGCACTGGAAGTCACTAAGAGGCAGGATGGCCCCAAGGTCCTGCCTCTGACATACTGGCTATGGAAACCTGGGCAGATTCTTGACCTTACAGTACCCAAAAGCAGCTCCATGACTAAGCTGCAAAATAGCTGCCTGTCTTCACAGGTGGAGGGAGATTCCTAATCCTACACCTATAAAATGACAGCTCTCAACCAAAATAAAAATCGCTCTAAAGAATTTAACCATTCACCAGGGGGAAAAAACAAATAGATGAAGAATGTTTATTGTCCAAATTGTGATATGCAATTAGATGGACAACTTACAGGGCTTATCCACCAATATATTCATATCTTTGGTAAACATTACAAACGAACAATGATCTGGGCCCAGAATTTGACAGGAGGAGGAGTGCGAATTGGATTGCCTTTCTGAATTTGCAAAGTTTTTAGTGACTCCAAACTTTTCACTGAAATGAAGGCTTATATTTTTAATACCAGCATTCTTCTAGCAATTTTATATGTCTATGTGTCATGGACACTAGAGTCTCCAAAGAATTGAAGTTGAGGATTGCTTATTCAGTTGTTTTTCAGTCATGTCTGACTCTTCATGACCACATTTGAGGTTTTCTTAGCAAAGATACTGGGGTGGTTTGCCATTTCCTTTTTTGGTTCATTTTATAAATGAGGAAACTGAGGCAAAAAGGATTAAGTGACTTGCCTAGGGTCACACAGCTAGTAAGTATCTGAGGCCATATTTGAACTCAGGAAGATGCACCTTCCTGACTGCAGGCTCAGCACTCTAACCATTACACCACTGAGCTGCCCCAGAATTAAGGATCGCCCAAAAGAAAATAGGCACATAATGGGTATAATGCAGACTACAACACATTCCAAACAAATAGTCAACATGAACTAATATAAAAGATGTCACCAAAGCAAAAAGACAGAGGCTCCTGGAATGTTGGATGAACCAACTTGTGGGGAAATAATAGGAAAATATAGACAAGAATCTCACAGAATAACAAGGAACAGATGAGTTGGGATGTGCATTGTTGAAGGTATTTCTCAGATCAATCAGATCACAGATCCATATTCCTATTTTTTAAAACTGTGTCTGATTCTGGGAAGACAGAGGAGTAGGTCAGAAAATACCAGGCTCTCCAAATCCCTCCCCCAAAAAAGACAGAACATGGCCTCAAAGTGAACATAGAGGGGCAGAAATAAATAAAAGTTAGGGTAAAGCAGTTGTCCTTCTAAGAAAACTTGAGAAGACCTCTGGAAAGACCCAACCTCCAGGGGCAGACCCTGGCCCAAGTAAATGCAAACACCTCTGAGCAGACTCTGCTGAATCAACAAACAACTAGTTCTGGGAGCAGCCTCAGCAAAAGAAACTTTCACCTTAAGGACAGTGTGTGTGTGTGTGTGTGTGTGTGTGTGTGTGTGTGAGGGTGTGGAACAGCTGAGCAGGGGAAGATTTAAGGACCCTCCACTGTGTCAGGATGCCAGGCCCAGCTGTGCTGGCCAGACAAGGTCCGAGGCTGTGGCTTTGGGTGAGGAGGAGTGAGCACATACCTGTTGAGCGTGGTAACAGAAGAAGAGGGACCCTGCTGGCTGTGGGCCTTACCCGTGGCTTAGAGATAGACAGGAGTGCCTGAGGTCTGCCCAGACAGAGCTCAGAAAATAACAGTAAGAAGGACTTGAGGCCTGGGGCACCACTTCCCACACCTCAAGACTAGAATCTGACAACAATAATAAGCTGCTAAAAATAAAATTAAACAAAATTAAAATAAAAACCAAAGAAGAAAAAAAAACGTGGCCATAGACAGCTACTATGGGGATAGAGAAGATCTGGGTTCATATTCTGAGGAAGAGAATGAAGCCAAGAAAGCCACTTCTACTTTAAAGAGAAACATAAAATGGTCACAAGCACAAAAAGAGTTCTTGGAAGAACTTAAAAAAGACTACAAAAATCAAGTAAGAGAGATGGAGGAAAAATTAGGAAAAAAAATAAGAGCAACCCAAGAAAATTATGAAAAGAAAGTCAACCAATTGGAAAAAGAGATCCAAGAACTTAAGGAAGAAAATAACTCCTTGAAAATTAGAATTGGGCAAGGAGAACCTAATGACATTATTAGATACCAAGAAATAATAAAACAAAATCAAAAGAATGAAAAAGTAGAAGAGAGTATGAAACATCTCATTAGAAAAACAACTCATCTGAAGAATAGATCAAGGGGAGACAATATGACAATTGTTGGACTATCTGAAAGATGTGATAAAAAAAAGAATCTTGATACAATATTATAAGAAGTTATTAAAAACTAGTCTGAAGTTCTAGAATGAGAGGGTAAAATAGAAATAAAAAAATCCACCTGCAACCACCTGAAAAAGAACCAACGATGAAAACTTACAGGAATATCATAGCCAAGTTTAAAGCTCCCAGGTTAAGGAGAAAATACTACAAGCAACAAGGAGGGGAAATGAATACTGTGGAACTACAATCAGGATAACACAAGACCTAGCAGCTTCTACATTAAAAGACCATAGGGCTTGGAACATTATATTTCAAAAAGCAAAAGGCTCGGGGATGTGATCAAAAATAACTTACCGATCAAAGCTAAGTATAATTCTGGTCAGGTATTTATGCCAAAAAGACCCAAACTCAGTGGAAAATTTGGTGTATAAGATCCAGGAGAGACATAAAGTAAACATTAAAGACCAATTATAAGGGACTCAATAAGGTCAAACTGTTCACTTCTTATATGTGAAAATGTTATCAACAATCTTAAGACTATCATTACTTGGGTAATTTTAAAGAAAGACTTGGGCTTAGTTGAGTATTATTTGTTGATTCTAAAAAAAACTGATGGGGAGAGGTAAAAAGGAGCAATTGCCTCATACAAATGAAGTGTGAAAGGAAGAATTGATACAGAGGAAACAAATGGGGGCAGAGGGCTAGTGGTGCTGAAACCTCATTCTCGTTAGAACTGGGTTGAAGAGGAAATAACATACATATCTGGAAGGTACAAAAGTCTTCAAAATTTTTAAAGAAATAAAAGGGTGAGGTGACAGAGGATAAAGGAGAGACTTATGAAGGGTGGGGGGAGAAAATAAGGGAGGGACTCTTAGAGGGATGGGTAGATTAAGGAATAGGAGAACAAGGTAGTGGCTATATGTAAATTAGATTTCTGAAGAGAGAGAGGGTAAAAAGAGAAAGAAAAGGATAAATAGTGAGGAAAAATAGGATGGATGGAAATACACAACTAGTAATTATAACTTGGAATGTGAATGAGATGAACTCACCCATAAAATGGAAATGGGTAGCAGAATGGATTAAAGATCAGAATCTGACAATATGTTGTTTACAAGAAACACAATTAAAAATGAGAGGATACATAGAGAATTAAAATAGAAGACTAGAGTAGAATTTGGTATGCTTTACCTGATATGAAAAAGCAGGGGTAGCAGTCATGATCGCAGGCAAAGTTAAAGCTAAAATAGATTTGAAAAGAGATAAACAGAGAAACTACACCATAGATCACCAATATTCTTCAGTATTATTTTAGAAATGCTAGCAATAGCAATAAGAGCAAAAAAAAAATTAAGGAATTAGAATGGGAAATGAAGTAATAAACAATCTCTTTTTGCAGATGATATGATGATATATTTGGAAAATCCTAAAGATTCAACTAAAAAGTTAGTTGAACAAATTAATAATTTTAGCAAAGTAGTAGCACATAAAACAAAGCTACATAAATCACCAGCATTTTTATATAACACCAACAAAACCCTACAAGAAGAGATAATAACAGAAAGCCCATTTAAATCAATTGTAGACAGTATAAAATTCTTGAGAGTATACTTGCTAAAACAGACCCAGGAACTACATGAACATCATTATAAAACATACTTTATACAAATAAAGTCAGACTTAAATAATTGGAGAAATATTAATTATTTGTGGGTATGCAAAGACAATATAATAAAAATGCAATTTTACCTATTTAATCTATTTGTTCAATGTCATACCAATTAAATTACCAAAAAAATATTTAACTGACTTAGAAAAACAATAACAAAATTCATTTGGAAGAACAAAAGGTCAAGAATTTTTTTAAAATTAGTGAAAAATATAAAGGAGGGAAATTTAGCAGTACCAGATCTTAAGCTATATTAGAAGGCAGTAATTATCAAAACTATGGTACTGGCTAAGAAAAGAAAGGTAGGTCAGTGAAACTGAGTAGACATATCTCATAGTAATCTCATAGTAAGATTATAAGTATCTTGTGTCTGACAAATGTAAAGATTTAAGTTTTGGGGATAAGACTTCATTATTTGGTAAAAATTTCTGGGAAAGCTGAAAAGCTGTCTGGCAGAAATTGGGCATAGACCAATATCTTAAACCATTTACCAAGGCAAAGTCAAAAATGGTTATGTGACCCAAGAGAGAGATCAGAAGAAAGAGAGAGGAACATGGAACATATTACCTCTTGGACTTGTGGATAGAAGAATAATTTATATATAAACAGGATGAAGAACATTGAGAGGTGTAAAATGGATAATTTTGATTATATTTAAAAGTTTTTGTACAAATGAAACCAATGTACCCTACTCACAGATTGTTGTTCATAAACCAGTGTACTCAAGATGAGAAGGAAAAGAGAAAATTCAGGGGAAAAAAAATTTATAGACAGCCTCTCAGATAAAGTTCTCATTTCTCAAATATATAAAGAACTTTGTAAAACTTAAAAGAATGCCAATCATTGCCCAATTGATAAATCATCAAGGATATGAACAGGCAGTTTTTGATGAAGAAATCAAAACCATATTTAGTCATGAAAAAATGCTCTAAATCATTATTGATTAGAGAAAAGCAAGTTGAAACAACTTTGAGATATCACTTTACACATATCAGATTGGCTAAAATAATAGATGTCCTTCAACTGGGGATGGTTAAACAAGTAGTGATATATGATTTTGAGAGAATAGTACTGTGCTATGAGAAATGATGAGCTGGTAGAGTTTAGAAAAACATGGAAAGATTTGCTTGAAATAATGAAAAGTGAAATGAACAGTCCCAAGAGAACGTTGTAAATATTAACAGAAGTTTCATCCTAAGAACAACCAATAATAACTAATTGATCTTAAGTATCAAAAATACTTAAATCAGCTAAAAAGAACCTATAAAGGAAGATACTATCCACTTCAAGAGAAAGAACTGATAGATAGAAGTATGTATAGTATGGTTTTACAAACACACACACACACACACATACACACACACTAGCTGCCCTGTTATGCTTCCTTCTAAATTTTCTTTTGTTATCTGCTGCAGTGCTTTTTTTTTTCTCTCTCCCTCCTCACCCCACCCATAACAGGGTAGCTTTGAAAATAATGTATGGTATTTCTGACATGATTTTTTTTAAAAAAAGTAAACAGTCTGAAATGGAAATCCATGGTTTTATATTGAATCCTCTCTTTATATTGTACTGTGTACATGGAAATGGGTTTTTTTTTTGTCTTTTTGTATTTAAGTTCAAAATAATTTTTTTTTAGGCAATCAGGGTTAAGTGACTCACCCAGGGTCACACAGCTAGTAAGTATTAAATGTATAAGGCTGGATTTGAACTCAGGTCCTCCTGACTCCAGGACCAGTGCTCTGTCCACCAGGCAGCTGCCCCTCCAGCTGGCCCTCTAAATTTTTTTTAAAAAAGAAAAACTGAGTCCCAGTGGTATCTCTGCCCCGTCATCATTCTATGTAGGTGTCATATATTGGCTTTTCTCATTCCAACTTGTTCTGTTCTTAATGCCTGATTCTATTTTATTTTTGAGGATCTTTAACTTCTCTACTGGCAAAACCTTTATATTCTAATGCACTTTTGTGTTCTCTCTGTAAATTTCCATCTTCTCTTTGACACAGATATTCCCACACCTGGGCATATACACTCTCAAGAGCTACTGTTAAAGTTTCAGTCTGAACATTTACACCACAGAAATTGGCAAATACTACAAATCAGGGCTTGATTTATTATTCTATTGATCTAAACTTAAGAAAGCGATGGAGAAAATGTTGATGATGATGATTAAATTTAAAAGCATGTCTTATGTACATTTTCTTTCCAGAGAGCCATTGTCAAACATTTACCAGTATACTACTGTATGTATATACCCCAAGGAGGTATGCATAAGGATAGAAAGAAAGGACCTGTACATACCAACATGTTTATAACAGCAGCACTTTTTGAGGCAGAAAAATAAAATTGGAAATAAAAGGAATGCCCATCAACTGGGCAATGACAGAACCAATTATGGGATATGAGCATAATAGAATGATACTGTGATTTAAGAAAACAATGAAGACCCATCCTTTTAATACCAGTATTCTACCAATGTTGCTTTATGGCTGTTAGCCATGGAGCACTGTAGTCTCTGAAAAACTAAAATTGAGTAACATTCAGGTATTGGAATAGGCAGATTGGAAAGGCAGATATTGTAGGTGTACAATGTTGCTTACAGTCTCGGGAGATACCAGTAGATTTCGTTTAAATGATTTTCTCTTTTATGAGGCAGGGCTCATTGGGGCAAGAGGGGGCAGCATATCTAGAAATGTCAGTGATATAAAAATAAAAAGCATCAATAAAATAAATGTTTTTAAAAATCTACCTATTCTCTCCCTCCCTCCCTGATTCATTACATGACTGTTACGCTCTATCTCCTCTTACTCATTGGAAACTATGCCTTCTCCTTCTGACTCCATGGTTCCTCTTTCTAACCCACTCCTCCATTGTTGCTTGCCTACACTACTATTACAAAACCCTTTAATGACAATCATGCTATCTATCCCTTCCTCTTCTTAGAGATGATAGCTCCTGCCTCTGGCTCACTCTTTCCTAGACTCTGTGGTTTCTGTTTTCAGTTCCACCCCCACAAATAATATTGGGTCTCTTTTCAATCTGTCACTATCAATAGCTCCAACTCATGACTCTCTGTCACATAAAGCCCTTTGCCCCAAAGGGACAAAGAAATAGAAGAAGAAAGATGTGGTGTAATAGACTTACTTTATTCCACAATCCTATTATGATCAATGGCACAATAGTGTAAGTACCAGTTTCTTCTAGTGGAGGAGGCCATCTGGGGTCCAGTGGATAGAGCACTGTGCCTGAAGTCAGGAAGATCTGAGTTCAAATTTAACCTCGGGTACTTAGTAGATTATGCAGCCCTGGGAAAGTCACTTCACTTCTGTTTGCCTCAGTTTCCTCAACTACAAAATGGAGATAATAACTCATAAAGGATCTTGGGGGCTGACAGTTAACTGTTATCTTTAACAAATCCTGTGTGAGGCTCTGAGAGAACTCCATTCCTGAAGATACTTGGTTGATTCACTGCCGTTGGAGACAGTCTGTGAGAAATTCAGACAGTTAACTGCCATTAGAGAATAAACCTGCGAGGAACTTGGGCAGTTAAGTGTTATCTTGGAAAGGCTGCATAGACCCTTTGAGAAACCTATGTTTAATTGACATTCCAGAAGGGAATTGAGGGAATCTAACTCTCTCTGAGTCCTGATGAGAACTGAAATGAGTTACCTTTTATTCTATGGAGAAGACACATTGAGGAGAATTTCTGAGGGAAACTTGAGAAACTTTAATAGTCATTCTGAAGCAAATTCAACTAACTCTTCCATTTAGAGATGAACAACATTTCTGAGAAGACATAAGTAAAACGTCATTCTGTGTGGAACTGAGTTAACTACATTTTAAGTAATGTATAAGGTAATTACAGATCATACCTGCTAGATTGCTTTAAACCCAATGAGAGAAAAAATAATTTATAAGGTAATGAGTAAGTAACAAAATGAGACGTGTGGATGTGTTGTATTCATCCACGAGAGTATCTAAGAAGTATTGCTCATACACTGCAATACACCTACATATCTCAGTAGAGTCACCCAGTGTGGGGAGATATACATAGGACAGTTGAATGTGGGTTAGCAGGAAAAGCCTGCTATCATCATTATAATCATCACCATCACCACCACCATCATCATCATCATTCCCCTGCTACTGTATTATCCCAAATATACTTTCAGTAAGCCTACCGAAATCAAGCTCACATCTCAATACTAGTATTAAAGTATAAAAAGTAGTCATTTTATTCACCTGTGTAAGAGTTCATAGAACATTAAACATAAAAGAACAACAGGATTGCAACTTGTCTCAAAGGCCATTTCTATCTGAACTCCAAAGAATTAGATGAGAAAAAGAAGATGAAAACAACAATAATAAAAATAATCACTAACATTTATGTAGAACTTTATGGTTGCATAGTGTTAAGTCTACCTCATTTGAGTTTCACAATAATCCATTAGTAAGTAGGGTACATCATATCTTCCTCATTTTAGAGAAAAATAAACTGAATCTCAGAGAGATTAACTGATTTGCCCAAGGTCACACAGTCGGTAAGTGACTGAACAGATCACAAGCACAAATACAGTGCTTTTTTCTGCTAGATTCTGCTGGCTAACTCAGTAGCTAAAAATCTTTTGGTAAATCATTAAAATTTCTTGGCATCTCAGTTTTATAATTGTAAAACGAGCTACCAGTATTTACTGTGAATAATGTATGGGAAATTATTTTATATTCTTAGCTATAAAACAAGTTGTTTTGTAACCTGTGTCAGTGGAAAGGTGAAATGAGATAATTGCAGGAGGGCCATGGGCTTACTGGCAGAGTTTGTGAGCTTTAGGCCCTCCCCTCCCAAGGAAGACTAAAGCCATATGAGGCTTATTACAGTTTCAAGGCAAGTTTATATGGTCTGCACTATTTATTAGGGAATTGAAAAGGCAAATGGAGTGAGTGCTTATTCTCAACCTCCAAAAAAATCAGCAGGAGATGGTGACCAGGTGAGGGACACACTTTCTATATTCTGAATCGGGGAATAGTTTAATGGAATCTGAATCACCTAACTGAGCCAAGAATATGGGCTAGGATCTTGTTGAGAAGGATGAGTCTGGAGACCTTACAGTAATCTAAGTGGGCCTTTAGTACAGCAACCAGGCTGACTAATAGTAGAGAAAAAAAAAGTGTTGACTTGCCCTGAGGCATGCTGGCCCAGGTGGTGTCACTCAAAAGAGTGATGACACTTCCCTGAAGCAACAGTGGCAACAATAGATATAAAGAGCAATGACAGCAATAACGAAACTTCAACTGTTGAGAGCACCAGCAACAGCAGCATCAAGGTAGAAAGCTTCCAAGCCTCAACAGAAACAGTTGCAGGAGCAGGTAATTTCTTGATTGCCAGGAAGCTTCAGGAGGCACAGTTAGCTGCTAGGAGATGGAGCAATGATGACTCAAGGAGTAGTCTTCAAGCTATCACTGGCACTGATGTACAAACGCTCCTTCAACTCAGACTGGGAGCCATCTAGTGATTTGCTTGAGAAATAGGTTTAGGCCCTAAACCCTTCTCCAACACATATAAATCGATAGAAAAGTGTATATGGAGGGGGGAGGCAAATAATGAATCTGGTTTTCTTTCTCTTTTTATTTACTTTGCCACTAAGACCTAATAAAATATTTTGTTATTTGATTTATGCTTCCTACCTAGTCCATTAACAGAGTAGGTACTGGAGGAGGAACTCCCATATATTGCCCCTACATCAAACTCTAACAATATTTAATGAAACAAATAGATATAATTCTAGTCCAACACTGTAATAGCAAGCAAAGTGGGAATTTTTGCTGTTTTTTCTTTTGGAGTGCTTCTCAGCACTCAATCAAGTGCCTTTGATTGAGTCTTGACCTTGTTTGAATCAAGAGTCTTTGATGACCTGCATAAGTCACAAGAAAGCCTAAGTCACATGAGTTTCAGTCACATGGTTGTGATACCCTCCAACCCTGAAGAAGTGTATATATACTCTGAGGTTAGCATTTTGCTTTGGGGGCTCATTCATTGGAAGAGTGTTTGGGTGATTTGGCCAGACTTGACTCTGGGTAGCCATTAAGGAGCCCCCTGGCTTTGAAAATCCAGATGTTGGTACTTCTGTCTCTAGCAACTATGTATGTATGTATTGCTATGGACAGACAGTTAGAAGCTCTGTCTGCTAATTTGTGTTATTTACTCTGTTTATATAATTCCTGCTTGTAATTTCTGTTTGTGTTTTCTCTGAAGATCAAGGTGCTGACTTTTTCCCCTGAACTAAGTGAATGATATATGTATGTTTAAATAAAGTAAGCTTGTTGCTTTCCTTAGAAAAGCAGATCAAAGAACCTGTGCTAGTAGCCCTCCTGTATGCTGGTGTTATTGGCGTTACACAGCCATAGCAGTGGCAAGTAGCATTGCTGTTACAAAAACCCCCTCTCTCAAAGGAGAGCTGAATGATCAACCTCTGGTCCCAACCTTCTGCTTTCCCTCTTGGTAGAAATCAGTCTCCTTTATAGAAGGGTGGAAGAAGATATTAGAGATGTCTATTCTTGCCTGTCTATGAACCATCTTTAGATAGACCCATGTGGACATAAAAAACCTGTAAAAATAAGAACAATATCCGTACCCCTTACACATGTAACCCATCATTCCATTAGAAAATAAGCAAGTTTATCCCCTCTTTGCCTATGTTTGAGCCTCTGCTTTTTTGCATGTATGTCATTTTAATTTATGGTATTTCTAGGACTATGTCGAATAACAGTGGGGAAAAGAGACATCCTTATTTTACTCATATTTATTGAGAAAGCTTTCTCCCCATTAAATACAATGCTAGCTTTTGATATTTTTTGATCATGTGGTAAAATGTCTTCCTATGCCTCAAGAGATTTTTTTGGGGGCAGGGCAATTGGGGTTAAGTGACTTGCCCAAGGTCATACAGCTAGTAAATGTGTCAAGTGTCTGAGGCTGGATTTGAACTCAGGTCCTCCTGACTCTGGGGCCAGTGCTCTACTCACTGCACCACCTAGCTGCCCCTCAAGAGATTTTTTTAGCACAACCATTGTACTTTGTCAAAACTTTTTCCATATCTATTGATACATTCACAGATGAGATGGCATAATGGCCTAAGAGCCAGCCTTAGAACAACGAAGATCTGGTTCAAGCCTTACCTCTTGACACAAACTTACTATATCATCCTGGTGTGCCAGTAAGGCAAAATGGGCTTAGTTTAACAGGTGCCCTTGAGGAGTTTGGCTTTTGTTTATTTTGAGTGAAAGGCACTTCAGGAGTTTTGGCTTTTGTTTACCTTGAAAGTACTTTCACCTGTTAAGTGCTAAGCCCCAGGCCCAAAGCCCTATCAGGTGTGAA
>CM053623.1:147418215-147468410 GCA_028646595.1 Phalanger gymnotis
GGCTTGAGAACGCCAGAGGCTTGGCTGCGAGAAACTACAGCTGAAGCCAAAGCAGAGACACCCGTGTGTGGACCCAGGAGTTCGAGCGAGGACTTGAGGCCAGTGAATATGATTTATGCCATCTTATTTTTCTGTGGCCTCCTGGCTACTCTTGTGAGGCGGGCCTACTGGGCCTGGAGGCTTGTGATCACGATGTCAAAATGGGGAGGCTGGTTCACTAATTTGTTGCTCTGGGGCCTGAATAAATGTCTTGATGTCTTCTTCTTAGAAAATTCTATATACCTTGCGATTTCGAACCATTCAAATATATATATGATCCTTTTTGAGATCATAAATTCGGCCTTCCTACTACACCTGGTCAAGGCACTTAACCTCTTGGTACTCTAGGCAACTCTGTAGGACTGTAAGTTGGAGAGGGGATTCTAATGAAGTCCCTATCACAATTAAATCACAGGTCCAGGCCCTATCCCTACTCTATTGTTATATCATGTGGTTTCAGATGTATTTTTAGTCTGGTTTCATTGTTTTCCTAATGCTGAACCATCCTGGCATCTGTGGTATAAATCCAATTTGATCATAATGAATAATTTGTGTATATGTTAGTATAGGTTTTTGTCAAGAAGTTATTTAAAAGTTTTGAATAGTGGCAGATAGGTGGCACAGTGAGTAGAACACTGACCATGGAGTCAGGAAGACCTGAGTTCAAATCTAGCCTCAGACACTTGACACTCACTAGGTGTGTGACCTTGGGCAAGTCACTTAACCCTAAATGCCTTGCTTCCCGCCTCCACAAAAAGGTTTGAATCAATATTAGTGATACTCATCTATAATTGTGTCTCTTTGCTTTATATGTCCCTGATTTAGATCATAGAACTATATTTGTCTCTTAAATATGGATATACATATCCATATTATATATGTATTTTATGTATTATATCTGGAGGGTGAAATGGGCATAATCACACTAGAGAGATCGGGATAAGCCATAGTTTGAAAGTGGCACTTGAGCTGAGCCTTAAAGGAAGCTAGAAAGTATCCCAGGAGGAAACAAGGAATAAGAGTATTCCAGCTGTAATGAGAACTAACACAGATAGCCTCTGACAGTATCTGTCCTAGGTGAAGCCTGGGGAACCTGTTTTTAGGAGAGTGTTGTGTAAAGGATGTGCTTTAGAGAGAACTGTGCATGAGATTTTGTAACTGATTCTGGTCTGCTAACCACATGGTTAAGAAAAAACTTTTGGATTGTCCCTGTAGCTGCAACTGGGGCCTTCCGGGAAGGAGGGGAGGAAGGAAGAAAGGAAGGAAGGAAGGAGGGAGGGAGGGAGGGAAAGGGGGAGGAAGAAGGAACTAAAGAAAAAAACATTTACTTAGTACCTTCTATATGCCATGCTAAGTGCTTTGAAATGTTACCTCATTTTATCCTTACAACACCCCTTAGAGGTAGGTGCTAGTATCAGTTAATAATTTACAGTTAAGGAAATTGAGAAAGAAAAAGGATAATTGACTTACCTAAAGTCACAAAGCTAGTCAGAGTCAGATTTACCTAGGGTCACATTTGAATTCAGGTCTTCCTGACTCCAGGTCCAGTACTGTGTGCCACATGGCCCCATGGAATGAGCTTCAGTTCTTTGTCTCTTTGTTTATTATTTTTTGTTTCAGATGAAAGAATTGGAGATTCTCACCTCTGAGTATGAAAAGGTCAGAAGAGGTACCCAATTGCTGTCCTAGAATTTGAATTTTGAGCCAACTCAGCTTCAATGTCCTGAGAAGCAAAGAGTAACCGTTGGAAGTGACCTTCAGACCCAGCCTAGCAGCAGCTGAGACTAACATTCATCTGGCGGTTACACTGTATCTATATGTGAACTTGGTGGGATAAATGTTATGTTGAAACTGGCTAAGAGTGAGCATACTCTTCCCAGAGACAGAAATGTTAGAAGGGAGAGTGTGCCCTGAGGTGTTGGGAGAAATTGTGTTTGTCCTTGCTATGTTTTCAAATTGATGTTAAGTGGTTAAATGGAAATGGGGTACTAGTCATTCACTGACATCTAACAGGAGAGGAACTCAATTGGTCGGGGATCGAGTCAGTCAATGGCATTAGAGACAGCTCAAACCTCTTAGGATACATTCCCTGCACAAACACACATAGAGATAATATTCTTCCTGTTAAGTATTTAAATTTTACTGTATAGGCAAATTAAGGCTCATCATTATGAAAAGTAAAGAAAGTGAACTTCAAATCCATCAATTCATAGTAAGTACTTTCCTATGCATTATAAACATTCTAAAAGGAAAATGAATTATTACTTTAGTCTGACATTGCTTAAGTTTTTTTTTCAAATTACAGCCCTTAATCAGGAATAGTGCTTGGAGGAGGAATAAAGAGAATTTCTGATGAAAAATCAGGGCAGTTGAACACTGCACTCAGCAGGACTGTGTGACAATATAGATGAGAATGGTGATTGCACTAGATTAGCTAGAAATGATTGGGCAAACCTAGCTGTTTGGCCATTCTGATTCCTGTCAAGTCTTCATTTAGTTTAAAGATAGTTTCAGAATGGAAATGTCACACTTCAGTACAACACAGAGAATTTCCTAATGATGTAGTGTGCTTTTTAAAAAGTGTACAAGATAATAACATTTTGAGTCTATGCCCTTGCCTGACATAGATTTTTTTTAGCACTGCATGCTTGAAAGAACATGAAAATGAGCTTAAAATATTGCAGGACGTAGGTATTGCCAAAAACATAAAATGCTAAGAGAGAAAAGTATAAACTGATTATACTCCTATATTTTCTATATTTTCTATATATATATTTTCTATATTTTCTCTCTCATTGTTTCTCTCTGTGTGTCTCTCTGTTTCTTTGTCTCTGTCTCTTTAAGTCTCTGTTTCTCTCTCTTCCTTACTGTCCCTGTCTCTGGCTCTGTCTCTCTGTCTTTCTCTCTCTCTCTCATACACACACACATATTATTTTGATCTTAAATATAGAAAGGGGTGTAAAGTCTAAACTTCATCATTCAAGGGTTCCAGCAAATTGACCCTAACCTACCTTTCCAACCTTATCTTTCATCACTCCCCTTCAAGCTAACTATTTGATGCTCTCCACCTCCCTTGAGCATGCCCCTCACATATTCTACCTTTGTACCATTGTTTACCATTGTCTTCCCTACCTAGAATATCTTCTTCCTTCTCTTCCCCTTCTTTCCCTCCTCTTACCCTCCTCACTCAAATCCTTCTTACATCTCTCCTACAAAGTCTTCCCCTTCACAGTAATATGTGCATTTTAAGACACCTTTTTAGAAGCAAGATCTTCTGAAATCTCCCCTCCTCCTTCTGTTGTCTAACCTAGAGGAATGAGGTTAATGAGGGGAACTTCAGGCCTAGCAGGAGGAGAGGAGAATTTCTTTGTGGCAGAGAGGATGGTGTAACAGCTCACAAATCATGTCACTTGGGCAGCTGTCTGCTTCACCTGCATGAAAGGGCAACCCAGCCTGGAGCTTGCCAACAATTCATTGTGCAAAGGACATGGAAAAATTGAAGAGTATTTCTGCTTTCCTTAAAATCTTTCCTGTCATTACTAGGCATGCACAAGAAGGATAAGATAGAGGGACAAAACCATTTTATTTATTCGCCTAAGAGTGTATGTGAACGTTCACTAATTATTATTTGGAAATTTATCTGAGATATTGATATTCTCTATAACCACACTCCTTCCTTCTTGTGCTAGGTATGCATCCCAAGTTCTGTTGAGATCATGCCCATCCTCCCAGTCACTCGCATTCAGAACTTTGATCATTCTTGATCTTCCCCATCTCTCACTGCACATACTGACAATTTTCACTTCACAAAGTCTTTCCCATCTGCCTGTTGCCCACCACCCCTAGGGCCACTACTCCAATCCAGGGCCTCACTACCTTTCACTTGGATTATTGCAATGCCCTCCTAAATTCTCCTTACCACCTCTCCATCTTTCACATGACTGCCTATGTCACCTTCCCAAGGCGTGGGTCTGACCGTGTCATTCCATTGCTCAAAAATCCTGTTTGCTTCATTGCCTCTAAGACATAATCTAAACCTCTTAGCCTGAAAATTCAGTCCCTCCATGATCTATCACCAACATACTTCTCCAGTAGCATTTCACACTACACTTCAACTACTGCATTATCTAACCAAATTAGATTATTTACTCCTACTCAAACTTGACATTATCTTTCCTCCATCAATGCATTTGGAGTGACAATTCCCCATGTTTAAATTGCATTCGTTCTCAATTTAACTTAAAGATCCTTTAAGGTCAAGCTTTGGTGCTAATTTCTCCTTCAGGCCTTTGGGGATACCCCCAAATGTTAATGCTTTCTCCTACCTCAAACTTTCTTAGAACTCTTGGGTTTATCCCTTCTCCCATTCACCTTATTTTATTAAAAAAAATACTTAATTGTGTTCATGTTGAATTACTCATATAGAATTGGAGTTTTCTGAGGGCAGGTACAATTTCATTTGTGTATTTGTATTCCCATTTCCTAGCACAATGCCTTACACATACTTTGAACTTATACTTGTTCAACTGAAATGAACTGAAAGAGGTAAATAGTTACATGTAGAAAGAATTCCAGAAAGTTCTACTCTAATTCCTCATCATTGTATAGATATAGTCTTGGGCCCTCAAAGGTTAAGTCAATAAATCTAGCAGGTTTTACAATGCTAGAAAGATTTCAAGCAGGATGCTGGACTTAGTTGACTATTTGAGGAAAAACTTAGCTATGACATTAATAGTTTGGTCACTGTGCAATGAATACTTTTGCCATGGCAAGCTTGGAAACCAAGTAAAATTGGTAAAATATTCCTCAGTCCTATATGACCCACTTTCATTTGTAGAGTATCAGCAATGGAATGACAAAAAGGGGATAGAGGTACTAAGAATTGCTCTTTTTATGACAGTTTATAAACAAGAAACCAAATGCTGGCATCACACAATATATCTTTGCAGACTGACCAACAACATACTGTTAAAAGAACTGAATCACATCATTACTTATAAACTCATAATAAATGTTTCTCAGTACAGCTACCCTGTGAGTCAATGGTTGTGACTGCAACATTTGTAGAGCACCTTCAAACAGTAGCCATGTATTGCCAGCAGGGATCCATGCCAAAAGAGATTGCACATTGACCATATGTTCCACAGAGACTATTTACCTGGCAGAGACTGAATACCACATGATCCCAGCATAAAGAAAGCTTGCTATGATATTGCCAGAAAACATCAATAGCCCTGCAATGTTGAAGGCATAGTGAGTTGCTCCTGTACATGTGTGCCCTAGGCAAACATACTCCTTGTGTGCCACCCATAAATTTGTTTTTAATTTCATTTAAAATTTTGCACTTAAATGCCACAAAACAGCATTTCCATACAGACAGAAAAATGCAAAAAGAGAATGTAAATGAAACCATGTATCTCTATTTCGTAACTCTTGGGATTTTTAAAATATATAGTAAATTCCACACATTATTTTCAACAATATCCTGTTATTCTGGGCTTCCTTCTTTTTTTCTTCTGTGAATGGAAGAAAAAGTTCTAATGGCTTATTTTATTTTTAAACAGCATGGCTTACTGTACCTTTCCTTTTAACACAGTCCTCAATTTTTTAAATGGAGAAAAGAACAAAAAACCCTTGTAACATATAAGCATAATCAAGCAAAGTGAAGCCCCATACAGATCACATCCAGAAAGGTTATATCTCTTTCTGAGTCATCACTTATGGCAGGGGATAAATAACACTTTTCATTATAGGTCCTCTGGAGAAATGATTGCATTATTTTTTTATATAAATTTGATTCAATTAATTTGAGAAATGAGGCCTTTCTCAGAGAAACTTTTAAATGTTTTTTCCCCAGTTTGCTTCTTTCTTTCTCATTTTGGATGTGTTGAGTTTGTGCAAAAACTTTTAAATTTCTTATAATCAAAATTATCCATTTTTACTTCCCGTGATCCTCTCTATGTCTTGTTCAGTTATAAACTCTTCCCTTATCCATTGATCTGACAGGTAAATTTTTTCATAGTCACCTAATTTGTCTGTGATCACTCTTTATGTCTAAATCATGTGTCCATTTTGACCTCAGCTTGGTATACAGTGAGAGATGTTGGTCTATGCCTAGTTTCTGCCAAACTACTTTCCAGTTTCCCTACCAGTTTTTGTCAGATGGTGCATTCTTCCCCAAAGGCTTGGATATTTTGGTTTAACAAATACTAGATGACTATGATAGTTTGTTACTGTGTGTTTTGTACCTAATCTATTCCACTGACTCACCATTATTTCTTAGCCAGTATCAGATTGGTTGGCTGATTACCACTTTACAATATTGTTTGAAATCTGGAACTAGTTAGCTGTTTCCTTCGTATTTTTTTTTTCATGGATTCCCTTGATATTCTTGACCTTTTGTTCTTCCAGATGAATTTTGTTATTTGTTTGTTATTTCATTGTTATTTATTTTGTTATTATGAAAAGTGTCAGTGTAATTGACCATATCAATAACAAAGCCATCAAAATCATATAATTATAGATGCAGAACAACTTTTGAGAAAATACAACACTCATTCCTATTAAAAACACTGAAATGCATAGGAATAAGTGGAATTTTCCTTAAAGTAGGTAGTATCTATCTAAAATCATCAGCAAGCATTATCTATATAATATATACATATATTATTTTGTTATTTATTTGTTATTTTTTCAGTCTCTGGTAGTTTGATTGGTATGGCACTAAATAAGTAAATTAATTTAGGTAGAATTGTCATTTTTATTATATTGACTCAACCTACTGTAATGGCAAGCAGGGCAGGACTTTTTGCTGTTTTTTTCTTTTTGAGTGCTTCTCAGCACTAAGGTAATCACGTGCCTTTGAGTCTTGCCTTTGTTTCAATCAAAAGTCTTTGATTGATGACCTGCTTAAGTCACAAGTAAGTCTAAGTCACACGAGTTTGAGGCATATGGTTGTAACACCCTCTGTGGGCTGGCCCTAAAGAAGTAATATATACATATATGTGTGTGTGTGTGTGTATGTGTATGTATATATATATATATATATATATACACACATACTGAGGTTAGCATTTTGTTTTGGGGGCACACTCATTGGAAGAGTGTGTGAAAACTCTAGGTAGCCATTAAGGAGTGCCCCCTCTGGCTTTGAAAACCCAGTCTGATAACTATGTATGTATGTATTGCTACGGACAGACGGAAGCTCTGTCTGCCGATTTGTGTTTGTTCTGTTTATATAATTTCTGCTTGTAATTTTCTGTTTGTGTTTTCTCTGAAGTTCAAGGTGCTGACTTTTTCCCCTGAACTAAGTGAATGATGTATGTATGTTTAATTAAAGTGATATTGTAAACTCCTTAAAGTTGCTTTCCTTAGAAAAGTAGATCAAAGAACCTATGCTAACAGCCCTCCTGTGTGCTGGTGTTATCGGCCTTACACAGCCACAGTAGCTGCAAGTAACCCCATGAGCAATTACTATTTCTACAATTGTTTAGATTTGTCTTTATTTCTGTGAAAAATATTTTGTAATTGTGTTCATATAGCTCCTGAGTTAATCCTGACAGGTAAACTCCCTAGTATTTTATAATATCTGCAGTTATTTTAAATAAAATTCCTCTTTCTATATCTTCCTACAAGATTTTGTTGATAATGTATGGAAATATTGATGACTTATGTGGATGTATTTTATATACTACAACTTTTCTAAAGGTCCTAATTGTTTCAGCTAGGTTTTTTTTTTAATTTAGTGAGTTCCACATCGTTCTTTAGGTATACAGGTAAATAATTTGCAAAGAGTGATAGCTTTTCTTGTTGCCTATTTTTATTCCTTCATATTTTTCTCTTCTTGTTATAGCTGGCATTTCTATTACAATATTGAATAATAGTGATGATAATGGCTTCCCTGCTTCACCCTGATCTTATTGGAAAGGCTTCTAGCCTATCCCCATTACAGATAATGCTTGCTGATGATTTTAGATAGATACTATTTATTTTAAGAAAAATTCCACTTATTCCTAAGTGTTGTATTTTCTCAAAAGTTTTTCTGCATCTATAATTATATGATTTTGATGGCTTTGTTATTGATATGATCAATTATGCTGACACTTTTCCCAATGTTGAACAAGCCCTGCATTCCCAGTAAAAATTCCACCTGGTCATAGTGTATGACCTTTGTGATAGGTTGCTATAATTTCCTTCTTAGTATTTTATTTAAAATTTTTGCATCAATATTCACTACGAAAATTGGTCTATATTTTCTTCTCTCTCTTTTTTTTTTTTTTTGCTTTTCCTGGTTTAAGGGACATATTTGTGTCACAAAAGGAATTTGGTAGAACTCCTTCCTTACCTGTTTTTTTTTAAAAAATACCTTATATAGTATTAGGATTACTTGTTCCTTAAACATTTTGGTAGAATTCACTTGTAAATCCATCTGGCACTGGGGATTTTTTCTTAGAGAGCTCATTTATGACTTGTTAAATTTCTTTTTTTCTAAGAAAGGTTATTTAAGTGTTCTATTTCTTCTGCTAATCTGAGCAATTTATATTTCTGTAAATATTCATCCATTTCACTTACAAGGTCAGTTCTCTCACATATAATTGGGCAAAATATCTCCTAGGAATTGTTTTAATTTTTCGTCTTCAATGACGCTGCATTTCATTTTTGATACTGGCAATTTGTTTTTCTTCTTCCTTTTTTAAATAATAAAATTAACCAATGGTTTGTCTATTTTATTTTTTCACAAAATCAGCTCCTAGTTTTATTTATTAATTCAACGGTTTTTTTTTTACTTTCAATCTAATTAATTTTTCCTTTGATTTTTAGGATTTCATTTTGGTATTGGAGATTTTTAATTTGCTCTTTTTCTATTTTTTTAGTTGCATGCCAAATTTGTTGGTGTGCTCTTTCTCTATTTTATTGATGGATGCATGTAGAGATATACATTTTTCCCTAAATACTGCTTTGACTGCATCCCACAAATTTTGGCATATCTCATTGTTGTCATTATTTTTAATGAAATTATTAATTGTATTATTTTTTTCTCTGATGCATTCATTCTTGTTTTTAAATAATATTTTTTCCAATTTCATGTAAAGACAATTTTAACATTCTTTGTTTTTAATTTTGAGTTCCAAATTTTTTCCCTCCCTCCTCTACCACCTCTTCCTTAAAACAGAAAGTAATTTGGCATAGGTTATCTATGTGCTATTATGTTAAACATATTTCCATATTAGACATAGTGTGAAAGAAGAAACAGAACAAAAGGAAAAAATGAAAAAAAATTTAAAACATGAAAACAGTATGCTTCAATCTGCATTCAAACTCTATCAGTTCTTTCTCTGGATGTGGATAACATTTTCCATCATGAGTCCTTTGCCTTTGTTTTGGATCATTAATACAATGATATGCTAAGAAGAATTAAATCATTCATAGTTGATCATCACACAATGTTGCTGTTACTATGTACAATGTTCTCCTGTTTCTGCTCACTTTGTCTCAGTTCATCTAAGCCTTTCCAGGTTTTTCTGAAATCTGCCTGCTTATCATTTCTTATACCACAATAGCATCCTAT
This sequence comes from Phalanger gymnotis, assembly GCA_028646595.1. Lineage (NCBI taxonomy): Eukaryota > Metazoa > Chordata > Mammalia > Diprotodontia > Phalangeridae > Phalanger > Phalanger gymnotis. Next base: position 147,427,823 of record CM053623.1, read on the forward strand.
TACATTCATATACCACAACTTATTCAGCTATTCCCCAATTGATGGCATCCCCTCAAACTCCAATTCTTTGCCATCACAAAAAGAGCTGCTATAAATGTTTTTGTACATGTGTGTCCTTTTCTCTTTTTTATGATCTCCTTGGAATACAGAACTAGTTATGGTATTGCTGAATCTAAGGGTATGCAGTTTCATAGTCCTTTGGATATAGTTCCAAATTGCTCTCCAGAATGGTTGGATCAGTTCACAACTCCCAACTCCATCAACAATGCATTAGTGTCCCAGTTTTCTCACACCCAGTCCAACATTTATCATTTTCCTTTTCTGTCATATTAGCCAATCTGATAGATATGAGGCAGTACCTCAGAGTTGTTTTAATTTGCCTGTCTCTAATCAATAGTAATTTAGAGCATTTCTTCATATGGCCATAGATAGCTTTGATTTCTTCATCTAAAAAGTGCCTTTTCATATCCTTTGACCACTTATCAATTCAATTGGGGAACATCTTGAATTCTTATAAAAATATGGAATGCTTCATGAATTTGTGTGTTATCCTTGTGCAGTGGCCCTGCTAATCTTCTCTGTATAATTCCAATTTTAATATAAGTGCTGCTTGGTCCACTTATTCTTTAGGATTTGATTATTTACTTTCCAATTAATTTCTAATTTATGATTCCACATACTTTCATTGAACATAATTTTTATTGTATTATGGTCTGAAAAGGATGTATTTAATATTTCTCCTTTTCTCTATTTGTGAGTTTTTTACACCTTAACACATGGTCAATTTTTCTGTAGCTGCCACGTACAGCTGAGAAAAAGGTTTGCATATTTTCATTCTCATTAAATTTTTTCCTGAGGTCTGTATGTCTAACTTTTCTAAAATTCCATTCACCTCTTCATCACCTTTCTTATTTATTTTATGGTTAGACTTATCTAACTCAGAGAGAGGAAAGTTGAGGGGCCCCCCACCCCACTCATATAGTTTTACTATTTATTTCCTCCTATAACTCATCTAACTTTTTATTTAAGAATTTAGATGCTATGCTGTTTGGTGCATATATGTTTAGGATTGATATTACCTTGTTGTTTATGGTGCCCTTTATTAAGATGTAGTTTTCCTGCTTAACCCTTTTAATTAGGTCTATTTTTGCTTTTGCTTTGCTTGAGATCAACATTACTACTGCTGCCTTTTTACATCAGATGAAACATAAGAAATTCTGCTCTAGCTCCTTAATTTAAGTCTCTGTGTGTGTGTGTTTGTGTGTGTGTGTGTGTGTGTGTGTGCGTGTGTTTCTTTTTCAAGTGTGTTTCTCATAAATGGTGTATTATTGGATTCTGGTTTCTAATCCATTCTATCTGCTTCACTTTATGGGTGAGTTCATCTCATTCACATTTAAAGTTATAACTGATTGTACATTTCCTTCATCCTATTTTCTTCCGTTTATCCTTCACTCTTTTTTAACCCTATCCATCCTCAAAAGTCTGCTTTGCTTCTAGCCAATGCCTCCCTTACTCTACCTTCCTCTTTTTATCACTCCCTATCCCTTCATCCCTTTCCCCTTCTACTTCCCTGTTGGGTAAGATAGATTTCTAGATCCAGTTGAATGCATATATGAATTCTTCCCTCCTTGAATCAATTTAGACAAGAGTGCGATTCACACATTGACCATCACCCTCCCCCACCATTTTTCCCGTCACTGTAAAAGCTTTTCTTTGCACATTTTTATGTGAGATAATTTCTCTATTGTCCCGCTCCCTTTCCCTTGCTCCTAATGCATACCTCTTTCTCACTCATCCTTTTATTAGATCATTATTATTTATATTTTTGAGATTATTCTTATTGATTTACTCCTGTGTCCTCTATGTAAACTCCTTTTAACTGCCCTAAAAAATGATAACGTTCTTAGGAGTTACATATATCATCTTCCTAAATAGGAAAGTAAACAGTTTAACTTTATTAAATCCCATAGGATTACTCTTTCATGTTTGTCTTTTTGTGTTTCTCTGGAGTCTTGTACTTCAAAGCCAATTTTCTATTCAGCTCTGATCTTTTCATCAGGAAAATTTGAAAGTGTTCTATTTCATTAAATGACCATGTGTACACACACACACACACACACACACACACACACACACACACACTCTAATTTGAATCATTTTCATATAAAACCCCATGTACAAAGATCAGCCTCATTAACTAAGCTCAATTATATGATTATTCAATGATGTCAACATGAATTCAGAGGTTAATATGAATTAGTTGGTGCTATTATTGTGAATTACAGTATCTATGTAAAAGGTTTATGTCAAGTGATAAAAATATGTAAAACTTGTACAAAATAAACCCATATAAAATGTCGGATATTATTGCTACCATTATTATTATCCTCCTTAATTTTTGGTGAATTTACATGTAAAACAATTTCTATGAATTAGACTTTCAAGATGTATTCTAAAACTTGAATATTGTTTTGCTTACAAATACCTCCACATATTTGTTACCCATTAAAAGAGAACAGGTTCTCTCAAATGACCTCCCACTTCCTCAAGAATGGCTCCCAAGACCCACTTCTCCTCTCAACCATAGCCACACACAAAGATAGTCACAATTTTTATCTCACTCTCTCTCACAAGTATTTCACTTTCACTTTTGGAAATTCAAAAATTCCCTTACCCAAGCATAATCTCTTATCTTTTTATTGAACCTATCTTCAATCTACACAACCTAGATATTTTCTTAGGCCATTACCCCTACTCTGACTTCACTTCTATACTTTCCTAATCTTGATTCTATAAGAGAAGAGAAAGAAGAAAAGAAAGAAAAAGAAAGAAAAAGAAAGAATCCTCACAACAACCCTATGAGGTAGATGTCATTATGAGCCTCATTTTACAGTTGAGAAACTGAGACAGAGGTTAAATGACTTGCCCTAGGTCACACAGGTAGTGTTTGAGGCTGGATTTGAACTCAGGGCTTCCTAACTCTAGACCCAGAGTTCTATTTACTGTGCTACCCTATAATTAACTAATTCAATTTAACACTATCCTCTGCACTATGATCCCTCATCCATTCACTGTTCATGCCTTACCAAACCCCATGTTTGGATTACTTCCAACACTGACTTCCTGTACTCCTACTTATGTGCTGCTAAAAAGAATTGGAAAAAGTCATGAAACCAAGCTGACTGGGGCTACTTCATATTTGTTATATAATTTCAGCTGAGCCCTCACTGCTGCAAGGCAATCCTTTTGCTCCTTATTAGCTGATTAACTAGTCTACTCTTTGTACAGACTATAGCAAACTTTATCATCCTTGCTCAAGGATCCTTCACTTCCCCCTCTCCCAACTGAGTACCTTGTTTCCTACTTTACCAAGGAAATAAGAGGCCATTCTTTGAGGTGTCTTGTCTCCTCTTCCATAGCTCTCAAAATCCCCTAACATCACCCATTCTCTTCTCCTTTGGTCCATTTTCTAACAGAGGCCTTTATCTCTGCCCTCTTTGTTTAACTTTGACTGCATCTTGTCCAGTCTTGTCTACCAAATTGACACCAATAACCTCTCTCCCTCTCTCTCATCTTCAATTTCTCTACTATCTACTAGTACTTCTCCTATTGTCAATAAATCCACAAGTATCCCCCATCCTTAAGAAATCTTTATTAAATCTTACCATCCCTTCATGTTATTGTCACATGTCTCCTATCTTTCTCATTCAAACTCCTAGAAAGTTGTCTACTCTAATTGCTTCCATTTCCTCCCATCTCATTCACTTTTCACCTTTTGCAATATTGCTATAGACTTCATCATGTAACTGAAACTGCTCTCTCCAAAGTTAAGAATAGTATCTCAATTACTTTATCTGATGGCCTTTTCTCAGTCCTCAAACAAATTCCTCAAACTGAACATGTCCCAACTTGAAATCATTAGCTTTTTTACCATTACCAACCTTTTTCCAAAATCCCCTTTTTCTATTGAGAACCCCACCATAATTCCAGTCTCCCATGTTCACAACTTCATTGTTATACTTGATTCCTCACTCTTCTTCATCCCAATAAATCCATTCAATTTCTCATTCTTATTGTTGCTACCTCTATGATATTTCTCACTCTAGCCCCTTCCTTCTTGTTATGTGCACACTACCTTAAATCAGGTCCTCATTACATCTTGCCTAGACCATTTCAATTATTTCCTAAGTGGTCTCATTGCCTCATCTCTTCCATCTCTAGTCCATTCTCCATATAGCTGCCAAAGTGCTTTTCCTAAACTACAGTATCTGACCTGCATTAAGTGAACTCAAGTGGTGCCCCTTTCCCTTTAAGACCAAATATGTTTGGCACTTAAAACTTTTCTCCACCTGGCATTAGCTGACTTTTCCAATCATTTTCCAATTCTAGAATGTTAGTCCTTTTCCTGTACTCTGTATTCCAGTGAAACTGGCCTTATAGCTGTTCCTGAAACTCTGCACTGCACCTTCTTCATCCATGCCTTTGCATTAGCTGTCCTCCATGCATGAAATGTAATTCCTCCTCACCTTTGTCCTTAAGAATCCCTTGTTTCCTTCAAGACTCAAACACCACCTTCTACATGAAACTTTTCAACATCTCCCAGCTCCTAGTGCTCTCCATCCCAATATTACCTTGCATTTATTTTGTACACATTCTGGATATATTTGTTTATGTGTATATGGATTTCCCTAACAGAATGTGAGCTTCTTTAGAACAAGGACCATATTTTTGCCTTTATTTATATCTCCAGTGTATGGAACACAAATTCTTAATAAATACTTGTTGACAATCTTTGTTTCCAACTTCCACAATTATCTTTTTAAAAAATTTAATTTGATTAGTAAGTTCCCAGTGAATCCATATGGTCCCCTCAGATAACTACTACTTTTCCTCCCCAGCAGAGTTATTTCCCTTTCTGCCTTTAGAATTTCATTCTTAGAAGTTTCTCATCCCTCTTGGACTGACTTCCTCTAAAGAAATTTAGTTCATGAGATCCTACCTATACTTTCTCTGGACCCTTTGAAATCTCCTTTCCCAAAATCTAATATTTGTCTTATTCACAGCCTCCCCATTCTTCTTTGTCACAGACTCTTGAAGGGAGTGGTCATTTCCCTGGTAGGTTATCATTACTGATAATCAGATTCTAAATAGAATTTTGCTTTAGTGCTGCCTCCACATTTTGAAGCATAGAGTTATCATTAAAGCAATTCAAAATGTCTGTTTCTGGGGAAAAAAATACAAGAAGTGTCTGGATAATTGCCATCATGATTCTATACCAAGTATGTGATCTATTCCTATACCCCTCACCTATTTCCTCTACAGGTCATCTGTAGTATAATACAATGAAAAATCACTTCTGTTTCTCTTTCTAAAGTTTTTTTTTTTGGTAAAAGTACCTACACACCAACTAAGGTTGATCTCTCTGTGAAATATCAGGAAACATTCCTTTCCTTGCCATGTCTGCGATTTGCCTGTGGTTGAGCTTGTATAGACACAGGCTCCATGAGGCAGACTGTTTTCTAAAAAATGAAGTACCTTGCAGAAGTGTGTTGGTAAATGTTTAACAACAAGCTCTCAAAAAATATCTATAACCCACTTTTAAATTTATTTTTAATTGTTAACATTTTCTCTATCACTTTCTTAATTCTAGATAATCAACCAAACAGTAAGACCACCCTGACATAGTGTTTTCTAATTTTCAACATGCAAATTCCCACACTGAAAATTTAACACTTGGCTCTCAAGAGCCAATCTGAGCTTTCTCTGGCATTCTGCTGCTAGGTATTACATTGCAAATTTATTTTATTCAATCCATTATTTTCTTTAACATGAGAATGAATTTTACCTTCTATAACTTGGGGTACATTTCACATGTGAACTGTCTTCAGAGGTCACTTTCAAGATATTTTCTCTGTAGTTTAAGAAATCCACTTTGTGTTTTGTGGCTTATTACAGCTAATGTTTACTTTTAACAATACTTTGTGCTCAGTTCTTCATAACATTTTAAAAATTACTAATATGAAAGCTATTAAAGAGAATCTATAGTGTTTTCATGACAGGAATTTTAAAATGTTGGCAAGTTAAATGATTTGGGTACAACTCTAACCAGAATGGATCTGTTGAGGTGAGAAACTATGGGTTTGGAACATTGCATATTTGACTAGGCTACCTTTTTTTCTTTGTTATGAGATATGTCTTACTAAGGAGGGGAAAAGATATTTGAAAATGAAAGTAATGTGAAAACCAAAGAAATGAAAATGTTAAGTAAAAAATAAAATGGAACATTTTGTAGGGGAACATAGGGGAAATGGAGGCTCCACTTTTACTTACATCTTTCTTCAATTGCATTATACACTGTAGTCAATTTTCTCTTAATAAACTGAATGCTAACTGGGATAACTCCCCAAGACATCTCATAATTCCTGAAGGAAGAAGAGGACCAGAAAAACACCTTAGTTTCACAATATGTAACACTTTGACTACTGGTCAATGGATGAGAAAAACAACTTGTGTCTACTAGAACCAGAGAAAAACTTGATCCCCATCACTTGAATATTTGTTCTGCAGAACAGATATCAAAGAAGTGCATTCAGAATACCAAGATGCCTAGAGCTGTTTGGTATGAATAAATTTTAAAAGCTGAATGACTGACAGAATTTTTCAATTTTGTTCTTGATGTTTGGCATCCTGTGTTCCTGACATATGGTGAGAACAAGATGAAATAAATCCTCTGTTGGCTCTTGTTCAGGTACCTGCAAATATAACATCTCCCCGTCCAAAAAACAACATAACAAAACAGAAAACCTCTCACTTGACCTGTCCAGTTACTATCCCATCTTGTGCTTCCCTTTCATTACTAATCCAAGTGAAAAAAATTATCTACTAGAAGTGCCTCATTCTCTCCTTACTACTTATGTATCTACTACTCTTTAAAAAGTCATGATTGATCTCCTAATGGTCAGTCAGATGGCCTGTTTGGTAGTTTCTCATACTTCTTGACCTCTCTGTAGTTCTTGACACTGTTGATGAGCCCCTACAACTATAGAATTTTTGATCCTTTGACTTCAGGGATACCACCCCTGGTTCTACTAGTTATCTTATGTCTCCTTTTTTTGACTACTAGCTCATCATCTACTTCCCACTATGTCTATTCCCCAACGGTCTTTCCTGGATGATCTCTCTTCTTTCTCCTTGATCAAACTCATTCAGCCTCAGGGTTTTAACTCCTACCTCACTGCTTATGATTTCCAAATCTACATTTCTAATCCTCCTATCTCTCCCAAGTCTCAGACTTGCAACTCACTTTGGTATCATGAGTAGGATGTTGGTTCTGGAGTCAGAGGACCTAGGTTTGAATACTAGATTGCTACTTGTGTGATTTTGGCAAGCCACTTAATTTCTCTGTAGCTCAGTTTCCTCATCTGTAAAACAATTTGTGATGGGGCCTTGCCTTTGGAGTGTTCCCAGAGTATCTAACAGGAGGCTCTCAATGTTGTATCCTCTGTCATGTGGGTGGGGGTAGCCTTTTTTAATTGGCTGCATAATTAGAACCTGTGAAACTGAGACACATGCTATTTCTGCCTCATGCTCTTTCCACCACGCTGTCTTTCCTTATGTGTCCATAGAGTAAAGACCACAGTTTACTCACAATGTGGACACCAAGAACTAAACTGGAGTGGAAGTACCCTTCCCCCATTCCTTTTAGACTCTGTAGCTAGGAGTATTTGTCTTGGTCTGTTTTATTTTGTCCTCAGTTCCACATGCTGGCAGTGATCCCCACTAGACCAGCAAGTTCCAGCCATGGCAATCTTAAAAGCAAGATTCCAGGAGGGAGGTTGCATTCAGCCAGCCTGGCAGGGAAGCCTGAAGAAACCATGGTGCCTGGGATTCTCGCCCAATGGGTATTTTGGACTTTGAATTAGCATTGTGCTCTATAGGAACTGAGCTAAGCTGTTTGTATATTTGATTTATACTTTTGAAACGATTTGCTTTGTAAAGTCTAGTCTGTCTATTAGTGGTTAAGTGGAACTGTGGTACAAAACACCCACCACAGTACACTTGAGGAAACGCAATCAGTGAAGACCGTTACAGGGAGCCTAAACATCTCCAGACCCCCTTTAGGTTACCAGAGAACCTGTAGGGAAGAGTGAAATGTAAGACAGTGGAATACCTTAAGGCAGTGGGGGCCATGGTGGCCAGTGTTACAAATGGAATAGATGACTTGAAATGTTCCTTCTAGCTCTAAATCTATGATAATAATAAACTCTAACTTCTGACAAGACACTTCCATCTTGCTATCCCACCAACACAAGCTCTCCATACCCAAAACCAACTCTTTTCCCTTAAACCTTCAATTTATGCTATCACTCCATATTTGAAATTTTGAGGTTATCTCTGACTCTTCCTTCTTCCTCACCTTTTCTATGCCATCAATTACCAATCCCTGTCAATTCTACCTCTCCATATCTCTCACATCCATCTCTTTCCTTGGGGGTCTGTTTCCTACTGCCCTAGAAGAAGATTTCATTACACCTGTCTAGACCATCCCAATAGCCTCCAGATAGGTCTTAACTTTTTTCCTCTTCCAAAATCCATTTTTTATCTTGCTGCTAGGAAAATTTCCCTTATTCATAAATCTGGTCATTCTGTGTCTCAGAAGTCTTCAATGATCTCCTACTATATGCCAAAAAAAAATTAACACTTTTGCCAGCATGTGAAGTTCTGCACTATCTTGCCTAAGTCTTCCATTCCAGTCTCATTAACATAGATTTGGAGCTGAAAGGGCACATAGGTGTCAATGAATCTAGCCCCCTTATTTTACGGAGGAGGAAACCAAGACCCAGGGACTTAAACTGACTTGCCCAGAATCCCCCAGATATCAAACCAGGTAAACTCTGGTCCTCTGACTCCAGAACCATTGTACAACACCTTCTCATGTTGCTGCCATGCGTGAACTCTACACTCAAATTCTAGGGTTCTTATCCTTTCATTGTGTGTCATACATGCTTATGGACTCTTCTTAAATAATGTTTATAAATGTATTGGAAAATATTACAAAGAAAACTCATTATATTGAGGTACAGTTGTCAAAATATTTTTAAAAGCTCACAATCCCCAGGTTACAAATTCCTGATCTGGTCAACAGATTAATCTTTTCTCCTAAGTGCATAATACGGCCCTTTTACTTCGCCTATGCTCACACTATTCTCTATGCCTCACTCCCTCTACTGAATTCATGCCTTACTCAAATGGCACATCCTCCATGAAGACCATTCTTATTTCCCCTGTTACTAACAACCTTCATTCAGATCTTATTTAATAATCTTACTACCTCTGTAATGTATTCATTATGTACTGTAGGCTCAGAAGAAGGGAAAACTTCTTAACAATTAGAGCTATCCAAAATGGATATTACCTTGGAAGATAATGTGTTTCCCCTCCCAGAAGTCATCAAGTTAAGGCTGGATGATCACTTGTTGGGAATGCTGTGGAGAAGTTATTGATATACAAGCTTCCAGGGTCTAATAAGAGATCTTCCTGAAGAAAGATTTTATCGATCTCGTGCCTTCGAACCACACTTAGTGCCTTCCCTCTGAGATTACCTCCAATTATACGTATATATATATATATATACATGTTTCATATATATACACACACATATAGTATGCACATAGTTATTTGCATATTGTCTCCTTCATGACTCCCTCATCTCCCTCAAGGAGGGAACAGTTTTGCATTTCTTTTTTTACCCTGTGCTTAGATCAATAAACAGCTATTAAGCACCTACTATGTGCCAGATCCTGTGCTAAGCTCTGGGGATAAAAAAATAAAGAGGCAAACGATAATCGGTGTTCTCAAGGATCTTATAGTCTACATTATGAATTTGAATGGTTTGAATTATAAAAGAATATTTTTGCGAATACCCCTTGTTCTTACATGATGATTAAAAAGTATGTTAAATATTTGCAGACCACTATAGAGCTAAGCATAAAGAATTATTCTGTTACTTGATATTTAGCAAAACATGATAATTAGCAGCCTCTGCAAACACTTAAGTTCTTCCACAAATTAAATAGGAAAGTCTGTACTACTTGTGCTGATGTATCATTTTGTTGAGTATACAATGGAAACCTGCAGCCCTTATTTTGAATTTTAACCTAGTATTTTCAACAACTACATCAGTATTTTAGAGTTCCTAGTGATCTGTTCTGCTTCTTGACCTCCCATCAATCACCCTTCTTTGTCTGGTACTCCTCAAGACAGGAATCCTTCCCCATCCAGTGCAGTGGATCTTGAGAAAGACAAGGAGGTCTAAGGAGAGACTGAGGCAGAAGACAAAAACCTGACTGGAACCATGTTCTCATGACAATTGTTTGTAATGATGCAGAGTTCACCAATTCCTGATCTTTGTTTTATTCCTATCCATGGTTTGAGTTAAGCGCTAAAAATCAACTTTAAAAAGACTTTTGTGAAATTTTCCCAATACTCCTACTTTTAAGAATGATAAATACATACTAAGAAAATTACTGTAACTCCAATCTTCATACTTAATCAGAATAAAAAAGTACCACCTGGGTATACTTCACTTCGTGGTGTTTTTTTCCCTTGAATGCCAGTCATATAGTGCTGGCATAAGACACCATACATAGCCCAAACAGTCCCGCAGGCCAGAGACTTGGGTACTTCTCAGACTGCTTTGGTAGTTCAGGTCTGGACCCAGGTCCCAAATCCACCCTCCAGGAGAACTGGCCACACCCAAGAAAACAAAGAGTTCCACAGGAGTTCCAGTAACTTAGCTGTTCTCTGCTCATTTGAGAATCTAAGATTTAACAATAAAACATGACAGATTCTTCCGAAAGGATGGAAGATAAATATAGTGACTATGATTTAGGGGAAGGGGAGGAACTTAGGGCAAAGATTCCCTTTCATTAGGTTCTTCTTAGGTAGTCATTTCACTACTGAACCATAGAAAAACAGTGGAAACCATTTCTTCTCAATTATTAAAAGAATGAAGCTGAGAATTTTTAATCAAAAGCAAAGCATCACACAGTTATATAAATAGCAGGGGCTCATTTTGTAACCCCTTTGCTTTCAGCAGGCCTGCCTTTAAGCCATCCTCCACTGATAAAGAATTCACATATTTTGAACTCAGTAGAAGATTTGACATACAAAAGCCAAGAGAAATAAAAGGTACATACCAATGACCAATTACAAAGGACTAAATAAGGATAGAATGTTTACCTTTTATGTATGGGAAATGTAAAACCTATGTCTAAGATTGTTACTAGTAATTAGATAGCTTATAAGAAAGATTGGGGTAGACCTGAGTATGATATGACTTCAAAAAGTAAAACCGTTCAACAACAAATAAAAGACTAATTATCTTAATACAAATGAGGTGCAAGAGGAAGAATCAATACACAGGAATTAGATGGGGGAGGGGGCTGTCAGTTCTGGAAACCTACTTTCATCAGGAATGAGTTTAAGAAGGGAAAATAGGTATACATCTAGAAGAGTATAAAAGTCTTCTAAATTTAATAAGAAATAAAGCTCTAAGAGGATAGGGAGGGGGAGAGGATAAAGAAGAGATCTTGAGGGAGAAGAATGAGGGAATACGTTAAAGGGGGTATAGAAGAGTGTTTAGATTTAGGGCAATGGGAGGATAAGGGAGAGATTGCTGGAGTGGGGGTAGGTTAAATAATAGGAGGGCAAGGTAGTAAGGCGAAGTAAAGTAGAGGAGTTAGGAGAGACAGGAAAAAAGAGATATGTACAAATATAAAAATGAGGTGTGGAGTAGAATCACTTAGGGAAAATATGTTTATTTGTGTATGTATATAGATGTATATGTGTATGTATATATCAATATCTATATATAAATATATCCAGGCTCAGTTGTAGCCTTGGGCTGGTGGGGCAGCTAGGTGGCACAGTGAATAGAGCACAGGCTTTGGAATTTTGGAGGACCTGAGTTCAAATCTAACCTTTATCAAATCTGATATTTACTAGCTGTGTCACCTTGAACAAATCACTTAACCTCAATTGCCTTGCCTTCTCCCCTCTAGAAAAAAAGAATTTACATATTTTAAAGACCCTCAAAGATAGATATTCCAGTTCTCAGTTAAGCAACCTTCAACCTGAGGGAAATGTAACTTTATTGTTAACCTTCATGTGAGTTTAAGTTTTATTAACCTCAATAGAGATGGTGTGTATAGACTCAAAGAGTATATCTTCCACTCTGCTGCCAAAACAATCTTCTAATGCACAGGTCCAATCATGTAACCTCCCTAAATAGAAGCCTTCATGTAGCTCCCTATTATCTATAGCAGTGGTCTTCAAATTTTTTAAAATGTGGATCTCTATTATCAAAAGGTTGTTGAGCATGGAACCGAAGATGTATATATTTACTTATTTATAAATTTCATGTACATACCACTATACTTGTATATTATGTATATTAAAAAACTTGCACAGAAAATAAAAATATTAGAACAATAAGATAATGATGAAATAACATTTAACCCTAATGGCGATAAGAAGCCCCTGTAGTTTATTGAAGGTGGAGGGTGGGGAGACAGGAGGAGGGGACAAGTGGCATTATTGTCAGACCTGTGCTTTAGGAAAATCTCTGTGGTTATGTTGAAGATGGACTGGAATGGGGAGAGACTAGAAGCAGGGAGACCAAATAGGAAGATAATCTAGACAAAAGGTAAAGAAGGCCTGACCTAAGTGGCAGCTTTGTGAATAGATTGGAGACAGGGGCAAGAGATGTGGGTGTAGATGTAAAAGATTTGGCAACTGATAAGATACAGGGATATGGAGTGAGGGATCATGAGGAGATGAAAATGACACTGAGGTATGTAAATCTATATGACTAAGGATAATGATACCCTGGAAAATGATGGTAAGGCTTGAAAATAGGTGGGTTTGAGGAAATAGATAATGTAATGGTATCTGTGACATAGGTCACCCATTCATGTTGACTCATTCTGTATGATTCTATCCCACCCAACATTGAAAGGGAGTCCGTTGCAGTCTTCAGGTGATATTAGAGTTACAGGGTGAAGAAGGAATATGCTAATGGTTGAACTGTTGTGGGCAGTGGTTAGCTTAGGTTACATCTGCCCCTGCTCAGAATTGGAAGGTTAAAAGCTTTCACAGGAAAGGAGAGAGAATTGAGTTATGAGTTGGTATGGTTGTGTTGTAGAGGAGCCCAAGAATTGACTATTGCACCGAGCATTATATTCAACTGGTCTTTCTACCCTCCAATTGGCTTATCACATATGTAGAGTGTCACTATCACTCCCCTCAAGGTGTCCTGGCCCCCATTTTGGAAACTAAAAGTTGACAAGATAGAATATGGACTCATTACTCTCGTCGTTCCCTTTCACACACCCATTCCATGGAATCCAGATTACTATTTCCCCTCCAAACATACCTTCCATGCCATGCCTTGAATTCACTCCCACTTCATCTCTACCTATCAGAATCATTTTCTTACTTCAAGGCTCAGATCAGATGCTTCTTCCTGAATATAATATTATTAGATACCAACAAGCTGAAAGTGTTTTTTACCTCCTCAAATATTCCTTGAGAACTTTGTCTGGATATCTCTTTTGGCCCCTTCACATTTTACTTTGCATTATGTTTAACTGTAAGTAAGTCTTAAACAAGCAACTAGGTGGCACCATGGATATAGTGTGCTGGACCTAGAGTCAGGAAGACCCATCTTAGTAAGTTCAAATCTGACCCTGGCCAAGTCCTTAACCCTGTTTGCCTCAGTTTCCTCATCTGCAAAATGAGCTGGAGAAGGAAACAGCAAATCAGCCCAGTATCTCTGCCAAGAAAACCCCAAATGGAGTCACAAAGAGTAGGACATGACTGAAAATGATTTAAGTGGGTATAAGCTCCTATAGTTCAGGCATAATGTCATTTTAAAATCTGTTTATCCTCTATGTCTTATACACAGTAGGCACTATGGAATTGAGTGGAACCCTTAATTGAATCACCTCTACAACAGATCTGACAAATGATCATCTGACACCTTATCTCCACTATTATTTTTTTAGAGGGGGTAACGCAGGGCAATTGGGGTTAAGTGACTTGCTAAATGTCACGCAGCTCATAAATGTGCCAAGTGGCTAAGGTCACATTTGAACTCAGGTCCTCCTGACTAGGGACAGTACCCTACACACTGCACCTAGCTAGCTGCCCCTCCCTTTTATCGTTAACCCCAGACAGAAAATCAGAAATCAAGTTAGAGTTCTAGTTCTGTCATTACTAATCCACTTTGAAGAACTCATTTAAACTTTATGCATCTCAGTTTCCTCAATTGTAAAAATGAGGTATTTCCCTTCCAAAAGTGTATGACTTCATAAATTATTCATCATTTGCAAAGAGACATTTATTAAGACATTTACTTCAAATTTGACTTCAGAGCTTGAGATTCATAAGAACCTGTTCTTATATCCTATCTTTTTTGTTGTATTTGCCTTTTCCTGATGTTAGCTCAGCAGTTCATGTGCCTCTCTCCCCATTCAGAAAAATAACACCGAAGCAGCTAATACTAGAAACTTAGAAGGAAAAATGGAAGAGGGCAAGGTGCAATAAGAATTTGGAACAGAAATAAAAGACCCATTTTTACAGTCAGAGTAAGGACACAAAAGTGATGGAGGAGGAAGTATACAAGAGTGAAAGCCCAAGTATACAGCCAGAGGCTTCTGACCAAAGGCACTATGATGTGCCTCTGAATATAACACTTTATGTACTCACATATTAATTTTCTCTCCAACTTCTCCCTCAGCTAAACTTATGTGTTAATACAAAGTTTCTTCAGCTTCTTTTTAGCTTATTTTTTAAAACAAATTTTCATTTACTTAAATTGTGCCTCACTATGGACATTTATATTTATGGATTTGACTGCTCCATTCATGAAAAGGATTCAGTAATCCAGCCCTTATTTTATTTTTATTGTATACTCTGGGCTTCACTTCCACGCAATGAGTTTCCAAACATAAATTTACCGTGCTCTCTAACCTGAAACTTTGAGTTGATACAGAGATATTTGCCTTCAAAACTTTACTAATGACTTATTTGGTAAGGAAAATTTATGCAATACTCCAGTTTCTCTTACTTCGTAGTGAATTGTCATGACAAAAGAATACTAATTGAAGCCCCAACTTTCCCTCTCCCCCAAAATATAATTTATTACCAAACCACCAGGGACCGGGATGGGGGGAGGGCAATGAATGAAAGGGTTAAAAAGTTTCTCAACAATAGTTTTTAAAAATGGCACTTCAGAATTAAAAAACCACCTTAAGACAAATTAACTAGATTCATTAAAAAAATTTTCTCAAACAAGGCTGAGCATGGCTACAGCCCTACTGCCACCTTGGTTATCAAGCCAATTGATTTCCTATTCAATGAGGTTAGGTGGCTGCAGCAGCAGGACAGACTGGTTCAATGGCAGCGGCGGCTCCTTGAAATGAAAAAAAAAAAAAAGAACAAGTTGCTGCAGGCACGTGATTTCCATCCAGACACTGCTTCCAACGACCCAGATCTTGTCCCTGCCTCACATATGCAGAGTAGGGTCGGGACATAGGAAAAGCAGTAGACCTCGCTCCTTCCGCTTGCTCCTGCACTAGCTTTCACCCTGGTTTGAGGGCAATGATTAATTTCTTCGGTGATCGCCCTGGGGAGAATGTAAGCATTACACTGGAAGCAAGAAGGAAGAATCCTTGACTAGCTCTCCTACAGTTACTGGCCTCAGTAGTCATAGGAGGGGGATTTCAGTTTGGAGCCCCTGCCCTCAACTCCGAGATGTCCTCTTTTTACCTACTTGCACCCTTCCAAATCGCCGCGGCGCTGCACCCTGAAGCGTAGTTTGTAATGCTCAACTAAACGCAAATCCCGGGTTACTTTCACTAGCAGTGAGTCATTTTCTTGGGGATCGCTCTAGGGAAAAGGTAATCCAGCTTGTGCTTAGGTGCTCTAGGCTTCCTCTCCCCCCGCCCCCCACCCCCCGCCTCTGGAGTACAGCAGAGGAGGCGGTGGCAGCGGCAACGGCAGCGGAGGCGAGCCCAGCACGGGCTCCCAGTACAGTGATGTGGCAGCAGCCTGTAGGATCACGTTGCTAGCCCTGTGCTTGTACCAGTTTGAGACAGGCTTAAGGAAAGAGGCTTTTTAGGTGCCAGAGGTTGTAAAACGTGGGCTGTGCACACTTCCAGTGTTCATGAGGAGAAGAGGGGAGGAGAAGGGCTGAGGCACATAGCTACACCCCAGGCCCTGAAAGGCAGCAGAGTTTAGAATGATTAATTCTGCACTTTTTCCGTGGTGTATTCCCTCACGGTGGCATCCTCCAGTTTCCCCTCCCTTCCCCCCTGTGTTCTCCAGGGAACTAAAAGCAGAAAAGGGACTCAAACCGCGTAGTCTCATTGGCTGTCGTGATTAGGGACTCCGCAATTCTGGGTGCTAGGGGAAGTTTAGGTGGCATAGGGACACGATATTGCGGAAAGACATTTGGATTACGACATTCAAACCCTGTGACTACAATGTTAATTATTATTCTTTATTTCTAAAGGGAACAGATTACTAATGGTTAAACTGGCAGCGGAGACTCCACCACAGCCAAAGAGTCTCCCCTAGCCTCCTCCTCAATTCTCAAAAATCCCCTTTGGGACCGAAGTTTACCCTTCGCCAATTCTCGTTCTTAGGTCCAGGAGATCACAGTAGGCGGTGGAACAGCCCAAGCCATGTTAATGCACCGTAATGACAGGCCTAAGGAGTCGTATTTCCGTGCGGGAGGGAGCCCTGGCTCCCCCGCACCTCGTCCTCTCCACCCGCCTCCTCCTGCCTTCACCTCTCCGCCTTCTAGAAGGTCTACAGCTTGGCCAAAGTTGTTTTTCCTTTCTGGTGGCCCTAATCAGGTGCTCCAGCCCTCTTCTCTCACTCTCTTCTCGCCCTCCGTCTCTCTATAGTTTCCCTCTCCTTCCTAATCTTTCTTGCCCTTCCTCTCTCTTCTTCCTCCCCCCTCCCCCCAGTCTGGACCGCGGATGGTACGTTCCGCACGTGAGCTGGGTGCTGGTCTGGCTGGCGACGCGCGTGCCCTGTGGCCAAACAGTGAACAGAGCGAGTGCAAACTACCAGCAGAGTGTGTGTGTGTGTGCGTGTGCGTGTGCGTGTGCATGTGTGTGTGTGTGTGTGTGAGAGAGAGAGAGAGAGAGAGTGAGAGAGAGAGAGAGAGAGAGAGAGAGAGAGAGAGAGAGAGAGAGAGAGAGAGAGAGAGAGTCAGGCTAGAGGGAGACCAACTGCTTCACACTTTAAACACTGCTGCACTAGAGAGGGAGAGGGAGAACTGAGAACTGGAGGCGCACAGATTTTCCCCAAGATCTCCCAAGAGCACCGTCCCGCAAATTAGAAAACGAAACCCCAAAAATTGCATCAAAAAAGAAACCAGCAGCTGTTGCCAAACATGGACGAAGGAATCTCTCGTTTGCAAGAGAGACAGTTAATGGAACATAGAGATTTTATAGGGTAAGGTGCACGCACCCTTACGAATATCTGTCTCGCCTTCTGTTTTCTTCTCTTATCTTCTCCAGAAAGTGGTGAGAAGCCGGAGAGAGCAAAGATCCTCCCAGACTTGGTATTTGATGCTTATTTCTGTTTTGCAGACTGGACTATTCATCCTTGTATTTGTGTAAACCCAAAAGGGGAATGAAGAGAGACGAAAGCAAGGTAAGAATAAGTTTCTGATGATCTTCATAACCTGCCTGGATAGTTAATTAAGGTTCTTCACTTCAAAGCAAAGCGCTACACTGCAACAATACTTCAATCTTTTGGCTTCTCCTAACTATGAATTTTAAGTAGCTTGACGGATAACTTGCACAAGGGAAGGTTAAACACTATACCTGCATTTTAATTGCAGTTCAGTACAGACCAGTAGAAAGAGGTATCTGGTTTGCCTTGTCATACAGTATGTGTTCTTGGTGGATTGAATATAATGTTGATCTCTTTTTCTTCCTCAATTTTTATATATTAAGGAGACCTACAAACTACCACACAGATTGATAGAAAAGAAAAGACGAGACAGAATTAATGAATGCATTGCTCAGCTTAAAGACTTACTGCCAGAACATCTGAAATTGACGGTAAGGAAGATTCCTTTCTACACTATGGGGATTTGTAACAGCCTGGTAAAGAAACTCCTCCAGATTTCAGAATAAATGTAAATATTTGATGTCTGACAGCAACTTATGTTGTATTGTTAGAGTTTACCACAGATGTGATGTATGCTCACAAAAAAAAAAGCACGCAATCATTTTTTAACCTGCTTTGTATAAGTAAGCCAGGTTAAAAATATTTCTTTCAAAGGGAGTTTAAGTTCCAGTGATGAATGGAAACCTATTGGAGCAAAATGTATTTTGTTAAATAACCATGATCCCCTTTCTTCTTTGCCCCACTGCAGACTCTAGGGCATCTGGAGAAAGCAGTAGTTTTGGAATTAACTTTGAAACATTTAAAGGCGTTGACAGCCTTGACAGAGCAGCAGCATCAGAAGATAATTGCTTTACAAAATGGTAAGTCACTTTGAGGAATGCCAACACAGGAATTTATTTGCTCTTAGTCCATAGAGGTGCAATTATGAAGGGGTTTTGTTTCTCTTCTGGGGGATAGCAAGCTTACTTTTTTTAAAGAGTAAGTTCACTAGAAATTATGGTTTCTTGGTATTAAAGATTTCAAAATTCCTAAGAGGCAGATTTTTATTTTAAGTAGTTGTCAAAGCTTCACCCTGGTTTGTCTCTTTATTCCAGAGCAATGACACCCTTCTCCCAATATCATAGCAACTGGTGGACCTAGCAGGTTATTAATTATTGAAGACAGACATATAGCAATGCCCAATGTCCACGTGATAGCCAGAGGCTTTAACGTTAGTGTTTTTCTTTTCTGCCATTTTTCTTCCTTCACTCACCACCTCCCATTCCCGATCTTCTCTTCCTCATCCTAGGGGAGCGATCTATGAAATCTCCCATTCAGGCCGATTTGGATTCTTTCCATTCGGGATTTCAAACATGCGCCAAAGAAGTCATGCAATACCTTTCCCGGTTTGAAAGCTGGATGCCCAGGGAGCAGAGATGTGCCCAGCTAATCAACCACTTGCACTCCGTTTCCACTCAGTTCTTACCCAGCCCCCAGCTGTTGACTCAACAGGTCCCTGTGAGCAAAGGAAACACTTCCTCCTCCACCTCCTCCTCCTCCTCCACCTCCTCCATCATCACCACCACCACTTCTTCCTCCTCCTCCTCCTCTTCCATCGCAACACCCCCCTCCTCCTTCTTGTCTGTGAGCGCCTCTCAGGATCGCACCCTGCAGAAGCTGGAGCCCCAGACAAACTGCGTCCCTGTGATTCAGAGGACTCAGCCTAGCTCTGAACTCGCTGGGGAGAATGACACGGACACTGACAGCGGCTATGGTGGGGAGGGCGAGGCCCGGCCTGACCGGGAGAAGTACCATGCCCCTGGGGGAAATCGTGTCACCATTAAGCAGGAGCCCTCTGGAGAAGACTCCCCAGAGCCCAAGAGGATGAAATTGGATTGCGGCGAGAGCAGCAGTCCTGGAGGCAGCGCAGCCGCAGCTCTGCTGGGGCCGAATCCGGCCGCTGCCCTGCTGAGACCAGACGCCGCACTGCTCAGCTCACTGGTGGCCTTTGGAGGAGGCGGGGGGACTCCCTTTGGGCAACCGGCGGCTGCGGCGGCAGCAGCGGCGGCTCCCTTCTGCCTGCCCTTCTACTTCATCTCCCCCTCGGCAGCAGCTGCTTACATGCAGCCTTTCTTGGATAAGAGCAACCTGGAAAAATACCTGTACCCTGCTGCTGCAGCCCCCATCCCCCTGCTCTACCCAGGCATTCCAGCCCAGGCTGCGGCGGCTGCTGCTGCTGCTGCCGCGGCCGCTGCTGCCTTCCCTTGCCTGTC
The DNA here is from genome assembly GCA_028646595.1 of Phalanger gymnotis. Lineage (NCBI taxonomy): Eukaryota > Metazoa > Chordata > Mammalia > Diprotodontia > Phalangeridae > Phalanger > Phalanger gymnotis. The sequence continues at coordinate 147,447,787 of CM053623.1, forward strand.
CTCGGTGCTCTCGCCGCCTCCCGAGAAGGCGAGTGCTGCCGCTCCAACCATCCTGCCTCCGGAGCTGGCTTCTCCTGCGGCCCCCCATCAGCACTTTCCTCTACCCCTTCACCCGTTCGCCCACCTCCCCTTCGCAGCTTCCTCCAGGGAGCCTGGGCTGAGCCCGGACCTGGAGGCGTCTTCTCAGGGGGATTCTTCCCAGCCTGGAAAGGAAAACCCTTGAAAGCTTTCCCATTTCGCAGGAAGGATGGGTGGTTAATTATGATAATATTAACAGTAATACTTAAAAGTACCCTTTTTGTTTTGTGTGATTTAGAGTTCCTGTGTGTCCTCAGTCCCCTTGCCCCCTCCCCCCAACCAGGCTGCTGTAAAGATCCTGCGCTGTGGGTGTGTTTTTATTTTTGTTTTGTTTACTGTTTTTTAATCAACTATTTAAGTTTTACCTCCATTTGGACTGTGACAGTTTTAAAATGTTAAACATTGTTCATGAGTAAGGCAGGGCTAACATAGCCGGAAAGTTTTACTTCTGGCAGGTCTGTAGTGTCTGCTGGAATGTAATGGAGGTAACTGAAACAGAGGGTATACGCTCAAAAAAAATTTAAAAAGGTGCTTGGAGGCAGGTTACAGCATCCGGTAATTAAACTGGGTATCGGTCCCCAAAAAGCACCTACTTACTCAGACTGGGTCCCCACAAACTGGGAATGAGGATCTTTTAGACTTAATTTGCTACTCAGTATATGTTTAGCTTTATTGAATCCATGCATTTTTCTGTTGTTAGGTCGTTTTGTTTTAAGAGAAGCAAAGATACGATTTTTCTCCAAATTACATGTCGCACTTTGTTTTAAATGGTTTTATATATAAATATATATAGTGTTTCTAGGTTCCACTTCTTGACTTGCACTTGACTTTGGGGAAGGTGTGTTGAAGAAAGCAAAAAGCACCCTTAGTACAATTTGTTAGCACTTTATTCAGAAATGGACCTTGAATCAATTGACTTACCTTAATTTCCTCTTAGACATGATAGAAATATATATATGGCAAGTGCATTTGTACCCACACTGTTGTTTTAAATCATTATGTTCCTGAGTTTTTTAATCTTGCTGTTAACAAAGTCTGTGCACTGAACTAAGAAAAATCTAAATTCTAAAAAATTACTATTCTTAAAAAAATTTTATCCTAAATACTAAATTGTACACAATCTAAAAGCTGGTAGAGTCATTTGAACTAGTCATTGTTGATTGGAAATGCTATGAAGGTGTGGCATAAATCCCCATGAGGCCTTTCTATCTCCAGCTACTATGATTTCCCTTTCTGGAGACCATACCAGATACTAGATTATCACAAAGAAAGCTTTTAAAATAAGGTTTAAACCAAGACCTTGTCTAGATATTTTTAGTTTGTTGCCAAGGTAGCACTGTGAGAAATCTCACTTGAATGTTATGTAAGAGGTGAGACACAACAGTCTGACTATAAGAGAAGAAAATATCTGGGTCTTTTAGTCAGTTTGGTGCATTTGCTGCTGCTGTTGCTACTGTTTGCCTCAAACGCTGTGTTTAAACAACGTTAAATCTTACTAGCCTACGAGTTGGCTGTATGTAAATAGTTGTTAATACATCCAATTAATGATGTCTGACATGCTATTTTTGTAGGGAGAAAATATGTGCTAATGATATTTTGAGTTAATATCTTTTGGGGAGGATTTGCTGAAAAGTTGCACTTTGTTACAATGCTTATGCTTGGTACAAGCTTATGCTGTCTTAAATTATTTAAAAAAAAATAAATACTGTCTGCAAGAAACCAGCTGTTCTAGAACAGTTTAGTATGTGGCATACTAAAAAAATTGATCTTTATATTCCAGTATTTTCCAGCACTCCATAAATTCTATTACTTAAATATTTCCACACTATTTTGTGATTTTAAAAGTTCTTACTAAGTAATAAAAAAGTTTAATATGTAATATGAGGTTGTCTAATAATTAAAGTCCTACCCTAATAAATCATAAGGAATGTATTAGTACTAACATCATTACACAAATAAAAGTCATTATGACTTTTCAGGTATACAACTATGCTTCAAGTTTGCTTGTTAATGTCCTTTTCTATTCTATTAAAACTACCTTCTGGGTGAGTGTCCACCTGACAGTGACACATCTGGATGAAAAGTAGAAATTTTCATCAGTCACCTGGTTGCTTTGTCTGTATAATGCTAAATTACCTGATATTTGGATGATTAATTGAAATTTCATATGGATGTCTGACACTGGATAGACAACCTATGTTCATGGAGTTTGGTATTTTTCATTCACATGAAGGCATGCAAATATCTGCTATTGCATATAAATCCAGAAAGATCATGAGACTGGTCATCAGGAGACCTGGGTGAAGGCTTTTGTTTTGCCACTTGCCCTCTGAAGAAGAGAAAGTAATTTCACCTTTCTGAGCCTCAGTTTCCTCATCTGTAGTATAAGGGATGCTGGACTAAGTGATCTCAAGGTTCTATCCCAATCTAACATTCTAAGAATCCATAGAGTTTTCTATAACCATAATGTTTCAAAAGATCTATATTCAACACTGTAAGTACTCAACCTACTAATGTAGTTTGTTACTTAGTAAAGAGTTTATGAGTTATTTTGACAAAAAAGAAATCATTTGGTAGCCAGCTGTCTGGTAAGACATCTCTCCAGACATAGCTAGCCTGATTTTATTGTTGGGTCCATCCTTGAAACTTTCCAGCTTGGTAAGAACTACTAGAGTTACTCTGCTGATAGAGACTTTAAGACTCAGAGACACTATACCAAAGTAAGGGAGAGATATAGAATTTTAGAACATTTTTGTGTCTGTCAGTGATTATTGTGGGGAAACTCCCAGTATAGAAACTTCCTCTACTTAGCCAGAAGGCATTTCATGTATAACATAGTCTTAAGAATTATGTGTTATATAGCCTCAGTCTTATAGACATAAATCTTATAGAGCCTCAAGCCACTGACAGGTTAAACCCACAGTTACAGCCAGGTTATGTCAGAGGCAGAACTTGAACCCAGGTCTTTCCATTTGCTTCTCCAGCTCATTTTACAGATGGAGAAACTGAGGCAAACTGAGTTAATTGACTTGCCCATAGTCACACAACTCCTAAGTGTCTGAGGCTGGATATGACCTCATGAAGATGAGTCTTCCTGATTCCAAGCCAAGTGTCCCATGCACTATGGGCCCTAGCTGCCCCAGCATATGATGGTAATTCACATTGATAAAACATTTTATAGTTTGCGTATGATTTGCTCACAAAAATCTTTTGAAATAAGAGTATGAGTCTTATTTACAATTTACAGAGGAGGAAACTGAGGATCAGAGAAGTAAGTGACTTTCTCTAGGTCACATAACTAGTTGATTATTAATGAGGGACCAATAATAATAATGACAATGATATTAGTATTTATTAAGTGCCTATATGCCAGGCACTGTGCTACTTGCTTTAAAATATTATTTGATCTTCACAACCCGGGAAAGTAAGTGCAATTACTATCTCCATTTTACTGTGGAGGAAACTGAGGCAAAAAGAAATTAATTCACTTGCCCATGGTCACACAAGTCTCTGAGGTCACATTTGAACTCATGTTTTACTGACTCTGCGCCCAGCACTCTATATCCATCCTCAATTCCAGAATATTTTAGCTCCTTGATCTTCTCTTAAAATAAGAATATGCTATAATATGGAATTGGAGTGGTAGGAATAATACATATTGTTTTAGATAATGTCTATAAAAATTTTTGAGTACATCATATCTACTTGTCACATTATAACATAGTGTTGTAAGCATAGATTGAGCATAATTGGACCCAAACTCTTTTAGGGGATATGGCGACTCTTAATCAAGTACTCCATAACCTCATCTTAAAAAAAGAAAAGGAATAAGAAGCATTTCAGATGATGGCTAGTACTTATATGCTTTATAGAAAAAGTGCTCCCCCTACCGACTTTGCAGTGACTGCCTCACAAAACTTTGTCTTTCCAGAACTTAGAGCCCTGACTTATGATATTAATGGGACTGTATAAATGTGAAAACATAAAGAAGCCATCCAAATAAAGGATGTAAATAAAAACTAAGAATCAAAGCAACATAGGAAAAGCACTTTATCAAAATTTACTGAGATATTTAGTATTTTGAACGAGTTCAATGGAATATCATTTTAGAGCTTAAGAGGGCTTAAATATGGACCTAGGAAACATGTCCATGTTGGAGAAGCAGCCTAGCTAAGTTCAGAAACGCTTCATCACTAAAGTTGGCCAGTGTATACTTAATCACAGATTCAGTCACACAATGATTATTTTGATTATAGAAATTCTCAGACTATTGAGTTAAGAGCTGCACCAATGACTGGAGATTGATCCAAATAGAGATCATTCTATTGGGTCTTTAAGGGAAATGCTTTAATTCTCCCAGCACCCCATGAGAACTGTTGATAAGTGGCCTTTAAAAAAGTTCTTCCAGTGATTTGAATTAAAATACATGTGTTAACTGGAATCATGAAAGATATCAAGTAGCTAGTAATATTCAACAGATTATTATTTGCTGCTAATTGGAATCCATATGGTATGGTTTATGTGTAAAACATAGACCTTTATATAGCCTTACATAAAGTAAGCTTAAGGCCTGTTCATTGCTCTGTATACTACTTTGCTCAGAATCTATTATCAAGTTTAGTTAATACTTGAGGAAGAAATGATGGAGTACGTAGACTAACTTTCATGTGGAGATTCTCTTTTTTTTCCCTTTAATTATTTTTAACATTTTTTAACATTTTGAGTTACAAATTCTTTTCCTCCCTCCCACCCTCTGAGAAGGCAAGCAATATGATATCAATTATACATATGAAATAATGCAAAACATTTCCATATTAGTCATGTTGGTGAAAACAAGCAAAAGCAAGAAACATAAAGAAAGTGAAAAAAGTATGCTTCATCTGCGTTCAGAGTTAATCAGTTCTCTTTCTGGAAGTGGGTAGCATTTTTCATCCTGAGTCCTTTGAGATTGTCTTGGATCATTGTCCTGCTCAGAGTAACTAAGTCTTCTGCAGGTGATCATTGTACAATATTGCTGTTATCGTGAATAATGTTCTCTGGGTTCTGCTCACTTCACTATGCATCAGTTCATGTAAGTCTTCTCAGGTTTTTCTGAAACCATCCTGCTCATCATTTCTTACAGCACTCCATCATACTTTGGAAATACTAAGAAATACTCCATCATAATTACAGATCACAACTTCCCGATCCATTCCCCAATTGATGAGCATCCCCTCAATTTTCCAGTTCTTTAGCACCACAAAAAGAGCTACACAAAAAGAGTATTTTTGTACATGTAAGTCCTTTTCCTTTCTTTTTTAAATCTCTTTGGGACACAGACCTAGTAGTGTTTTGTTGGGTCAAAGTTTATTTACAGTTTGATAGCCCTTTGGTCATTGTTCTAAATTGTTCCCCACAATGCTTGAACCAGTTCACAACTTCAACTGGAGATTCTTGAAGTTCAGTCAGTATGAAGCGATAAAGACAAATTTATGCTACCAAAAGTTAGGCCGTGTTTTAAAATCTTATTCTACAGAATTGTCAAGTGGATATATCTCACCAACACTCTTAATCTATTGGGCAAACAAGCCTATACAAACTTGGAAGTTTTAAAACATGCAAACTGAGTAACAACCATGTACTGTGTATTCCCTCAGTATTTTGGAGTGTATTTCTTGCTATTGTCAGTCAGTATACCAGCTCCCTTTTCTAATTTGCTTTTTCTAATCTGTTATGGGCTGGCAAATAATATACATAAGCAATAAAATAACAATGATGATGATGGGGATGATGATGATGGTAACTCCAGTGTGTGTATATATATATATATATATACATATATATATTTTGCAATTTACAATTTTTTTCCTCACAATGACCCTGTGAAGTCAATATTACAAGTATTATCTCCTATTTTTATAAATGAAGATGCTAAGACCAGCAATTTAAGTGACTGCTACACCGCTTTTAGAGGGACTTGGTGGGGAACTCACGCCAGTTACTGCTTTCCAGTCGTCATCTTGGCTCCGCCCCTACACCGCTTTTAAATGTTAGAGCTGGGAATAGCCTAAATCTCCTGACTAAAACCTGTCACTTCTTTAAGTATATTGGAATTGTGTCTAAAATCATGGTGGATACACATGAAGGGAGGGGATAATGGAGCTTTCCTAGTAGCAAAGTGCCTGAATCGTAGGACATTACATCTGTTTTTGGTGCTTCAGTGTATTTTTTGGCTTATTTCTAGATAATTGAGTTTGCTGGATAACTAACTTCTAAATAGTTATCAAATTATAATGTCTATACAGTACTTATGGTGTTTTAAGTCCCTCAAGTATTTCATATTTCTCTTGTCCTTAAGTGATTTTAATACATGATAACAAAAGTGAGTTCATAATTTTATGCCACTAAATAAAGTAACAAATAAAAAAAATCTTACCACTAGTAGCAACAATGTGGCCAACTGATAACTCTCTATGACTGTTACGTGGGAAAGAGATTAGTTTAGTTGGCACCAGCTGAATTACAAAGAAGCATCCTGAGGATTGATATGAAGAAAAACTTCCTAAAAGTCAGAGTTATCTGCCAGCGAAATGAGCTATATGTGGTACAATGTATAGAGTGCTGAGCCTGGAGTCAGGAGAACCTGAGTTCAAATCCAGCCTCAGATGCTTACTAGGTTTTCGACCCAGGGCAAATCACTTAACTCTGTTTGCCTCAGCTTCCTCATCTGTAAAATGAGCTGGAGAAGGAAATGAAGAAAACCCCAAATAAGGTTACAAAGAATCAGACATGACTGAAAAAATAACTGAACAACAATGACAGGTCTTCAAACAAGATCTGAATACCGTTGTTGAGGATGTATCAGGAATTCTTAGTTAAATGTAGATTGGAGTGAATAATATTGAATATCCTTTCTAAATGAGATTTTTGTGATTCTGAATTCAATACTTTGTGGATCTGGGATCTAGCTCATCTATATAACCTCCAACAATGCAGATTGCAACACATCCATGACTTTTCATCCCATGCCACTGTGTCTAAGTTCCCCCATAAATTATTCATAGGGATGCACCCAATGTGTTGGAGGCCTTCCTCTATGTCTCCTAATATTACATAAGTACCAGGATAATAGCTATTATCCCCCTTTTTCTAACTGTATGAGTTATAAATCTAAGACGTAGTAATTTAATTGACATGAAGGGCCTCCCCTTCTTTTTCCTAGTGTTACTCTACCAGGAAACACGGCACTGAAAAAAAATATAGGTAATAATAGCTAGTATTTATATAGTACCTGCTATATGACAGACACTTGCTAGGTGCTTTACAAATACTATCTTGTTTGATCCTCACATCGGCCCTGGGAAATAAGTGCTATCATTACTCCCATTCTACATTTGAGGAAGCCGAAGCAAACACAGGCTAAGACACAAGGTAGAATCACACAGCTCATAAATTTTGAATCCACATTTGAACTCAGGTCTTCTTTACTTCCTTACTCTAGTCCCGCCACTCAATCCACTATGCCACCTAGCTGCTTAAAGTACACTGATGTGGAGATAACTATCAGTCCCATTTCTGGCATTCAGCCTACTAGTCATAGCTTTCAACCCTGGCTTTTTGTCACCTAGAATTTGCTAGTACAGTCAATTCTTCTATACTGCAACATATTTGTTCCCCAAAGCACCAAGATATACAAAATTATGCATTAAAAACCTCATTGTTTATGGGGGAAATGGGGTTAGGGGCACAACACTCAAAAACGTCATCAATAACATTAAAAAAAGATAACCTATTTTTTTCAATCCAATAGCACAGTTTGATATGTAAAAAGGTTAAGCAATACATAAATACTACAATAAACAGTGCTGGTGTTGGCAGCTTCAGGATGCTGCTTGGCCTATGCCCTAGTTCCCACAGAGCTGGCAAAGCGTCCTGTAAATTGGGCAGGTTGAAAATCTGGATCTCAGGTGGAGGCCATGTCAGAAGGGTGTCAAAGTGGCTCAGGACAGCCCTCCTCTGCTCACAGCTAATGCTGTTTGTTCTTCGTTTTCTAAGAGGACTGAGGACATCATGGGGTGATATCTTAACTCCTTTGTGAATTGGATTTAAGTGAGGCAGAGTTGCACAGAGTTGCCAGCCTCATGCTCTTTTCCAGAGTCATTAGAGTCCAGAGGCAAGATGAAAGTCAAGACAACTGGTGGTGACCCAGGATGCAGCAGATGACCTTCTCATCTTCAGTGTCTGACCAAGCTTCACGGAGCTTCAGCCAGCTTCACGGCCATTGGAACAAATTGTTGTCCTGTGCGCATTCTGCTGAGGAAAGTCTTCACATGCTTAGGGTAGACACCCCCCTAACTCATGGATGAGTCAGTTACCCTTAAACCTGGTTTAGCCTGTCTTCCAAGACAGTTTTACCAGGCTGTGGCTGCCATGTATGCTACAGCTTCTTGGACCTACAGGCGAGAGTTGAGTGCCAGGTAGACACCAACGGTAGATGAACAGCCCTGAAAAGGTCTCGGCGAACCCTCGCACCAGAGGTGCTATTCCTCCTTAAATACCCCATACACAACATAGCTACCACTCCACAAGAAAATATACAATAAAAATGGCCCTTGACCTTAACAAGTTTCCTTGTGGAAGTGGAAGAATTGCAGTCTGTGAGTTATTGAAAAGTGGTGCAGTTTTCTGCACTCAAGTTGTTTCTTAAGGAAGAAATCTAAAAGCCTCAAACTCAAAATTCAAGTTATGCTCAAAATGTTGCCAAATATATCCATCGTGTTGGAACAAATTCACATTTTTGAAACGTGCTATAGCAGGACTGATTCTACCAGATTTGTCAAAGTGAAGGACATAGTAGGAAAGAAAGAATCCAAGTCTTTGTCATTCTCCTGTCATTTAACATTGGGTTTGCCAATTATGATGGTAATGAATATATAATGGGAGAAGAGATGAATGGCAATGAGTCACTTCAATTTTTTAGCATCTGCCTCACAACTCTGTGAGGTAGGGAAGGGTAGGGGAAAGGAATATCTGCCCTGACATGGTGTATCTACCCACAGTGTGTATGTGAATGAGAGTCCAGTGAATTGTATGTATATGTTATAATGCGCATAAAAGAAGTCAGTGGAAATGATATCGTGAGGTCTAAGAAAATATTCTCCCTCTTTACTCGGGCTGTCCTAAGTACTAAAATTTACTAAAACACCTGATCTGGCCATCGTTTTCTTCCTGGAATGGACTGACATAGTTGATGTTTTCTGTTACAAACAGTGTTGACGCTTTTTGTGCTGGAAAAAACATTGCATTAGTTCTTTCTTGCCTCCTCTTTGCAGAAAAGAAAAGATAGCTTAATATCCCTATTCTATTCTTTCTTTAAACACATTTCAAGGTAAGGGAAGTAGAGGAGAAAATATTAGAGGATTTGGTAGGTAAGAGTGAAGACAATGCATTTTCAGTAGGTTCAATGAATGTGTACATACATATTTTGATGGTGATGGAAAGATGATTATTAGTTGTATAATCAGACTTTTTGAAAGTATGACATAAAAAGTAAATAATGATGATGGAATTCCAGAGACAATGAAATTTCAAACACCATGAAATCATATTGTCTATTAGAGGGATTCTTAAGTGTCCTTATTGGTTTACTGATCACAAAGTATACTGGGTCAGCTTTTCATTCCATTTCTATGCATAAATACTAAGGTGATTCTGATTGACCCCAAGGCTGCTACATTCTAAATTTATCTTGTTGTTGAGTTGTTTCAGTCACGTCTAACTCTTTATGACCCCATTTGGAATTTTCTTGGCAGAGATACTGAACTGGTTTGCTATTTCTTTCTTCAGTTCATTTTATAGATAAAAAACTAAGGTAATCAGGATTAAGTAACTTGCCCAGGGTCACACAGCTAGTAAGTGTCTGAAGCCAGATTTGAACTCGGGAAGATGAGTCTTCGTGACTTTAGGCCTGGCACTCTATCTGCTTCACCACCTAGCTGCCTCATCTAAGGTTATAGGATCACAGATTTAGAGCTCAAAGGGCCCTTGGAGGTCATCTAGCAACCCAATGCCTTAATTTTACAGGTAAGGAACTGAAGCTTGGAGGGATTAAGTTACTGGCTCAAAGTCATGGAGATAGTGTTATTAGCTATCTAGAGGATGACTAGAAGGAAGAGATGTTTCCAGGAATGAACTAGAAAACTGAAGACCTATTCCAGGGCTTAAAACACTAGACATATTTCCCTAAATTATCCTAAATTTCCATGGGTTCTTCAGAACAGAAGTGATCTAGGCCTGAAGCAGACTTTCATGCTTCTCCCAATCTGGCTATACTTTTTTCAAGTCTTGGCCCAGAACTAGACTCTGGAGTTGGAGGAAAAGATTTGCTCACTTATTTATCCCCAATTATCCAGAGATTTATTGAACCAAAGAGTCATATGATTCCTGTTTTGAGGCTCTCTGTGTGTGTTTCCATCTTATATTGCATATGGGTGCTAGAAATAGTGTTGGACTAGAGTTAGAAGACCAGGGCACTGATCTAGACTCTGTCACTAATTTTCAGTGTGACCTTACTCTCTCTAACACTCCATTTCTTCATCTGTTTAAAAAAATAAAGAGAAAAGAATGGAGTGGCCAAACTGGATGGTATTTAAGACTCCATAAGGTTGAAAACCTTCAGCTATGAATTGTACACACACACACACACACACACACACACACACAGAGAGACAGACAGGCAGACAGAGAGACAGACAGAGAGACAGAGACAGAGAGAGAACACCAATAATTACGCTGTTGTTGATCATTCTTGTCCAGCTCTTTGTGATTCCATTTAGTATTTTCTTGGCAAAGATACTGGAGTGGTTTGCCATTTCCTTCTCCAGCTCATTTTACAGATGGGGAAAGTAAGGCAAAGAGATACTTACTAGCTGTGTGATGGTAACCTAACTTGTACAAGGCCACACAGCGAGTAAGTATCAGAGGCCAAATTTGAACTCTGGAAGTTTAGCACTCTATCCACTTCACCCCCTGACTACCCCTGCTGCTACATTCATGCTTCACTATATAACATGATCTATTGTAATATCAATCATAGTCCCACAACGTTTTTTATTCCATCTTCTTCCAGGGGTTAACTAGATCTACAATCTGACATTAACAGCGATTAATGTTGGTTTACAAAGTACTTAATACATATTATATTATTTGATACCCACAAACAATCCTGTGAGGTAGGTATTATGGTGACTGTGGTATGTTGACCCCAGATCATTCCTCTTCCCTTTTTCAATGACTCCAGCACCTGGTGTTTTCTCAGCCCACCTCCTTCTTCATCTATGTGCCCTATTGGACAGTCCACCACCTTTCCTCATTATTCTCTCTTTTCTGGAGTTTCATGACTATTTTCTCTTGGATAACCTCCTACCCATCCGACCACTCCAGTCTCCTTTATTGGATCAATAAATGAATCAACATTTATTAAGCACCTATTATGTACCAACCGGGCTTGGTACTAAGTGCAGGAGATACAAAAAGAGGCAAAAGACAGTCCGCACCCTCAAGGAGTTTACATTCTAATGGATCATCATCCTTAATGCCAATTAACTGTGGGTATTCCCCAGGTTCTGTTCCAGGCCCTCTTCCCCTGTTTCCCTTTCTCTCTGTCTCTGTCTCTGTGTCTCTCTCTCTGTCTCTGTCTCTCTCTCCCCTTCTCCCTCTACCCCCCCCAACCCTATATCTCTCTCTTTCTCTCTCTCTCTCTCTGTCTCCTGAACATCCACTTTGAGATATCTGAAAAGCAGTTAGAGATGCAAGCTAAGAGGTTGAGGCAGGATAGGCAGATTTGAGAATCATCTGCATAGCGATGGCAAATAAATCCTTGTGAGTTGATGAAACCACCAAGTGAAATAGCATAGAGGGAGAAGAGAGGAGAGCCCAGGACAGAACCCAAAGAGACACCAACAGAGAGCATGATCTAAAAGAGGATCCAGCAAAGGAGACGGAAAAAGAGTAGTCAGATAGGTAGGAGGAGAACCAGGAGAGAGGTGCCCTGAAAATTTAGAAGAGAGCATCGAGGAGGATAGTGATCCACAGTGTCAACAGTGATAGTGTCAAAAGTTGCAGAGATGTCAAGGAAGAATAAGGATTGAGAAAAGAGCATGAGATTTGGCAACTAAGAGAACATTAGTAACTTTGGAGAGAGAAGTTTCCTTGGAATGATAAGGTCAGAAGCCAGGTTATAAGGGCTTAAGAAAAGAGTGAGAGGAGAGAAAGTGGAGACATCTACTGTAGATGGCCTTTCTGTTTAGCTACAAAGGGCAGAAGAGATAAAGGATCAGAGTTATGAAGATGGAGGGATCAAGTGAGGGTTTTGTCAAGATGGAAGAGATATTTGTAGGCAGTAGGGAATGAGCCAGTAGACAGTCTCCCATTACCTACTGGACATTTCCTACTAGATGTCCCAGAGGCATCTTAAATTTAACATGACCCAAACCGAGTTCATTATCTCCCCTCTCCACTCTCCCATTTCCAAACTTTCATATTTCTGACAAAAGCACAATCTGCCTTCCTGTATTCCAGGTTTGTAACCTCAGCACTATCCTGGACTCCTCACCCTTCTGAACGGCAAATACCCAGTCAGTTCCCAAATCTTGCCTTCTCTCCGTTTTCACAGCATCTCTTACTCTGTCTCCTCTTCACTCAACACAGCTATCCCCTTAGTTCATGCCTTCATCACCTCTCACCTAGATTATGGTAGCTTCCTAAGTGGCCTCCCTTCTCCAGTGAGAGATCCATGTTCTGCATGAAGTTTTTCCTAGTACCCTTCCCTCCCTTGCATTTAACTTTCGTATATTTGCATTTATTCACTATATATTTGTGTTTTATATACTTATCTCCCGCATTAGAATGACAGTACGTGAGGGTAGGGATTATTTTCATTTATTGTGCTTGTATCCCTAAGTGCTTAGCATACCTCTCACGTTTAATGAATGCTTGTTTAGCAATCCTTAGGTAGTGAAAGAATTTATTATCCCAATTTTGCCATTGAAGAAACAAAGAAGAAACAGAGTCAGAGAACCTCAGTAAAACAGTTAATCTCTTTTGCCTCTGTTTCCTCATCTGTACAATAAAGGAGTTTCACTTGATGACAGCCTCTGAGGTCCCTTCCAATCCTATATCTATGATCATATGAAACTGAACCTAAGGGAGATCAAATACTTTATAACGGTCCTGTCAGAGCCAAGAGTGAACCCAGAGCCAGGATTCAAGGCCAGGTTTTCTGACCTTAAATCCAGTTATCTTTTCCTCTTACCAAGGCTGGCAGGTTAAAAAAAAAAAAACAAACTTCCATCGTTAGGGCTTTTCTGATGTTCGTCTCTCTCTGACTCTGTATCTGTCTCTCTAAGGCATAGACAGTGGACCGTGCCATTGCAGTGAGGCTTCAGTATGTAGTTATATACACAGGTAATTGAATTTGTGCTATGCAGTATATCAAGCACCATTAATCTTCAGAGCTATATAGAAGGAGCAGATGTAATAGGTGAATAAACACGTGTGCACTCCCTCATAGTGCTGCATGAGCATGCAGAGGTGGGTTACTATACACACTACATTAATACCCCGGCACAAGGTCAGAGGAATATTCTTTCCAAAAAGGGTAAGTCACTCAGCTCTGAAATTCATTGTTGGAGCCCCCAAATGGTGAGGGAAATAGAGAAGAGGAAAATAAAGCAATCAGCCCTTCTATCTGTAAAGAGCTCTAAGACTGGAAGGAGAAAAGCATTCTTCTGTTGCCTAGCGATAAATCTGCCGATGATATCATTCCCTCAGTATCCAGACTCCTGCCCCACTCCCCCAAGCTGGTTCAAGGTACATCCCTATGGCGAGGCGAGGCGAGGCAAGGGAGCAGCGGAACTGGACCAGACGGAGCCACGTGTCCTCACCCATGCGGAGGCGCACGCTGCATTGCACGTGAGGGGAAGCGGCGGCAGCGGCCTCTCAGTCGGGCGCGGCTGCGCATGCGCCTCCTCCACCCCCTTCTCCCCACCTCACCCCCCTGCAGGCGGCCGCCGCTGCGCGTGGTAAGGCGGGAGCCGGCTGCTTCTGGGCTGGACACGAGGGGCAGGGCCGGGGGCGGGCCCCGCTCATGGTCCCCAGGGTGCCCTGGCGGCGCTGCCTGTGAAGCCTGCCCCTTAGTTCCCATTACAGCTGTTTATCTGCGCTCAGAACTCCCCAGACGTGTCTGATGCCGCAGTTGAAAAAAAAAAAAAAGGCGAAACACCCGAGTCCGCCGACTCCACACGTGGATTGGCCGGGAGGGGAGCCGCGGGGACGCAGGCCCGGAAGCGGGGGCTGGGCCAAGCGGCTCAGCTCCCGAGGAGCGGGATGTGCGCGCGGGCGAGGGCTTCCTCCGCTCTTTATGGGAACGCCGGCATAGACTGGTGACCCCGGGCCTGGGCCAGGGAGGCGTGTCAATTCACGTGTGAGGGACACCGGCCCTCCGCTAGGCGCCGAGGCCTGCCTTTGCTACGGTCGTCCCCCGCGCCTTGTGTGTACGTGTGACACCGGTGCCGGCCCACGCCTTCCTCCTCCTCCACCCGCCGCTCCAGGGCTGCCTGGCTTGGAGTTTGGAGCTCTTCATAACCTGGACCTGTCCTACGTGACCAGTGTTGTTATGCCTTGATGTCTTCCACCCTCCCTAGACTGCTTCCTCCAACGAGACACGCCTATCTCCTAGGTCTATGCTTTTGCACTCGGAGCACCCTTACCATCCCCGTCCCTCCGTGCCTCAGTTTCCCCGATTTCTTTTAGGATTCTAATCAAATCACTCTCTGGCTTTCTCCCTATCTCTTCCCCCCTCTTCCACCCCTTCCCTCTCGCTCTCCCCTGATTCTCTCTTCAACTCTGTCTATCTCCTCTTTTCTCTCTGTGTTTCTATCTCCTGTTCTTTCTTGTCTCTCTGTCACTGTCTCTCTCTCACATCTCTTTTCTTTCTCAAAAAAAAAAATAATAATTCAAAAGGCAATCAAGGGCATAGGTTACACATGGCTGGTAAAGGAATCAGCAGGTATTAAGGGCCTGCTATGTGCCAGGCACTGTGCTAAGCTGTACAGATATTATCTCAGTTGATCCTCACAACAAGCCTTGTAAGATAGTTGCTATTATGATCCTCATTTTACAGTTACAGAAACCGAGGCAGAGTTTAAGTGACAAGTGACTTGCCCAGGGTAATAGAGTTAGTGTCTGAGGCTTTATTTGAAACCATTTTTTTCCTGGCCCCAGGCCCAGTACCCTATCCACTGTACCACCTAGCTGCCCTACTACATGAATTTCATATTTCCAGGAGTTCAGATGCAAGCAAATTGAAATCCTATTAATTAGGCACCTGGGGAATTTTGATGTTTGCTTTTAATCATGGTAAAATATATTTGTGTTCTGTCAAAAGTATGAATAAAGTAAAAGAGATAGTGCATCACATAATAGAATTGATACTGTGTAGACAATTACATAACTCATAACAGCATATCAAGGAGACAAGGAATGTGGGGAGTAACTGAAAAGTCATTTATAGAAAGTGGTCAGGAAAGGAACTGGGCTAACCCCCTTGTTCACTTAAAGTTCGCGAACCCTGTTCCAGTAATTCCTAAACTTAAAATATCCTACACCATACTATTTGATTCTGTGGAAATATACTCTTTGCTTAAAATAGTGCATAACATAGATTGATCTTAAAAGTGATTGAAATTAATTTTGTTTTGACCATTTTGGGAAAATTTCATGACACCTCTTAAAGGACTTGAAAACATCTTGGGATTTTGCAAAAACAAAGAAGCACCACACTACAAAAATACAATTCTGGTAATCTTGGATAATGGGCCACATTACTTTATGCTTTGGAAAGTAGCCTAGGGGTATTGCCAGCAATATCTGGCCAGGTTCCAGAGCATTTGCAAAGACATTACCAGAGTGGCTGTAGACTGTATAGTTAGCCCTTTAAGGCGCTATCTTTAAAGGTACAGAGTAAAACTATAATACAAGGACCATGTTAAAAATGTAAGGCATGTTCATTTTTGCTTCTGCATCAAGTACTCGGGTAATCTTAATGACCTGCAAGGATCTCCTGGTGTTTTTTTATGGATTAAAAATCTCTTAAATGACAAAATATTAAGCTAAAAATCCAAAAATGTAACTGTCTCCTAGTCGTATGCTTTTATTAGTCAATTAGTATTGTGTTCTTGATAATAGAAGTGATAGAAAATAGAAGGGCCAAATTCCTGTACCTGCATTTTTGTTGGTGTACTTGGTGATGGAGTCAGGAAGATTCATCTTCCTGAGTTCAAATCTGGTCTCAGACACCTACTATCTGTGTGACCCTAGGTAAGTCACTTAAACCTGTTTGCCTCACTTTCCTTATCTATAAAATGAGCTAGAGAAGGAAATGGCAAACCACTCCAGTATCTTTGCCAAGAAAACCCCAAATGGGGTCACAAAGAATCCAACTGGACTCAACAACAACACTTGGGAGGAGAAGGGCTAGACTGGAGTGCATCAACAGAATAGCTGGCCCACTTTTTTCCACCGGGGCACCATTTGCCCCAGATCAGCTGGCTAGGCTCCAAAGTTGGTTCAGCTTCTACACATTCAGCTTCCACCACAACATTTTGCATATTGGGACACACCAAAACTGCTTTCTGATCTGACTCAGGCATGAGAAAATCCCTTTTTCTTTTACAGTACCTCTTACAGTCATATTTCAAAAGATGAAGAGAACCATATCTGGTTGTGGCATTTTCCATTCTTTCATTTTGAATTTTAGCTTCTTTTCTGCATGTTTTTTCCAAGATGTTTCCCTTTATTATCTAATCCTTACCTCTAATAGGCATGAGCAAGAGCCCATATAGTCTCATTAGTTAATGAAGTCTGGTTTATAATCTACTGTTGAAGGCAAGTCTTTTTAAAATCTTTTAATTCATAATTACGTGCATTTTCTATTAATTTAATTTTTCAGATTTTCTTTCTGTAAAAGTAGGATCCTTACTTCAATACTTCAACAGCTATTGCCTCTACTGATACTGATCAAAATCCCATAATAGCCAGTCTTGATGCATTGCCTCAATTGAAAAATACATTACTCAGTGGACAGCTTCTGCCTATGAACCTGCTCAAAATGTAGCTTGGCTAGTGTTCAAATGACAGACTTACATCATTAACAACCCTTACGCAAAAATTAAGTGTATTTACCTGTGTTTGTACTGAATAAGCAAATCTCTCAAACACCAGGATCACCTCCTTACTCCTCTAAGGCATCTGAATAGGAACCAAATGGAGGGTAAAATGAAATACAAAGGAATAAACAGAAAATATATGCTTAAGGAGATAACATTCACTTTTTTTTATTGCAGTCATTTTGGTAGCCCATGGGAAATAATTATTAAACATCTTAATTTTATTTACCCTTTATATTTTGTAGTGCTTTCAAGCTTCTCTCAAAGTTCTTTCACATTTTTTATCTCACTTGGTCCTTGTAAATATTCTCTGAAGCATTTATAATAGAGAATTCATGTCAAACAAATTCTCATTTGACAGAAAAGGAAACTCACAAAAAGTTTCCCAACTTGCCTAAGGTCATGGAGAAAATGCAGGAACTTACAATTTTTTACTTACTCTTCAATCTTTCCACAGGATCAGGTTACCTCCTAAATGAGGCCTCACTGATTAACCACCACATTAATGGGGACAGGACGATTTAGTTCGATGAAGATTTCAGTCAATAATCAGGAAACAGAATGGACTACCAAAAAGTAACACAAAAGTTCTTCACTAAAAAATATCAAGGGGAAAGGAGAATTGGAAGACCTATAGAATGATCTCTATGGACATAGGCCACCACATAAAGATTCTAGATTTTGTAATATTTTCTGTCAGCCAAATTTTCAGGCTCTTTTTAAAAAAAACAGAGATAACAGTATGTACTTAAGTATAATTTTATAATTTTCCTCTGAGAAGTATGCACAAATAGGGATAGGAATTGGATCTATGGTTTCACAGATATAGGAAACTCCTAGTTTAGGAAATTCCTCCACCAATGCACATCAACATCTTCTCTGCAAATTATAGCCATACACAGTTTCTTAGAGTGCTGAGAGGCTTTACCCAAGGTTACATACATAGGTAGGATGGGTCAGAGGCAATTCTTGAAATCAGATCTTCCTTGCTTCAAGGACAGCCCTCTCACCCATTGTGTCATGTTGCCTTTACTATTTAAGAATGTAATCCTGTCTAAGAAGTATATAATACTGTTTAAGAATGAATTCCGTTTTCCATTGCATTCCAGTTGCTTTGGGTTATAGTGGATTTGGGCTATAGAGTTTATTAGCATCATGAATATTATCCTTTCCACACATCTGAAGAAATACACATTTTATTCCAGCATTGTGAATAGAGTGACAAAAATGAGAATTTAAAAATTTAGGGGGTACCAAATTCTAAAGGAAGATAGCTTTAAAACCCTAATGATTTTTTTTGTAGGAGTCTGCTCACTAATCTTCATTTGTTAAATAATTAATTTTATCCTGTTTTAAGGAAATCATTGATTTTTCATCTTGGCATTTTATTCAGCTTTGCTCATGTGGTATTTTGTATACTCTGTTACACTTGATCAAATCACTACCATGTGAAATTTTCCAAATATATATATATATGCATATATGTATGTATGTATTTATGTATGTATAAAGAAGTTACTACACAGGATAGAATTGATGGCAGGAAACAACCAATTTCTGAAATTCACTTACAGATTCTGAAAGTGGTTAGAAGGAGCGATTGAATTTTAACCTTTTCTCAGAATCCCAAAATGGACTTTAGATGACATTTAGCTCAATTACTACCTGACAAACTATATACAACATTGTTAAGGAGCCTCCTGGCTTCTGCCTGGAGATCTCTAGTGAAAGCAAACCCATTTCCTTTCAAGACATTTAAATCTACTTTGGTATAATTCTAATTCCGAAGAGTTTTTTCCTAAGAAAATCTTTTATTGATGTATTTTGTTTTTATACTAGGCAGTTTTTAGATCATAATCTTTTCTGAGTATAGCCTTTTCCTATATTCTACTCCTCAGCCAGGAATGTAATAGCCAAAACCCAGAGCTTCCACAGGAAAGAAAAACAGCTGCAAGATCCCAGGAAAAAAAAAAAGTTAATTTAAGTCATCAAGGAACCACAGTCAGGTGGACCTGCCAGCTTCTACTGAAAACAAGAAGAGATCTTAGAATACAATATTCCCAAAAGAAAAAGATACAGGTTTACAATCAAGGACTCTCCAAAGCAAAGTGGGAGAGGTAAGGGGTGGGGTGGGGTAGGGTGGGGTGGGGAGGGAGATGGCCATTTAATGGAATAGAGAATTTTCAAGCATTCCTGATGAAAAGACCAGAGATGAGTAGGAATTTTTAGACACAAACACAAGACTTAAGAGAAATCTAGATGGATACATTTATTTGATCAGTTGGAAAGTGTCATATGATGATAGAGTGCTAACATTCTAAATGGGAAAAAAGAAACAAATGTTCTTTCAGAACCTTAATGTCTTCAAAGAGTATTGAGGGATTTGAATAAGAATAACAGAGGACCTGGGCTTAGGGGTAGGAAGGAACAGATTGGTTTTGTTCTGAGGGTTTGAATATGGGAAAAAAACAAGGCAGGGTAAAAGGAAAACACTAGTAGAGCAAGGAGGAAGAAGAGAATGAAACTTGCTATTTCTCCTAATGGGTAGGTAAAAAGAGAATAGTGTACAAACATGGACAAAGAACCAGAGGGAGTTGGCATAAAATGGTTTTCTCTCATATCTTAAATGGACAAAGGAGGGTTAAGCCCGCACTCAGTTGGTGTGGACATATATCAAACACCACAGGAAAACAAACAAGAATGTTGGAGGGAGGTGTTAAGGGGGTGAGTAGTAGGGAAGAGGACTATGAGGAGGGAAGATTCAAAAACAATAAATTTCTGGATTATGAAGTTTGTATTAAAAGGAAAAAGAAAAATGAAGAACTAATGGGGTGCCTATCAACTGCGGAATGGATGAATGAATTGTGGCTATGGACACAGTGGAATATTGTATTGCTGTTAAGAAATTCTGACAGAGACTATTTCAGATAATCCCAGGCAGTATGAACTGAATCAGAATAAAGGGAGCATAACCAGAACAATTTATATAAAGCAAGATCATTGTTTAAAAAAACCCCAACTTTTAGAAAGACTAAGAACTGATCAATAAAATGTCCAATCATGAATCCATGATGAAATATGTCATCCATCTCCTGACAGTATTGATGGAAACAAGGTATAGAGACATCATTTTTGGACACAGCCACTGTGGGAGTGTTTCAGCAATCCGGCTAGCAGCTTCTTTGGGGGTGTGAGATCCACCCACAGCCACCACCCAGAAAGCTGCCAACAGCACAGGTTCTTTTGATCTGCTTAACTAAGGAAAGCAAGGTGAAGGGGTTGACAAGCTTACTTTAATTCAGCATACAAATATCGTTCACTTAGTTCAGAGGAAAAAGCCAG
>CM053623.1:147468910-147488677 GCA_028646595.1 Phalanger gymnotis
AGAAAACAACAAGAAATTTATTTAGGCCCCACCGCAGCAAAAACTTGAACCAGCCTCCCCATTCCAACATCTTGACAAAAAGACTCCAGGCCCAGAAAGCCCATTTCACAAGGGCAACTAGGAGGCCACAGAAAAACAAGATAGTATTTAGCCAAATCATGTTCACTGGCCTCACATTCCTGCTCACACTCGGGTAAGCGCAGCTTCTGGCTTCCACAGCTTCTGGCTTCCACACCTTCCGCCGCCGCCGCTGAAGTTGTCTCCTGGCTCACCCCTCCTCGCAGCCGAGCTTCCAGCGTTCTCAAGCCCCGCCTCAATGACCAGAGACCATTGGTTCACGAGCTGGCCCCTCCTAAGTCACCAATCCACACCCACACAGGTTTCACACCTGACAGGGCTCTGGGCCTGGGGCTTAGCACTTAACAGCTGAAACTACTTCCACTCAAAAGAAACAAAAGCCATGCTAATGAGACAATTTTGCTTAACAACACACAGGCTAAGACTTTTTTTTTTTGACTCTTGGTTACTAGGCAGAGAGATGTGCTAGATATTGAGTGACTATATTTCAACAAAACTTACCAAAGTCTGTCATGATATCCTTCTTGACAAGATTGGGAAATGTTGCATAGATTCATAGTTGGTTGAAAAATTTTACCCAAAATATGTTCATTAATGTATCAATGTCAATCTGGATAGAAAAGTCTAGTGGACTGCTGAGTCTTCATCCCTGCATTGTTCAACATTTTTATCACTATCTTAGATAAAAACAAAGATTGCATGCTTCTCAATTGTCAACATTCATAAACCTAGAAAGGATAATAAATCTTTTGGATGACGTAATCAGTAACTATAATGGTTTTGGTCTGCAAAAATAATAAACTGATCTAAAAAGATTACATTTAATATGGATAAATATAAAGTCCTACACTGGGTTCAAAGAATAGTACACAATCAGGATAGGGAAGAACTGGCAACATTGTGAATGAAACTTGTGAGATTTAGCCTACTGGAAGCTCAGGATCAGCAAACAGTATGATTTAACTTCCCCTAAAACACCAATAAAATTTTATACTGCATTAAAAAAGCATAAAGTAGTTAATAGTCTCACATTACGTGCACTAGTCAGACAACATTGGGAGAATTATTCTTTTCTGAACATTATATTTTAAAGGGCAAGTTAAACTAGGATCTGCCTGGAGTACGTTATGTGTGGTGAGGGCCTATGAAGCCACGTCTTATGAGAGGAACTCAACTAAGAGTAGAAATTGAAGGCAATAGGTAATGTAGACAGGTGCATAAAATATAGTATGCAGGGAAAAATTATGATTAAAATATTTTCTTCATAAATGTATATTTTTGAATGCCATGAAATTCTGCTCTTCTTGGTACATAGATACTTATTTTGTGTTGTCGTAGGTTTAGATACTTATTTTGTGTTGTCGTAGGTTAAGGTGAATGCTCAAATTCAGCCGTGGCCTCTAGGTAGGACGTTTTTTTTTTTTTGTTTTTTTTGTTTTTTGCCAATAATGCCAACTACTCCATTTCTTTCTTTTCTTTTTTTCACTGAAGTGATTTTATTCCTCTACTAAAATGACTATTTTGGTATTGTGTTGACACAAACTACATCAACAGATTTGGTATCCGTGCCACATAATTGAAACTTACATCTGTATTATATTTGCAAAATTTATTTTTACATTAAAAACTTTAAGATTTAAACTATTTACTGAGTGTCAAGGTACTATGTGGAATATATCACAAATGCATGTGCTTAAATAACTAATATTTCTAATTGCATTTGTGATGGGTGCTTGTGCTTGGACCCTAATTCTAACATCACATTTCCCCTTAGCCTCTGCCTGGGTGCCTGTGCCTGTGGCAGAATTCCAATTTCAGAACACATCTAGTTCTCAAACATATTCTTTCCCAGGCAGCCTCTCTAGTTAAAGGGCAGTGTGCCCCAAAATTATCTCTGCTTCTTCCTCAGTAAGCAGCTATGCCCAATTATAGATTGATTCAGGATGCTGATAACTGACTATACACTGAGTCTAACATGTATCCTAGACATAGTCAAATGTATACTGCCTTACATTAATCTTGTCTAACAAGACGTGTGATGGAGCCCACCTGGACATTCCCAGCTAGCCCTGAACTTTTGGTGACTTAGTGACATTTCACAGGCAAAACCACACCCCTGAGTAGCCCCACTTTGGGCTATTTCCCTGTGAACTCTGGGT
This sequence comes from Phalanger gymnotis, assembly GCA_028646595.1. Classification (NCBI taxonomy): domain Eukaryota; kingdom Metazoa; phylum Chordata; class Mammalia; order Diprotodontia; family Phalangeridae; genus Phalanger; species Phalanger gymnotis. The sequence goes on from CM053623.1 coordinate 147,471,148, forward strand.
AAGATACCTTCGCAGTAGATACAAAAAGTGCATGTTCCTTTAAGAACTGACCAACCTTTAATCACACCCTGACCACTCCCTAATCCCATCCCAACACGCCTAATTGACAGGTTTCATCCCCAAATCTTGTACTTAAACTTTCCCTGTAGCCCTGTATGGTTGCAGGTTCCCTAAGAACTCTTGCCCACTTTAAGTAATAAATCTTTGCTTCCTTGACTTAAAGTATGCTTGAGTCCACGAATTCATTCCAGGCAGCCTTGTCTTGGGAATTTTGGTTTGGGATTGCTATATCCCTAGGCTCATTTCTCCTTTGGTTTGGGATTCCTATATCCCTGGGTTCATTTCTCCCTCTACATTTATAGTGTAATAGCTTCGGCTGGCCTCAAAGAACCTGGGAGTTGTATTTTTCCCCCAGCTTGGAAACAAAGGAGGCTAATGTGAGATCAGGACTGGAGGAAAGGGTTTTCCCCTTGTACAGTGGCAATTTTGAGGATTTCTGGACAGATGACAAGGAAAGAAGAGGGAGGTAGCAGTGCTTCCTGGGGAGAAATGGAGCAGCAAGGTGACCTTGGCAGCCAGTGGTAATGATGTTTGCAGTCACCTTCTTCAAACCCTTTAGGTCTCCATGAGAGACCATGAAAGGTGACTTCTAAAGAGACAAGAGAGAGATATACTACTATGTTGTTGCTGTTTTAAAATCAAGGGCACTTTCTCTGGTTCCTGAGTACCAAGAGAAAAACAGATACAAGAAACTTCCCCCTTGTCTTTCTTCAGCTGGATGCATGGGTGTGCTGTAAATGTTTAGCAACTGACTTTTTGGGGAAAAAATGTAAAAGTGACACTTTTCAACTTAATTTGCATTATCAGAATTTTCTCCTTCACTTTCTTAAGTCTAGATAAGCAAAAAACAATAAATCAAGCCCTGGTTTGCAGTGTTTGCCAATTTCTGTGGTATAAATGCTTACACTGAAAATTTAATTATTGGCTCTTGAGAACCAGTTCCATCTGGCTCCAGCTCCCCCCCATTGGATATGATGGGAGCCCATTTCTAATTATATCCTTTTAAAATTTTTGTTAAAGGTGGCGTTTGACAGACCTAATCTTATTTCTCATTAACATTTATGGTTGACTCTATCCTTACATTTCTTGGTGTCCCTATGCTATGTTCATAGCATAGAGAGTGGGACAATTCTAGGAGATACACAGGAGAGAATAACCTTTCCAAGCATGAAAGTGAGAATTTTAACCCACCTCTATATAAACCTCCCTAGCCCATTGTTAGGGGTTTTTGCTCTCCTACTGGGGGACATAATTACAAGTCACTTAATAACTACACTTTTAAATTGCAAACTTGGGCCATTTTAAAGTCTGCCTCATCAGACATGAATCTAACAGTGATCAAAGGCCACATATTCTTTAACACTATCCTGATTCCTTTTTAAGGTAAAAGTAATAACCACTCTTATCTTTTTCTTGGCCAACATTTGAGCACAAACCTAGATAGATACTCAATCATGAGATTATCAATGCTTATTATACCAACTTAATTGGTAGCAGCTACTCCTGAAGTAAGGGGTAGTGGAGGTGTGGGTTCAAGGAAAGGGAGAACACAATGTGAGACAATTTTTGGAAACCTAGACTTAACCTCTTACAACATTGACTGTTTAAGTAAGCTGTTTAGTGGTTACTAATTGATTTTATAAACATTTGTTTTGCTGATGATATATCTTATTTGTATAATCTAGTCTACACAGTAAGTCAATAGTCTTCCAGTGATTCTCTCTGTAGGACCTTTACTCCTCTTCAGGTCATTCTGGTTATAAGCATTCAAGAAAAATTGAATGCCTGGGTATGAGTTTTGTAAAGGTTTATAGATTCTTCGGTTTTTGAATTGTTTTCAATTTTTAAGAGAGGCAGAGTGAGGTGGTGGATAAAGAGCTGTCCTTGGAGCAAAGAACATCTGAGTTCACATCCAGTCATTGGTTTTGTCGCTCTTGGCAAGCCACTAAACCTATATGTGTTCCAGGCAACTTTCTTTGACTATAAATTGCAGAGAAGGTGCAGACCTGCACTGATATAGGGAGTTTTCTCACTAGGGAGTTCTTTATGCCAAAGAAATCATAGTCCTTTTCCTATCCCTTTAAATCTCTGCAATTTTTGTGGATAATAAAGAAATGATTGCCTGATGGCTGCCCTGAGACTTCTGTGAAATGAGTTACTAGATTTGTTCTATGGAAATATGCCTACATTTGAGATTCTGTCTTGTATAACATTACTTTCAGTTAGCAGTAATTGTGCCATTGACTAGAAATCATCAGCTAAAGGATGACATTTCTGAGACATTTTTGAGACATTTTTACTTTTGCACTTCAGGACTGAGGGGAGCGTGATGAATAAAATGTATTTCTGTTATCATTGTTGCTCCTATTTTGGTAGATAGAGGAAAATTTGGGGGTTGGGAGCTAATCAAACCCATCCCCTTTTATACTTAAAGTGAAATCAGAGAGGAAGCCCAAGGCTCCAACTAGTTGGCACTTCTACTTGGCTATTTGTTATTTTTACCCTGTTCTTTTTCTTTAGATTATTGTAGCTAAAATATGAAGGGTAACTGCTGCCCCCTTGTGTAAGACTCTTTACATTTGCAGAGAAAAAGACCTCAGGGAACAAAAGGAGGAAGGGCCACCTTTACTAAATTCAGTATGAAGAATGAATTTTTTTTTAAAAAAGGATTAATTTAAAAACTTACAGTTAAGGTATAAACACTAATGGTTAATTAAAGTTATATGTATAAATGAAAATATTATCTGCCTTTTCTGTTTCAATGGAATTTTAGTTCTGTAATAATTTAATAAAAATTGGCTTACTCTGGGGTTCTTTCAGGTGTGTACTGCAGCCTCTTTGTAATAATATAGCAGAAGGACTTTTGTAAATGTAGCACTAAAAATTGAAAGTCAACATGAACTCATTTTATGAAGTCTAATAAGTAGCTGGATGCAGCTACTTCAAAACAGTGAGCCCTGTATTCTACCAGGTGAGCTTCAGACAATTGAAATTGGAAAAACATCAAGAAATCCATTCAAAATGTTTGGTTTGGTTCATGATGATCTTCCCAGGAGGAAAAGCTTTAAAAGGGATGGAAACCTGAATATTATCTACTAAAAAGAAACCCTGAAGCTTCTCCTTTGTCTTATCAAATATAAGTTCCTTGAGGGCAATAATATTTTAGTTTTTGTTTCTATCTTTGTATAACCACATATTGAGATCAATTACTGTAGGTCAGGGATTGATTTCAGAATGGCTGTATAAATTTGGGGGATTTGTAGTCTTTCCAGCTCAAAAAGAGACTAGCTATTTTTGAAATCTGAGCTGGAGTTAGAGTTTCCACCCTGGCAAGTGTTTTCGGATCAACATTCTAGAGCAGCACTTCTTAAACTGTGTCTCACCACCCCATGGAGTTTCAAAAAATTTGTCAGCGGTAAAATATTTCTGAACTCACAACCACCAAAAATTAATTAAAAATCAAACTCGTAATAAATCTGAGATGTTTCTGGCAGTACTGGCCCATGTTGAATAGTGTTATTTCACTAGTCTTGGTTCTGAACACAAAATATGTGCACTTTGCACTGTGCATGTGTTGTGCCAATGTGATATTCATAGCGCCTACGGTGGCTATGAATATGCTGGCGTAGTTCTGAATCACAAAATATAACAGACTTTCCACATGGAGGACAGAACCAAAACATTTATTCAAACACCAGAAAGCCAAATCCATCAAAGCAACAAAGAAATCTATACACATTAGCAATGCAGGGGGCACCGACACCCCCAAGCCTTCCCCCTGTAGGGGCTTCCAACAAAGTAACACACTCAAGCAAAACCACTCCCTGGCTGTCACTCACAGCTCTTGCAACTCAGACTGCCTCCTCTCTGTCTCCAAGCTGCAACCCCCACCGGCTCTCTCCCAGCTCTGACCAACTTCCTGTCAGCTCTGCTCCACTCCTCTTGCTCTACCCCTTCCTATTCCACCTGTTCAGCAAGGCCCTACCGCCACAGGCTTCATGTGACTCAAACTTATGTGACTAAGGCTTCCATGTGACTTAAGCAGGTCACATGGGCCTATTAATGGATGGGAAAGATCTTCCCATTTATATTACCATTACAGCACGCCATCGCACCCAAGCAGTGCCCAATGAACTGCTGCCGAAAGGTGAAAAGTGGTGTCAAGTGGAAAAAAAAAGTTTAAGAAGCCCTATTCTAGACAGCAAGTTGAAGACATGGTCATAGATGTGATGAAGACAGAGAAGAATAGTGTTGAGTGCTCCCGGGTTCCACCAACATAGTAGGTATCTTCATTCACGGGGTGCAGAAAGACAGCTGCGGCCATCACATGTCCATTGCTGGTGAACTTTGCCAAATGTAGTGAAGTCTACATGTAGGGAACAAGTGTGGCTGAGGTTCACCCCTTGGCCTTTGGAGTCCTTTTCTACCTAGAGGAGAATCCTCCAAATTCACTTCTGGGTTTGATATTGACAATAGATGAATCATGACTCATTGTCTTGCTTACAGGACAGTGTTTCAGCTGCCCTGATGGATTCACTGCTGGTCTGAGTCAAACAGCTTGCTGGGTGTATCATTAGACTCAACCACGTGTTTGGTGGTTTTTCCAACTTTCAGAACTCACAACATCATAACCTGGTCTATTTTATCTCTAGATAATCTTTTACCTAAAATCAGGAAATAAACACAAAACAAATTCTAGAGGTGTCATGTGTTCATGGACTTATGGTGTATGTATGGAAAGATAAGGCAGTTGCAGCCACTTCTACTAACTCTCCACCCATTTGGAAGCTCATAATAGAGTTGTTTGCCTCTGGGAAGAAAAAGTACAAAAATGGCAGAAGGGAGGGTGTGTCAATCATTTTATGTGAACTTAGGGCTACATCATTAGTCCTTCTAGCACTGAAGTAAATTAGAAAACTCTTCATCACAACATAGCACCAGCCCTGCAAATATTCATGGCCAGAAGTAACCTCATTAAGCCTCCATGTATTGGCTTGAAACCAGGCAGGATTTCACATACTCTGTGTAAACCACCAGGAAAGGCATTTCTACACATTTTCTAAGGAATTGGCATTCATTGACCAGTTCCTCAGGACATAAATATCATATATATGTACATATCAAGCATATATGTGTACATATTACATAGACACATGCCTTATTTTTTTGTATATTAGTCAGAAAAAAAGCATCGTATTGGAATGAGAGAGTAAAAGTGAGCAAGTGGGGTGGGGGATGGGGTGTGTGATTCCATTGGTGGTATAGGAAACTTCTAGTGAGGAAATGTACTTTAAATATATTTCTGCAACTTACAGTCTTATAAATTGGGGTATTGTGATATTAAGTGACTTGTCTAAGGTCACATAGCCAGGATGCATTGAACTTAGGTTATCCTGACTCCATACCATAGTTTCTATCTGTTCTATCTATATCGCCTAACACCAAACCAAAATGTTGCCAAACTTATGGTTTATACACTTGTGGTTCCTTGACCCTAGAAATGCTATGATTGATCCAATTTCTGCACACCTCTATTGTTTGACAAAAAGCTCACAAATTAACATCCACTAAAGGTCTTTCTCAACCTTAGCAGATGGAAAGGTCCTGTCACAGATCCAGCCTCAAGGACTGCTAAGTTTAGTTTATGATGTCATGAATCTCATGGAACCTAGATCTTAGAATCAGAGGAAACAAATAGGCCCCTCATGGCCCAAGTAAGAGAGTAAGTCCCCTTATAAGTAAGGAAAAATAAAGTCCTCACCTTTGGGTTATTACACACTTTCCATGTGAGGCCAACAAGTAGCTCAAAGTCGGAGATTCCTCTTAGGGAATTAGCCTCAAATGAAAATATTCAGGAGTCCATCCTTTTGAGACCATGGAGCAGCCAACTGCTCTGCTCCTTTACCCCTTGCTTACCTCACCCCACCAAATGTCCTTCAACATTTTGGTTTCAGATATCAAAATTTTGCATGTGGTTTGTCTTTCATTACCTGATACAGCTGCTAACTTATCACAAAAGGCACTGATTTCAAGAGCCAGGACAGTCTGTTAATAAATAAACATTTATTACGTGCTTACATGCCAGGTTGGTTCTGGGGATACAAAGAAAATGGAATTGTCCCTGCCCACAAGGTGCTGACATTCTATAGAAGGAGACAATATGCACACCCAAGAATATACAAAATAAAGATAGGGTAATTTTGGGGGGAAGTATTAGCAGCTGGGGATGGGGTAGGAAAGGACTCATGTAGTGAATAGCATGAGCTAAATTTTGAAGGAAACTAATGATCTCAAAGGTGGAAGTGAGGAGGGAGGTATACTCACAAAGATACCACCAGTACAAGACTTCATCATCTCTCTACCTGAAGTATTGCAATAACCTTTCAATTGGTCTCCTTGCCTTAAGTCTGTCATCACCCCAATCCATTCTACACTCAGTTGTCAGAGTGACTTTCCTAAAGTATGGGTCTGATTCTGTCACCCTCCTCCCCCAACTCAATAAACTCTAGCAGCTCCCTATCACCTCTAGGTGCAAATATGAAGTCCATTGTTTATCTTGCACAGCCTATACCCTGCCTATCTTTCCATTCCTCTTACATATTTACTTCTCTCCATGAAGTCTACACAGGGTTCCATGAAACTGTGCTGCTTGGCAGGTCCTTACACATAATGTTTCACTGCCTAACTCTATGCTTTTGAAATGGCTATCCACCATGCCTGGAACACTCTTCTTCCTCACTTCTGCCCCTCCTACTTTCTCTAGCTTCCTTTCAAGTCTCCTTCTCCAGTAGGCTTTCTCTACCCTGCCCCTCCTTCCCAGTGCCTTCCCTTTGAGATTATCTCCCATTTATACTGTATATATCTTATATATACCTAAGTTATTTGCATGTTGTCTCCCTCATTAGAATGTACACTTCTTGAGGGTAGGGACCATATTACTGCCTTCATTAATATCTCCATCGTTTAGCACAGTGCCTGGAATACAGTAAATGCTTGCTAAATGTTCTTTGTATGACTAAGGTTGCAGAGCCAAGAAATGAAATGCCTATGTGTAATAAAAGTGAGAAGGTCAGTTTCGTTGGATCATAAAGTAGATAAAAGGGAATAATGAATAATACTAAGAGGTGGGGTAATCTACTATGACTTCCTGAATGCTAATTCAGAGGACTTGCTGCAAAATGGAGGACTTGAACTGGGTCTTCAAAGTTTCAATCTGTGGGTAGGTAGAGGATAAGAAGAAGGACAATCCAGGAGGGCAGGCAGAATAACATATTTAATGGAGAAGCAAATGTGAGCCTATTGTATATTGGAAGAGTCGGAACTGGAATGGTAAGGCAATGAAAGATTTAGATTCAATAAAAGATTTAGATTTTTGACCAAAAATTTCACTAGTATGTAAAAAAAATTAAATAAAAAATCCATTATAATGATTTTCCCTAACCGAAGCTCTACTTTTAATTTAGAAGAAAATGCTCTTTAATGTATTAAATTTATGTAATGTTAGGTTAGAAAAATCATTTTAGCTTTTTATTCAAAATAACTCTTCTGATTTAAATACTAAGAGAAGAATGTTTATAGGGCTATTATAAAGAATGAAACAGACTATACATTTAAAATCAAGTGAACTTATTCCAAGAACTCATTTGAAATAGCTTCCTTCCATTTAGTATTATTTTAAATGAGCCATCACACTGCATTTTCAAGATTTCAAGGGAGTATTAGAATTTCAGTGTATAGTCCACGTGCTTTTATAATCCATGAAAAGACTTTGTGATGTCCAGTAATGACCTGTATTTATTAGAAATTGTACTCACTAAATGGCCTATGACTTTTTGGTGTTGAATTTTTATGTTATCTGAGGGAAAATGACATTCATTCAAAAAGAATAATGATCCTCACAATTAGCAAAATCGGTGAGAAATTGGGCTTTCCCTAGCTTCATCAGACAAATGAATGCTAAATAAATAAAAGGCCATATAAACTCTGGGTAGTCATTATCTCAAATCACACACTGGCAAGTTGGGTGCCTAGATAGTAGCTACATCTCCCACTCAGGGTTCTAGAGGCAACATTGTGGGGTTGAGGTGCTCTACTGCTATTGGCTCAATCCTCTTATGATAGGATCAATATCTACCAGAGTTTCCTCTTCTCTCCCTTCCTGCCCCTCCTCCTCCCCCTCCCCCAGCTTGAGTTAGACTAGTTTTTCCCTAAAAGGTGAAAAAACAGGAACTTTAGCCTGGGAGTAGGACAAAGCTCAAGCTGTGTGACACAACAACTTCCTGATAGCCTCTGATCATATTGATATGGCATCCCATATAGGGTTGGGGACCTTCAGACTTGGCTGCTGTCAGTCACCACACATTGCCCCGCTGACCACATGCTTTCCCATGTGGAGAAATTGGGGCCACATCTATGGAAGCTAAGTTCTACTGAATCTTTATTGAGTATTCTATTCTAGGGTTAAGTAACCTTCCTTTTGTTTGCTCAGTGACCTGTGAGTACCTAATTTCATCCCAACATCAAACTTCAATTAACTGGCTACTGACATGAGGTATGCCTGCCTCTAAAACCCTTATTCCAGTATATTTTCCCTAATGCTGGTTGCTGCTGATTAGTGCTCCAGTACCAGGTAATATATTAATCTTTCCTCAATATTGATAAATGAATAGACCATTTATTAAATGCTTACTATGTACATGCAAAGCATTATGCTAAGAGCTGGAAATATAAATGGAAAAATAAAACACTCCCTACTTGTAAGTAGCTCACATTCTAAGGGAAGACAACATATACAGAAGATTTCAGCTGTAAGTCTAATGGAAACATTTCACGGTCTTTAGGATAATGTCAAATAGCTTTTACAAGGGAATATTTATTTCAAAGATATAGCAAGAACCAAAGTACCCCTCACCCTGGACACATTCTTCCCTCTTATACCTAAGTCCCTGGGTGTCAAAGTGGTAACTACAAATATTTTTCCTGCCACCTGACTTCAGAAGCATATCTGAGGTATGAATGGCTTCTTGCTTGAAGGACACAACCCCTCAGCTAATAGATTAATCTAATGGTAGATGAAGTCAAGCAGGGCACCTTTTGGAATAAGCTCCTTCCTACCTTTGGTCACTGGACCTCTGGTGGCTCTTCCAATTTTTCAAGATGTTATAAGGCCCTGTACCAAAGGAAAGAAGACACAAACAGGAAGAAGTCCCATCCCCAACTTGTCTCGAATACCTGAGTATGCCCTGAATTGAAGAACAAGGTCCCCTATCACTCATGCCTAGAAACAGGCTTTCCTTGAATCCATGTGAACTAGCAGTAGTTAATTTGTCTAGCAAGTAAGTGCCTACTTTGTGCCAGGCACTGTGCTAAGTGCTGGGGATACAATAGACACAGAGAGAAAGGAAAGAGTGGAGAGACAGAGAGTAGAGAAAGAAGAGGGAGGGGGAAAGAGACAAAGAGGGGCAGAGGAAGGAGGGAAAGGAGAGGGAGACAGAGTAAAATGAAATGAAAAATTAGGTACCAAAAAAAATAACTTATGAATTGGAAAGAGAAAATATTTTTACAGAATTAAGAATTTAATGCTACACAACGAAGTATCTAAATGTTGAGAAATATGCAAATATAAAAACTGAGGGGAAAGAAGGAGAATGAATCATTCCCCCCAATAGTATATCATTTGAAAATTGTAAAAGCTGACTCATGGCTTCCTTTTTTTGTAAGATCTATCCACAAACCTGAAAAATTGAGCAAAAGGTGATAAAACTACAAACACAGCCATTTTAATATACTAAAGATTAGGGGGAAAGAAACAAGAATAGATTTAAAAGACTGTGTGTGTGTGTGTATGTGTGTGTGTGTGTGTGTGTGTGTGTGTGTACTTCTAGCAAAGCTTCTGAAAATGTAAAGTATGGATGACCTTGGAATAAACTAATTGAAATATTTTATCTCCAATGCAAAGGAATAAAAATAAGGGAGATTTCAGCTAAAGATTCAAAACAAAAGGGAAAAGGCACAATTATTTCTCTTTATCAATGATATCACAATCATTTCCTAAAATGAATTGAGTGTTGTGAGAACATTCACTGTAATTATCATTTGAATCTTTACTGGACCTAAGTTTCTTAGTTTGGATGATTTCTGATAAAATTAAGTAATACGAAAAAGAATCTAAAATTAAGGAAAAGTTAGAAGTAATTATAGGTATTATTAAGACAAATTATCAAATTTGGGGAGGAGAGGAAGGGAAAAGGAATAAGCATTTATATAACACCTACTATATGCCAGGCAATGTGCTAAGCAGTCACTTTTCAAACAGATCTCATTTGATTCTCAGAACAATTCTGTGAAATAGGTATTATTATTATAATCCCAATTCTACAGTTGGGGAAGCTGAGACAAATAGAGGTTAAAGGACTTGCCCAGGGTCATACAGTCAGTAAGTATCTGTTGGATTTGAGCTCAGTTCTTCCTGACTCCAGGTCCAGTGCTCTGTCCACTGTACCACCTAGCTGCCTCCCAATTTCAGCTGGAAAAAAAAATGAAAAATCATAATATTTGAGGATTACTAATCAAAACAGAAGGTAGAGGGTGTACTCTAAAGGCTATAGGCTGATCAGGTAGTGGAGAACTGATATTGGCATGGTATCTGCAATGGTTGGACCTGTACTGGCCCTGCACCTTTTTTAGTTGACTTATCTCTTAATTTTCAAGCAATGATTATCTAGTTGGTTCATACTTTTCCATCTTCTCTGGCTGTTAACTTTTCAGACAATGTCTGAGAAGAGATATGAAGGAGAGTTAATAGGTAAAAGTTTAGATGTTGAGTTTTTTTGTGATTTGTCTGTGTTCTTTAGTTTGCCAATTTTGAGTTTGTTGTACTTGAAAGCCTTCTTTACAACTACCGCACACTTTATTTGTAATTTTAAATCTTATTCTGAAATTAATAAACACCAAATGTGCATTTGCATGCACATAGCAGGACAGAAAAAGAGGAACTGCTGGTCTCTGTTATGGATAGCTTACTTTTCTTTTAAAGTATATAAGTTCAACGGGAAGTTTCCAAAGCTGTCATGTTTATCTGTGCTTCTTTCTGATTTCCCTTCTTCCTCTGAATTTTTTTTACAGGATGTAGGCAGGTCTTCATCACATTGTATGGACCCCCTTTGGCCTGTTTATGATCAGGAGTTGCACAGGATGGGCAGGCACGAATAGATTATGATCCACAGAATTGGAAGGAATACTTAGATCAAAGATATCATTGATCCAGTTTAAACATTTAGATTTTTATGCTATGATACATCTTATTTAAATGCTTATAGCCCATAATCTACTTGCCAAAAGTTGGGAGGGAGTAGGCCAGGGACCATGGAAACATAATGTTGAAATATTAGGAACTAATGCCAATTGAAATTTTAATAGATATAACACCCATGGAGAAGTAGCACCTCAGCTAAAGATTATATAAATACCCAGTATGTGGCAGCAATGAGAACAGTACAGTGAAAAGAAAAAGCACCAGGAAATAGAAGAGACAAAAATCAGTGGAGAGTGGGCCCCATAGAATAGCATGATTTTACCATGATTCAATGATGAACTTGATGTAGATGATTCTCAGATGTATATATCCAGCCCCAGTCTCTCTCCTGAGCTCCAATCTCACATCATCTTCTCTTAGGCACCTTGAACTGAACATCCCACATGTATCTCAAACCAAAATGTCCAAAACAGAAGAACCTGCTATCTTTGCTTCCCAACCCTCCTCTCTTCCAGACTTCCTTCTTCATGTGCAGGACACCACCATCTTCCCAAGTCACTCAGATTTACAATCTCAGTCTCACTTTTGCACTCATTTCAAAAACTCTGTTTGCTGCCAAGTCTTGTCCTTTCTACCTTCTACCATCACAAAATCTCTTCTCCTCTTCTGTCTGTACACATAGCCATCAAACTGGCATAGATTCTATCATCTCACACCAGGATTACTGCAATAGCCTTCTTGTTGGTCTGTCTGCCTCAAATTTCTCCTAACCCTGATCCTTTCCCTACGAAGCCGCCAAAGTTATCTCCTTAAAGTGTGGGTCTTACCATACAACCTCCTCAATCAATAAACTCCAGTGGCTCCCTGTTACTTGCATAATCAAACATAAAAACTCTTTGTAGTATTTAAAGGCTTCCACAACGTCACCCCTTCTTTTCCCTCTGATTTTATACTTTATTCCCCTCCATATACTCTATGATTCATTCAGTTAGGCTTGTGCATTGGCCTTGCTATCTCTTGCACATAATACTCCATTCTTTTGACTGTCTTTGCAGTGGCTATTCCCCAGTGCTCTTCCTCCTCACTTAAACCTACTATTTTCCTTCAAGACTTAGCTCAAATTCATCTTCTTCAGGGCGTCTTCCCTGGGCCCACCCTCTTTCACTAATACCTTCCCTCTGACATTATATTTTATTTATTCTGTATATGCTTTGTATGTACATACTTGTATACTGTCTCTCCCATTCAAATGTGAGCTCCTTGACAGTGGTTTTTTACTTTGTGTCCTCAGTGTCGAGCCCAGTGCCTGGCACATAGTAAACACTTAAATACTTGTTCAGTATGACCGGAAGACATCAGAGTGTGAGCTGAACTTTTACACATCTTCCCTTACCATCCGTTTCCTGTTTGTGGCTACCTCCTATTCCTTGATGATCTCTGTGTATGCCCATTCTTTCCAATGATGATGTCTTTGTAGGAGCATGTGCCCTAGCTTTGTGGGGTAAAATATTTTACCTTTCTAACTATGCTATTTCATTAAATGACTTTGCTTTTAATTAATTGCATCTTCCAGCCCACTAGTAAAAATAAACTTATTGGAGTGAGTTCATGAACTGTTCGTCTTTAAAGAAGTGTGAACTCACAGAATATCATGAACCTTTAAATACTTGAAGATAGTTATCATACCTCCTGAATCTGCTTCAGGTTAAACATCCCAAGTTCTTTCAATGCATCCTCACATAGTATGGGTCCAAAGCTCTTCACCATCCTGGATACCCTCTTCTGGACATTCTCCAAATTAAAAGTCTTTCCTAAACTGTGGTACCCATCTCCAGCCATCTTGCCAACAACTTTGCCGTGAATCTTTTCTACACATTCTGGACCTCTAGAAACCATATCTTGGAGGATTTAATCTACTCATTGTTCGAACTTCTGCCCTGTGACCAGGTGTCTTACCTGTTTAGTGCAAACTCTCTTGTCCCATTATATCCAAAATGGCCTCAAATATGATTCACATCATTTCCAATTTTTTTGTCCCCTGCTCAGCTGCTGCACATACATCCCCCACCCCCTTTCTTGCCTCTGGTAGAGATGTTTTTTCCTGGTGACTATAATTAAATCAATGCTATCATTAGTTCTGGAAAGGCATGCCAATTGATAGCACCTGGCTCTATTCACCATCTTCCTGACTGACAATACCCTTTGCTGGCTACCACTTTCCCACGTGTGGTCTCTTCTATGATAAGTTCCTTACTTAATAATACTAGTGCTAATCAAGCTAGTGTTTGACATTTAATAAATGGTTAATAAATGCTATTTATTTATAATGACACAATACCCCAGAGGTAGTCTGATGAAGGCATGGTACAGTAGGATGACCACTTTTTGCTAGAAGCTATGCCTCTTTAATGCAGCCCCTAAAATCACATTGGCTTTTTTGAACGTTATATCAAATACCCATGTTTTCCATTACAAGCCCTAGAGATTTGAAAATACAAACTGCTATCTACATCTTTTTCTTGTACTCGTGAAATTGGTATTTTTGAATCCAAGTTAATGGCTTTAAAGTTTTTGTTATTCAGTCATTTTAGTTATGATCCCTGATCTACTGGTTTAGCAACCATGTCAAAAAAAAAAAAAAGAAAATGTTTAATCTGGCATGATACATCCTTGATGAAGCCATGTAAAGCTCTTTGTGACATAGTTACTACTTGCTTTTCTAAATGCCAACCAACCATTGTTTTAATGATATATTCTAGAATTTTCCCAGCTATCACAGTTGCTCTTTATAGAATGCAAATTCTGCTGAGTCTCCACATTCATTTTCTAAGACACTTTACCTTAAGGATTTCTTTCATGGTCAGTTTCCACATCAAAACTTAAGCTAATTCTGGTATCCTCATAAATGTCTTGAAGAACTCCAAAAAATTAAAAACACCACCAAATGACTTTATTTCTTCATATGTTGGAGAGAGACCAATTAATGCTCAGGTGGTCTCTTTCAGCTTATCCTTTAACTGTTACTGTTAACTCTCAGGATTTGCACATCAGTGCAGTTATGTTGTTCTTTTGATTTTGTTTAGTTAATTGTTCTGAGAGATAGCATTGAGGTTTGGGCTTGATGTCCAGAAGTCATGCCTCTAATGCATACTAACTGTGTGGTCATGGATAAAGCACAGTACCTCAGTAGACAACTCTTAAGATTTCAAGACTATCAAGTCTTTTATTCATAAGTCTTTGTTCTTCATTGATTTCAATTCCGTTTTTATAGATGTCTAATCTTGTTCCTTAGTTTCTCTTATTGAGATTATTAGCTACTCTGAAAACTCTCTTGATATAGCTTATTTTAATTTGGGGGCTTTTCCTTTTAAGTTTGTTAAAATAAATCAATGTTTTATGTTCGTTAAAATGAAATATCTTAGCCCATTTATTGTTCAGGAGCTTTTTTAACTTTTTTTTTTCAGTAAGATTATCGTTCTTGCAGAAGTTTTGTATGTATGTGTGTGGGGGGAGTATTCAATTGTGTGCAGTTGTGGGATTTTTTGAGGTGATGTAGGGGGAAATAGAAGCAGCAGTTTGTTGTAGCTTACAGAGTGCTAGGCTTGGAATCAGAAAGACTGGGTTTCCTATCCTGACTCTGACATTTGCTAGGTATATAACTAAGTCACTGCCTCATTCAAGTTCCTTGGACTTATCTACAAAGTTATAAATGAATGGTTGATGGTGTGTTCCCATTTCACATGTGTTCACACATGGGGAGCTCATTCCACTAGCAAAGTTAAAATCTTTTGTGTATTTGTATGGGGAAACTGGACTCAAGCACTTGAACTCCATTTTGTTTCTACTCTTGAGTTTCATGTGTATCTTTGCCTTTATAACATATTTCCAGATACATGTATGGCTACTTTATTTTACCCCATGACCTAGGTCAAGAACATAATCCTTTCTAAATGTTCACATTAAAAAAAAAACTTTTATAATTATCCATTTTGTCAAGAAAATTCTAGGAGTACATTGAGACAAAAGTAAGAATTTTGAAACTGAGTATTTACAGAGTCTGTTTCAGTTAGGGGATGGGATGGGATGTGAGAGTTCAGTGTGGGAATATCCTATCAAACCTCACTTCAATAAAAGTAGTTTTGACATTTCTCTCAGTTACAACTTGGACTAAGTAGCTTTGGAGTAATAAATGATTTTTCACTTGTAAAGAAGATATTTTTCAATAACAGGCAAAATGTTTTTCTAGTCATGATTATTACTACATTGAGAAAAAGTTGTGTGACTTTGTAATCAAGATATGCATCTTTTGTATTTGACATCCTTTAATTGAGTCATCACTAAGCTTTATTACAACTAAAAAATGTGCAACATATTCCAAGAAACCACCAATAACAAAACCCCAATTAGTCATGGGAATTTATTATATAGGAGAATATCGGATATTATCCTTTGTTTTATAGCATTAACAATTCATGATAATAATCAGAAAATATACATTTTTGAAATGACGGTCAAAAGAAAAGAATAATTACATTATAGTACAGATTACAGAACTGTGATTTGTATTGAAGCAAAGCAGCACGAAAAAGCTGTTTTCCTGTATTCACACTTAGTGAACATGGCATTTTCTGTGTAAAGCAGCAGCAACTGAAATCATCTAATCAAGTACCTTACAATAAAAAAGAGGAACATGAGAAATTATATTTCAGGCAGATACCATATCTGGTTGTAAACCTATTTTAAAATCTTTCCCCTTTCCCTATACATATATATAGATATATTTATAACATGTATATATTTTATTGCCATTATATCTCTGCTGGTTTAACATACTAAATAGTTATCTGCATTTATTTTGGTTTCTAAAAATATATAAAATGCATTGAAACAGCTACTGCAGCTTTCAAGCAATCATTGTATTAGCATTGAAAGCTTCATTCTGAAAACATAAAGCAGTAATACTGAATAAATAGTGATTGTTTTGTCTTCTCCATATAGCTGATGGCCTTTATCCAAAATGTTAAAATACTGTAGCAAATAGTATAAACATGCAATGTTTCTTTTTTTAAATGGACATAATATAAAAGTAACACTTCTTTGCTATTTTAATACAATATAGGCTATCATAAACAACTTGGGGAGGGGAGGATATTAAAACCATTTTATTTACATAGGTAATTAAGGCCCAATTATGTAAAGGTAAGGAACACTAGAAATTTGTCCATTGTCCCACTTCCTCTGCACCTTCTGAAATCAAAAGTTTTAGATTATTTCAGATCAATTATAGTTCTAAACCTTGGAATGATGTTCACATCATTTTATCTAAAGACCATTTGTTCTTATTCACAAAGAAAGTCAGTTTTTAAAACCAATACCATATTTAGTTGTGAAATGGTCCCAAATTTTGCGCCTTCTTAAACACATTTCTAATTTCACCCCACCAATCCCCTTATTCCTTTTGTTAGTCTTTTTTCACCTTAGATTAAAGAATGACTCACATGACCTACTGATTATTAGTACTAATGAACAAGGGATTTATATGTGCAACTTCCATTAATGCTAACTGAAATTACACACGTCCCCTGTGCGTTGAAAGGAAAAGCAGATGCTGGTGAACTAAAATCTGTTTATAAGCACAACAAAACCACTTAGGCACATATATTGGCAATTTTTGTTGAATAAGGGACACCCAAAGGCAAGTATGCCAATGCTTTTTCAACTTAGTCTTTAGTAGAAAAGATCTTGCAGTGCTCTCTTTCTGAAAGTTTTAGTAAAACACAAATTTGAAGGCAATCTGTAGTATTAAAATATTGTATAATATTAAATATCACATAATATAAAAAGCATGTAAACATAAATTCTGTTATCTATGTTGTTCAAGTTTGCAAGTTATTCTTTTTCCCTTCGATATAGCCAAAGATGTGTCCATTTTCATTCATGGCAGATTAAACGACTGGGCTTGGGATCCAAAGTTTTCCAGATTATCTAGGCAGGAAAATGGATTCTTACCACCTCCCTTCCACTTTACATTTAAGCTTAAAGAAGGATCCCTCTTTGTAAGTGTGGAGCCATGAGGCAGATTTAAATACATGGCTACTCCATGCTTTATACTTATTATCCAGAAAGGAATGCTGATGTTTCTGAATATGATAACAAGGAGAAAGAGTCTTGTGTTCATGTTCCCAGAAGTCTCAGAAATCTTTCATATGAATGCAC
>CM053623.1:147489177-147533972 GCA_028646595.1 Phalanger gymnotis
CCAATTATTTTCAGTAACAGTGGCAAATATCAGATACAAGCATTTTGATTCATTTTGGAGAGGTAGAAGCTAAGGAGAATATTTGATACTTTCCAATTTATCTGGATCATTGAAAATAATGTTGCTTCAAGGATTTAATTTCCCTGGAAAGAATCAACAAATAAAGAACTTATGTATATTCATGGCCTTTTCCACTTTCTCTTAGGAAGCTTCAATTGTCATGGGTCTGTGATATCAAAGAAAACTCAAATATTTTAAAAGTTAAGATCCAAACTTCCTTTTGTGAATAGGCCAAAATCTGTTAACTTTTAAAAACAAACTGAAATAAGTTTTTGTTTTCTTGAGGAAGTAGAACAGAGTGCATATTTTCCAAATTTAAAAAAATTCATTCTCTTTTAGATTAAAGCTTTATGAAATGTTAGATTTTGGTCATAGGGAATGTAAAAGTGCTAACAAGTAACATGCATTAGGGTATTAGTTGTGAATTTTAGGCAGTCATTTATTCTGTGTGTGTCTGTACATGTGTGTGTGAAACTACACTATTTTTGGTTTTTATTAAGTGGGATATATAAATTGAAACATATGATATCCTGTCAGTAATACTCTAAAAAATTAAAAACAGGTGCTGAATTCATATCAATTTTCTTCCCTTAGTAGGATCTAGTGACCCCCACTTCCTTTCTCTTTGCCTAAGTGATTAAGAAGGCACAGTGACCCAGCATCTATGTAATCAACTATATCCAGGGAGTAACATTCATAGTATCTGTTTTAGTAGGCCCTACATAAGAAGTGGCCTTTTAAAAGGAGGCATCATTTAGTCACATTCATTAAAGAGATTATCTTAATCTGTGGTTGTATTTTAATAAATCCTACAGGTTAATGAGAGCAAATTTAAAAAAAAAAAGCTGACAAAAATAACCTACATAAAATCTCAAATCTATTTAGTAAGATATTCAATAATGACTTTTTTTTTTGTCCAATAGGGTCTGAAACATGGCAGAAACTTAGAACTATACATTCTATATAATAAAAATATATCTATCTAGTGCATTCTCCTTCATGTGTTGGAAAATCTTCAAAGAAGGCTAAACTCTCCAGATTTAAAAAATATGAATTGATGAAGCTAATGTCATATTATTCATCTCCAATGTATCTAAAGCAAAGGATAAGACCACCCACACAACACATACGAAGTGGTTCTTTTAGCAATGATACAAAAGACAGAGCACCCCACAACATTTCTGTCATTGTGAATAAAGGTATGAATGAAGTCTGGACACATGTACACACACATTCAGGTTCATATAATATTTTAAGTAATCAGTCACAAGTTAAGCAACAGCAAAAAAATATTAAAAATGAACATTCATACATCCACCAATTCAATGGAATAAATTAAATTTTTAAGTCAGTCACATTTTTCCTCCATTCTCTTCAGTCACTGTTTTATTTAGGTATAAACACAGAATAATACTTTTCCTAATGCTTTTAAAATACTACAAATAAAAATGACAGCTTTGTATTACAGCTGCTGGACAGAAACTTCAACACTGCTGATATTCAGAAACACAGTTCCTTTGTTCACCTGCATCAGTGCACTGGGTATGGCTCCAAGTGTTTGCAAGATGGGGGAGAAAACAAAAGATATGGTGGCTTATGAAATACTTCCTCCACACATCATTGGCACTATTCCAAGAGAAGAAAATGGTACGGTCCCTTGGTACCTTTACTGGTCCTTTCCCAAAGTGGTGGGTATTATTATACATATATGCCTTCAGGATTAAAGCCAGATGAAATTGGATTCTGAAGAATCCGAAGGTTACTGGGGAGCTGCCGAGAAGAACCAGGCCGTTTCAAGGACCCGGACTGGAATGCTGTCTCTAAACAAAAAAACAGTTATTAATAAAGTTTTAACTGTTAATTAACTGAACATGTAAGGAGTATGGGAGAGGAAAAGAGTCCCTGGACTATGAAGGCAAAGAGCTAAGAATATGGAATATTTATTACTACTATTACCATTTAAATATTATATAACATTCTATCCTATAAAGGACCTAATGTCACTTCGCCTATCTCAGATCATTAAAGGTCATTCAGTTAAGTGGTTTTTGGTGATCTAGTTGATGCACCTTTGAAAAAGGATCAGTTTTCTTCTTTCTATTGACAGAATTAGTTTACAATATACAATTAGTTTACAATTATGGATTAGTTTACAATTATATAATTACACCTGAAAAAAACAATATTGTTAAGTGAAAATAATATTGTAGTGGAAGTTAGTTCTATAGAAACAATGCTATATGAGTGACTGACCAAATTATACTATGTTGGGCTTAAGGCATACTTTTGGGACTATAACCTATTGTTGTTGTTGCTACAGCTAAGCGGATAGAGTGCCAGGTCTGAAGTCAGGAAGACTCATCTTCCTGATTTTCAAATCTGGGTTCAGACTAGCTGTGTGACCCTGGGCAAGTCACTTGACCCTCTTTGCCTCAGTTCCCTCATCTGTAAAATGAGCTGGAGAAGGAAATGGCAAACCACTCTAATATCTTTGCCAAGAAAACCCCAAACCCAAGAAAACATAAAGAGTTGGGCATGATTTAAATGACTGAACAACAACAACAACAACAAAAACACATGCCAAACTAGAAATATAACTTCAATTAAGGGGGAGGAAGAAAAGAAATTAGACTTGTGCAGAGAATATAAGATTCAAATTGGTCAATTATTACAGTTGTGTTACATCTGGGAAAGTGAAACGGAAACAGAGAGAGTTAAAACTAAGAACTAGAATTAGGTTTAATTAGTTTGTGTATATTTCTGCATGCTCCTTCAAGATTACTAATAACTAAGTGTTAATTAATTAATTAATTTTAAGTAGCAGAATAGTGAATGACTACTGCAAACTGTGTGGAGAGTCCATTCAAAGCTGATCAAGACGATAAAAGGGGGGGAAAAAAAGAATTATCTTCCCAAGGGAAATTTCAGTATTTTACCCCTTTCTATGTCTGCCTGTGAGGCCTCCACTTCGATGGGCTCCGCTGGAAGAACTGTGACCTTTGTTCCCGTCTGTTGTATAAACTGTTGAAGATTGACTTGCCGAAGTTCTTTAGTCAACTGTTCTAGTTCCTGTTCTTTGTCCTAAGTGCAGGTTCAAAAAGGGAGAAGAGAAAAATATTAAGATGCTCTCTATTCCTGAACCAACTAACTGAACGCATTGTCACAGCCACTTGGGAGTGACTATAGAATTAAAATATTGGGTACTCAGTCACAAAGAGAATTTTATTTAGATTGACACTTTTTTTGCCAATAGGTCATCTTTACATCATGGGAAAAGCAAAACATACACATTTTTTGGTCTGTTATTTATTTTAATGGAAAATACTTCTATAGAGTACAAATACGAATTTTTAAAAATTTGTATATATTTGAGCATTAACCATTATCAATCAATATCTTGGTCACTTCCAGGCTTCTTCATAAAGCACAAAGCTTCTAATAAGATGCTACTACAGCCAGAGATATATTTTTGACACTTAAAATGACAGAGAAAAAAAGCAACCCTGATAGCTAAAGAGAATGAAACCAAGGACTAATCTATTTCTTAATGTTGAAATTTATAACTTGAAATTGTCTTATGTAAAACAGTATTCTTACCTGTAACCTTTTGGTGGCTTGTCCTAGAGATCTTTCTACAGCTTTAATGCCATTTTCCAACCTCAGACTCTGTTGTCCCTGAATATCAATTTCTCCTTTGACTTTACCAATCTTTCCTTTCACTTCTTCTTCATTGACCTGTGACTCTTGTACTTCCCGGTGTAACTTTTCTGCCTCGAGACCACTTTCCATACTGTGGATTTGAGCCAAATAGTCCTTTAATTTGCCTTCACATTCTAGGATCCTCTGCCTTATCTCTTGAAGCTGATCCTTCAGCTGTTTCTCATTTTCTTGTTCAATCTGTAATTCATTTTCCCAAAATTCTTCCTCTTCAATTTCTACATCATTTCTTTTGATCTTCTGCTCTAGACGAACAATTTCTTCTTCCAGGTTAGAATTGTATTTTTGTTCCCAGTATCTTATTTCCACATCACTGGACTCAAGCTGCTTCTCAATGGATTGAAGCTTCTCTGTCTGCAGGCGGATTAGCTTTTTCAATTCATCTGCTGTTGTCTTACAGTTACTGAGAACCTTTTGCTTAAATTCTGTTTCTTTACCTTTCCCAAAAATGTCCATGAGTCCTTTGGCACCTCCTGTAAATGTCAAAGATTTCCTTTTTGGCTCTCGCCTTTTTATTGACTTGTCATTCTGAGGCCTCAGTTTAGCCAAGGGCGGCAAGCTTTGTCTATATAAAGTTCTCTCAGGTATTCGGGCAACACTGTCTGAAGTTGGCCTCTCACTAAGAGATGGCCCTGTACGACGTAATATTAGTTGCACGTCACTGGCATACTGTCCCCATTTGTTTAATGAAATGATAGGATTTTCATGAGGTGCTAAGTGCCTCTCTGTATCTCTCCATTTTTCTATTAGTGTGTATCTTCCGGTTCGCCCTAGATAAAAAGAATAACAAGATATTCAAACTGTATATACAATATCAGAAATAATCCAACAGAGGGAGCTATTTGATAATATTATAGTATGTTTTATAAGTTGGAATGAATCAGTCCCCAGAATATTTAAAAATAATAAACTTTCAAAGGTATATTTAGATTTATATTTTAATATGCACAACTAAAAACTCCAAAGATCTTTAATTTTGTTGGTGTGGGTATTCCTTTCCAGATACAGACCTCAATCATTCTACAATTTAGTAGGTAATCTCTGAGAGATGCTTTGACTGAAAAATTTATCAACCTTTACTCAACCTGGTGATGATCCTCTTTTAAATTCAAATAAGAAACAGCCATATGCATTGGTATAGTATAAACCTTGCCATAAAAATGATACCTGAGGAATTCAGAGAAACATATGCAGGCTTATATTAACTGAGGCAGAGTGAAATAAACAGAACCAGGAGGAGAGTGATTCCAAATAGTATAAAGAAAAACAATACTAAAAGGTAGTCAACTTTGATTAACTATAATGACAAGTTGTGGTCCCAGAGAAGAGGTGATTAAATATGCTTCTTTTTTTTCATAGAGAAATGAAGGACTATGTCTGTGTGAGGAAATGTTTGCAAATGTATCAGATGCAGTCATGGTGGGGTTTTTCCTCTACTTTTTGTTATCATTATTGTTACAAGGGAGGGCAGTATTAGAAAATGTGGCATAAAAACAAAAGGCATCAATAAAGTGAACAATCAAAAACTACAGTGACTAACTACAGATTGATAGAACCTGTTGCCAGACTTTGTGTTTTTCTGGCACAAGATTCGAAAATCCACTGTCACCTCCAAACCATGATGAAAAACTAGAGGGGTGCTCTAATGGCATGTGTGTGTGTGTGTGTGTGTGTGTGTGTGTGTGTGTGTGTGTGTGTGTGTGTGTATGCATGGGGGCGGGGAGAAAACTACATAGAGAGAATACATTAGGGCATTACTTTCCATATACTTTTCTCATTGCACAGAAATTCCATTTTTATATTTAAAGACTGAAACAACCTTTCATTCTTTTGAATCACAGAGTCAGAGAGGGAAAGGATAAGATCAATGTTCAGCCGGCCTTTCCTTGTGCAGAGATTATTCAACCCAGCACAGTGACAATGTCAAATAAGGAATCAGGGAGACATGAGTTGCATTGTGCCTGATATTAATTGTGTAACTTCTCTCAGCCTCTATTTCCTCATCTGCAAAATGGGAATCATAGCTCCCAAAGAACTTGACTCAAAAGGATGTTATAAGGACATATGTGAAACACTTGGTAAACCTTCAAGCACAATGATAATGGAACTTATTGTTGCACATTTGGAATCTAGAAAGAGAGCCATCTCCTTTTCAAGTGTGTGATGCAGGTCAATCTCTGGTGCTTTGGCTGAGGACAGTTCTCCTGCCTTGGTTTCAGCTATGCTGGATTTCCCATAAGAAGCCAGAGCCAAGAGTTATTGACTCTTATTGGTCTGGCTTGAACCTACAACATTGGCCTCAGCCTGAATCTCCTGGGCAAAGTAAATCTCAAAGGATGGTTTCAAAAGTAGCCTGGTCTGGCCGCCTTTGGAAAAACCTGGAAAGACACGTGAACTGATGCTGAGTGAAGTGAGGAGAACCAGCAAAACACTGTACACAGTAACTGCAATGTTGTGCGATGACCAACTTTGATAGACTTAGCTCTTCTCAGAAACGCAATGATCTAAGACAATTTCAAAACACTCATGATAGAAAATGCTATCCACATCCAGAGAAAGAACTATGGAGTCTGAATACAGCTCGAGGCACCCTATTTTTCCTTTTTTTCCTTTGTGTTTTTTCTTTCTTGTGGTTTTTCCCTTTGGTTCTAATTCTTCCTTACAACATGACTAATGTGGAAATATGTTTAATATGATTGTACATGTATGGCCTATATCAGATTGCACAGTGTCTTGGGGAGGGGAAGAAAAATTTAAAACTCAAATCTTATAAAAGTGAATATTGAAAACTAAAAATAAATAAATGAAGTAGCCTGGTCTGCATGGAGGTAGGGCCTTAAGATACTATTCCTACCACCTGCCAAGATTACTGGGTAAGTGGCAGAGGTGGAATTTGAAGACAAATCTTTTGGCACCATTGCACCATGCTCTCAAAAATTAAATTCTGAAGAATAAAAACAGTTCTGTTGAGAAATGAAAAGGGGAGCTATCTAAAGATACCCAAGTGTATATATACACAGGGAATTCAATTGCCAACTTAGAAGGAAAAAAAAAGCATTTGCAGAAAATGAAAGCAAGGACAAGTAAAAAGATGAATATAATGTGAAAGAATAGCATTGTATTTTTCAAAGTTACTACATAACCAAGTTTTCTATCTTTTAAACTAGGATGTTTCAAGTTGCCTTGCCCCCAGGTTACTAAGGAGATTGTGAGAGAGCAAAAAGAGTCTCTCGATGAATTAAAATAACTGTATCCCTAGGTGCCAAAAGAATTGGTTTCTGTAAATTGGTAAGCTACTGTCAGTGATATTTGAAAGAACATGAAAAGCAGGAAAGATCAGTACTGGGTTGGAGAAGGGCAAATGTTTGTCCTGATTTGCAAAAAAGGGAAGAAAAGAATGGATTCTGCAAACAATGCCAGTGAAACCAAGGATTTTTTTGTTTTTTAATGATGGGAGAGATGGCTTGACAGGCTGGGGAAGGGAACAAGCATTTATTTATTTTTTGGCAAGGCAATCAAAGTTAAGTGACTTGCCCATGATCACACAGCTAACAAGGCCACGTTTGACCTCAGGTCCTCCTGACTCCAGGGTCAGTGTTTTATCCACTGTACCACTCAGCTGGCTCCAAGGAATAGATTCTAAGCAACATGTATTTGCTAAGATGTATTAATAAAGAGATAGCTAGTGAATATCTAGAAAAGGAAACAATGATCGGAAAGAACCAGTGACTTCATCAAGAATAGATCTTGGCAGCTAATGTTGCCTCCTTTTTTGTACAGGGTTATTAAACAACCAGAAGAATTCCATAGTTATAGTTTACTTAAATTTCAACCTAGAGTTTGAAAACATCTCTAGTGATATTACTGTGCAAAAATTAGCTGGAGATACAATGTAATTGATGAATAAATGTATAACTAGAAGGATCTGGAACTAGTTGGATAGCTGGAATCTAAGAGTACTCATAAATAGTTTGATAACACCTTGGAAGGAAATCTCTAGTGGAATGCTCCAAGAATCTGTGCTACTTAATATTTCTCTCAATGATTTGTAGGAAGGAAAAGTTAGCAAATTTATCATATTTTTGAAAGGACACACAGCTGAGACATTAATACACTAAATGATAGTCAAGATCCAAAAATTCCTTTGTAGGATAAAGCACTGGGGCTGAATTCTTTAAGATAAAATTCAATAGGGGATACACGTAAACTCTTACATTTGGACTAAAATAGTCAACTTCACAAATTTAATCATAATAGCTGACATTCAAATAGTTTTTTATAGATTGACAAGTGTTTTCCATATATTATTTCCAAATCCAGCACTCTACACTATGCCCCCTAGTTGCATCTTGCTTTATGTGATTTAAAAAGGATATCTCAGGAACTTGCTCTATTAAAGAGCCTAGGGTGGCACAGAGGAAAGAATACTGGAGCTGAATTTCTGCCATTTACTGCCTCTGTGGCCTTGGGCAATTCACTTCACCATTTGACAATTTAGTTTCCTCATATGTAAAATGAAGGCATTGGGCTAGATATCCTCTAAGGAACTGAAGCCTTCTGTCATATCTGACCTATCAACAGGTGTAAAAAAGAAAGCAATAGTACATTTCTTTTCACAGGTGGTAATAAACTTGTTGATTTGTATAGGATAGAGCTACATAAACTTGGAGAGTTTACTGGCAGAAGCCAATGAACTCAAAGAAAGAATGAGTGTAATAACAACTGAAATTTCAGTATTTCAGCTTTGAGAGGTCATCATATTTCGGCAACTGCACAAACAGAGCTGCATATTTAGGTTTGCATATCAGTGGAAAGTGATATACATCCTCCTTTCAAAGTGTGCCATATTTATAACAATTAATTCTGAATTAGCTTCCAGACTTCCCTCCCCTAGACCCAGACGGCAAGTTTATACCAAGGATCTTGGTTCTTTGCTGCTATAGTGCCAGATTCCCATTTCTGGTGATCAGTGCTCAATAAATTGATTCTCTTTGGTTTTCTGTCACCTTTCTCACTGTTCCTTTCAATCAAATGGAAGGGATGATCACAAACTGAATAATCATTAAAAATAATTTTAAAATGCATTTTCAATGTAAAAAAATCCTCGTGAGATGGGAAGGGGAAGAATGAGAATACAAGGTTTTGCCATAGTCTCCCCAATATAACAAACTATGTAAAAGTGACCAAAGAAACAATATATAACTATATACAACATTTCCATACTGACAAAATCCTATCTCTTTACTGAAAGGATATATGTATATATATATGTATATATTTGATTCTCTAGAACTAATATACTAATATTGTTCATTGCATACTGTTTAATGTATTTTCATTTTCATCACATCATATATATATACATATACACACACACATAAATACACACATATATATACATATACACACACACACACACTTAGTAAGGTCTTTGAGGGAAAGGACTACTTCATTTTCGTCATTGTATCTCTAGAGCTCTGGCATAGTATCTGATACACAGCAGGCACTTAATAAATGCTTATGAAATAATTACTTTTTTCACTTGGCATTTCTCTGTATAAGTCTTCCCATTTTTCTGAATTATTCATATCTTAAAGGTTTTTATGGTATAATGTTCAAACATTCTTCAATTCACAAGCACTCACCAAATGTAGTTTTTTTATATTACAAAAGTTGCTATTGTGAATATTTTATTTTAAATAGACTTTTCTTTCTACCATGGGTCTTCTTGGGGAATATATCTAGCCAGTAGTGGATTCCTTGGATCAATGGTTTTTTTTTTTTTTCCCCACATAACTAAAAATTGCTTTCCAGAATGGTTGGACCAATTAACAACTCCACCAAAAATATACTAGTGTTCTTATCATCCCACACTCCCATATCATTGACTGTTTCCTTTTACTATCTTGGCCAACTGACTATTTCTGAGGTGAACTACTGATGAGTTGGAGCATTTTATATGGTTACCAATGATTTACATTTCATTTAATAACTGTTCAAATGTTTGTTGTTATAGTTATCTATAATACAGTGCCTCTTGGTATAAATTTGTGTCAATTTGTTATACAGCTGAGATAACAGAGATACTTAATAATAATATTTTTTACCCCAGTTGGCAACTTCTCTTACCCTAGCTGTTTTGATCCAGCTTGAGTGTGTGGAAACTGGTAATTAGAAGAGTTGATATATCTTTCCCTTATCTTCTCCTTATCTCAAATTATTTAGACCCTGTCCCCTGACCGTATCTTCCTTTACTCTAGTCATTTAAGAAGTGGCCCTTCTTGGAAGGCAATCACTCTACATATATCCTTGATCTCATCTCCCTTAACCCTGACTTTTTCAGCAAATTGTCCCCACTATCATCTACTCCCTCTTTTATTCTTCAATCTTTCCCTCACTATTAGTTCCTTCTCTGCTTTCTACAAACATAGCAATGTCTTGCCCATCCTTAATAAAAAGCCCTCACTTGATCCTACTACCCCTGCTAGTTATCATCCTACATTTCTCCTCCTATTATAATCAAACTTCTTGAAAAAGCTATCTTCACCTATTATCTAAACTTTTCTTCACATTCAATTCTAAAACCTGTTATCTGTTTTTTTAACCATATCATTAAACTGAAATTGTCCTTGTTTTGAATGATCTTTTAATTGCCAAACTGCCCTTTCTCTGTACTACCCTGCATCAAGGCCCTCCTTACCTCTCACAAGGACTACAATAGCTTTCTAACTGGTCTCCTTGCTTCAAGCCTCCTCTCAAATCCAATCCATCTTTTACTCAGTTGCCAAGGTGATTTTTCTGAAGTTCAGGTCTGACCAGGCAAGTAATCTTCCTACTCAATGAGTTCTAATGGCTCACTAATTCCTATCAGATCAAATGTGAAGCCCTCTGTTTGACATTCAAGGCTTTTCATAATCTGGTCCTTTTCTATCTTTCTAGTCCTTTTATGCTCTATTCACCTAGGTGTATTTTATGATCTAGCTACATGGCTCACTTCCAGTTCCTCAAACATTACACTTATGTTCACCTTATCCTCACATTTCCTTCTCCTTTTTCCCTTTGGCTTTTTTAAAGACAAAGCTCAAAGTCCATTTCCTGTAGGAAGCCTTTTCCAGTTTCCCCAACTGCTAATGCTTTATCTTTCAGATTACCTCCCATCTATTCTTTACATCTTTTATGTACCTAGTTATTTACATATTGTCTCCCCCATTAGAATGTACACTCCTCGGGGGCACAGCTGTTTTTTGCATTTCTTTCTATCTCTAGCACTTAGGAAGGACTAATAAATTCATGTTGACTAACTCTATGATGCTTTAAGATTTACAAAGCACTTTAAAATCATTACTTGATTTGAGCTTCGCAAGAACTCCATGAGGTAGATATTATTATTTTTTATCATTACTCTCATTTTGATTAATGTAGAAACCAAGGCTTCAGTTACTTGGCCATAGTCATATAAGTAATAATTTTTAAGTGGTCTTTGAGCCCAACTCTTCCTGACTCACCTCTCTATTCTGTGCTTGGTTATAAATTCTCTGCTTAATCATGGTTCTGAAACATGACTCTTTCCATTACCAACTAATTTTTTTTTAATACAGTAACATTTTACATTTAGGCCACATATCCATTTGAAACTTTTCATGGCATTTGTATAAGAGGGTCTAAACCTAATTTTTACAAACTGCTTCACAGATCTCCTAATAGTTCTGGTTAAAGTTTTTTTCCATCATGGTTTAAATTCTTAGAATTCCCACATTTTTACAGATGATGAAACAGAATGAGAGAGGAAGAGTGACTGTTCTAAGGTCACAAGATCTGGAATTACAATCTGTCCTGGGAATACAAATCCAGACTTCTTTAAACTATAAATATGTATAAATCTGCATGACTTAAATACGGAAAAGATTTAGAGGTAGAAAATTTCAAGGAAGGCTTTTGCTAATAATTTGTTACAGTAATCATATATATTTTACCATATAATTGTGTATTGTTATAGTGATAATCCAAATATTAAAAAATATGGTCAGGCT
Organism: Phalanger gymnotis; assembly: GCA_028646595.1. Lineage (NCBI taxonomy): Eukaryota > Metazoa > Chordata > Mammalia > Diprotodontia > Phalangeridae > Phalanger > Phalanger gymnotis. Next base: position 147,500,985 of record CM053623.1, read on the forward strand.
CAGTTCTGAGTTGTTTTCACTGGTGCAGAATTTTTTTATAACTCATTTTTAATTGAGTGAAATTTTGCCTCAGCAAAATGGTATAAGTCAAAAAGTTATTCAAAGATGCGGGAAAAGGTAGGACCTTTATTTCTTAATTTCTTTATTTGTTGCTAATAATACATTTACTATGCAAAGTCACTAATGGGCAGGTGTGTCACAATTGATAAATCAAGCTTATTTGATTTGGCATGGCAATTAAATTGTTTCTAACACTAAAAGAGAGGAAATGAAGCAGAAAATATGCCCTGGAAGCTCAGTACTTTGCTTTCTCAATACTCTGTTAACCAAAGTTGTTTCATGGCTTTTATCTTGTACCTATAATTGATAATTCCCCCTTTTGTTAGAGTAGGAACAAGTTTGGTATAGAATCACAGTGCTTCCTAGTTGAATGCTTAACATAAGATACTAAAAGATACTTAACATGAGACACTAATTTAAAGCCCAGTTAAAAATAGAGCAATTGCGTGGAATTTGACAGAATTGCTATACATATTTTGTCCTTTATGTAATTTTATTTAAGAATATGGACAATTCTCCCACATGGTTGGGGCGGGGAGGGGGGGCGGTTTGAAGAGTTTGTGATATTCATCACTGAAGAGAGTACACACAGATAAAACTTTCTATCAAAGTAAGAAGCATCTACATAAATATTCAAAAACTCTTAAATTTGCATTTATAGGAGCTGCTTACACTACTAATTCAAACATTAGGGGTTTACTTACCAATGAACATACTTTTTCACTTTTCATCCTAATTTTCTCTATTAAACAATGATTAAATTTCCTGATTATCTCCATGATATAATCTTTGTTATCTAAATAAAAAGCTCCTAGTCTTTACCTAGCCTGAGAAGTTAGTTATATCAATTACTCCAAGTCAGGGATCATTGATTTTTCAAACTTTAAATATTCCATAAGAGGAAATTGGAAATTCACCTATTAAATGTGAGCAAGATAATCTAAACCAAATATAAGAACGAGAAGAATGTTAAATCCTTGTCATTGTCAATAAGAAATGAGCTATTCTGATTCATACTACAGAACAGAAATTGTTTGAGCTTTTAATGATTCTTAGGTTAAGGATTATTTCTTTCTTTTCCATTTCTTTACAGAACAACATTCCAGAGCAGTACCCCATGACAGTCTGGAATGTTAAAACTACCATGCCTATATTGTAATATTTTGTTAAAGGTCTTGTGACACTGTGAAAGAATACCAGATTGGGAGTTCCAAGAGCTAGTGGGTGCTAGCACAGAGGGATCTTCCATTTATCTGCTGTGTGTTGCTGGGCAAGTCACTCAAAGACTTCTGGGTCTTAATTGCCACACCCACAAAATAGTGGTAGTGAAGTAATTAATACAGGCACAAGGTAGTGAAAGCTTGAACTGATGTAATGGCTGTGCAGACTAGAGGAATTTAGATAATTTTTATTAGGTCTGATAGTAATGGTTCTCACCATAAAATGAAAAGACTATAATAGCTGCAAAGCAAACAGAACTAAATCTGACTCCTATTTTCTCCTATATGGGAGGTTAATTCTCTATAATGAACTTGACCACTCTCCTCTGAACATTCTAATTCCACTAGCCTATGATCCATTTAGATATTTTCAATGACTATTTTTAAGTTGATAAGATGATGAGATGCAAGAGTGTTAACTAGGAGATCTTCTAGACTGAAGAAATCAGAGTTCTAAACCATTCCATATCCCAAAGAGTTATTTTTATATCATGAGAATTATTTGATATTGGGGTCAGACAGCTTGGGTCTTTGGGCCCATTTTCAAAATTTAATTTAAGCAATTAGCATCACTGAGTTTGACAAAAATTAGTTTTTACAATACTTTATTTTACTGCTAATTCACATTTTGATTTCATTTCTTGTAGAAAGGCTTGTAGAAAATGAGTAATGAGAAGATTCTCCAAATATAATTTCAGTTAACCATAAAAAGCTGAAGATGATTTTTTTTTCCCATGAGGCAATAAAGTACATTAAAACCTCAGAAAGCATGAGAAAGCTAACTCAAATTGCTTTGCTAGACATTTTGTGGGGAGACAGCTGTGGTTTTGTTTGATGAATTCATATTCTGCTGCTACTATAGCTAAACATACCCTTTTTAAAGTGGCTCCTCAATTTAAATTACTTTCCACAGGAAACTACTGTGGCATGGACTGAAAATATAAAAAGGATTTTGCTTAGGGATTAAAATAATATTCCATGGTGAACAAAACTGTATTTGTGGATAAAATAGCTGTCTTTCTAGAAAGGAATAGAATATACATGAAATCAATATTTTCTAGATACATAATCGTTTCCAAATCATCTGTGTAAGTAGTCAGATCAAAGACTTCTTGGAACAATATCCGGATCAAGAAAAAAATCAACATGAAATTGGAAGACTATAAATGAGAATACCTCCCAAGTTCCTAATGACATTTATCATGATTTAATATCAAATTAATTAAATTTAGGATTAATGAATCCGTCAACAACCAAGAGCCTACAAATTACCTAAGCCAACAATCATGGGAGTCCCATGGCAAGTAGAGGGACACAAAAGCCAAGGGCAGCACCAGTTGAAATTATAAACTCATTTGCAAAACCAAACGGAGGAGGACTGTGGAAGATTACAATGTGCAGCACCTTATAAAACAGCAAGAAACAATGGATGGAAAAGCAAATTCAAAGAACACTTGGTAAGCGACTCAACTAAGCCAAATTACTACAAGTCAGGCAACAAGCATTTATGAAGCACCTACTATGTGCCAGGAGCTGTAAATACCAAGGATATATTAAAAAAGGCAAAAAACAATCTCTTCCCTCCAGAAGCTTATAATCCACCAGAGAAGACAACAATCAAATATAAACAAAACAAGCTACATACAGGATAAAAACAAAATAATCAACAGAGGAGAAGGCATTGGAATGAAGAGAGGTTGGAGAAGGCTTCCTGTAAAAGAATGCATTTTTAATTGGGACCTAAAGGAAGCCTGGGAGGTCAGTAGTTGGAGTGAAGGATGGAGAGCATTCCAGACATTAGTGACAGCCAGAGAAAATGCCCAGAGCTGAACGATAGAGTATCTTGTTCATTCAACAGTCAGGAGGCCAGTGTCACTGGATCAAAAAGTAGATGCCTGGGAGTAAGGTATAGGAAGACTGGAAAGGTAGAAAGGGGCTAGGTTATGAAGGAATGAATTTGAGTGTACCCCCTCATTTGCAATATTCCCAATGAATGAGTGGGTGGGAATGAGATGGAATCTGCAGTGATGGAAGGAATATCCACAATACTGAGATCCCATATACACTTTGGCATCATCACTATGTTCCTAATAAAATATTTATAATTAACAGTGAGCACTTGGTCAAGAAGGGCGGCCGCTGAGTAGAACCTATGTCACTCATAGTAGCATTCCCTTCAAAGCTGTATGCACTTAACATCCACTGGACAGATTTTGGAAGAGTCCAAGATTTTATCGATCATGTTGGAAGGTGTATGCTTCCATTAATAAGGAAACTTACCTACTCATATATATTGGAATTATTACTCCTGCATATTGCCAGTTAAAAATACTTATCTCAGGGAAGATGGGAACAGAATATAATCATATACATACGTATGTAAGTATATAAATATTTGTATGTGTTCTTCTTTTAAAATATGTATATGTGATGCTATGAGTGTGTATTTTAAGAAACAATGAAAGAAAGGCCCATAACATTATTACTACAATGGAATTCTTGGTCTTCAAGTGCAATGAAAGGGGCAAAATCTTTTAAAAATTCATTTTGAAATAGCATTAGTGGAATCATAACATTTAAATGTCAGTGTCATGTGACAAAGTTTTTGTCATAATCTTTTGTTTAACTAGAATTAAAATTACATATCTTAAATATGCAAAATTGTCCAGAAACTTAAATTTTTTAAAAAAATCCAACATTCTCATATAGGAAGACTTATTTCAAAGAAAATTATTACTTAGATCTTTTACAGACCCTATAAGTCCTAGATGCTAAAACTTTTAGAACAGCTCTTTCCAAGGCTGAGCTAGCCCCACCACACACTGATACAAAACAGTAAAACAAAACAAACAAAAAACCCTACTAAACTTTCAATAAAGTTAAACACTGTTATGAAGACACATGTAAGTTGTGATCTGTCACCAATTATCATGTAGTGCCTTACAATTTAGTCTTTACTATATAACCAGAAGAAAAATGCTCAAATTGTATGTGTAAAGTACTGTTACTGAACATGAGTACGTATACATATATATGCATGCATACTCATATATATACACACGCATATATGTATGTGTGCATGTATTTAGACGGGTAGATTTTTAGTTGTGCCTTATTTATATAATTATTGCAGAACATTTAAAAATACATGCAACATTTCCTAATGTTGGATTCTAGGAGCTCTTGGGTATCTATATTTTAGATCAAGTAGGGATTATGAGGTTTATAAATTGTTCATGAGGGTTATTAATAGGAATAACAGCTCTAGGACACTGAGAGAGGAAAAAAAAGATTGGTGAAAACATGTGGAGAAACAAGATTTCTGGTGTTAGAATGAGAAAGAATCAACACAGTTTTACTTGTAGTTGGGAAGAATTGAAGAAAGTGAAATGCCATATATTTCTATTGTTTTTGTTCTAATTCTTTTTTTAATCTGATAATGATTTTATTGGTTGATTCAGTTCCTGGAAAGCAAACTCCTTTTGCTAATGGCACTTAATATGCAATTATAGTTTTAAAGTAAAATTATAAAGTAAAGGTTCAGTGACTTGCCCAAGGTCACACAAGCAGTATATGGCAGGTGAGACATAAACCCAGATATTCCAGATCTACTCTCTATCCATTATGCTATGCTGCCCCTGTGTTGTTAGATGCAAAGAGCTAATAAGAACAAAGGGATATGAAATTTACACATTTACGTGGCTAATATATGGACTGATAAATATATATATGTTCCAATATGACAAACTAAAAAAAAAAGTTGTACCATATAAAAAAAATCTTAATCCCAGGAATGCAAAAGCTGGATTACATACCTATTGCTTGAGCTAAGGCTATTACGACCTCTTGGCAAGTTGTGACTTCAGTGACCCCACAAACGATCCTCTGGACTCCATCCACCCATACTTTGAGTTCCATGGTGCAGCCAGCCAATCATGCAGGAGCTATAAACACAGTCATCTAGTTTTCAGGTCATATCTACGGCCACAAAAATGATGACAAGGCAGAGCATCTGTGGTCAGCTGCAAAAAAAATAACATAACATAACTTGATTTACTTTGAAACAAATATGTATGCCAATTCGTACTATGTTTCAATTAATCCTGTTAAAACTCTTCAGGAGGAGATAACATGAATATTCCATTTATTCTAAGTATTTCTATATCAAAATCTATAAAGCTTTTCACTATACCATAAATTTAGTTAAATAAACAATGGAAAAAAAATTGACTCTATACAATGTCCCAAAAGTCTTAGTGCAGTTTTAAGCTTTAATAGTAACCACATACATGGCTTAACTAAATTTAAGTTATTCGGTTTCTCCTAGGGGTGTTCTAGAGTCAGCTCCAATGGGGTCCCAATTGTTAAATTTTCATCTCAGAAATCCAAAATGGATAATATAAGTATAGTATAGTTCTAAAGTATAGTTTTCACCATGTCACTCGCCTGCACTCAAAATTTTCATTGTTCTCAGCTACCTTTAAGGTAAAATGTACTCCACTCTGCTGGACATTTAAAACCCTTCAGTCTCCAAGCTGACTATAATAGTATTTCTCCTTCACACATTCCATGCTTTAGACAATCTGCCTGTTTGCTATTCCCCATGTTACATTTGATTTCCTACCTCCATGCCCTCATGCCTCATCACATTTGCCTCTCAGAATTCATGGCTTCCTTTGGGCTCAGCTCAACTGCCACCTTATGCAAGGGGATATTTCTGATAGTTAGTGTGTCCCCTCACCCATCACTATATGTGTGGGTATATAATATATTTATTCTGCATACACCTCCCACCACATTTACTATCTGTGTTGTATTACATGGAACATAAGCTTCTTAAAGGTTGGAACTATATGACTTTTATATTTGTTTCCCAACTGTCTGATACACTGTAAGCACTTAATAAATGCTTGTTAATTGAATTGAATTTCCTTAAGTGGAAAAATGCAGGAAAGTTATAGTTTCGACAAAGCTAAATTTTGCCCAAAAGAATATCTAAGAAAACTAACTTAAATTGTATCAATCCACATAGAAAAAGTCCCATTTTAGAATTTCTCAGCAACATTTCCTTCAACTTTACAAGCCAAAGAATCTTTTAGTTCCATTTATTTACAGATTCCTGAATCAAACATTTTAAAATTCATGTTCTTTGACAGTATAAAGGGTGTTTCCACTCAATCCAAATTTTTTTCATTGAAATAATAAGATTATTATTAATATTATTCAAGCTAGTCAAAGAGGAAAGCAAATAAAGGATGAAAAGAGTATTGTTTTACTAAAAATATTAAATTTCTTGTCTAAAAAACAATCTCTGCCTCTTGTTTTATTTAAATTACTAACTTAATAACTTTGCAGTTAATTTGAAAGGAGTTATTTGTTTGCACAAAATAGCCTTGGAAACTGTTGTATTCAGTTTTGCACAAACTAGAGTTGTGCTGGTCAACATGGAGATGAACACAACATGTTAATCAGGAATAAATTAACACTGAATGAGTACGAAAAATACAATGAATGCAAAAAGTAACACATCTAAGTCAGCAAAACGATGCCTGATTACAAACTAAAGAGATTAAATCTATTTTTGTGTATTTCTCTAAAACTGCTTAAGAAAATTCTTTTGCTTTCACTAAAATGGTCAATAAACAAAACCGAATTTTTGTTTTACAACTATGCTTGAATTTCACAAATGTATCTGTAGTTCAATAAGTTTTCTGCAGACAGCAAACAAACATTTTCATTTATGGATACAAGTGATAACTAGGACATTTGGGAAGACAGCATAAAACAGTGGAAAGAGCTGGAGAAAAGGCAAGCCACAAGTCCATGGTTTTTCCAGATATTATGCTCATTTCTTCTGTGTTCCTAATTAGCTTATGGTTCTAAAATAATTTTTCATTCAGAATTCAAAGAGATAATGAAACCAGTTAGGAAAAAAAAATCTCATTCTTATCCATTCTGTAAGCAATCCATAAATGTGGGACACATTTGACCATTCCAGGAGAAGGGTTCTTAACTTGGGGTCCATGGGGCATCATCGGTCAATTTCAAGAAAGTCTGTCAATTTGGATAGGAAAGACATTACATCTTGCTTTCCTTTTAATTAGTTACCTTTGTTATTCTATATATTTTGTTTCGTGTAATTTTAAGATATCATTCTGAGAAGGGGTCCATGGACTTCCCCAGACTGCAGGAATCCATGACACAGAAAAAGTTTAGAACCTCTCATCTAGAAGGATGACATTTTCCAGTAATGAATGATTATGACATTTTCCAGTAATGAATGATTTTACTTTATGGGAGTCAACAGCATTTACCAAATCCTAGAAGTCAACAGGCAAAATGTCTTTGCTGTCCAATGATATCTTGCCAGGTAGGAAGATAAAGTATCACCAAAACAAGTCCAGTTCCATTAGCATTATAAAACTGATGAAGGGATTAAGAAATTGGGCTTAGAAATGAGACCTTTGAAAAAGCCACAGTATTATGATTTGCCATTTTCCCACCAGCTATAATATAGTCTTGTAATGTTATGTCTCAGCTGGACCTTGTTGTCTCCCCATCCCCAGCCATCCTTTTGAAACTCTGTATGGTTCAATTAACTATGTTTGCTCATAAAAATCTTCTGCCTTTTGAGTGAATACTGGCCCATAGATATTCCCTCCTCCCTCCACCCTCCATGAGGTATTCTAGGTATTCTAACTTAAGCAGGTGTACTGTAAGGTACTGTTCTACAGCTTTAGACAACTCAGGATTTGTTAAGAATTTTTAACTGTGATCTGATAGCTTTGACTTCCTAGACTCAATCAATACATTATTAATCCATTGACATTTATTTTACTGTGCTCACTCTTTGAAGTCATGTATAGATGCTGATTTTCACTGATGGAAAAGAACCCTGATGGGAAATCTTGTTATTCTTCTAGTCTTTTCCTTTCACTAGGATGTTAGAATCCAAAGTTGGATGATAAACTCTGCTCCGTTGTACAACCTGTATAAAAGCTATTGTCTACACTAGTAAATACAGTTGTGTATTATTGCATGGCTTGTCACCATGGAGATTTCTTATGCCTTCAAGGGTCCTGTCTGAGTTTCAGGGGTCCGTGTGACTCTTGGCCCTCAACATACACCCACAGGAAGGATGCCTATGTCTTCTAGGTTTACATTATTAAGATACAGAAGGCTGTTTACTTCTCCTCCATTCTTCTCTCCTGTCAAAGTTTTAGGTACTCACAGCTGCCTCTAAAGGATGCTACCACTAACATTAACAATGCTGAAAATAATGCTACCATTTCCACGACTATTTTCTATTAGCATCCCTCTTTTTTCTTTTCTTTTTTTTCTCTTCTCTTACCTTTTATGTTCCTTTTCTCAAATTTCTTAAGCTTCTGCATCAAAATTATGAACTTTAATAAACTGCTAACCAGATGACCCCATTTCTCTCCACAGTGAAGGGACAATTCACAATATATCAGGTGAAATCTTTGCCTGTGTTTGTTTGTTGCTATGTCTTCATGGGTTACTTTTTTCACTACCAAATATATTTGGGGATGGTCTTAACCTCCACTATCCACTTCCCCAAATATTTCTGGAATTAGTTCGGAACCCTGATACTTATAGAAGGCTCACCTCTAGATGTCAAGGTTTAATAAGATTTGTATTTTAGATTGAACTCACGGAGTTATTAAAGCTTTAAGAGATAACTCAAGGGAAATAATATATCACTTGGGAATTAATTAGTGTGATGGAAGAAAAGTAGGGATATATTCTGGCACTAGCAAATCATTAAGCATTCCTATTTGGATATGTGGGCCTTCTTGGTCTACATTATCACTATCACCATCACTTAAGAACTTACTCAATGTCATAAAGAAAAATTACCCTGCTTTAAACTTAAGTGCTGGGAGAATATAGAGATTAATGTATATCTTATTTTATTTTAAATGTACTTAATTTTTAATATTAACTAATATAATTATGTACTTCAAGAGAAGGAAGAAAAATGTGGAGAAACAAAATTTTCAAATGATGAACTTGAGTCAGAATTTATTTCAAATGGTGCAGAAAATATAACCATGTATAGTTTATATACCTGCTTTCAATAATACAAATGCTGAAAACATATTGGAACTCATAAAAACAAAGCCTCTTTAACATCTGGTTCTTTGAAGACTAACAAAATTCAACCCATTCAATTAAATAAGACTTTCTTAGTGTGTGACAGAATGACAGATCTAGAGCTGGAAGAGACCACAGCAATGTTTTATTAAAATTCAAATTTATGAAAAGTCAAAAGCTGACAGACAAAAACATAATTAAGTCATTAAAATTAATCTAATTGACATTGTTAGGATGTTAGTTTTGCTGTCAACACTTTCCTAATGTTATAAATAGTAGGAGAAATACTGTTCTAAGGAAAGAACTTCAGGTAAACAAAAATGATTGTTGATACAAACTCAAAACTTTCAAAATTATGTGAACTAAATTTCATTGCTATGAATGATTTAGTGCAGAGTGTTGGGTTTGGAGTTAGGAGGATCTGAGTTCAAATTTTGCTTCAGATTCTTTGCTGTGTGAAGCTGTGCAAGTCACTTAACCTCTCTGTAACTCAGTTTCTGTATCTGTAAAATGGGGATAATAATAGTATCTACCTCACAGGTATCCTCACAAGGCTATTGTGAAGATAAACTGAGATAACTTGTATGGTATTTTGCAAACCTTAAGAAACTATAAAAACGCTAGCTGTTATTATCTTCAAAGACGTGATATAAAAATTTTCCACAATTTAAAAACAAGTCTTTAGAAAGAGAAAAATATGTCGGTGTTGATAACAAGCCACTGTAGGAAACAAACAATGTATGCTTGGTAGAACATCTTTCAATTAATTGGAAACAAATGTACAATATACTCTGTGAAAGTATATACCATGTACTAGGTAGAACAGGATTATCCTTTTAGAATCACTATTGTAGGCAACATGAGTTGTTTTTACATGACATTCAACTGGATGGAAAAAGCATGAACAAATTTTACAGCATAATGAGAAAATGTCAGTATGAATCTAGAGGTGGTAAAATTGGTACTAGAACATTCTAAGACTACCACTGGTCTAAACTAGTAGTTAAAAAAAACCTGGTGGGATAAACTTTAAATAATACTATTAATACTGCTAAAGTAAGCATCATTCAACAAGGAAAGTAGACAGCCATTCTTCTATCCTAAAACAAACCATGTCTATTTTAACTGTAATATACCATTCATTTGAAATGACAAGATCCTTTTTAGATTATAGTAACAACTTTTCAGTAAAAGGAAAAAGTCAAGTGAAAATGTTATTATATAAGGCTACGTAAAAAAAATGACAAAGAAAAATATCAAGCTTAGCATTGCATAAAAACTATGTAGAATAAATTATTGCGGGCACAGATATTCCTTATCAAATAAAAACTGCTTCTACTGCCTCATAAACCAAATTACCAAAAAGTTTAAAATGTTGCCAGCTAATTAAAATGTAATTCTCTATCTACAAATATGAAAGCTCTAATTAGATCCAAATGCAGCAAATTTTACTGAGTTCCCAAATTATTCTTCTATCTCAGCTAATAAATTATCCATCTGAATAACATCTACATTTATCAAGAAAAATAAGCCCACAAACAGACTTTGCAACTGCTTTCCCCTTCTCCCATATGCTACCTAAAATATGTAGGAAATGCATGTAATTAATAATTGAATATATGCTCATTTTTTTACAACTCGAACATGTTCCATTAAATGTGCTTTTTTGTATATTGACAGATATTTTGATATCCAAGTATTTCTGTTTCTCTATTTGAATTTTAGATTTTTTCCTGAAGTTAAAAATAAAGCTAACATTTATATATGCATAATAGAACAGTTCATGGAACTGTGAATCTTTATAATGCATTGCAGTGGTTTGTGAACTTCCTGGGGATTTGTGACAATATTCCAACGTGTTTGTACTACATTTAATGGCACCTAAAGCAGTAAATAATTGCCTAAATATGTTACTATTTTTTTTTTGTTTCTTTAACAACTAACATGTGTATGTTTGAAGTACTATAGGTTTTTTCCTTTATTTATCTGAAACCATCATGATCATGTACACCACAACTTAGGTGTTCTTAAAGCAACTAAATCAATCTGACTGCTTCTGGCCAAGCACAATATATTCTTACAGTTTCTTAATGTTATCAAATTGTTTCCAAACCACCATAAGGGTTCAACTTTCAAGTACAAACTGATTCCCAGTGGATGGTCAGATACATGGGCATACTCTCATTTGCATTCTGTACACTGCACCAGAATAACTCCATCATTTTCTTTTGTTACTCTGTAACTGTACTTCAAAAGCTGCGTAATCATCTAATCGAGATGATACAAATAACATTCTTAAATTCAGTTATTTTATTTTCAGTTTTTAATGTTTTCCATTGTCTCTTTTATTCTTTTGATAAGAGTGTGAAGTCCTAAACGTAGAAGAGAATTAACATGATTATATCACCAAGAGTCATTCCCCAGTGCATATGGTAGTCACCCAGAATTCTAAATAGCAAGACTGCTCTAAATCATCAATAGTAAGAGAAATACAGCCCAAAGCAACTCTGTAGTTTCAGCTTTACAATGAGCAATTTGGTACATATGAAAAGTACGGTGTAAGAAGACTGGAAAGGTAGGAGGGGCCAAGTTGCCTATACTTTAGGAAAATCATTTTGGCAGCTGAGTGTAGGATGGATTGGAGTAGAGAAATATTTGAGGCAAGGATACCAATTAGAAGTGCATGGTACAATGTGTAACCATGATTCCAAAGGACTGAAAATAAAGAATGTTATTCACCTCTTGATGGTCCAATGAGACACAGAATGGAATATACCTTTTTGGACATGGTCGATGTGGTAATTTGTTTTAGATGAATGTATATATACACACATACATATATATTAATTTTTTTCTTTTTTTCCTTCAATGAATTGGGAGGTGAAGAAAGACACTAATTAATTGATACTTGTTAATGGAAGGAAAAACCCTCTTTTTTAAAAAGTTAAAAAAAAAAGGTTAGTGGCCCAATAACATGGGCAAAAAGTAATAAAGGCCTGAAGTGGAATGGTGGCTGTGCAGTGAAAAGGAGGGGACATAAGTTGTTGTTGCTGTGTTTGTCCTTCATTTTCAAAGAGGACCATAGCATCAGGGAAATGATGATGTGACTTGCAGTTGACTTTGATTTGAGTGAGAGAGGGCTATGCAAGGTCACCAGCTTCACTTTCTCCTCCAAAGCCATCTGGGTCCAGTGACCTGATGATTGGAGGATGCCCTCAGGATGCATCGGGAGACCCTGACCCTTTTGGGTTAAGGCCATTTCATGTATTCAGAGTGAGGTAACACCCCGTGTCAGTGAAAAGGAGGGGACATACAAGGTTTAATAAAAATAGAAATGACATGTTTTCACCACTTTAACTCTAATCCATGCTCAAGAAGCTCTAGAAACTCCACCCCACTTTTAAAATTAAGTATAAACTCCTCTGTTTGGTATTTAATGCCATCCACAATTTGGTTCCAACCTACCTTCCTGTATGTATACACATACTCCTACCTTCATATACATTTTGTCACAAACAAACTGGATTACTAGCTGTTTCTTCTATGTCCCATCTCTAACTCCAGTCTCTTCCCAGGCTTTCTCGTATGCACACAATGTATTCACTTCCCACCTCTGCCTCTACAATCCCTTTCCTGAAGTTTACCTCACTCAGTTACTACTTTCTCCACAAGGCCTTTCTTGATCTTCACACTTCACAAAGTATCTAGTGCACCTTACAATTACTTTGTAGTTGATTTCCACTTATTTTGTATCTATTTATATGTATACATATTTCCCTTAATATGATGTAAGTTACTTGGTAGCATGGATTACTTCATTTTGGTCTCAACCCTCAGCACTTAGCATAGGGCTTGCCACATACTAGATACTTGCACTATCATTATCATTAAGATTGTAGCTATGTAGCTATTATTCTCATAGTTCTGATTTCATCACTCTGTACCATTTTATACAAGGTTTCCCTGCTGTTTCTCTGAACTTTTTGTTCATTGTTTCTTATAGAGTGATATTACAAAAGCTGTTAAGCCATTCCGCAAGTGATACTCCACTATTTTGTTTCATTGTTTGCTATCAGATAGAGTGATACTTTGAATATTTTGTATACATACACGACTTATCTTTCTGTCATTTATCTCGAGATATATGTAGTGGATTTGATGGATCAATGACTATGAATAATATAGTGACTTCTCCTGCATGATCATAATTCACGGCTCCACCAACTTGGTATTAGTATGACAATAAGTATTTTTCATTCATTTGATTTTCCCTAAGTGCACTTAAGGCACTTAATATTCTTAAGGGAAAGGGTTTCTTTTCCCATTCACTTAGAGAAAGTTGTTCATGCTCTAAAGGGATCATTTTACTACCTCCTAGTTAATACAGTAACACCTCATCAACAATGATGGTCAACTAATTTTGAGGTCATCAGTACATGTCTTTGTGGAGGATTCCTACCACATATAGGGAACTTTCTTCCCTTTAGATGTTGTTCAAGACTTAGAAAATGTAGTTTGCTACAGAAAATCATTTGTGAAAGCCTGTTTATCTTTTCTCATATGTTTACAGATATCCTGGACATATATGTAGATTTTAGAGATGAAAAATAAGACACGTGACTTAATAGTTATTGATGTTTTTTTGATTGCCTTTTTTGGGGGATAGAAATATGTTCTGTGATTTCACTTCTTTGATATCTTGCCCTCTTTCTTCACATTCCTCAAAAAAAAAAAAATCAATCCCTCAAGGCTTTCAAAATTGTGTTACTTCTTATATAGATTTCTTCTGTGCATACTTTGGTTCAGCCTTCTTTATGCCATATGCACTTCTCAAAATAAAACATTATGAACTATGGTGCTGAGTCTAAATGTGATGGTTCTTTCAGTTGATCAAAAAAAAAATGCTGTCAGATCTATTTCACTGTTAGTTATTTTTTATTGGGCGGGGGGTGGGGTGGTGGTGTCTCTTTCTAGTTTACTCTCTGTACATCTAACTTGGGTCTCATGCCCAATTTTCTACAGATTTGTTTTCTTCTTTAACATTCTGTGCTTTTTTTGTGAAGTGATACTGCTTGTCATCTTTCACCATCTTCTGCACCATTTTGTAAATGATTTCATATTGTGAATCAATATTGTTGCCCTTGTCTGCCACATCCTTCTGCTTGGTAAAGAAATTGTTGTTTCTTTTGTTTTATGTCCACCATGAATATTACAAGGTGAGATGACCAAGTGGCTCATGGAATGCTATTTCTTCTGATCTTGTATCAGTCCCTTAAACACTTGGTCCTTTGAAAGTATATTTCCTGCTCCAGTGGCCCTACCCTTCTCCTTTATCAGGAAACCATTATTGTATTTCAGGTGAAATCAATCAAACTCCACATTTTTCTGTCATTGTGAAAACTGCTTTCTGAACTCTCCCTCTACCCCCTCCCTGCCCCATCCCCAGTCCCACCAAAAGAAGGAGAGTTAATCTTACTGTCATGGCTTCTATGTTCTTCCATTCTACTCCAGCCACCAAATCAAACTATAAAAAAAAAAAAAAACCAAAAAAACAAAACAAACAAACAAAAAAAAACCACCTCACTATGATTGTTTTTACATGCCCTTTCCTCCTAAGTAAGCAACATGGCAGGTGAAAAAAGCCTATTTGATCCTTATAGCTAATTAACTATAAATAGTCTGGTTTTACTCTAAAAGAAAAGCCTTTCCCCTCATGACCCAAAACTAATAGTCCTCAAAATCTTGTTGTAATATTTAATTTACTCTTCATTTTCTTCTAGACCAAGGGTCACTAAACAATATTCAAAGCATAGTATTGCAGGTGCCTCTGAGTAACAGCATTCTCTTAGTTCAAGTTCCATGATGGAATGTCAGGAGGCAAGTAAGTCATTGAATAAGAGGAGGGCTGACTTTGCCCTAATAACATTTAGGTTTTCTGGAAATGGCCCTTGTATCCTATGGAAATGTCTGGTTATTAGATTATAGTGAAGTATATGATGACTTGTTCGGCCTTCAGGAATCCACCAAGTATGAGAGGCCTAGACTCCCCTTGGATAAGACATTTTATGACCCTAAGTGGCCAGGTAACTGTAACAGAGAAGTTGAAACTAGTAAGGTCCAGAGACAGCTTTGTCCCCTTTCAGGAAAAACTAACTCTTAGCACAGGAAGGAAAGAAGTGGAGTCTGAGCCTACCCCATGTTGTAGGTTGGGAAGGAAGAAGGGGAAGAAGCTGCATCAGGAAAATTCTGGTAAATATTAGTCCTAACACACATTGGTAGAAAGCAAATCTATCTTAGGAGGCATATCTACATATGCAAATAGATAGACAGATATAGACAGATAGGGAGGCAGATATTACAGTATGCAAATATTGTGAGTTGATCTTATTCATTCCAAAAACCGTATTTCAGTCATTGTACTTCCTGGTTTCACTGAGTTCTATCTCATTTTGCAAACCTGACCTAGTAGCATTCTATTCTTAGCAAGCCATCACCTTGGAAGACTTAATAAATTTTGAACCACAAGTCCTTCCTTAGCACATTCTAAAGGGATAAGAAGGCATTTGTCCTTGTCCACTGGCTTTATTCTCTATTAGTTTCCCATGGGCAGCAAGGTGGCCCAGGGATTGAGTGCCCGAGCCTTCAATCAAGAAGATCATTCAAATTTAGCCTCAGACACTAGCTGTGTGATCCTGGGCAAAACACTGTTTGCCTCAGTCTCCTCCAAGTGCAAAGTGAGTTGGAAAAGAAAATGCCAAACCAGTCCAGCATCTTTGACCAAGAAAACCTCAGAGTCAGGCAGGACTGAAATGACTGAACAGCATCAAAGTTTCCCATACGAAAGAGCTGGACAGGACTGAGACAACCAACTAACAACAAAGTTTCCCATACTTTTGTTTATTATTCAGTTTCCTACATTATAGAAATTGTTCAAGTTTTCTGTTACCAGTTTTTGAAGGATTTTATTAAGGGAGAATTAGTCTTTTGAGGAGTTTAAAAATTGTAACCCTGATCTTCAAAGTGGCACAATGGGAAAAAGAGGGGGCAAATCTGGACCTGAAAAAAAAAAGAATTAAAAAAAAAATCTCTGTACTTAAAAAGAAAGAAAAGAAAATTTAATAGTTGGCTCTTGTGCTTGTCCAAGCTACTCCAACATGCTTCTGAATAAAGGACAAGAGAACAAGGCAGAAATTGGTCTGGATGATTTTTGAAGATCCTTTCTATCCAATTCAAATCATCCTAAAGATGAATAGTTTATGAAGGGATAAGTAAGCTCTACTGGTTGTCTCTTTTGTTTCTGAGAGCTAGTAGACCAATATTGAGCATACAGTACTAAATTACTGATACAAACTACAATCCAGCACTTTCATTTTAAGGTTTTAAACTAAAACTGCAGTTTACAATTTTTCACAGCCTATATTCTTAGAGAGGGAAATTTTTGGTATTTATAATAAACCAATATTTACAACAAACAAGAGTGGGTCTTATGAATGGTCTTAGTTGGTATCATCTGAATTACATCAAGTTTTAAAAGGACTATATAAAAGCATTTATAAACAAATGTAATAAATACATTAAAACAATGACTAGGGAGTTAGGCCAGACCCATAACAGCATCCATATGTAATCTCTAATCTGTATTCCCCCCCACCCCCAAATAATTTTAAGAGCAATGCTGTTTGTTTGAGCACTTTTGGGATATTACGGCCTTTGAAGCCATTTTGGTGACGGCAAGTTTTTTTCTTCCAATTATCAGCTAGCCAATAGCATATGCAAAAATTAAGTGTTGAAGTTTGAACCAGAAGTGTTGTTTTTCTTACCAAAATTCCAAAGTATAACAATGAAAAGACCTACTCAGTTGCATGTGGTTATAGAACATGAAAAAAATATTCTAAGTATCATAAAATCTGTCTTGGGACTTTAAAAAGCAAAAGATTAAGGCAAGCATCTTCAGGGATAAAAATTTTATGGTTGCTATAAACTCACAAAACTGTAATTTAAAAAAAAATGAGAATGGGAAATCAGTGTTAGAAGTCCAAGACACTTGACATGAAAAATAACTGGGGACTTCAGCGAATTGCAAGGTCAGTAGGACAGAGCAGGCAAAAAATGCTAATGTGGGTTAAAGTTGCTTTAAGAGAGATATATGACAAGAATACAGGAGGTGACAATTCCATTCTTCTTATCCTGGTAGGCCATGTCTAGAGTGTCAAATTACGTTCTCAGTACCCCATTTTAAGAGGTATATTGATCATCTAGAACACATCCAGAAAGAAAGAAGATACCAGGATAGTGACAAAATCCAAGACCATATCATGTAAAGAAGCAAAGAAATAAGGTTGTTTAGTCCTGAGAAGAGGATATTTATGCAAACATAATAACTGCTTTCAAATATTTGAAGTGCTGTGTCATCAAGAAGGAGTTGGATTTGTTCTGCCTGGATCCAAGGGTAGAACTGGAAGAAATTCAGGGAAACTGCAGAGTGGCAGAATTAGGCTCCATGTGAGGAAACACTCCCTAGCAATACTTTTCTAAAGTAGAATATTAACAGCAATGTTGTTTTAAGAACAACTTCAAATGACTAAGTCATTTTAACTATTATAAATACCCAAATTAACTACAAAGGACCTGTGAAGGAAGACACTATCTTCATTGAGAGAAAGAACTGATGAATAGAAATGTGTATAGAATGATCATACATACACCCACCACCACCCCCACACTTATGTCTAATGGTAGCCATGGGGGTGGGGGGTGGGGTTGGTGTGGGGAGAGAAAAAAAAAGAGAACTTTACAAGATATTTTTGTCATATATTTGAAAGGAAAAGCAAGTTGTACATAATAGATTTGCAGTTTCATATGCAATCATCTTTTTTTAAAAAATTGTACTATGTTATGGAGATGCTTGTTTTATTTCATAAATTAAAACTAAAATAAAAATCTTTTAAAAAGTAGTGGGCTCTCTCAATTGAGTTCAACAAGTATAGATTAAATACCTATTATTTGTCTGGCACTGGGGATAGAAAAGAACAGATGAAAACACAGCTTGTCCTCAAGAAACTTACATTCTATTGGAGAAAATATGTACATACATAACACGAACTATATGAAAAGTAAATAAAAAGCAATTTCAGCAATAACAGGATACTGTTAACAATTGCAGGCGGTAGGAAAGGCCTCTTTTAAAGGTTATGTGTTTAGAAGGTTATAGGTATATATATATAATATATAAACATATATTATGTATAATATGTATTATATATAAAATACATATATAATATATGATATGTATATATTATAGGTGAGCCTTGAATGAAGGATTCTAGGAAAAAGGGGTGAAAAGAAGTGCAAGAAGGACAACTTTGTACAAGAAGGTAGGAGATGAAATCCCATGTACAGGGAAGAGCAAACAGGGCAGTTTGCCCACCTATATGACCACTTGTCAGGAATATTATGAAAGGATTCCTGTGCAAATGTTCTTAGATGGCTCTTCCAACTCCTAAGAGTCCATGAAATATTTTCCAGGGAGTCTCAGCCAGTTTAGCTAATAGCTAAGTCTGCACTTCTATAATGAGATAATATCTTTGTATATGAATATACTCATTAATTAAATAGAAGCAATTAGCATAGTACCTCCAGCACTTAGCATAATTCCAGTATACACTAAGTTTTTAATAAATGCTTTGTGGATTGATTTTATTTGACTACAAGCACTTCTGCCCAGTTGCCTAAGAAGCTGTTTCTAAGTTTAATCAGCTTCTTTTAGCCCTAAAAGTTTATTTTGTCAAATGTTTCACAAAGGCAGTTCATGACACCATCCCTGCTCATGATAGAGCATCGTAAACCAAGTAATTAAAAAAAAATACCTTTATAGAATATGGCATCATGATTTGATCAACCTTGTCTAAAGTAAAATCAGTAGAATTCTGATTTTTTGTTTCCTTCTACTTCTAGAATTCTATAAATCTTAACTTCTTTAACCTTTTTCTTTTGTTTCTTTTTGGGTTCTGCCCCTCAATGAAAAAATTATTTCCTAAAGCTGCTTTCAGGTTATTTTTCAATTCATTTGAGAATAGTAGAGAAGAGCACAGAAGAATAAATAACATACCAAAAAAGGAGCCATTCCAACCAAGGCATCAAATGTTAAAATTAAATCATAACTAATTTCATTAATATGAAACTGCATTTGCTCAATTGATAAGCATTTAGTGCCTACTATGTGGCAGGTACTATGCTAGAAATTACCTGGTCTGCATTTGTTTCTGAGTTATTTTCTCATAATACTTACACACTTAAGTTCACATGAGAAAAGTATTGTTAATTGGTAATAGCAGCCAGGTGTAATAATAGAATTATAGGAGTGGAAGGGACTTTGAGATAATCTATCCCAAACTTCTCTTTTTCTAGATGAAGAAATGGAAGCATGTTTCTCCAAAAGGCCAAACAGGTACTTTAATAGCAGAGTAAAGATTAGAAACCAAGTTTCTCAATTCCCAGTCCATGATGATGACAGCAAGAACAAGAAATACTAGCAATTACATAGGGCTTTATGGTCTACAAAACACTTTGCAAATATTATCTCATTAACTTCACAAAGACACTGAGAGGCAGGTGCTCTTGTCTCCATTTTGTAGCTGAAGAAACTGAGAAGCCAAAAGTGAAGTGACTTGGCCAGGAACACATAGCTAATTTGTGTCTGAAGCCATATTTGAACCATGTCTTCTTGAATTGGGGCCTAGTCTTCAGCAGCTCAATTTTGAGTTACCATGCCCAATGTTAGAGATCACATATTTAACTGTGGAGCTTCATTTGTGTGGGGGAGGAGAGGGAGAAGACGTTACTGTGTCTGCTTTAAAATCTTATTATAAGAATGTAGGGAACTTGGAAATGTGTACTATTTGTCCAAAAAAAAAAAAATCCAAGAGAGAAAATTCATAAGGGATCATAGATTTAGAGCTGGAAGGGACTTGGAGGTCCTCTTGTCTAACTTCCTCATTTTAAAATTAGAAAACTGAGACCCATGCACAATAACTTCTATCAGTATAGGATTAGAATTTGAGTCCTTGGAATACAGAGACAGTGCTCTTTCTACCACCAGGCTGGTGTGTGTGTGTGTGTGTGTGTGTGTGTGTGTGTGTGTGTGCATGTGCATGTGTTCGTGTGTGTGTGTGTGTGTGTGTGTGTGTGTGTGTGTGTGTGTGTGTGATTGAGGAAGGAGGGACTAAAAAATATGGGTCTGAATATGAGATGGGTTTGAAATCATTGATGGGGTTTATGGACAAAATTAGAATCAAAGCTTACCCCTCAATTTTATTTTCCCCTTCAACTCTAAATATAAACTATAAACAAAACAATTTCTACATAAAATTATCCTAAACTAACAAAGTCAGTCAATAAATATTTACTGAGTGCCTTCTGTGTTCCAGGCACTTTGACAAGCACAAATAAAGGCCAGAGACAGTCCTTATTCTCAAGGAGAGAATAACCTAATGGAGGAGAAAACATAAAGACAAGAACTTAAAAACAAGCTAGATTCAGAGTAAATTGGAGATAATCAATAGAGGGAAGGCACTATCATTAAGGGGGATCAAGAAAGGCTTCTTGTAGAAGAGGGAATTATAGCTGGGCCTTGAAGGAAGCCAAGAAAACTAAGAGGTAGAGATGAGAAGGAAGAGTTCCAGCGAGGCATGCAAAACAGCTAGTGAAAATGCCCAGAATACGGAGATGGAGTGTCTTGTGGAAGGAACAGCAAAGTGGCCAGATCCATGAAGTAATTAGAGAGACCAACAGAACTATCACACCCTTCAGGTATTCATTTTGTTTCCACCACTTCAACATTTCTAAACTAACTCATTCCTGTTAAAAATCAAATAAAACAAAACATAAATTGATTTCAAAATGTTTTTAAGAATAATCATTTTCCCAAAATGTAATTTCTGTTGATTTAAAAGAACAAAACAATGAATAAATAAGTCTAAAAGCACCTCAGGATGTCATTTATCCAGGTCCCTGATGACAGACAGGAATGAACAACTCTATTCTTCAAACATTTGACTGCTAAGTCTGTGTAAAACACTTTCAAGTGAATCAAGGATGAGAAAGATTTTATTCTTCTCTTCTTGGAGCTTAGAGCAGGGAATAAAAAGTTTGTAGATGAAGAACTATGATTCATGGTATGATGTGAAAGTAAAATGAAGAGGTTCAAGCAAGAAGGTGGGATAAGAGTGAATTATTACTTCTGCAAAGGGTGGGGGGAGGAGAGAGAGAGAAGGAAAAGCAGATGATCACCTAACTTGTTTTAAATAATTCCAAGGATAAGGATAATGTAACCTTCTTGATTACTTTTCTAGCAATTCATCATCCTTTTTTTAAGAAAACACTTCTTTATGTCTAATCAAAACTTACAGACACTTCATGCCACCTCCCTCTATTTCTATCATCTTTTAGAGATATGAAGGTCTGCTCAACCCCCTTCTTAGGCAATCATCGTTTCTTAGAACTCTTTTCTCCAGACCACGTAAATAACTCCTTTCAGGCTTCCTAGGTGTTCTCCAACCCCTAATGCCAATTTTAAAAAGTGAGAACTACACAAAGACCTTCAAATTTCCTACATCCTTCATAAAACGAACAAGAAATAAACCACTAAGCATCAATTTTATTTAACTGACATTGTATATTTAACTTGATATTCTATTAAATCTATCATTTTTATAGAATTTTAAGGTTTGCAAAGTTGTTTGTTTTTTTTTTTCTCATTTGAGCCTCATAACAATCCTCTAAGGTTGGTTTTATTATTATAATACCCATTATACAGATGAGGAAACAGGCTGAAAGAGGTTAAGTGAATGTCCAAGGTCACATAGCTATAAGTGTTTGAGGCAGGATTTGAATTCAGGGTCTTCCTGACTCCAAGTCCAGCACTCTTATCTACCTACATGCTAACCATGACTAATGCATTTCTGACTCAATTAGGATTCAGCCTACTTTGATCATTTTTTGTGGCCTTTTAAGGTATTCCTTATTTAATATGAATGGTTTAATTTTGGTCCTTAAGTGTTCTACTTGCCGTTTCTCCCTCCTTCCCCCTATTCATATTATTCATAATTTAATTTTATGAAATATTTCATTTTTAAGTAGTTCTGACAAACTTACCCCATCCAATTAATGAGCATACTTCCAATGGTTTTATATAGTCAGTGATAAAAAATAGTATTAAAAACCAATGATTAATTTGAGTTAATGGGATGGTCCTCCCAAATGTTGCTATTACTCCCTGTGCTGCAGTATTAATTTCCAGTCAGTTTTTCACACATGACTGATGTGTGAACAATTCTGTATATTCATATAGAGCTAACAAATGCCCCGTGTGACCTTGGGAAAATCATTTAACCCCAATTGCCCTGCCTTCCCCCGTCCAAAAAAAAATTTTTTTTTAAATTTTAAAAATGCCTTAATAGGGACAGCTAGGTGGTGCAATGAGTAGAGCACTGGCCCTGGAGTCAGGAGGATCTGAGTTCAAATCCGGCCTCAGACACTTGACACGCTTACTAGCGGTGTGACCTTGGGCAAATCACTTAACCCCAATTGCCCATCCTTCCCCCTGCAAAAAAAACAAAACAAAAAACAAAACAAAACAAAAAAAAACCAAAACATGTTAAGTATGTGCTTTAGGTTTTCATCTTGACTTACTGTTACCTGAATTCTCCTCTCTTCCTCCACCTTCCTCACACAAAAGGTTGGAGAAAAAAGTACTGCCCCAACCCCCAACAGGCACTTCCTAAGTGGCAAGAGCACTTAGTATATTTGGTGTCAGTGGATTTCTGGTCACCTGCTTTTTGTCGATGTGTTTGTGCCTGAACTTGGGTAAGCCACTTCAACTCTGTAAAAAGGAAGATGAGTACAGTGGAAACTAGATAATCTGCCTTCCTTTCTACTTCAAAATCCTATGATCCTAAATTTATTTTCAGGAAAATACATTTTAACATATTTTTGTAATATAGAAAAACATCTGAGCAAGCTGAAGTAACACTTTTAGCAGATGTTGTAAAAAATGCAGGGTTTCAGAGCTGAAAGCGACCTTAGAAACTGAAGGCACATGTTATAACAAAACATGTTGAACAAACTTTCATAGTACTTGCCATCTTATGCTGTGGAGATTAACACAGGAAGACTGCTATAAAAATAATCTCATTAAAAATATAAAATATGATATGCAAAATAATGCTTTTGCAGAAGAAATATAATAAATATCACAAAGTGGTTGTAAGAAAAGACTATTGGTGCTTTCTGTAATGGCTTTTAGGGTGATCCTAGAGCACAAATCAAAATTTAGCCTAAGAAACTACTGCAGAAATGTTGGATTAGAACAATTAATATTGGATTCTGTTACATTAAATCCATGGCTAGACTAAGCTACTTACCTACATTTATATGGCAACCATATTCCACCTTAGATGTGGACATATCTCCTGTAACATACATGCTTAGAGACAAAGTAAAGCAATTTAATTTCCTATGTTTCACACTATAATATTTGTAGGTAAAGAAGGCTAAGTTTCAGATCAATATATATATATATATATATATAATATTACAGTCCCGGCGGTAAGAACTTCCACATGCTTACTCTAACAGTTATACCAGCACATAGGATAGATATTAAACAAGTATTCCTTTTTTGGGATACATATTCAAAACACCCTTTTAATATGCTGTTCAATTATGTTGGTATCAAAAGCATTTTAAACCTTAACAGAATGAATGACACAGCTGAAATCTATATAATCATGGGGAGGTATAAGAAAATGTATATCTGTGTTGATGAGATTCAACTTCTTTTATTTTTAATACAGATTTATAGGAGCTTACAGATTAAGAGTCTCTTGGGATAGAAACGCAATGCAAACCCAACTATGGTTCACTTGAAGAACATTTACCACTCCATTCCATCTCCATCATTAACAATATTTACTCAGGAGTCCTTTGCTAAATCAGTAGGCTACAGAGACAAAGGCCACATTGTTTGCCTCTTAGGTATCTAACTCAACTTTGTTCTTTATCTT
Organism: Phalanger gymnotis; assembly: GCA_028646595.1. Lineage (NCBI taxonomy): Eukaryota > Metazoa > Chordata > Mammalia > Diprotodontia > Phalangeridae > Phalanger > Phalanger gymnotis. The sequence continues at coordinate 147,525,442 of CM053623.1, forward strand.
ATACTTACTTTTTATTCACAGATCTCAGGAACATTTGGCAGACACTACAGAGAAAAATCCCTTCTGTGCTAATGTTTGATTCTGGGTTATATTTTACTACATATTAAGGGTGTTTCAAAGGCTCAGTGGTTTTTTTAAGGGTGAGTGGGAAAAGTTGTTTGGGGTTTAAGTTATCTGCTATGAAAATTAAAACAACCCTTTGGTTAGAGAGAGAGTGTCTTGTGATTTCATCAGGATAGGGATTTCTTGGTTAGTAAACTCCCATTGTTAATGGAGATGTGTAGGATATAATCAGGGCTGCCTAGAGCATCAAAAGATTCTGTTAATTGCTCAAGTTTATAGAACCAGTATGTGTTGGAGATGGGACATGAACTCAGTTGGGAGTCTTCCCAACTCAGAAGCTGGAGCAGAGTCCACTATACCTCTCAAGGCATAATTGTACTTCAGTCCTTTCAGTCGTGTCTGACTCTTCGTGACCCCATTTGGGGTTTTCTTGGCAGAGACACTGGAGTGATTTGCCATTTCCTTCTTCCACTCATTTTACAGATGAGGAAATTGAGGCAAACAGGGTTAAGTGACTTGCCAAGAGAAACACAGCTAGTAAGTATCTGAGGCGCATCTGAACTCAGGAAGATGAGTCTTGCTGACTCTAGGCCCAGCACTCTACTCACTGCTCCACGTAGCTGTCCCAAAGCATAATAGGCAAAATTAAATTTCACATTTTGTTTCTTCTACATAAAGAAGCAAGAGAAAAATTTCCAAATGACATTTAAGTATTGAATAATAAACTTGATGTTATTTCCTAGGAAAGTATAATTAAGAACTTGTATAGTCTATCTTGGAAGAGAAGGTTTTTCTTTGCTTTGTTACTAAAAGGAAATTCAATGAAGTAACCTCTAATCTAGAGGCTTTCCTGATACACATTTTAAAAAGTCCTCAGACCATGTCATTAATTCCCTTGAGACCCTTGCAAATTCTTTCAGGCCTTTCATATCATGCTTAGAAAATTTAAGTTAAACCTTCTTGGGCACATAAAGTAGTGGTAAACCTTTAGTGTAAATTATTAAGTGTATCATGTTTACAATGCAAATTAAGATAGTTTAGTAAATACATATTGGTTGCATTATCTGAAAGCATATGGATTTATATAAGCCTGGAAGCTATGGTCAGATCATGGTCTCATTTAAATGTATACTTCCAAGAATTTTCCAAATTTACCACAATAAGAAATACACTTTTCAAATAATGACAAACCAGAAGTTTAACATACAACATGACTATAGAAACCATTATCAAAGCACCTTTTCAACCCTATCACTCAGAGCCATAGTCACATAAAGCCAAGAGTTGTAAGGATGTCAGAATAGTTTCCTCAACCCCTGCTTGCAATCTGTCCTAAGTTCTGTTAACTCATCTTTTACAGTATCTTTCATCTGTCACTTCCTTTAGATTCCATGACTGCTCTGTTCATTATATCATACCTAGACTAGTACAATAGCCTTTCTCTTGACTCCAACTTTCCCCCTCCAATCTATATACCACACACCCAAATTAATCCCTTAAAAACATTTATTTCAGCAAGTCACTTACCTGTCCAAAAATTTTTAATTGTTCATTTAATTGTCTTAGAGATGAAGTCTAATCCTTTAGCCCATCATTCAAGACTGTCTACAATCTGGCTTCAATGTATCTTTTGTTTAAAATGAAGGGAACCCACTATTACCAAAATACAGTCCTTTTGAACAGGATGAATTATTAGGAAGTTTTCTGTCATACTGAGCCTAAATCTAAAACTCTAAATTCTCCCCATTGTTCCTACTTCTGCCATCTGACAGCAGAGCAAAACAAGCTAATCCTTCAACATGACAATCCTTCATATGTTTGAAGACAACTACGAGGTTCTTCTTCAGGGTAAAAATCCCAGTTCCTTTAAATGATGATGGTATATGGACCTTCACCATCCTGCACCATTCTGGTCACCCTGGTCAGTTTCCAGACTTCTATCTTTCACAGAATGTGACACCTAGAACTGGCTAGGTTGTTTCTAATATGATCTGACCATGGGACGCTAGGGACACTATCAAAGTGCTCTGGACACTATGTCTCATTCCATCAGCTCTTTGCCATTGTTGCTGTATGGCACTGTTAGCCATATCTCAAGCATTGTCCCTTAATGTTAGGCTGCAAAGCAGACAGATGATTGTTTTCTAAATCAAAAGTTTTCAAATGGAAGATGTCAGAATGCCAGCATTCTATAAGGCATATTTTGAAATAAAGTATAGCTCCTTCCATGGATACTGTGGGAAGGAGTGAACCAGGTTTTAGAGGAATGTTTTCATATTAACTGTCTTTACCATGTTATTTGAGCATAGTAGTAGCTGACTTTTGGGGACACAATGTGCCAATTTGTGCCAAAATTGGAGAATGCTGCTGTTTCTCCTCCTCCCCTTTTTCTTCCTTACCAACTGTGGTCCCCCTCCTTACATGTGGGTGCTTTGTCCAATTGTTTTCTGTTCTGGCCAGAATCTAAGGGTTTTCCCCTCCAAGATGAACAGTTTTGTGATTGTTAATTGGGTCATCTTTTGTCTCAATTCTTATCTAGTCCTTAGTCACTGAATGGGCATTGCCTTAGACAAACTAAGACCTAGGAGAAAGGCCAACATCACCCACTGCATCTTGGACCATCGCCAGTTGTCATGACTTTTGTCTTACTCCTGGATCATCGCCAGTTGTCATGACCTGTCTTGCAACTGGACTCCCATGGTTCTTGGAGGAGAGAGTGAGGCTGAAGATTTTGCTCAGCTCTGCCTCACTTAAATCAAATTCACAGGCAAGTCAAGACATCGCCCTCAAGATATCACCCTTATAAAGTCATCGGTCCTCTTCAAAAAGGAAAAATAAACAGCTATGGTATAGAGGTTAATTTCAATTTAATTCAATTTGATGAACACTTAGTAATATTTACTAGAGTACTAGATATTGTGCTAAGTGTGAGTAGTAATAGTAAAAACTAGCACTTTGAGGTTTGCAAAGTATTTTACAAATATTCTCATTTGATCTCATAACAACCCTTGGAACTAGGTGCTAATGTTTTTTTTATTTTACAGAAGAGGAACTGAAGAGAGGTTAAGTGACTTGTTCAGGGTCATACAGCAAGTAATTGTCTGAGGCTGGATTTGAACTCTGATTTTCCTGACTTCAGGTCCAGAGCTCTCTATTCAGTCTACCACCTAGTTGCTAGAGACACAAAAAACAAGAAAAAGAATCTTATCCTCTTAAAGAACTTAATTCTACCACAGGGAAACAACATGTATACATATGTAAAATGTATCCAAAGCACAGACAAGGTAATTTGAGGGAAGGTCTAAGAGGAAGTGCCACCTGAGATGGGCTCTGAAGGGAGTTGAGAATCCAAATGGTTGCAAGGGAGGATGGAAAGGATTCAAGGGATAGGGGAAAGTTTACCTAGAGGCATGAAGGAAGGAGACGGAATGTTGTATATATAAGAAGCAACTTGTAACACCCAGTACCTAGTACAGTGTAGGTGCTTAAATACTTGATTGAAACAGAGGAATGTTAGCCACCAGCATGTAACTACTTACTACGTGCCAGATAGCATGCTAAGTGCTGGAGATACAAAGAGAGACAAAAAAGAGGGTGCTCTGCCCTCACAGAACTATTCGTATACAAATATATACAGAATAGAAGGGATGTCATCTCAGAGGAAGACACTAGAGAAGGTAGGGAGTGAGAAAGGTCTCTTGCAGAAGGTGGCATCTGACCTGAGTATTCAAATAAGGCAGGCAGCCATGATGAATATGAAAGACCATTCCAAGCATGGGGGATAGCTATTAAAAAAGCACAAAATTAGGAGATAGTGTAGGAGAAAACAGCAAGAAGGCAGATGTTGCTGGATTATAAAGTAGACTGAAAAGAATTGGTCAGACAGCTAGAAGGGGAATCAGGAGAGAGTCACGTCGTGAAAACCTAGTGAGGAGAGTATCCAGGAGAAAAGAGTGAGTGATCAGTAGAGGCTGCAGAGAGGTCAAGTAAGATGAAGACTGAGAAAAGACCATGAGATTTGGTGATTAAGAGTTACAGATCCAAAAAGGAGCCACTCGATCTTTTTTTTAAAAAAGGAGTGACCTGGTTACAGCTGTGCTTCAGGGATATCAATCTGGCAGCTATATAAAGAATGGATTGGAGAAGGGAGAGAATGGAAGCAAAGAGACCAATTAGGAGATGATTGACAGGGTTCAGGTGAGAAGTTAGGAGTGCTGGTGACTGATTGGATGCAAGTATTGAGGGAGAAGAGTCAAAGATGAAGCCGGGTTGTGAACCTAGGTGAATAGAAAGAAAATAGTACCTTTGAGAGAAATAGGGCAGTAAGGAAAGGTTCAGGGAGAAAGATGAGTCCAGGTTTGGACTTGCTGGCTGAGATGTCTGTAGGATATTTGCTTAAATCTATCACCCCTGTTCTAAGCTTAGGAAAAAAAAGTTCTACAACCTCACAAAATTTGAAAATGATGGTTGTAAACAATAAGTTTCCTTGTGCTCTTCTTAAATATAATATTCTTTGGGTAAAAAAGACCTGAACAACTGGGAAAAACAAAGTATTCTTAGTCTGGTTTATCTAGTGTAGAATCATGCTATAACCATCTATCTGGTCATATATTATAAAACTTGAGAATTAAAATTATTCAGGACCTGAAATTGCAAATAGTAATTCACTTAAAAAAAAACCATCAGGGAACATGAACCAGAAACCGCAGTAAAGGCCCTCCAAAAAATACTGTCAGTTTATTAAATTAATGTGAGAAAAAAACCTTGACTGCTTGAGATGAAGAAATTCCTCAAAGTGAGCTCAATAATGTTAACAGGAAGTTGAAGCAAAAAACTAAACATGAACTAATTTTTGAGTTCTTCCAACCAAAAATATCAAATTGCTAGTAATATCATTAGCTAGACCCTGTCATTTAAAGGAAAGGTAAGGAGACACTGTTTCTTTAACCTTTGGACAAAGTTTCTTTATAATCACCAAAGAACCTTAAACAGTGTCTATCATCAGAGGCATTTAGTAGATATTTGCAAATTGGTTGATTTTCCCCCCATAGATGCTACTCTATTTCAAATACAGGTAGGAAGGCAAGAAGCAGAGCTTTCATTTCATGTGAGGGAGGTTTTATGGGTCATTTTCCCAGTGTCAGATCTGGAACTCAAAACTTCTGAATTCCAGCCCAATTCTTCATTTCAGAGACATCAACTTCATTTCAAACCATGCCCTCCCACTCCTCTAGCCAGAAAGCTATCAGAGGCAACCAAGTAGCACAGGGCCTACAGTCAGGAAGCCCTGAGTTCAAATACAACCTTAACAAATGCTGGACTTCTTTTCCAATGCAGTCCTGTCCCACTCCATCTCAATCCTGGCATTGTAACAAATGTAGACAAGAAAAACAAAACAGCAACATGCTGGCCTTTCTACTACTTCACCATCATTTGAAGGAACCGGAGGTTCTTGGACTTAGAGCACCTGGATTTGGATTCCAGCTTTGCTGACTTCTGAGTAATGGGAACACAGGCTAATCATTCTCATCTTATTCTTCTCAACCTCAGTTTTCCTATTTATATAACAGAGATGATAATAGTACCTAAATTACCTAATTGCCAGGGTTTTTTTGGTAACGTGTTTCATAAACTATAAAATACTATGTAAATATATTATTTTAAAAGATAAATATTGAAATTTTAAAATATTTAGGGTAGAATGTGAAGACAAAAATTAGACTAAGGAAATCAACCAAACTGAGCTTAACTTACTCAAAATCTTTTCTCGAAGCAAGCTGCTAATTCTTCTTTCTCTACTCATTTCTGCCTCTCCCTTTTTCCTCAGGATTCTTGGTCCTTCTCAATAGCTGTGATAGTCTGGCTTTATGTTGGGCTACTCTATCATGCACTGAGCTTCCAATCACTTGCAGCATTTAAAGAGACTGCATGCCTACCTTTCATGCATGCTGTAGTTCATGCATCTCTATTTGGGTTGGGGAGAGACGAAATGAAGTCCAAAGTCCTTCCAACTTGACAAGTCTTTACCATTTAGTTCTAACACTATAGAAGATGGATTTGCCCTTTGTTTCCCTAATGGACATCTAACCAGAAAGAAAGGTAATTTAGAGCCAATTACACAGTACTCAAGGGGAAATTAGCTCTGAATTGCCAAGATACTACATATGTAGACCCTCATATTAATTGGTAATGTTTACTTGTAGCACATCATTCATCAAAGTTATAAAGTAACATGAACACACATGCAAAATAAACCAAATGTGGTTGTACTTTTCCACAAATGTCATGTAGTCAAATGCAATAAACCATAAAAATACTCAAGAGAGATTCCCAATATTAATAAGAACTATGTTTTATTTTCAAGTAAGTTACACTGTCAACTGCATTATCAATATCTAACTAGAGTTTTGGCTTATCTAATTTTCTAAATTTCCCTTTACTTGAGAAACACTAGCAACATTAAAAAAATGCTTAAGTACATAGCTGATTGTTGTCTCCTCCACTAGAAAGTGAGTACCTGTAAGGCTGGGGCTGATTTCCACTTTCTTTGTAGAACCAGTGCTTAGCACAGTTAAGTAAATGCCTAAGAGATATTACAGAGTTCAGACAGGGGTTCTTAACCAGGATCTGTAAGCTTGTTTTATTTAACATATTTTAATAACTGTACTTCAATATAATGGGTTTCCTTTGGAGTCCTATATATTTTTTATGCATTTAAAAACATTATTATGAGAAAGGGTCCTGTAGTAGGAAGGCCAAATTTAAATTCTCAAATATAATCATGTATATGTTTGAATGGTTCGAAATCGCAAGGTATGAGAGATTCTCTAAGGAGAAAACAACAAGAAATTTATTTAGGCCCCACCGCAGCAGAACCGTGAACCAGCCTCCCCATTCTAACATCTTGACAAAAAGACTGCAGGCCCAGAAAGCCCACTTCACAAGAGTAACCAGGAGGCCACAGAAAAACAAGATAGTATTTAGCCAAATCATTTTACTGGCTTCACGTTCCTGCTCGCACTCCTGGTCTACACACGGGTAAGCCGCAGCTTCCTGCCTCTGCAGCTTCCTGCTTCCACAGCTTCCTGCCTCTGCAGCTTCCTGCCTCTGCAGCTTCCGCCTCCACTGAAGTTGTCTCCTGGCTTACCCCTCCTCAGCAGAGCTTCTGGCGGTCTCAAGCCCTGCCTCAATGACCAGAGACCATTGATTCCCCAGCTGGCCCCTCCTAAGTCACCAATCCACACCCACACAGGTTTCACACCTGACAAGGCCCTGGGCCTGGGGCTTAGCACTTAACAGCTGAAAGTACTTCCACTCAAAAGAAACAAAAGCCATGCTAATGAGAGAATTTTGCTTAACAACACACTCCACCCCTTGTTCTAGGATACAGGTCCACAAAGCTTTACCAAACTGCTGAAAGGAGCCAAAGGCACATAAAAAAGGTTAAGAACCACTCCTTCAGTCCACAACTTAGATACGAAGGCTGATACTATAAGCAATTTGGGAGAGAAGGGAATACTTTACCTATTACACTTATGGAGAAGGGAAGAATTTATGACCAAACAAGAGATAGTGTTATAAAATGCAAAATGGATAATTTTGATTACATTAAACTGAAAATTTTTTGTACAAACAAAACCAATGCAACCAAGACAAGGGAGGAAGCAGAAAATTGGGAAAGAATTTTTACAACCAGTGTCTCTGACAAAAGCCTCATCTCTAAAATATACAGGAAACTGAGTCAAATTTATAAGAATAAATAGTCAAAGGATACAAACAGGCAGTTTTCAGAGGAAGAAATTAAAGATATCAAATACAAAACTCAAGAGAGACATAAAAAGGTAATCAGGGGGAAAACCCCCCACAAACCTTATTAATCAATAAGTGCAAATTATTTACATCTTTATATAGGATTACACCATCTTAGGTATGTTGTATATATACATACATGGCAATCTTGAGAATAATACAGCTATCATGACAATTGAAAGGGATACACATAGACTGTGAATGCCTGTATAAAATAACTGATATAAGGATAAAAAAATATAATTAAGAGATGTAAAGGGAGGGTTATGGGAGAAGAGGTAAGGAGGAAGAAGAAAAGGGTAAATTACATCAAATGAAGAGACACAAAAACACATTATAGTAGAGGGAAAGAAGGGAGGGAGAAGAGCAGTATTTGAGCTTTACTGTCATCGGATCTGGTTCTGGAAGGGAATAACATACCCTGATTAAGTATAGAAATCTAACGTCCTACAGGTAGTAGGAGGGGAAAGGGGGAAAAAAAGGGAGGGGGGTGGTCAGAAGGGAGGGAAGAAGTAGCAAATGGAAAATGGTAAGATAAGAGAGGGCGATCAAGAGGGAGGGTAAACTGAGGAAGGTGGCAGTCAAAAGCAAAACTTTGTTGAGGAGTGGAAAGGGAAAGGGAGAAATAAAGGCATAAACAAGGGTGAAATAGGATGGAG
>CM053623.1:147534472-147568486 GCA_028646595.1 Phalanger gymnotis
AATCTCAGACAAAGCAAAAGTAAAGATAGATTTAATTAAGAGATAAGGAAGGACACTACATCCTGCTAAAAGGCACCATAAACAATGAAGCAATATCATTGTTTCACATATATGCACCAAGTGGTATGGCATGCAGATTCTTAGAGGAGAGGTTAAGGGAGTTACAGGAAGAAATAGACAGCAAAACTATAATATTGGGAGACCTCAACCTCACCCTCTCTGAACTTGATAAATCTAACCCCAAAATAAATAAGTTAAGGAGGTGAACAGAATTTTAGAAAAGGCAGATATGATAGACCTCTGGAGAAAATTGAATGGGGATAAAAGGAATATACTTTCTTTTCAGTGGTACATGGCACATACTCAAAAATTGACCATGTACTAGGGCATAAAAACCTCACAATCCAGTGCAGAAAGGCAGAAGTAATCAAAGCATATGTTTCAGATTCTACTGCAATAAAAATTATTTGTAATAAACAACCATTGAAACATAAGCTAAAAATTAATTGGAAACTAAATAATCTAATTCTAAAGAATGAGTGGGCCATGGAACAAATCAGAGAAACAATAACTTCATTCAAGAGAACAACAGTAATGAAACAACATACCAAAACTTATGGGATACAGCAAGAGCAGTTCTTAGGGAAAGTTTTATATCTCTAAATGCTTACATGAATAAAATAGAGAAAAAGAAGATCGATGAATTGGGCATGCAACTGAAAAAGCTAGAAAAAGAACAAATTGAGAATGCCCAATTAAATACCAAATTAGAAATACTGAAAATCAAAGGAGAGATTAATAAAACTGAAACCAAGAAAACTATTGAATTGATAAATAAAATGAAGAGCTGGTTTTATGAAAAAAAAAACCAATAAAATTGATAAACCTTTGGTCAATTTGATTAAAAAAAAGAAGAAACTCAAATTACCAGTATCAAAAATGAAAAGGGTGAATTCACCTCTAATGAAGAGGAAATCAAAACAATAATTGGGAATTATTTTGCCACATCGTCTCTCCTGTCAGATTGGCTAAAATGACAAAACAGCAAAATGATAAATACTGGAGAGGATATGGGAAAATTGGAACATTGTTACATTCCTGGTGGAGTTGTGAGCTGATCCAGCCATTCTGGAGAGCAATTTGGAACTGTGCCCAAAGGGCTATAAAAATGTTCATACCCTTTGACCCAGCAATACCACTTCTAGGGTTGTATCTCAAAGAGATCACACAAGTGAGAAAAGGACCCATATGTACAAAAATATTTATAGTGCCTCTTTTTGTAGTAGCTAAGAATTGGAAATCAAGGGGATGCCCATCAATTGGGGAATGGCTGAACAACTTGTGGTATATGAAGGTAATGGTATCCCATTGTGGTATAAGAAATGGGGATGATACAGACTTCATAACAACCTGGAAAAACCTACACGACATAATCTGAGTGAGCAGAGCAGAACCAGGAGAACATTATACACAACCACAGATATATGGATTCTGAGAGACCCTGTGGAACCCTGATAGACTTTGCTCTTCTCAGCAACACAAGGTGGAAAGACAACTCCAAAGGACTTACAATGGAGAATGCTATCTACATCCAGAGAAAGAGCTATGAAGTATGAATGTGGATTGAGGCACAATTTAACGCTAGCCTTTTTTCCCTTTTTTTCTCTCTTTTGTTTTTGGGTTTTTTTTGGTTCTGTTTCTTCTTTCTCGTGATTCATTCCATTGGTCATAATTCTTCACACCTTGACTAGTGTGTAAATAAGTTCAATGCGAAGTTATACGTAGAAGATATATCAGATTCCATGCTGTCTTGGGGAGGGAGGGGGGGAGCAGAACCATGAGAACATTATACACAACCACAGATATATGGATTCTATGAGGACTAACCCTGATAGACTTTGCTCTTCTCAGCAACACAAGGTGCAAAGACAACTCCAAAGGACTCACAATGGAGAATATTATCTACATCCAGAGAAAGAACTATGAAGTATGAATGCAGACTGAGGCATACTTTATGCTTGCCTTTTTTTTTTCCTATTTTTTCTCTCTTTTGTTTTGGGTTTTTTTTTTTGGTTCTGTTTCTTCTTTCTCATGATTCGTTCCATTGATCATAATTCTTCTCCATAACTTGACTAGTATGTAAATAAGTTCAATGCGCCATGCCATCTTGGGGAGGGATGGGGGGAGGGAGGGAAGAAAATCTGGAACTCAAAATTATGTAGAACTGAGTGTTGTAAACTAAAAATAAAAAAAAAATCAACAAAAAAAAAAGAAATTAAAGATATCTGTAGTCATATAAAAATGCTTTAGATCACTATTAATTAGAGAAATGCAAATCAAAACAACTCAGGTACCACATCTCTCCTGTCAGTTTGGCTAAAATGACAAAACAGGAAAATGATAAATGTTGAAGAAGATGTGGGAAAGCTGAAACACTATTGCATTGTTGGTGGCATTGTGAACTGATCCAACCATTCTGGAGAGCAATTTGGAGCTATGCCCAAAGGACTATAAAAATTTAAACACCCTTTGACCCAGCAATACCACTTCTAGAGCTGTATCCCAAAGAGATCATACAAGGGGAAAAAGGACCTGTATGTACAAAAATATTGATAGCAGCTCTTTTTGTGGTAGCAAAGAACTAGAAATCAAATGAATGACCATCAATTGGGGAATGGCTAAACAAGTTGTGGTAAATGAAAGAAATGGAATATTATTGTGCTATAAGAAATGAGGAGCAAATGGACTTCATAAGAACCTTGAAGGTCTTATACGATCTGATGATGACTGAAGGGAGAAAAACCAGGAGAACATTGTACACAAACACAGACACAATGCTTCTGTGATGACTAACTTTGACACTCTTGGCTCTTCTCAATAATCCAAGGTTCTAAGACAGCTCCTAAAGACTCATTATTGAAAAGGCTATCCACCCACATCCAGAGAAAGAATTACAGAGTCTGAATGCAGATTGAAGCAAACTATTTGCTCTTTTTTTTTCTTCTTTCTTTTTTTCTTTTTGGTTTTGTTACATCTTTCTCATGGTTCATTTCATTGGTTCTAATTCTTTACAACTTGATTATTGGGAAAACAAGTTTCACGGGAAGGTATATGTAGAACCGGTATCAGATTACAGATGGGAAAGGAGGAGGGGGAGAAAATTTGGAACTCAAAAACTTGTGTCACTGAGTGTTGTAAAACTAAAATAATAATAATAATTAATTAATATTTTAAAAAAAGAACCACTCCTTCAGGGGATTTGTAGAAGTGGAAAGTGAGAGTGTAGTGGCAAAGAGTGCTAGATTTGAAGTCAAAAGACTTTTCTGTAGCCCAATATTTCCATCCCTGGAAAAGAAAGATGAGAATACTTTGTCTTACTTGATTACTGTGAAGAACCTAAGCTCCTGGGGAGGCAGTACTGCATCACGGAAAGGGTATTGAACACAGTCATAAAAGATGAATTCATATCTTAACTCACCCAGAGCCGTTAAGTGAGTCAGTATATCTAAAACACTCAGTCCTATATAAAGTACAAGATGATGATAATAGTAGTGGTGATGGTCATAATCCATTTCACAGATACACAATAAAATATCAATGATTTATTCTTTATCCTATGTAAAATACATTTTTTCTTAAAAAAAGCAATTAATACCCCAAACCCTTCAAATATATTAACCATATAAATATGTATGTGTATTACATATTATTTCATATACATAATACATATATAATATTCATATTACAATATTGTAAGTATAATATGCATGCTATATCACCTGTTAGATATAACTATACATGCAAATATATAATTATTGGATTATAATAATATGCATTTTATAGATAAATATATGTAATATGTACACATATAACACACACACACACACACACACATACACACACACGAGTTAATCCTTTTAAGAAGCTATATATTTATTCCAAGGATGATGCTGATGCTCAAAATGTTTTTGGATGTTCTCCTTTGGAAATACTGCCAGAGTCAGTTCATGAACCACATGAAATAGTCTCATCAGTTTATTATCAGACCTCTTTTCTGACCAAAAATAGTATTGCCAATTTTATCACTCACATAATTCACTGGTTTAAAAAAAAATAGAAGAAAAAAAAGTACAGTACCATTAAGGGTGGTTCAAAGAATAGGCCTAAGGTTCTGTGGGTACTTTGAAAGATATAATACAACTAGATATAAAAATGCTATTATTGTTGAATTATGTCCAACTCTTCATGACTGCATTTGGAGTTTTCTTAGCAAAGATACTAGAGTGGTTTGCCATTTTCTTCTCCAGCTCATTTTACTGATGAGGAACTGAGGCAAACAGGATTAAGAGACTTGCCCACTGTCACTCAGCTATTAAGTGTCTGAGGCCAAATCTGAATTCAGGTCTTTCTGACTGTAGGTGCCAAGCTCTATCCACCACTGTGCCACATAACTAACTGATTAAAGAAAAACTAATCATCTTACAGCTTATCATAAACATATAAGTAAAAAGCAAGATTCTCCCCTACCTTTTTTTGACTTTTTAAATCTATTTCTTTACCTCTTATACTTCTTAACTGAGTATACATATTTTTTAAAAGCACAAGATCACCTCCTCCCTCACCACCACCACCAACCACCCCAACCAAATTCTGGAAAGAGTTTAGCAGCCACTTTTGCAGAAGGGACTGGTTTGTTTTCAAGTGAAAATCAAACTGACTTTCCTTTTTTGTAATTCAGATAGTTGGAATATTATTATTTGCCCTTTTTCAAATGAAGATCATTTCTATCATGGTTAATTCTTTAATAAAAGAAGAATCTAGTCTTCTTCCTTTCCTCACTTCCCACTGCAGTAGTGGATAAAGTAGGAGAGGCACAGAGTTAAAGGGAAATTATGTATCCCAGTTTGAGAAAAGATTCAGATGAGGGTTTGTCTTTGCTTGGTAAGGCCGTGAATCCTCAAAATTAAATATGAAATTTCTGAACCCTTTTGCTCACAAGATTGGAATGACATGATATGATGGATCTGCCCCACAGGGTATCTTGTCTGTTTGGTTCATTATCCCACCTGGAATTATTCCAGGAAAATCTCTAAATATATTTTACATTCAGTTCAGATCTAGATTTCTCCAAATGTAGGTAATGAGGTCCTGGCTCCCACTGCACTCAAGGTAGCAATATACACTAATAGAAAAACCTTTATTTCACCCCACAGAATATGCAGAAGATGCAAGGGACTCACAGGAGGAGCCCATTAATGGATATTGAAACACATAAAGCAGTTGACTAGCTTTTTGCCGCTATCTTTTCTCTTCTCCTCAGTGAACCTGTGCCGTTCTTACCCTACCCGCCCCACCCCTGCAAGCAGATATTAAGTTCTTTGAGAGGGATTGTTTTAGTACAAGCATAGTGCTTTGCACATAATAAGCATTTAATACTTAATTTCTAGAACTGAGTGTCTGATATGTGGTCTCCTGCTTTTAACATAAGTTTCATTAAGATGTCATTCAAGGTTATATCACAGGAGTTTCAAGGCAGTATTAAAAAAACTGGTATATCTCTGATTACACAGAAACCTTTGGGAGAAAAAAAAAGAAGGGAGAAGAGAGAAGAAGACCAAGAGGAGGAGTGGATTGGTATTTCCAAGGAGACTTAATTAAATGAAGGTTATCTGAGAGTCATTACTCCAACCAGAAAGTTTTGAAATGGAAGTTTTTAGCACATATATCAAAAGAATGAATTTGAATGGTAAAATTAATATCTGCTTTCAGATCAAATCCAATAATAATAAACTTTAGAGTAATTATCCAAGTTATTTTCTTATATATCAAACACCACTCCAATAAATAGGCCATTATTACTTGAGGCATGTGGAAATTGTTTCTTATTTGGAGAATTTTGCTAAATGATATTTGACCTCTAATTTATTCAATGACTTCCTATTTCACTCAAATAATGTATTCTATGTAAAAAAAAATGCATTTTATATTCAGCACTTTTCTTTAAAGAAAAAAAAAACAAAGATATTGCTTACTATATTTTCCAGTTTCAAAGAGAGGTCATTAATACAGTATTAAAAGTTAAGCGAAAGACCAGAAGCTACTAGTCAGAACGCCTGGTATTAAAGATTATGTAGATGTGCCACTGAAATTCAGTGTCACAGCTGTATTTTTTATTTTCCCAGAGATTAGGGTAACTAACACTTTAGTCATTGATGTGTCCTAAAATAAGCTATGGAAAAAGGATCAAAAGTTCCAAAAACTGAGCCCCATTTTCCATTGAACTTTATACTGAAATGAACTGATCCCTCATGGCAGTTTATTGGTGGGAATGAATCACCTTGTCTACAGAGGACTAACCAGTGTATGTATGAGAGCAACCGACTGCTCTTACCATCTGTGAGGTAGTCATGCTAACGCTCTGCCAGTGAAGCTGTTAGTGGCTAAACCAACAAAACAGTTCCACTTGACCAAGCCCTAAAAGCGCATGTGTGGTTCTAGAGCAGTCTTGCTATGCTGATTGGAATGGTATCCTTTACAAGTGTATGAAAACAGAAAACAACCTAACTCTGTCTCACGTTCATATGTGTAGTACAGAAATGTTCAGTTAGACCAGAATGAAGATGAGGTTAGTCATAAAAATAGAAACACCTCTGTCACCTACTAAGCATAAAATAAATGCCAGCAATTACCTTCTTTTCCGAAGTTTGACAAGAGCCTTAATCTGAATCCACTAATAATACTTTTTGACCAATGCCAACCAATTACATTGAAAAAAAAAAAAAAGAATTTTCCTGTCAACATGAAAACTGCTGACTCAATGATAAGCTGTTAGTGTACTGAAAAAATGTATGGCAAACCACTCTAGTATGTATGGCTTTAAATAGTTTCTACCATTACCACTACTTTTTTTTCTCCCATACTTGCAATTTCACAGTGCACATAACTACCAATATGGAAACTCTCTTCAACAAGTCAATAACTGATCTGTAATTTAGAGACTTAAAAAGTTGCCTGGAACACTGAAAGGTTAATTGACTTGTGGAGGATCAAATTTGGGGTTTTCTTGGCAAAGATATTGGAGTGATTTTCCATTTCCTTCTCCAGCTCACTTTACAGATGAGGAAACCAAGGCAAACAGGGTCACACAGCTAGTAAGTGTCTGAGGGCAGATTTGAACTCAGGAAGATGGGTCCTCTTGACTCCAGGCCCAGTACTCTATCTACTGTTGCCACCCAGCTATCCCTACTATTATATTAAGTGTTACTAAATGAACAATATAGCTAAAAGAAATGGCAATTTCTTAAAAATAACTTCCAATAGTTACAACTGAAAAGAAGGAGAATTCTAGTGTGTTTATGATGCAATTGTTATTGTTGATTAATGGCAGTAAGTAGCTGATAACATTCAAGCCAGTCACTTTTTTCAGGTATAGCTAGAACTCCTCAGCTCAGACCCTGAAAAGCATTACGTAATGAAATGGAAAAGCATTTATTAGTTGATTATTATTGTCAAGCACTGTGCCAGGATCTGGGAATATAAATGCCAATGGCAAGGCCTAGGGTTCACTGTTGGGAAGGAGACAAAATGATGATATCTGGGTGGGTGTGGTCCAGGGTGGAACTACTGTGGGGAAGGTATTGAACCTGGTACCCTAAGTTCATCCAAAGACCAGAGGCTTACATCAATGTCATTGAGTGAGTAGGATTTGGGTGGGAGAAATTGGTATCTCATTAAATCTCACATCTATTTTGTATTCTAAGATATCTGTAGAGTCCAAATAGAAGGACATGACTTCTTCCCCAAC
Organism: Phalanger gymnotis; assembly: GCA_028646595.1. Taxonomy (NCBI): domain Eukaryota; kingdom Metazoa; phylum Chordata; class Mammalia; order Diprotodontia; family Phalangeridae; genus Phalanger; species Phalanger gymnotis. Next base: position 147,542,277 of record CM053623.1, read on the forward strand.
AAGAAGAACTTGGTATACAGTCTTCCATGTGTTGTTTACAGGTGATATTGTGCCAAACTATCAAATCTCAGAATACCATAGACCCTCCTTAATGAACTCCATGACTATGCAAAAGAAATCTGCCTGACAATGACTAAGACATGTAGCCCTACGTGCAGCTCAACGTGTTAGTCAATCTGTCACAATGCCTATCTCAGGGAGGCTGTGAGGATGGACAATAAGTTAAGTCCATTCATCTCCCAGTCTTCCTGACTTCCTCTAGATTTCAGAATCATCCTTCTTCTACTGCTGGCTTCTCCTGGAACCCCTCTCAGGACCTGGAGATTTCTCATCCAGGAACAGCCTACCTCCCCCAGGACCACTCACCATAGAATGTCCCTCTGCAAGATCTATCTCTCTTCTCCCATTGGTGAGTTCTTCCTGAAGTCTCTATTTTGTGGAGAGGATCAGGCCCCTGGACTTTCATTCTCCCCAAGTTCCTGTTCGTTACATCCTCTGGAATTCAGAAATGTGATTCCCAGCAGTTACTTCATTCCTCCCTTCCCCTACCCCACCACTTTTCAGCCCCACTTTGTCTCCATCAGAATGTAAACTCCTTGGAGTCAGCGACTGTCTTTCTTTGTATCCTTAGCACAATGACTAACACAATATAAGGGCTTAATAAATGCTTACTTGCTTCCTTCTAGAATTGAATCAAAGGAATAAAGAGGGCTAGATTGTATCTGGGAAACTATATAGTACTTTTAATGACCCTGAGTTGCTCTCAGATACCCCCTCCCATTTTTAATACTAATGTTTCCCCCTGTGGTTTTATGACTATGAATCATAAATCATCACAACTTTGAAGAATTAAAACCATAGACGACCCATAAGGCAACAGAGGAACTACTGGTATCCACGTAAGCAGGCTGAAGTATATTACCAACGATGAATTTTATGCAGTAAATGGCACAAAATCTTATTCTGGAAATATATGATTGAAAAAGGAAGTAGGCTGGTCATGTTGTAAATGGAAGAGGTAATAGATGTAGAGCCAGGTGCTATACTGGATAGAGCGCCTAATGAAGGCCTTACTTCCCCCTTTCTTCACCTGCCCCCTTCTTTCTCCCACCTTCCTCATCCATCACTGACCTCCCTACCCTGTCTTGTTGGACTGTCTTTTCCCACTTCCTTTTGTCTCCTTGATGAGTTATGGTACAATGTAGGCAAGAATCTCACCCCCAAAATATGAGTAGGTTGTAAGTTTTTCCACTGGAGGGAGTACTTTGATGAGAGCACAGAACTAATTACGGGTATTCTCTTTCTACTTAATGAGAGCAAGAACCATGTCATATCTTTATATGTTCTACAGTGACTTAAAAATTGACTATACCTCCTTGAATATCAGTAACATTTGCAGTACATGGTTACCAGAATAGAGGATAGAGTAGACAAGGTAAGTATCAAGGCATGGGAAAGGACTGTATGAGAAGAGGTAGAAGGTACCAAATTGTGTCCGTATCTATTCAATACAACAAAAACATGCTAAACACCACAAAGTAGCTTATTTTTATTTTGTTTTATTTTTTGATAATAAGCATTTCACTCAGGAAAACCTGAGTTCAAATTCAGCCTCATATATTTACTAACATTTATTGGCTATGTGCAACTGGACAAGTCATTGCTTCAGCTTCCTCATCTGTAAAAATGGTCATAATAGCACCTACCTCCCAGGAATGTTGTGAGGATCAAATGAGATAATAATTGTAAAAGGCTTAGCACAGTGCTGGGCACATGGTAAGCACTATATAAATGTTAGCTATCATTATTATTATTTCACATATCCATAGAAAGGCAATTGTGACAAAGTAGAAAAAATGCTGGATTTGTAGAACAGAACCCTGTGTTGGAATTTCAGATTTGACACTGGCCACCTATGTGACAATGGAAAAATGGAAAAATAAACCTTTTCCATACATACAAATTAGGGAGAGCAGTATTTGCACTGTGTGACAGAATCTACTCTCTCCCAAGGTGAGTTAGCCTAACTTTTCCCCTGAAAGGCAACAAAGCTCTCCTTAGGACTTCATTGGCTCAAGAGAACCTCTTTTGACACAGCTTCTGGGTAAGACTGGCTTCCAGGTCATCAAAGGATTATAAAAAAGGCCCACTCATTTGAGTCAGGCCTTTTAGAGCTGCTCCTAACTGCGTGAATCACCACACCTTATTCTGCCAACCCAATTTATTTCTTTAGAGGGATAAGGGGGTTTGTCCACCCAAGTTAAATGATGAAGAATCCTCCTAGAATATCCCTTCTATGGTTAAGTAAGCCTCCTTTTGTTAAATGTTGAATAGCCAAGGAGTGCTTAATTGCCATCCAACACTGAACCTGAATCAACAAGGCATCAACCAGAGTCAAGCCTATCCCTAACAATCTACCTCAGAGTTGAAAGAAAAACATTTTGTAAACTTCTAATGTGCTACATAAATATGAGTGGTTTACTCTAATACTCAAATATTTCCCTTTGCAATGGAGGGGAAAGCATATGTTCAGATCTTTCAAACGTTAAAGATGACTAATTTTAAAGTATATTTTCATGTCATATTTGGTTTAATATTTTGCTTAGTTTTATTGAACTAATCTTTTCCTCTCTTTTAGAATCATTCTAAGAGATGACTCAGAGTGGGAAGAAGGAATATTTCTAAGAAATATAGATGATATAAAAACAATACATTAATAAAAGTTTTGGGGCAGCTAGGTGTCATAGTGATTAGAGCACTGGCCCCAGAGTCAGGACACCTGAGTTTAAATCTGGCCTCAAAAACTTACTGGCTGTGTGGCCCTGGGCAAGTCACTTAACCCCGATTGCCTCCAAAAATAAAATAAATGAAAATCTTAAAAGTGCATTTACACGTGAAAGAACACAAATAGGCTAGAGTTAAATGCTGATTTGTTCACTCTTCATATCTTAATTGAATTAATTATCAGGTCAACACAGTTCATTAGTTGCTTAATCCATATTATTTTGAGGGCAGTAGAGTGGGGTAGAGGAAAACAGGAAGAGAGGAAGAACTCATTACTCCTTCAACTTTCAAAAAAAAAAAACTTTTACTGATGAAATAAAAGTTAAGCTCTTTCGGGGAAATGTTACATTTAGGATTGATTTTCTAAGAAGAATCAGTTAAACCTCAAAGGACCTGATTGTGCAATATTAACTCTAGGAAAACTACTATTTCCAGTGGGAATTTTTCTGCAGAACAACTGAATCAGATTCTCATTTCTACAAAATATTGTGGGAGGTGGGATAAGGTTAGGAGGAGTGGAGAGGTGGAGAGGTGGAAGCTACTAACGGGCTCTCCTATTCAAAGAAAAAAAAGTTATGCATGACTCAATATATTACTAGATAGATCAATTCAATTACCTGCATATCTACGACATCTGGATTTCAAGAATGATCCTAATAAATGAAAGACCAATTAACTCTCTGTTCTAGATTTCATGGTCCCCTCTATTCTAACTGACACTGGAAACCATATTAAGGTTCCTAATGACACTCTTACTTTTAAAATCAACAGTGGTATTATTCTTCAGTTTCATCTTCCTGGGTCCTCTGTAACACTATCAGATCACCACCTAACCCACAGTACTCTTTGTGACTTAAGACTTCCAGAATACCATTCTTAACTCTTTTGTCTCTTGCCTCTCTATTTTCCTACAGCAGGAGTTTTTAACCTGAAGCCCACAAACTTATTTTATTAATTTGATTGTATCTGAATAATTATTTTCCTTTGTAATGCTATAAGTGTCTCCTCAGTATCAAAAAACAAACAGACTCCCCCAAAAACAAACTTATTCTGACAGTGGCAGGGTCTCTAGAAAAGATACAAGGAAAAATAAAAGTTTCTTCATCCCTTATGCTTCTCTCTCTATAAACCAGGACAGCTGAAAATGGACATTTTCACCTATCCACGTATGGCATACAAAAATTTACTAAAACTACTCAACCTTGTATCTCAGTTCATTCCAATGGAGAATTCTCCCTAAGAAATCTCATGATCAACACAAGTTAAATATGGCCAAGATGAAATGAATGGCTCATTTTCTTCCATGTCTCTTTCAATATTTAACTTTACCATGGTGGATAGTGGTTCATTGGGTACCATGATGTAGGGTCTCTGTATGGTGTAGTAGGCACGCTATTCATAGACACAATAGGAGTCAGAGACCTGACTAGTTAAACCTCTTTGTCTAAATTGGTGGCTGATCTAGACAAGTCACTTAACCTCTGTTAAGACTCAGTGTCTTCAGTATATGAGATCATTGACCTTTAAGATTACTATCTTACTATCTTGTTTCTACTCTATCTTCTCTAGGTCCACCGGTGCATGCTTAGGTAGTGCTTTGAATACCCATGCACCAGTCAGCCTTAAACAAATTCCTGTGGAGTTCCTATACAAATTACTGCAGACTGTGCTCACTTTGGCATCTGAGAGATGGGTAAGCAGAGAGAGGGAGTTTCTCAAGTCAGGTCTGCCAGCAGATGAGGACGGAGGCCTGGTCCCCTGTTTCTGAGAGAGGTAAAGAAATTTCAAAACCTGCTCACTTCTTTTTGCCACTCCAATGTTCCAGGGAGGAAAAGCAATGGGATGCTGGCTTTCTTGCATGAGTTAAAACAATATCTGAACATAGTTATGTGACCAGAAGAGCCTCTTCCATTGTGTTTGGGAATGGAACTGAACCTAGGTAAAATTCTGAAGTGGAAGACTCTCACTCCCCTTTCTAGGCCTCTCTCCCACATCCTGTTCCCAGTTCCCAGATTCTCAACTCCTATTCTGCCTTATGTCTTCCTAAAGATCCCCATATAGGTCTGCCTTCCCTTACCAATGACACGTGAGGTTCATCATTCAGCAGGAAAATCACAAGGATCACTAGATCACTGTGGAATATTTTGGTTTACAATTTCAACATTAGAGTACACTACTTTTCTTTTCAGTTCGCAAATGTTAGAGATATGTTTGTGTTTACTTGTACTTTTGACTATATCAGTAACTTCTCCAACTTTTTAATTTGTCATGCCATACTTTTGCAGAGCTGGGTTTTGGTGGCTGCTATGATAAAAAGCTAGATCTGTGCAAAAATTAATGTCAAACAGAAAATAAGGATGTCAGTGCACGATCTAATTCCAAGGTTTGAGAAGTTGCACAGAACCCAACGGTGCACACATTCCACTAATAACTGCAGTTATTTAGAATGAAATAAAAATGTTATTTCAACTTTTGTGTATTTTTTTCTAAATGCCTACTAGTTTATTATGTCATAAATATTTACCATGAACCTAACTACTCAATAAATGTTAGGTATTTCTTTTGACTTAGAGGTGTATGAAAAAAATACTGACCCTAAAGATGCCATAAAAGAAGAAAGTTTGGAAACCTCTGCTTTGCCACCACATTACATATTCCAAATTCTCTACCTACTCTGATAATCAAAATTTTTTTTCAGTGCAGCAGATCTCAACTACATGGTAAGAAGGTAAGATGTTGAAAATTTTTACACAATCACATGATGATATGGTTCTAAAGCTCCTCAATGTTTATGAACCCAAACTAATCTCTATCATAATTCAGACAATATGCAGGAAATAGTTGGAAGATATTTTCCTATTAAGTTGCCCCACTTGCCCCTCAGTAAGGCTTGTCCTGGCAAGGAAATATAGATTGTTTCTTAAATCATAAAGCAGGAAACAATATGATATTTACTTGCTCATTTTGTGCACTGAGTTGATATACAAATCTTCCCATTTCAAGAGTCACAGATTAGTGTCAAAGGAGACCTTAAAAGATCATTTGGAGCAGACTCCTGCCTTTAAGTAGATAAAAACAGCTTTATTTTCATTTGAGACGTGGCAACTAAAGCCAGAGAGATGAAGTTAATTTTATGTAAAATTTCCCACATCTATATTCTTCTCCATAGTCTTGCCAAGACTTTCTTAACATAGGCCCCCACCAATCACTTATAACCTCTTACTCAGGGCAAATTCTTACCTCTAGAACCACTCAATTCTAATCCATCCTCACAACCAATGCCAAGTTGTCTTTTCCATACACCACATTGATCATGACATCAAACTTCTGACTTGGCATAAAACAAAATACTAAATAAATAATAAATAAAAGCATAAAATAATAAATAAATAAAAGTATAAAATAAATAAAATATTTTTATGTAATAGATTAAGAATCAGAAACCCTTAAATAGTCATTTTGTCTTGGTCATCTTATAATGTATAGGCTTCAGTTACCTCATGTAAAACGATGGGGATCTTTCACTATTTTAAGTCTCAGCTAAGAAGTGATGAAGTAGATACACTGGGACAAGAGTAGAGAAAAAGGGAAGCGAAGGGTGTGAGATATTTTGTAAGCAGAATAAACAAGACTTTGGTAGCTGTTTAGATATAGGAGAGGTAAAGAAAAGTTAACAGTAGAAGATGACCACTGGGTTGTGAAAATGAGAAGGATGGTGGTATCCTTGACAGAAACTGGGAATTTTAGAGGGGAGGATTTGGGGAAAATCTCAAATAGGTGTTCTGTTTTGTACATGCTAAGGCTGAGACAGACTGAAAATCCAGCCAATAGAGATTTGAGACTGCAGCTCAAAGCAAGATTAGGGCTAGAATGTAAGTCATCTACGTGAAGTTTAACCTTTGGAATCTGATGAGGTCATCAAGAGAGTGAATGAATAATGAGTGGGCAAAGACAGAGTACTGGTGAAGGATTAGAGCATGAGTGATGATGCTTCAAAGAAGCCTTAGATCAGTAGGAACAGGTCAGAGCAGTACTACCGCTGAACACCCAGGAAGAAGAGAGTATTCAGAAGGAGGGGATGTATAACAGCATCAAAGCATTTATAAAGAACTCAAGAATTAGAAGGAGTAAGTAAGAAGAGTCCATTGCATTTAGCAGTAAACAGATGATTGGAGGCCTTGGAAAGAGCAGTTTTAACTGAGTGGTGGGAATGAAAGACAAGTTGCCAGGAGTTGAGAAGTGAGTGAGATGTGGGGAAGTATAGGCAATTGCTATAGTCAGCTTTTTCTAAACGTATGACTGAAAAGGTCAAGAGATAGAGAAAAACAGCAGACGTCTATGATCTGATGATGAGTGAAAAAACCAGAATCCAGAAAATAATACCCATGATGAGTCAAAGTGACAAGCATTTATTAAGTACTTATCATGTGCTAGTCACTGTACTAAGCTCTGGGCATATAAAGAAACTATGCATAGTGTCCCTCTATCCTTAAAGACAACATACAAACAAAGAAGGTATATACAGCATAAATTGGAGATAAGAGCACACTATAGCAATGTTAGTGAAAAGAAGCCGAATATAGTTTCTTTGTTGGTTGGTTTTGCTTAACTTGGTTAAAAGTAAAAGATTATTAGGTGGGAGGCAAGGATGCTGTGTCTTGAAATGACTGATATGAAATAAAGCAAAATAAAATATTTTTAAAACTTCTTTTGTTTTTGAAAAGAATGGTTTATTCCATTTATTCACCAACTTAGCCTCCTTTCCTTCCTTCTTCCCTCATTCCTTCTTTCTTTCCTCCCTTCTCCCTTCATGTGTTTCCTCCTTTCCTTCTTGAGTGGTCCCTCAAGAGCTCAATCAAATTTTTGCTGATCAGCACTGAAGTTTTGACAGGCTCCTTTTCCATTCTGGGCTGGTCTGCAGTTTAAGCAAGGTTCCTTAGGCAACCTAGTACCCCTTTTCCCCCTGTCCCTTGGAATTCACCATACTGATAACAGATTTAGTGCTACCACCCAATCAGTTATAGCCCTACTACAGCTCAGAATGCCCAAACTCTAGTGATCCACTAGCCCAGGAACTACAGGTATGCTCCACCACACCTGGCACTGTTTCTTTATAAACAAATTTGAATGTTTAAAATTGAATCGAGGCCAAGGGCACTTGAAAGAAAACAGCATTGCTTCATTTTGAAACTAGGATAAATAATGCTGCTTGTTGAATGTTGTTCTGACACTTATTTGAAATGTGTGAAAGGAAAAAGGTTTCTTCCTTTTATAAAGACTCCTGCACTTTTGGTTTGTGGCTTCTTGTGCTGAAGTAGATTTTTTAAAAATAGAGGACCCATCTCTAATGATTATTAGCATTTCCTGATAAAAATCAGCAGACTGCTGGAAGATTATATTTCCAGAAAGTAATTCTTACTCTAACATATCTGTCTATAACAGTTCATCCCTATCAGACACTTGCATTCTTGAAATATTTATCATAGAAAATTTCACCCATCTTGGACTGATATACACCCAAAGAAAGTAAACTGCACAAGAAAAGAAAGTATACTTTTAATAAGAATAGTTTTCAGGTAATAAAAATTTAGCCATCCTACATTACATCAAATTATAAGAAAATCACTTATGTAACTCCACCAAATTAGCAGGAGAAAGTATAAATTCTGTGTTTATGTTTGTTTTTACTCTTAAACATGCATATTGAAGCATACTGTCAGCCTTAACAAGATCATAAAAGGTTTGCCAAATTAGTAACATATGGCAACATATAATTGGTAATACATAGCAATATATAGTACTACATACAGTACTTATACAAACTAGTGGGCTACTACTGCTAATTCATATTCCTTATAGAAGAATGTGACCATGTCACTCCCACCCCCCACTCATTGCATATACAGAACAATTTGGATTAAGACTACAGTCTCTTCAAGCACCATATACTTCAACAAAGGCTATCCCCTTGTCTGGAAGGCATATCCAGCTCACGTTGGTGTATAAAAAATCACTAGTTTACTTCAAAGGAAATCTCAGGTACTACCTCCTACAGGAAGTCTTTTCTGATCTGTCTAGTTAGTGTTTTTCACATGTAAATGTTATGTCTGAACAACAGAAAGAAAACTTAAGGACATAAAGGTTTTTTTTGTCTCCATATCCCCAGAATATAGCATAATGCCTTGTACATAGCCAATCAATAAGTGTTTATTTAATTGAAGAATGATGCCCACCCAGGTCATATGTTCAATTTCCAGGTGGACTGAGTACCTTCATTTTGCAATTCCTTAACTTCAGTCAATCGAACAAATGTTTTCCACATGTCATACTCAAAGCAAGAGAACAAGAGAAAGCGTGTGAGTGGAGCAGCACGAATTTATTCTACTAATAGGAAAAATAACTCAACGTACATACATGTCCTGCTGATACCAAGTATTTTTTTTCTACGTAAAGGACTGCACACTAATGAACTACACAATTTGATACAACAATAAGTTCAAGCGTATTTTGTCACTGAAGCTTCCAAGTTAGCAAAATGTATATTTTTCATTTTTTTCCATGCCATCTCTTCCACCTATCGAAGGCAGCTAAACACAATGGCAGTTTTATGTGTTATATTAATCAGACATCTTTGGCTTTACCATTCTCTCTTGAAGAATGCAAAATGACTCAATTATCAAGCCAGAGAACAAGCAGCTTTGGAGACCTTTAGTACTAAACTACAATTCCCTACTTTCTTTTAACTTCCTCTGCTAAACTTCTGGTCAAAAGCAAAAATTGCCAAGAGGAAAAGAAATGCCTATGTGATTGTAAACTCAATCATCAGGTTTCAAAATTTGGTTGACAGAGAAAAGCAAGGAACTCTCCCTCAACTCAGGGTGGAACATTTTAGGAGTGACAAAATGGAATGCAAGCAAGATGGTGAAGAGGCTGGATTTTATGTCCTAGAAATAAAAGAACCTGGAATTGTTTAGTCTGAAAAAAAGAAAATGAAAGGAATGGGGGGTAAATTGGTAAATGAAACTCTGTCTTCTTTGGGCTATCATAACACTGCAGTTGGTTTTCTTCTCACCTTTCTAAAGGCTCCACCTCATTATTCTATTCAAGATAATGAGTGATTCCTTCCTAGGTCTTCTTTTTTTCTATAGTTTCTCTTTTTAGTGATTTCATCAGCTCCCAAAGGTTTAACTGTGACTTCTATGAACTTGACTCAGATCTGTATATCCATCCTCGGTCTCTCTTGAGTTCTAGTCTAGTCATAAATTGCTTATCCCACAGATATCTCAAACCTGAAGAGTGAGGGGAGGGGTGTCTGAATAAAAAAACATACGGAAGAGGCAGATGGTGACATGGCCTGAGTGGAAGACTGAATGGGATATTAAGCTGAAGCTTGGTTTGGCATCAAGGGCCACCTAGTAAAGAGTGGGCTAAGTAGATTAGTTTGCATATACTTAGTAACTGGTTGGGCCCTAGGGAAGGAGCTCCAAAGATGAGACGATTAACTTCCCTAGGGACTGAGAAGTGGATTCTGGAAATCTGGGTACCAGTTCTAGTGTGAAGGGTAGAGTTCAGATGGGGAGGAGCAGGTCACTGCCAGCAGGCAACTTTCCAGTCTTCTTTCCACTCTTACATCTTACACCTGCCTCCCCTATCTACTCTGCCAGTTGGCGACACTGGCCTCCTTATTATTCTATGAATAAGATACTCACATCTCTTAGCTCCTGGCATTTTCTCTGGCTGTCCCCTATACTTGGAATGCTCTCCCATTCCTCATTTCTGCCTCCTAGCTTTCCTTGCTTCCTTCCTAACTAAATCCCACCTCTTATAGAAAGCCTTTCCCAACCCCTCTTAATTCTAGTTCCTTCCTTCTGCTAATTATTTCCTATTTATCTTGCATATAGCTTGTTCATACACATTTGTTTGTGTCCTCCATTAGACAGTGAGTTGCTTGAGGGTAGGCGCTGTCTTTTACTTTTCCTTATACAGCATAACCAGCATTTAGAAAGTGTCTGACACTTAGTAATTAATAAATGTTTACTGACTCTTATCCTTGACTCAAATTACAAATTCTATCCCACCAAGGTAATACCTAACTCCTCTAAATTTTGGCGGGGGTGGTGGGGCAGAAGGTGGGGGAGAGGTCCAGGATCTTTTTAATATCTCCTTCTGGTCTCAGGCTTTTCTTTAAAAACTTCATTAAATAAAATATTACCGCGTTAAAACAGCAGCTCAAAACACAGTCTAATAAGTGTATCAGGAATAAGATGGAGTCATAACTTTTGAGTAACTCAAGTCAAAGTCACTGTTTTCAAAATAAGATTCCTATCTTGAGACATGAAAAATTTTCTCCCAATTTTCCAAAGAACCTATTTTCTCTCCATTTAAGATAACATTATATCAATACTATATTAATTGCTGAAGTTGTTTAATGGAAGATTTAAAAAAAATTATCAAATACACATGCACATACAAACATATGAACTTTTAAGTTACAACAGAAGTTTTCAAAAGAAGAGCTAAAATATGCAAATCATCTTTTAAAAGAAACAAATAAAACTATCTCTATTGGGCCACAATGGATGACTCCTTTAGATAAAAGGAAAGGATGATGAATGCAATCTGAATGTCATTGAAATTCTTCAGGCCTGGCATCCAAGGAAGTGTCAGCATGTAGGTTACTATGACAACTTAAATTATAGAAAATGTCTCTTCCTCTAGTACCAAGTTGCTTTGCTTGTACCATCATTTCAAGCTGTTTCAAAACTGTCCAAATGATTTTCTGTGACAATAACAAATACCTCTTTATAATAGTTTTACTTGGGAACATCCCACCCTAAAACAAATTACAAGCATATAAAACCCATGTGGAACACAGTAGACCTGCCTCAAACAGGAAAACGAAAAAAAATATTTCAAACAGAAATTCTGAGAATATCCATATGCAAATTGTGAAATGATTGATTACAGCCAGATGGTTCATTCTAGGAAATGTAAGGAAATTACTCTCCTGGCAATTTTGAAATCTGATTATAGACATTCATTATTATTTTCTAAAGAAAACTTTTATTTGTAGGTATAAAAGGAAAAAACCTCTAGTGGTATTTTGACCTGAAAAAGAAGGAAATATATACTATCTCATTCCTTCCCCTTCCCCTGTTTTCTTCAGTTAATGTAGATTTAAAGATAATTGCTCTCAGACACCTTAATAAACTTGGCAAATGTCTTATAAATGAAGAGAAGATTATTTGTTTCCATCAACATTCCAAAAACAATGGGGCATACAAGGGAAAAAAATATAAAGGATATAATTAAATGGAGATATTTAGGTTGCAATATTAAAAATAAAGTTTTCATGCTAAAAATTTACTTTTGGGGCTCTGAATTTCAATATATGGTAGGTCAATAGAAAAGATTCTAGCTGTCACTAGCAAGGAAACAAACCAAGAATTAAACAGAGATACATTTTACTAAACTCCACTGGCTCCTTATAACCTCCTCCAAGATCAAATATAAAATCCTCTGGCATTCAGAGTCCTTTATAACCAACCCATTCCCCTCCAATATTCTTAGATCCTTACATCCTTATACTTCTAACTGCCTCCTCATTTCTATTTAGTGACACTGACCTTCTTACTCTCATACAAAAAGATGCTTTATCTCTAGAATGGGAATTTTCACTGGCTATCCCTCATACACAGAATGCTCTCCTTCCCCATCTCTGCCTCCAAATCCCAGCTAAAATCCCACCTTCTTTTCTAATCCCTTTGACTTCTAGTACCTTCCCTCTGAAGCTTATTTTCTATTCATCCTGTATATACCCTTTTGGTATATAGTTGTCTACCATGTTGTCTCTGCCATCAGATTGAGGACAAGGACTTTTAACTTTCTTTGTATCTCCACCACTTACAGTGCCTGGCACATAGTAGGCACTTATGTTTATTGATTGACTAAATATAGATAATAAAATTGATTATGAGAAAAGGAGAGAAACCAGCATGGATTCATTAACAAAGCTATCATGTCAAGTTAATCTTAATATTCACTTGTTTTATAAGGTTCCTAGACTATTATACCAAGGAAATGCTATAGACATATTGAAACCATTTTTCAGCAAAGCATTTGACAAACTTTCTTAAGATATTCTGTATGTAGAAAATTGTAAACTAGGTTACTGTACTGTTAACTGACTGAACCACATTCAAAGTATTGAGTAACAGATTAATGAAAGCCTAGAGGAAAATCTCTAGTAGCATGCTATAGAGTTCTATTTTGGGTGTCATCTGATTTAATATTTTTATAAATAATTCAGTTCAAGACAAAAAAGGTATGCTTATCAAAAGTTTTTAATAGGCTAGAATAATAAATAGGCCAAATAACAAAATTAATGAGATTAAAGAGATGTAGGGTGAAAACCTGAAAGGATATTAGGGTCTAATGAAAGCTTTTTAAAGATGTGAGAGAATTAGGCAGTAGGGAAGAGACTGAAGGCAGTAGGGAATAAATACCAAGTAGAGAATACTCAACAAGATAGGTGAGAAGGGTTACTTCAGCAGGCAAGCTATTGGAGAAGATGAGGTGGGTGAGATTATGGGTACATGTAGAGAGGCTGGCTTTGCAAAAAAAGGTGCAACCTTACCAAAAATTGAGAAGAAGGTGGAGAGAGTAGAAGATGAGGAAGGGGATTTCACAAAGTAGGCTCTGCAAGGTTCCAGGGTCTGATACAATCGCAATAGTGTCACAAGAAAGGTCCTTTTGAGAAGCTCAGCATCTAAATGGAATCCTTCTCTCTGGGCTTTGTGCTAGCATCTCCTACAGTAATGACAAACATGCATCTGTTTTATGCTAGTTCAATATTAATAACTATAGAGTTGTCAAATAAAGCTATCTTTATTTTTTTTTACCTCTTTCAGTGAACCATATGATTTTGGTACAAACATGGAAGAGATACTTTATTTGAAATGGTGCTTTTAAGCAGGTATTCTTAAAACAGTCAACACATAATAAGCACAGTGGGTTCTTCACACCTGTTAATATTCTAATTATACAGATGTCACCTGATGGAAAAGCCTCTTTTCCTTCTCATAGCTTAATCAAGGATGAACTCAACACATGGGTAAAATGTTCTCATCAAGATTATGTAGAGATGAGAAAGCTGGCATAAGTGTCCAGTAATATCATTTGGTTAAGAATAAGGAACCAACGTGGAGTATGGCAAAGGAAGAAGTATATTATGAAGCTGGAAAGACAGGATGGCATCAAGTTGAGAAGGGCTCTAGGAACTAAACAGAAGAGTTTATATCTGTTCATGGAGGTAACAGAGAAATACTGGAATTCACTGAGCAGAGCAAGGACATGATCAGATCTGTGCTAAAGGAAAGACACTTTGGCAGCTGTGAGGACAACAGATCAGAGGGGTGAGAAACTTGAGGCAGGAAGAACAACTACTAGGCCAGGGAGAGGTGATAAGGGCCCGAACTAGGGTAGCAGCTATGTGAGTAGAGAGACATTGCATGAGAGATTTTGTAGAGGGAGAAACAAGAACTATAGTGGTCAGTTACCAAAATAATAATCACAAGGTGCATGGTAGGCATGAGTAGCCTACAACACATTACCACTGAGGCAGTGAAAAGGAAACCATCATTATCATGTATCATTAGAGATGTAAGACTAGAATAGTAAATAGGCCAGTCACGGAACAAGAGTGAGAAATAACTGATGAATGCCCCATTTGCATGGTACCAAGAAATCTAAAGGAAATTCCCCAAATACATTGAGTGAACCCCCTATTGAGGATTTAGGGGAAAACAGAAACAAGAATGTCATATCCCATAAGAGGGTGTGGTTGGGTTGCAATGTGCACTGCTGAAGGGCAGTACCTGTAACAAATTATAACACTGATAACATAAAATATGTTTATCTTATTTTTTATTAGTTTTTGCGGGGTCTCGTGAGGAAGGCAGTTTAAAAATAAAATTGGTGCTCCCAAAAGAGCACTTAATCAATATTAATTAAGATTAATTAATCTTAATCAGTATTAAATTATTTTCATTAGTCAATTGTTGTTTGCTAATTAATTCTGGCTCTCCTAGTACCAGCTGCCAGCAACATATTTTGTACCAGAACAACTCAGTATCATGAGTAAATTAATTCACCAGTTAATCAATCAATAAACATTTACTAAACACCTACTATGTGACAGTCCCTGTACTATGAGCTGGGGATCCAAAAAGATGCAAAATACATTCCCTGACTCAATGAACTTGCAAACTAATGGAGAAAACAACATGAAAATCAATATATACCAAGCAAGCTTTATACAAGGAAAACAGGAAATAACAGAAGACACTAGAATTAAGAGGGGTTGGGGAAGGTTTCTAGTAAAAGATGGGGTTTTTAGTTGGGACTTAAAGGAAGCCAAGGAAATCAGAAGGTAGGGCTGAGGAGGAAGAACATTCCAGCCATGGGGGACAGCCAGGAAAAGTCTCCATAACCTTTAATTAAGAACCATAGTATGTTTCACCTGAATTATTGGAAGTCTTTGGGACCAAATTTCTCATGTTAAAGAATGTAATCTAACAAAATTTTTAAAAATTAATAAATTATAAGCTCTCTTACTCTGAAAGTTTACTGCCACTAAAAGATGTAAAGTTTATTCAAAAAGTGATTCATTTGCTAGAACCAGTCTAAATTATTTTCTCTTCTAGGATCCATAAACAAATTAATTGTTTTTTTTTTTAAAAACACATTAAGCATATAAAGAGCAAGTAGAAAATCATCCTGCTATGAGTACAATGTAATAGAATGTACCAGATTTAGAAAGCATTCTTCCTCTTCATGTAAGGAGGCTAAAATTGCAGTTCAAGGACAGGCTATAGCAAGATATATGGGTCTTGGTTATCCATTAGTGACCAAAACTTAGTGATCTTTCATTATTCTAGACCTTCAAAGTTGAGCACTACTTCCAAACTCAAAGTAGGCTGTTAGATTTCTAATCCTGGATAGAGCTAGTACTCAAGCAACCCAAAATTTGAAAAGACTATTTTAAATGCCTGTCAAAAAGCTTCCAGGGGCAATGGACTAGATAGGTGCTACTTTGCAAGTTTGCCTAGAGACCCAGAATTCATTCCTATGATCCAGTTTCAAGCTACTTTTCAAAGCAACAACTCACACATTCACAATCCTAGATTCAAGAGCTGGAAAGAATCGTCAGGTCATCCAGTTCAACTTTTAACTGAAACATGACTCCTTTCTCCAACACTGAGCTAGGTGAGTCATCCAGCCTCCCCTTGAACACCTTCTGGGAGAATGAATTCATCAAGGCACTACTCCAATTACTTAAAATGACACTAAAACACAACAGTGATCTCAATTCATTACTATGGAAATAAAAGGCCTACAGATTAGAATTTATATCAGTGAAAAGGGTACAAAAATATGGAATTGATAAGCACCTGGAAGGTCCTCCTGAAAGCTTTCATCTTTAAATCTCACTAACAGTGTTTGTTCAAATGTATCCTTCAAAATCTGTGATGTGAAACAAAGTAATTTAAAAGATATCAGAGCACCTAATAAAATGCATGTCATTTCAGTTCCTAAAGAATATAGACTTGTCCATCTTTTTTAATGTAGGAAAAATACATGTTAGGTTCCCAAAATGAGATTAAATGTTTCTTCTCTGCCTGTCAAACCAAATTTGAATTTCATCTTCTAAGACTCTAATGATCTAAAAACTCTTTCACCAAGGCAGGTTAAGAATCGTTCTTCATTTAAGATGAAAACATTTTTAGACTTACCTCACATCATCAGACTCAAGAATTTGAAATGAAAATGAGGCAGTCTTCAGCGTGGCTAGAGAACAAGCCAGGTATTTTGGGAGTAGCTACAGGCACCTGAAAAAGTACAAAATGTTTTACAACTCTGGCTAATCTTTAGCTTAAAAATGCAAATTTGTCCTCTTTTAATTTAGAAATGGCAAAGGGCAAAAAACCTAGTGGTCTGAAATTCAAGAATCTGTAACAACAATCATTGTAACTCTTACTCCCCAGACTCAACTCCTATAATCCATACCTCTTAACCATCTGAATGCATTTCTTATAGGATGTTTATTTTCTTCAATTTCTTTCGGCATTCTGTACCTTTGCAAATGGAATTTCAGAAGCTTTTGTTTTTAAGTCATTTGATGTGACCATGATGTCCCAGGAATGACCTTGCACCTCCTTTCTCAATTGACTGAAACTAAACGCACCACTGCAATAACTTTCTTAAAGGCAGTTAATTCGTTAATATTTGGAATCTTGCCTAATGCCAAAGGGGGAAAGGAGAGCTTTAACACCAAATGCCTAGTACAGTTCATTGGAGAGAAGAAATATGCCACTGGCTTCCAAGGAGGAAGAGGGTGATAAAATATTTAATTAATACACTGTTTTGACATATCAGTCACTTTATAATCAGCAAATTCTTCATGGAACCACCAGTTTCAGGAAAGGCCCCAGACTAGTCACTCTTTATTCTCTAGACTTTACTACCATGTTTTGGTTGCCTTCTCCCTTATTCCCCATTGGCCCCCTTTTCCATTTGGCAAATTCTTCCCGGAACATCCATTTTCGAGGAAAGGTCCAGGTCAATCATCCTTAATTCTCCGCACTTTGACATAACACCTCTCTCCTTTCACCTCTCTTTTATGTGTTGTTTTCCACTACTCACATTAAGAAGCTTTTAGTTTCAGTCAACAAGAATCTGGTTTGGGCCCAGATCTTCTCTGTGCCACACTCTCCATTCTTCCCTCCCTCCTCCCTTGACAAATTCAGTCATTTGGAGCCAACACTGGCCATTACATTTGATCTTAATTTTCTTGTGCTTTTATACAACCTTTATTTACATTATTTACATGTTTATTTAGATTTCTTTAATCATATCATACAACTCTTATGTTTCTCTGATTTATTTTCATCATTATTAAAAGGGAATTAATTTCATTACATTCATATTCCACATTTTTTCCAGTTGTATTCCCATTTGAGACACACAATTTATTTCCTGATGTTACCACAAGTAGTGTTGGGGCAAATATCTTAGAGAAGACCTTTTTTTGTTGTGTTGCTATGGATCCAGTCATGGAACTACTGGATCAAAGTTTATTAATGTTTCCTGCATTCTTCCACGGTATTTTCCAGAAAGGTGGGACAATACACAGTCCCACTAATAGCCAGGCAGCACCATGGTCAGAACCCTAGGCTTGGAGGCGGAAAGACCCAGCTTCAGATCCAGCTTCTGACACTCACTAGCCATATAAACCTGAGAGGGCCACTCAATTGTTATTGACCTCAGTTTCTTCATCTGTAAAATGGGAATAATAGCAGCATCTATCTCCCAGAGTTGCTGTGAGGATGAATTGTGATTAATAATTGTAAAGCACTTAACACAATGACTGTACATAGTAAGTGCTATGCAAATGTTAATTAACTATTACTGTGAACAAAATGAACTTTCATATTCATCTATTCTTTCAATGACATGAAATTTTATATTTCTATTACATTTCCATTTGGAATATAACTTTAGTATGTGACATAAGCATCTAACTTACTTTTTCCACTGATATTTTTCCTAGTATTGTGAAAATTTGAAACTTGATGTTAGTTAAAAAAAAAAAAAACAAATTTGAGAAAGGCACGGATTGCCTACAATGATGGAACTGATGAAAACTGTATGAGCACCAAAGAATCAAGAGTACACCCTCAACGTACATTTCTGCATTTATTTTACTGAGATTTACAAGACATCCTCTGTCTTAAACATTCCTATATGCCCAAAAGGCAAAAAATACTTTTCATCATGAAGAGAAAAAAATTCACTAGAATCGTTTATTTTTTTTAGACATGAAATCATGGGAGCCACTTAACTGGATGCACACTTAGAAACAAGAACCTACCAATGACTCACAAAATAGATACTAATAAAATAAATAAAATTTAAATTCCAGACATTTTAAAGAAATATGGTTGAAAAAAAAGTTTAACTTTTCCACGTCTCCTTTTTTCTAGAAATTGAGTACTGAAATAGTCCTTTGACTCCATTTAAAGATTCAAGAAACATCAAGAAAAGAATCAAATTATACATATATATATGTATACATATATATACACACACACAAATATATACACATATGTACGTGTGTGTGTGCATGTATGTATTATGTTGCAGCTTTGTGGCACATTGGATAGACTCATCTTCCTGAACTCAAATCTGGTGTCAGACCAGAGTCACTTGACCATGTTTGCCTCAGTTTCCTCATTTTCAAAATGAAATGGGGAAGGAAATGGCAAATCACTCCAGTATCTTTGCCAAGAAAATAACAAATGAGGTCATGAAAAGTTGGACATGGCTGAAAAACACTAAGATGTGTGTGTGTGTATGTATGTGTGTGTGTGTGTGTGTGTGTGTGTGAGAGAGAGAGAGAAAGAGAGAAAGAGAAAAAGAGAGAGAGAGAGAGAGAGTGTCAGGTCTCTGAGTGGCAATGATACCTACTAAAAGCAAATGTATGGATGAAAAAAGAAAAAAAACAAGACTCATAATTGCCTAAGGCCATGAAAATTAAAATTAAATTAAAAAGTCATTTAACTGAAAAAGAAAGGCTATAATTGGTAAATAGTCAAATACCCTCCTTTCAAAAGAAGAAATATAAACTAACAGCCAGATGAAAAAAATGGTCTAAATCATTAATTATTAGAGAAATGAAAATTGAAGCAATTCTGAAATTCCACCTCACATCTATCAGATTGGCAAAAAATTACAAAAAGAATGAGAATTATTGGAGAGGCTTCAGGAAAACAGGCACATTAATGCAATCTTAGTGGAAATATAAATTGGTTCAGCCATTCTGGAATGCAATTTGGAATTTTGCTCCCTCCCCTCAAAAAAAATTATTAAATTTTACATGCTTTTTGACCCAGCCTATATCACTACTAGGCCTGTATCCCAAAGAGATCAAAGAAGGAGAAATGAATTCATATGACAAAAATATTTTGAACAACTTTTTTTGTAATGGTAAAGAAATTAAAATTAAGGGAGTAACCATCAGCTGAGACATGGCTGAACAAAATTATGGTATAAAAATGCAATGGAATAGTGTCATAAGAGATGAATGGTATGGTTTCAGAAAAACCTGGGAAGACCTGTATGAACTGATACAGACTGAAACAAAGAAGAATCACACATGCATGGGCTCATCTGCACACCATGAATAGAGTGAACCTACAAATTAGTTGAGAGAGCTGGAAGTTTTCAGAAAACAAAAATTCAACAAAAATGCCACTAAGAAAAATCCATGACTTTGGTCATCTAAACACAATTGCAAAAAATATATGTAAAAATCAAGTCTCATGGGAAGATATCCTAGTGCAATGAAATAGGTTTGATCGCAAAAAAAATCAAAGAAACTTGGGGAGGATGAACTTAACTGGACAATGCATTAAAAAGAAATAATCATGTGAGGAAATTTAGGAATCAGAGTGGGAAATCATGGTAGAGAGCATTTTGGTAAATATCAATGAAGACAGAAGCAATGATAGATTCAGATTACACTTCATGCTGCCTTAACAAAAAGAGAAAATAAATGAGGAATTCAGAAACCATCACAACCTTAGTATGGTATAGTAGTGATGAGGGAGTAGGGGAATGTCAGTTCCACAGATTATGTATTAGATCTGCCAAAAGGAGGGCAGCTACTAATTTGATTTGCCTTAATAAAAATGTCCTCCAAAAGGCAGAAGAACCAAATTATATTCTGGCTCTAAGTATCATTAATAAAGAAGGATTTTCTATGGTAGAAATTATAAGAACTAGAGTCACATGACCAGCAGGATGGTAAAATAATTACTTTCTGTAAATTGTTTTAACCCCTAAACCTCAAAAGAAGGGAATTATGTGCCCGATATAGAGTAATTACAGCTGATTCCATTGGATAAGAGGGAATACAGTTCATGAGGTAAAAACACCTTGAATCACCACCAGAGAACATTTATAATTAGAACTCTCACTAAGCAGCTCTATCTTAGATTGCTTCAAAATGTCAGTTGTGGTGAGTAGAAGCAAATTCAGATATTTAGGACTAAAAGCCTAGATAGAGAGATTTTCTACAGGTGCAGTGACTGTCTTAACATCCTACTACACACACACCGTACAAGAAACTGCAGAAACTGATTCTGCCTAACCATATAAAAGGCAGAATAATAATAACTAGCATGTATATAGTGCCTACTATGTGCCAGGCACTATGTATGGTAAGCACTTTACCAATATCTCATCTGATCCTCACACAAACCCTAGGAAGTAGGTGTATTATTATCCTCATTTTACAGTTGAGGAGGCAGCTAGGTGGCTCAGTGGATCAGACACTTATTAGCTGTGTGACCCTGGGCAAGTCACTTAACCTCTGTTTGCCTTAATCTACTAGAGAAGGAAATGGCAAACCATCCAGTATCTTTGCCAAGAAAACCCCATGGACCCACGGGGTCTTGAAGAGTTGAGTATGATTGAACAACTGTAAAAATAGTTGAGTAAACTGAGACACTTAGAGGGTAACCTATCCAAGGTCACACAGCTTGTCAGTTTCTGAGGCTGGGAAAAGAGAGAGGAATCCAGCTGGCTTAAAAATGTTATATGGTTGGACACAAAACCACAGGTTAGAGGGGAGCAGGATGCTGTCAGGCATAATGAAAAGGGGCCTGGAAAACCAACGAGGGCCAGTTCTATCTTTTGAGAAGTGACTCAGGACAAAGTCCTAGAGCCAGTGCCATCCTCCAAAGAGGGTGAGACAGATAACTAGCACAACCGTAAGGTTCTATGCACCAATAGAAAGGAAAGAGCCAAAGAATACAGGATAAGAAATAAAAGAATAGCTGAAATGCCAAAAGAACCAGAAAGAAAACCTGAGCAGAACTTAAAAGCAAAATAGTAAGGAAAACCTCAAAGAGAAATCAAAATAAGTTAAACAGATATAATACGAATGAGTCTGAACCAATATTGGCTAACACAGGACAGAATCCTGTGATAAAGCTGAATTTATGCATCAAAGGCCAAGTCCTCTGAGGCCCTAAAGGTAGGTCAATGTCTTTTGTGGGAGGGAACCGAAGATTAGGAGATTGCACAAATAGGGAAGAGAAAGATGAGATGGGAATGGGTGATATTGACTTCCTAACTCCACTTGGAAGAAATCCACAAGCTGTAGGCAGAACAAGTAAAGGGGTGATAATTCCTATAGTCTCTAGGAAAGAGGGAGGGGAAGTTGCTGAAGTATATGAAGAGAGTGTTCAGGAGGAGAGTGCCCACATGAGTGGCCAATGGGCCAAAATATTGCTGAAAGCATTCCTGGGGGAAATATTGGTGTGGGTCTCCAACAGGGGACAGGAATGTCCTTATGTCTGGAGGGAGTTTGTGTTTTCTTTTCAAGAGCATTATGTGACATTAGGGACAGCATCCCACCACAGGAGACTGAGTTTCAAGAAGCAACCGGTATCCAAAGCAGTGAAGAGAGAGGGTTGGGAGAACATGGTCTTTGAGATGTGGCTGAGCCTGGCAAGAACAGGACATGTGGCCAGGACTCACCATTTGGGGACAAAGGGTCACTCCTATCACATGGTGCTGCTTCCCTCGTGAACTGATATTTTTAAGAATGAGACAAAACATTTAAAAATGGAATATAGGTAGAGCTGCAAAAGCAAAATTAAACTAGACAGAAGAGGGAGCTCGATTTTTGTACTTCAGTGGATTAAACAAGAGGGTCAAGGAGCATGAAAAAGGAACACATAAGAAATACAGCCCATGAATCAGAAAATAATATTCAGAATAGATTGGAAAAGAAGAGGAACAATGAAGACAAAGCAAACAAAAATATCTTGAAAAAGAAGGTGCAGTAAAAGAAAATTACTAAAAATAATTTTAGAGATTTTAGAGAGATTTTAAAGTAATCATTTAACTAGGCAGGAACAGAAAAATGACAAAAGAAAGGAAGAAACAGATGACTAAATAAAAGAGAGACGTTCTGACAAGTCAAGTAAAAGAAGCATTTATTAAACAACAATATAAATCAATAAAAAGAATCTGGGATAGTAAAGGCCAGGCGTTATTAATCTTTTTTGTGATTTTATTAAAACGATGATCTTAAAAAAAATCTTTTTTTGTGTCATAGAACTCCCCTTTGATAGTCTGGTGAAGCCTTTCCAGAATAATGTTTTAAAATGCATAAAATAAAATATATAGGATTATAAAGGACACCAGTTATATTGACATTGTTATCAAAATACTGCCATAAAAAAGTTCATGGAACTAAGGTGAAAAAACCCCTGGTATAAGCAAATGAGTGGTCAAGTGGGAAAAATTACTAGTAAGAAAAAATTCACAATAAAGTGGAAGCGAAATTAGAGACAATTAGAGTACAACTTTAAAAATGAAAGAGAATTTAAAAAATAATGTCCAAAGAAATAAGTAGAAGAAAACACACACCAAACAATCACAACTTTCAAAGTCAACATATTAAATAATTCAAAGAAATTCAGTAAATCATTAACAGAGTAAGAAGAGAAGGCAGTGGTTTAGCTACATTGGACAAGCTATCAGCAAAGATATAAAAATGATCCTAATAAATAAAAAGAGCTCACACCCTTCAGATGACAAGAGGAAAATGGCAATTGTTAGAGGGTTATGGGAGGACAGGCACTCTCATATAGTTGGTGGAGCATTCTGGAAACTAATTTGGAACTTTACCCTAAAAGTGACTTGTTTCAGTGACACTACTCCTAGTTATATACCCCAAATAAGTCAGAGGTAAAAAGATGCACATGTACAAAAACATAGCTGGGCATAGTGGCACATGCCTCTAGTCCCTGCAAATAGGGAGGCTGAGGTGGGAGGATCATGTGAGGTTAGGAGATTGGAGCTGCAGTGGAAATAAGCCCATCAAACTTCCAGGCTAAGCTGGACACCAATATGGTATGCCTCTATAAGTGGGGGGAGAGAGGGTTGCCTGAGGAGGGATAAACTGGCCCCAGGCTGGAAATGGAGCAAATCAAAGCTCCCTCATCACCTCACACTTCTGCAATACCCCACTAGTGGGTCTTCCCACTCTCAATGCATCCTCTATTCAGTCAACACAGTGATTTTCCTAAAGCACAGGTCCAACCCCATCGACTTCCTACTCAATAAACTTCCTATGGTCTCCAAGATTAATCAATAAACATTAAGCCTCTATTACATACCAGGCCCTGTGCTAATGCACTGGGGATACAGAAAGAGGCAAAAGAGTCCCTGCTATCAAGTTGTTCGTAGTCAAATGGGGGAGACGATAAGCAAATATATACAAAAGTTATATGCATGATGAATAGAGGAAAGGCACTGGAATTAAGAGTGGTTGGGGAAGGCTTCCTGTAAAAGGTGAGATTCCATTTGGGACTTAAAGGAAGGCAAGGAGATCAGTGGGTAGAGCAGAAGAGGGATAATGCTCCAGGAATGGAGGACAGCGAAAATTTAGAGCAAAGAGATCAAGAATCATCAGCATACTGATGGTAATTAAATTCATGGGAGGTGATGATGAGAGTGAAGCAGCATAAAGGGAGAAGAAAAGCGGATCCAAAATTGGAACCCTGAGGGGCACTTTTTGTTACACAGTGTGATCTGGCAGCAAAGGAGTGGTCAGATAGGTAAGACAAAACCAGGAGTGATATCCCAAACACCTACAGAGTACACAGTACAAAGGAGGAGACAACATGCAAACAAATGGTTCCAAAGGGAGTTATATACAGAAATTGTAATCTTAGTTGAGGCTTAAAGGAAGCCATTGAGATCAGTAGTCAGAACAGAGGAGGGAGAGCATTCCAAGCAAGGGGGATAGCCCAAGAGAATGCTCAAAATTGAGAGATTGAGTCTTATTTGTGGGACATGCAGGAGGCCAGTGCCACTGTATAGAAGAGTCTATGTCAGGGAGTAATGTACAAGACTTACATATTATATAGTGGACCACATCTTTATTATCACTGAAAGATGTTGAAAATACAATATCCCACTGTGCTTACTGTATGTTGACAAAAAAAAAAGCATTTCATTCAATAGAGCAAAATATAGCCTTAAAGATTTTCTTATAAGGGGTCCCCTATTCATACATTACAAAGAATCCTTAGAAAGAAATCCGTGTCCATGACCCTACTATCATTAATATTACATGTGAGGCATAAAACTGGGATACATGACCATATGTGTTCACTAGTGTAATGAATGAGATAGAAAAAATAGTTCAATCTAAAAAGAGATATTCCATAGGTGGTAAAGTATTCTACATAGCCTTATTTACAAATGACATTATGCTGGTTGCATCAAACCCTAGCAGAGGGCTCCTGGATGAAATCTCTAACCATTTCAGAGTTTCGTCCAGCTATATACAAAGAAAATGCAAAGTATGTGAAGAATGTAGTTAGCTGGACAACAAATAGATCTCATTAATTGGTATAAATACACTGTTCTTGGGCAGACACTGTCAATGGGCAGTGAGTTGGGCTCAATACTAAACAGAAGAGAAGACTAGATTACTTTTTGAGATACTGCAAAACTCCTTTAATGACCCCAAAATTGTCTCTGATATGAAGGCTCATCTTTTTGATAAAGTATTTTACTGGTATGGAATACTGTATGAAACACTATAGCTTCATAAGAATTAAGACTTGAGTCTCATTTAGAGGACATTGGCAAAGGCACATGACAGGTGTGAGCAGCTTACAATGAATTACAAAGAAGAGCCCAAGTAAAGGATATCAACCAAGAAATGAGTGATCCAAAAAGACAGCCGCAATAAAAGAATAGCTCATATTCTCCACTGGTATTCTCTCCAGTGTCAAAAGAAAGTGGAAGAGACCTTCACAGCACTTTGTATAGAATACCTGTAGCAAACTTAAAGAAAAGTGCTGGACTACAGTTGAACAGGATGGGGAGGTATGGACAGGTTGCACTCTACATCAATGGCAGGAACATCCCCATCAATGAGATCACAGATCCATTTGGTGTACTTAAGTATTCCGTGTTGTAGTTTGTGTGTCTGTGTGTGTGTGTGTTACTTTCCTATGATATTATAATATGATTGAGGGCAGAGAATCTTTTCTATCTGTCATACTGCTTAGCACAGTGCCTTTTACAGATTAGATACATGTTTGTTGAATGAATAAAATTCTTTACCAAATATAGGCACAATTTTTTAAATCTGATTTTATTTTGTTTCATACAAACCAAAAACTATCTCTCATAGGCACTTATTTTTAGGAAGTGCCACACTAATAAAACTACCAAAGAATTATTATTTTTTTTTAATTTTTTTTATTAACATCTTTAGTTTTCAGCATTAATTTTCACATGCGTTTGAATTACAGATTTTTCTCCCCATTTCC
>CM053623.1:147568986-147585949 GCA_028646595.1 Phalanger gymnotis
GTAATTCAAACGCCTGTGAAAATCAATGCTGAAAACCAAACATGTCAAAAATAAATTTAAAAAAAAAATAATGAACATTAGATCGTCCTCATAATACTGCCAAATTTTACCTTCAAAGTGACAAGATACCCAAAGTTTCTTTGAGGGAATTTCTGCAACTAAGTTCATTAGGTATGGAACGTAAATTACTAAAGGCTTTTCTCATTCATTGACTAGATATAACAAATAATCATAGACTCTATGGACTATGGGAGAGATAATGTAGTCCAGAGACTCCTGAGAGTGCCTGAGACACTTTCAGGAAGTTCTCAAAGTCAGAATTGTTTTTATAATATTGCTAAGATCTTTTAATTTTGAATATGGCAAATACCAATAGATACAACCCACATAAACAAAAGCTCTTAGAGAAGGGGGTGAGGGTGGAGTGCCTCTCAATGCTTTCTAAGACCATGAAAGAAGTCCTGAGACCAAAAAGTTTGAGAACCATTGATCTAACCAAACCTTCATTTTACAGATAAGAAAACTGAGGCAAACAGCCAGGAAGTATCTGAGGCCAGATATGAAACCTTCATTTTACAAATTAATAAATTAAAAATCAGAAATGTCTAGTGACTTGTGCAAAATCACATCATAAAATTTTACAATCAGCCTTCACCACCATACACCAACAGCCTTCTCACCTCGGTAGATCCCGCCACCCTTCTTCTGATTGTCCTCCATTTTCAAGAAAGTGCAGGTCAGCTATATTCACTCTTTCATTTCCCTCTGGGTTCTGTTCCTGACTCTCCCACCTTTTTGGAGGGGAAAGTACCTTCTTTCCCCATACCCTCATTTTCAGCTTTCTTTTATGTATCACCTTTCCCATTAGAACATTAATTCCTTGAGGGTAGAGACTGTCTTTTGGCTTCTATTTGTATCTCCAGTGCTTAGTACAATGCCTGACACACACAGTAGATACTTAATAAGTGCTTGTGGATTTGAGTTAATTAAGCCCATCCAGCCATTAAGAGAATTCAAGTTTCTATACTTTCTTATATATGCACACAAATCCAAATAAACACTAAAATCTTGAGATTCCTTATATCACAAAGTTGTAATAATAATTACAGCTAGCATTTAAATAGTACTTTAGGTTTGCAAAGCACTTTTACATATGCTATTTCATTTAATCCTCCCAAGAACCCTGAAGTAGGTACTATTATTATCCCCATTTTGCAAATGGGGAAACTGAGGCAGCACATAGAAATTAAATGACTTCTCCAGGATTGCATAGCTTATAAGTGTGTGGGGAAGAGGAGAACTACACAGAACAAAATTAACAAAGTCAATATGAAACCATGTGATGTATTCCCACAATCTCTTCCAAAGTCTATTATTTTCACTCTATTTCTAACAATTAGAGCCATACGAAAGTGGGATTGGTCACCTGAAGAGATTGTGGGAAGCTAGATGACCACCGGTCTGGTATGTTATAGTGAGGATTCTTTTCAGGTACGGGATTGACTAGGTTTTAAGTGAAGGTCCTTCCAAGGCTGATTCTGTGATTCTTTGAGAATCACTAAAAGAAGAATCAATAATTAGGATAATGAATATTAAACCATGTAAAAAGCACAAATACTTTACCATTGCAAATATACATATGACTGAAAATTTAAACCACTTTGGGAGGAATTCAAATGATCAAAATTGCTGCATCACAATAATCCTCTGTAATTATTATCTAGATAAGTAAAAAAGAACAGAACATGTAGTTAGTGACTGAATTTATCTGAGGTAGGTTGGGTACCCTTATGATCCCGTCAGTGTAAGGAGCTATGAGTAAAATTTATTTTACCAAGGCAAACTATTAGCTCTCAACTAATAGTCTTAGACAATTGCCTGGGGTACTTAGAAGTTAAAAGAATGGTCCAAAGTTTTAGGCAGTATGTATCAAAAGCAGGTTTTTTTTTTTTGTCCACTACCCCAAGCTGCCTTTCTCCTGATAATAATAGACACCAGCCCAATTTATCTTATGTACACAAGGCCATTACCAGTCATCCTGACCTATATCTTGCCATTGGAATCTGATGACTCTGGAGGAGGGAGTGAGACTGATGACTGCACAGCTCTGCCTCACTCAAATCCAATTCACTCCTAAGTCAAGATATCACCCTCCTAATGTCATTGGTCCTCTTTGAGAATGAAGGTTGAACAACAACAATCCTATATACATCTTATTGGTACATGGTTGTTGCATCATCCCCCCATTAGACTGTGAGCTCCCTGAGAGCAGGGACTGTTTTTTTGTCTCTTTTGCCTCCATATTACCAGTGCTCAGCACAGTGTCTGGCCCACCAAGCACATAGTAGGAGTTTAATAAATTCTAGATAAATGACTGAATGGAAGGGGTAGAAATTACAATTTTTTGACTGTTACTTTTACCCCATGAAATATAAAGAATTCATTATGAAAATAAAAATAGTGTCAGAGCCATGTCCAGAGGATATTAGCTAGAGATAAATAACAGTCAATCAATTAACAAGAAATTATTAAGCACCTCCATACCAGGTACTGCAATAGGATGAATATAAAAACTTAAATGAACAGTAACTGGCCTCAAGGAGCTTACGTTCTATGGGAAAAGACAACATGTGCATACATATATATAAACATAGGTATAAAAGATACGAACTGTGTCTATATTCATATTCTACATATGTATATCCTACACACATATACATACATACACACAGAGGAAAAAAGCAAGAAGCATTCCTTTTTCCAACTCCCAATCTGGTTTATA
This sequence comes from Phalanger gymnotis, assembly GCA_028646595.1. NCBI lineage: Eukaryota > Metazoa > Chordata > Mammalia > Diprotodontia > Phalangeridae > Phalanger > Phalanger gymnotis. The sequence continues at coordinate 147,571,769 of CM053623.1, forward strand.
CAGTAAAATCAGACTAAGATCAACACAAAAAAGCAGGCATTTTTGGAGTGAGAAGGCCCAGTTCCACTTCTATATGAGGATGGAAGTTTGTAGGCTAACTGTATCTATAAAAGCCTCAGGCAGTCTGGATGTCTTTTTTCTTTCTTTTCAATACGGAGACAGTACAGAAACTCGCCTTCTCTACCATCTACCTCTGTAATCACTGCCCTATGCCAAGGCACCCCATTCATCATGCCCTAGGGAGCCATCTGTATAGAGCACTGACAAATTGTTAAAGAGGTCTACTCTATCTTCCAAGTTTCACTGAAACTGGATACATTTTTTTTAAAGGAATTAGCAATCATTCAAGGGATAGGGTAAAAATTCTGAAGGGGAATTGATAAACTTTAAACTAAGCAACAACTACAAATGACATTAATAAACTCATTAAGTTGGTTTGGATTTAGGGATTCCAAGGTGAAATGCTCATGTTTTCAAATAGAGTAACATTTTGTATGATCAAAGTTGGAGTTGTGATCATGCATATATCAGCTAGTAAGTCAACTAGCATTTATTAAAAGCCTATGATGTGCCGGGCACTGTGTTAAGTGAGGAGGATACAAAGAAAATGGAAAAAAAAAATTCCTTCTCTCAAGAAGCTTACAATCTAATGGGGGAGATAACATGTAAACAACTATGTATAATCAGGATAAATTGGGAGTAATCTCAGATGGAAGATACAAAGCCTGGAAAGACTTTTTGCAGAAGGTGGGACTTTAGCTAACAAACACCTGAAGAAAGCCAGGAAGTCAGAAGGTACAGATGAGGAGGAAGAAAGTTCAAGGCATGGACGACTGATGATGGATAGCATGTCAATTGTCTTAGCCTCTAAAAGCTGGCTGCCTAGTGATGAGCTTCCAACTGCAGCATCTCTTATCTACCATCTAAAAAGTTATAAAGGGGTCATCTTCTCCATTACCATGGAAATACAAACTTAAAAAAATTACAAATCCTTGATGTACTAGAGAAGTATGTTTGTGATGCACAGTAAGTGTTCCAAAGCATTTGTTGAAATGAAACACACATACAATGCAGGAAAGAGAGTTTATGTTACTTTGGAAAGGTATTAGTCCGACAGTCTCTCATCTTGCATTTATGAAGTGCCTATTACTTGTCAGGTACTATACTGGGAATACAAAAAAAAAAGAAAATGACCACCACTAGCACAAAGACAAACAGCCCCTGCTCTCAAAGAGCTCATAGTCTAAGTTTGATGATGTCAGGAGACCTGATCTCAGATCCCACCTCAGAAACTTACTAGTTATGTGACCCTGAACAAGTCACCTCACCTCAGTGCCTTGGTTCCTTAATCTGTAAAATGAACATACTACCTACCTCATAGGATTCTTGTGGCAAAAGTCCTTTATAAATTTTAAAACGCTAAGCAAATATGAGCCTATTAGTATCAATCACAAGAGCTTTAGTTTCCTTATTCCTAGGAGGATCAAAATTTTGAGTCTTTGACATCTTTTCTTCTAGTGTTGATGCCAGCACTAAAAACAAGGAATATATCTCCTCAAAGGTAGCCCATTTAAAAATACCTCTCCTTTACAGTCATACCTGCTTTTTTATAATAAAATGGATTAAATAGTTCTCTACTTTTTAAGATACTAAAACAGTTTAAATATCTTAAGTCCTAAAAGACTTAAAAGTCTTTAGAAGTAGAATTCTTTCTTCTGCCATCATTTTCTTTACTGCCTTCCTTTGAAGTCTGTCACTAAGCAATCAACAGCTAACACGTGTTATCATATGACAATATGTAAAATAACATGCCACAGTAAGACCTTTTCTTTTAGTAATTTTGGACTGTAAAAAGCAGCATAATTACTTTAATGATGTACTTAGGGAAAGGATTATCTACAAAAGAAAACAACAAGGGTAAGACTAATTAAAAGGTATCTCAATTTATAACTGTGCAGTTAATTTTCTGAATCAATTTTTCCTCAAAATTTGCAAAATATATTTCATGTAATCTATGTCACTAGCAAAGAGTTAACATGTAAGAGTATCAATTTGGCCTCTGTATTAAGGGACAAAGATAAAAATGTCAAAGACAGCAATTCGGATGCAATAATTGCGTGTGCTGTTCACTTTCAGGAATGATATATTAAAATCTCTTTACATCCTGAGCTTTGATATCTACTTAGTATAGATGAGTATGTCAAGTGGGATAGGTAGATAATAATGAAAAAATGTAAAAGCTTGAGTCTGTCAAACTATGCTATATCCCCTAACCCCACCCTCACTGACCTTGAAATCATTTGAGTGGGTTCTAACAATGCTTAGGTATGCCGTCCTAATATTCCAGAGTAGATGACAAGGCAATTATGTCTTGACTGACACAATGTCAAAAGAATTGTGATTACTCTAGCAAACAGATGTCTGCCCCCACCTTGCTGGCATTCACCCCCACGGCAATACGAGAACTGCCTTATTTCACGGAAGGGCAATTAAAAATGGCATTGAACTTGGAGTTAGATGACCTGGGTTCAGATTCAGATTCTACCACTTGCTATATACATGTCAATAGGTAAGTAACATCCCATCTCTGGGTGTCACTAATTTACCACTTGCCTGATACAGTGAAAAGGATCACTGGCTCTGGAGTCAGAGGACCTGGGTCAAATACTATCTGTAACGGCTACTACCTGTGTTGATTTGCAGCAGATCACTTAAAAGTCCCTGGAAATCAGGTTCCCCATCTGTCAAATGAGGAGGCTGGACTAGATGGCCCCTGGGGTTCCTAGATCTATGTTCCTATGTAGACCATAGAAGAGTTAGTCTAGATGACCTCTAAAATATGAACAAATTACATCTCTCAGCCTTAGTTTCTTCATTTGCAAAATGGGGATAAAAATTAAAATTAACAACTACCTATGTAAGTAAAGACAGACAGACATAGATAGATGGCTTGGAAACCTTGTTCAGTAGCATCTGACTCTTTCTGATCCCATCAGGGGGTTTTCTTAGCAAAGAAATTAGAGTAGTTTGCCATTTCCTTCTCTAGTTCATTTTAAAGATAGGAAACAGGGAGGGGAGGAAGGGGGTAAACAGGGTTAAATGATTTGCCCTGAGTCACAAAGCCAGTTAAGTGTCAGATGCAGGATTTGAATTCAGGTCTTCCTGACTTCAGGCCCTGTGCTCTCTCCACTGCACCACCTGGCTGCCCCTTAAAGTGCTATATAAATAGCTGTTACTATCCTGCAAAGGGGGAGAGGGGAGGGGCACTATCAGTTTATGGGTCTATAAAATCCTAAAGAGCTAGCTGTGTGACTCCAAGCAAGACACTTAACTCTCTGCACCTCAGTTGCCTCTTCTGTAAAGTGAAAGGACTGTACTCACTTCCTTTTCAGCTTTAAATCTATGATTCTATGGACCGATGATCAGCTCTCAAGATGTTTGAGGCATCCATGACAAAAAGTTAGCCACTACTATTCAGAGACAGCAAAGGCCATGCTCTAAGCTACCTAAAAAAGCAAATAAGAAGTGAATGTACATATACACAAAAAAAATTTTAAATCTGCAATCCCCAAATATTTATTGAATTTCACATTTCTTAGAAATAAAACAGGAAAAGCAACTCCAAACATTCTTTCCTCCTTTGAAATTTCAAAGGAGATATGTATGATAATAATGTATAGCTTTTACCTACAGCACTTTGAAGATTTATAGTGTAATTCAAACACACTAATCATTTCAACAAAATTCCTTCATTTACTGCCTCATACTTCTGTTCCAAGACTTGAACAGCTTTTAACTAGATGATCCTAGGAAAACTTCCCTCTTTATCATAATTGTACCTCTTACGTGACATTCCTGTTTTGAAAATCCTGGAAGGAAAGAAACTGAGAAAGGGAGAGATTTCCTTAAATCTGTATAAACTCCATTACAAACTGTATTCTCCCATGCGAGCTTTCAAAAAGAACTGTGAATTTACAAGTAACAGATGTAACTGTTACCTTCCACCTCTCCCAATCCCCCAAAATAATAAGATGAAAGTCAACATTATCAGAAGCTACAAAATGATAAAATTCATAGGTACCACTCCTCTCTTCCAAGGGAGGAGAAAAGGCTCAGTTAAAAGGGGAAAGCAATTGATATTTACTTATCAAGATCTTTGCACTGACTGCTATTCATCTTATCCCGGCAAGGGTCCGAGATTATCTGATGTACTAGGTAAACTGCATGGTATTTAGTGCCATTCAGACACACCACACATTTCCCTCCCCTTCATACTATGCAGCAATTGTTAACATAATCCAATGCAAATTGAACAAATAAAAATCTCAGCCTGCTGGAGCCTTCTATCAGATTCCCTTTATAGAATGTTTTGTTTGTTTTATATTAAGGATGCCTCCTGGGGACAAAGTAGACCTAGTCAAAAGTCAAAAATTAGAACAGCATATTGTAAAAAACGATACATGTAATGGCTGTCATAAAGCCTACTTTAAAAATGTTTTTTTACTTCATACTTTAATTTTTTTCATGCTTTTTTCCAAATCATACAATTAGAGCTTTTGCAGATAAGGAAACAGACCCATAAAGAAAAAAATGACTTGCCCAAGGTCACACGTGTAGGTAGCAAAGTGGCAAAGCCAGCTTTAGAACCAAGATCTCGTGACCTAGCGTTCTTTCCACTCCAGCACAATGTCTCCCCTACCTACTTTTGACAGGTGTAAATCGCTACTAAAATGCTTACTATCTTCTCCCTGTCTCTATTCAAAAACGTAAGATGCAATGCTGACCTGCATAGCCGAATTACTCAAAATACCATTTAATACGAAGAGAACGTAGTGGATGATTAGCTACACCGGGCGGTTCTACTAAACGAAAACGTAGTTTTTTGTTTTTTTTTTTCTTTTTGGAAAAATCTACATAAAGAATCCACATATTCCACTCAGAGTATCCTCGGCTGTACCAAGCAAGGACCAAACCTCACCTAAATGTGTCATCTTGCTGTCTGCAATGTTCTATTTACCCTTTTAAATCCCATACGAATTTACTTTTAATCTCTCCTCTTCAACTCAGTAGGAGTCAAGGCTGGGTGGGGCGTAGTACAGAAAGACAGATTTTTTTTTTTTTAACAATGGACAACGAAACAAATTATCACTCGAGTGCAAGAAAAGTAGTAATACTCCACTAACCCGCCTTACGAGAGAAAAATAAACCTGATTTCCCTTGGGAATAAAAATCCAAGAAGTGAAGAGTCCCATTCCTCAGTTAAGCAAAAAGTGGCCTCTAAACTCTCTCTCCAAGGACACTGGCTCAGGGTTAGGGGGTGGGGGGCGACCTTGTACTTTTCTGAGAAGTACGTGTGTGACCGAATTCGAAACGAAATAAAAGAGAGAACGTGAGGAGAGAGGTGAAGAGAGGTGAGGGGAGGCAGAAATAGTAAAAGAAGCAGAAGGTGGAGAAAGAGAAAAATGAGGGGGGCGGGGAAGAGAAGGAACCCGGAGAGGAAGCAGGAGGTTTGGAGAAAGAAAGGAGGAGGAAGAGGAGGAGGGGTGGAAGGCCCATTAAAAAATCTTTAGAGCAAACTAAAGTTGATACCTACAGTTTTGCAACTGCAACGCCCCCGTAGGCTGCAGAATCGAGCCGAGTGAAGTCCTGTAGGGCAGCAGCGGGGCACCGGTTACTCAAGCGGCTCCAGGGAGCCCAGGCTGCTGCAAAGCTCCCTTGATTGCCCGGGTGGCGGCGACGACTGGGGCTGGGGCACACCGACACTCTTCCTCCTCCTCTTCCTCCAGCTGCTGTTGCTCAGGCTCTGCTTGTCTCCAGCCAGCGAGTCCCCCCAAGACTGTAGCACTGGCTTCTCCTCTTCTCTGGGAGCAGAGGTGAGGACTTTCAGGAGGGGAGTCCCACGAAGCACACACGCTTCACATCCACGGAATGTGTGTATGTGTGCGGAGGGAATCTGTGGTCCGTGAGTGGGGAAGAACCTTCCCACCACCACTACCTCCAGTCCCGCTGAAGCGAGGAGGGCTAAACTACCGCTGCTGCTGCGGCGGCAGCAGCAGCAGCAGCAGCGCAGTGGAGGGGAGGGGAACAGCCGCCGCCGCCGCCGCTGTTTTGCAGCTGGGATCAAGCAAGGGGGCGGGAGGCAGAGTCTGCGTCTGTCTGGAACTCTGACTGTAGCTCTGGGGGCTGTGCACCAGCAACAGCCTCAGAGGGGCTGCGGAGCAGCGCGGCTCCTCCCCCTTTGCCTTGCGCGCGCGCTTGTGTGTGTGAGTGTGTGTGTGTGTGTTCGCGTGTGCGTGTGTGAGTGTGTCTGTTTGTGTGTGCGCGCGCCCCCGCGCGCACCTCCTGCGGCCTTTCGCTCTCTGGTTACAGTAACTGCTTTCTGCCTCTCTCTTCCTATCCTCTGGGCCCTCTCTTTTTCTCTCTCTGCTTTGCCAGGAGATACATTGTAACGGAACTGGGACACCGGGCGCTGCATTGTGGGAGCTTTTAAAGCAGCAGCAGAAGAAGCCAATCACACCAACTCTTCCTCCACTACCCCACCTCCCAATCTTACACATACACACCTCTCATTTCAACTTTCTTCAAGCGTCTCTACTATGCACTCCTCGGCAGCTGAACCCCATAACCAAAATATATCCCCTCACCTTTACACACCTCCCCACCCCCCACCCCAGCCAAGTTCAAGTTTTCACCGCTGGGTCTCAAGCTGTGACACCTCGTGAATAGAAGAGCCAGATTTCCCAGAAATGATGAATGTGATGATAAATGTCTTATTGAAACGCAGGAGAGCAAAATCTTCCAATCACCAGAGAGTTATTAAAACTTCCCTCAAAATTAACTCCTGAATGGAGAAGACTTCTTCAACACATGTACAAATACTTCCAAACCTCCTATGGCTGAATCTAAATTGTTTTTCATCTGGAATGACTATGATTCAGTCTTCGTCCTCTATAAAGAGACGATGAATGAGGCAGGAAGGAAAAACATACACGTACAAAGAATGAATCAGACATGAGTAACAAAAGTTCTGAGATAGAGAGGAATGTTATTTTTTTCTTTCTTCTCACCAAACTACCCTTTGAATGAGCAAAAATGCGTGGGGAGAAAATGCTTATCACTAGATTTGGATGTGCTATTGTTATTATCTACTGTTATTTTTAAAAACATGTTGCAATCAATCAAATATGAGATAATATATGTAAAATGCTTTTCAAAACTTAAAGCTTAAATGTTAGCTATTATTATCGTTGGTGGTGGAGGACTTCTAGTCAGTAATATCTGAGTTCAAGTTCTCTCTCAGGCACAATAGCTGTATGACCTGGACAAAGTCACTCAACCTTTCTGCCTCAGTTTCCTCATCTGTAAAAAAAAATGGAGGGGGAGATAATAGCACCTACCTCCCAGGGTTGTTGAAAAGATAAAATGAAATATTTGTAAAGCACTTTATCTTTTCTGCCAAATACTTTTTCTTCTAACTTTCCTATTTCTCTTAAAGGCATCACTATCCTCCTATTTACCCAGGTGTAAAACCTAGGATTTACCCTTGACTCTTCTCTCTTTCACCCAGACATACAATCTGTTGCCAATAAATATTAGTTGTTATTAATATGTGCTATGCAGTGAGGCTCCCTGAGCTTACATTCTAATGCAAGAGGGAGGCGAAACTGTCTCACTCGGCTTTAACTTAAGAAACCTTAACTAAGTGAAAAGGTTCTTAAACAATCAATCATAAACTATAAGATTAAGTGCAGAAAATCTTAGAAAGCCATTTGTTAAAGGGAAAGACACCAGACTAGAAGTCCGATTGGAGAATTGTCTGGGGAATTTGTTCCACTCCCTGCATTGGCCTGAACTGGGAGGAATTTTAGAAATTGGAACTTGTGACTTTTCAGCATGTTATTGAGGAGAAAATGCCTGGGAGAGGGATGGAGAGGCTTCAGCTCAGTCTTTATCTCTTTCCTCTCCCTCCTCAATACCTTTCCCACCTTAGATTGGAAAAGGACCTACTTCCCCAAAATCCAGAGGATATTGCACTTCCCATCAGTGTCCTAAAATTTATCCTGACTCAGCTGGTGACCGTGTCTAGATAAGGTTGTGGTTCTTCAATTTTATCCAACTGTTCATGACCCCATTTGGGGTTTTCTTGGCAAAGATGCCATTTCCTTCTCCAGCTCGTTTTACAGATGAGGAAAGTGAGGGAAATACAGTTAAGTGACTTGCCCAGGGTCAAACAGCTAGTAAGCGTCTAAGGCCAGATTTGAGCTCAGGAAGATGAGTCTTCCTAACTCCAGACCCAGTGTTCTATTCACTGCACCACTGAGCTGCTCCCAGTTCCAGACTGGGACTCAAGGACAAAGAGGGATACAGATTCACCATGCTTAAGGGAAACTTCCAGAGAAACCTAGAAATGAAAAAAACAGACTTCCAGCAATTAAGAGCTAAGTTTGAGCTCACTTTTAGACTCTGTACAAACCTGAGAATCTCTCACAGACTTTTGGTGAGATGTTTTATACTATCTATGCTTATTCTGCCACTTTAATGACCTCATCAGTTCCCATGGATTCAATTATCATCTCAATGAAGATATTGCTGAAATCTCCCCAACTGTCAATTACACATTTAGAACTGGATGTCCTATAGACTCAACATTTCCAAAGCTGAACTCATAATCTTTTCTGCCAAATGCTCTTTCTTCCTAACTTTCCTATTACTCTTGAGGGCATCACTATGCTCCCACTTTTCCAGGCATAAAACCTAGGAATCACCGTCGACTCTTCTCTTCCACCCAGACATACAATCTGTTGCCAAGCCCTGTCATTTCTACCTTTGCAAAATTTCCATTTCTCTCCTCTGACACTGGACCCACCCTGGTGCATGATGCCAGAACTATTGTAATAACCTGCTGATTGGTCCTTCTGCTTCATAACTTTGCCCATTCTTTTCATCTTTACTCAGCTGTCAAACTGATCTTTCTAAAGCACAGGTTTGGCCGTGTCTTAATCGTATTCAATAAGCTCCAGTGACTCCCTGTCACCTCCAGAATCAAATATAAAATGCTCTATTTGGCATTCAAAACTCTATAACCTTATCCTCTCCTACTTGTCCAGTTTTCTTACACTGTACATGCTTTGCAATTCAGTGACTCTGGCCTCTTTGCTCTTCCTTACACAATACTCTCCATCTGCTTAGTCTGTATTTTCACTGGCTATAAGCCATGCCCAAAATGCTCTCCCTCCTTGTTTCTACCTCTTGGCTTCCTTCAAGTCTCAGCTAAAATTTCACCTACAAGAAACGTTCCCTCATCCTCCTTAATGCTAGTGCCTTTCCCCTGAGATTATCCCCAATTGATCCTATATATATCTTATTTGTACATAGTCGTTTGCACATTGTCTCCTCCTATTAAACTGTAAGATTGAAAAGAAGGGACTGTTTTTATAGGTTTTGGAGGTGTTTCCCTTTTTTCCTCCACTAGAATTCTCCTGATGTTAAGAGAAAATGAGGACTAATCCAAGCATGTTGGATGGCTCTTCAGTGATGAACATATGGGAGGATACAGACAGGAAGAAGAAATATACAAATAGATGAGGTCCCTTCGAGTAAATTGCATAATTCTTCTAGCAGTTAGCAGAAGTTTTATGGGGGAAAATTATTCAGGCAGTCATACTACCTGACATTTCTATAGTACTTAAAAAGTGCTATAAATACATTGTCTCATTTCTCACAACAGCCCTATGGGGCATGTACTAAAGGTGTCATTATCTCCCTTTTATAGACAAAGAACTGAGGTTCAGATTGGTTAAGTGTCTTGCCCATGATTATACAGCTAGAAAACATTAAGGTATGATTTGAACCCATGTCTCCTAACTCAAAACTCAGTGCTCTTTTCACTTCCAGTGTGGTGAGAGGGAAACCTAGACAATCCTTTCTGTCCTTAATAACTCTACTCAAACAACTCTGGCCAATTGTTATTTATAATTCTTTTCCATTTCTGAACACAGAAACACCCATATCTCATCAACTGCTATTATTAAGTTTTGGAAAAGTTTTTTGATACTACTTCTGATTAAAAAAAATTGTGGGAGTGTTTTTAAAAAAAAATAGGATTATAGGCTGTAAAAGCTATATACTAACTAACAGATTATTTGATCCAAACTTCTTCGTTTTATAGTTCAGGAAATTGAAGCCCAGAGAAGATAAAGTGATTTGCCCAGGGTCAGATAGTAAGTTATATAGTAAGTTATATAGTATAGTAAGTTATATAGTAAGATAGTAAGTTATATAGCCAGACTACAAACTCTAGGTCCTATAATGCCAAACCCTAAGTACTTTCCGTGATACCTTACCTACTCTCTTATTCTATCCCCTTTTTTAATTTGAGGGACATAAAAAGATGTGTGTGTGGGGGGGAGAATATAAAGAAACATGGTGATCTCCATCTTTCAATACTTTGAGAAGTGATTCTGTTGGTGTGGGGAATATGTACATTGACCCAAATCTCAACCCCTTTATGACTTAGTAGACAATCTTTAAGAGTTGATCTGGCTTTAAAAATCACCTCCCTGTAGCCATCCTGGTGATTAGCTTCTCCAAACCTACCTAGGTCAGGCCTCAGATGGTAGATAGGCAGTTTGTCCTTGGAATCTGGTATATTCGAGAATAATTAACGAGAGTGCAAATCTTACACAAGTACTGAGGCCCTCTATGAGATCTATAAGTCTCATGATTTATTTGGACAGCAGAGAAAGAGGGTTTGTTTTTTTAAACCACAAAGAGTTCTGAAGTTGGCAAGAACTTCAAATAATTAAAAAAGATTGGTAAAGGGTTTATTTTTCCTCTTGAAGGAAAAAAAAGTGCACTTTATTCCCCAAATCAAAGGCAACATTTTTTTAAAATGCTCATAAGCAAAACAACAACAACAACAACAACAAACATTTTCCCCCTCTGCCTGAACAATTTATCTTACTTAAATAAAGGGGTATATTGAATAAAAGTGGAAGTACAAATCATAAAGGAAAATTAATAGCAAATGGTCATAGTAAATGTAATCCAGCCAAAAGGATTTAGTAGAAGAGTTTCAACTATGGTTCTGACCTTATTTAGGGTAGAAGTTTCCTAAGAGGATAATCCTATGGAAATTGAAATGGTCTTTGTGTTTTTGTTGTTAGTTAAAATAATTGATTCAGTCAGCTAAGATTAAATACTGGGGGCTGTACAAGAGCCTATAATAGGATAAGCATGTTAAGCAAAAATTTGCTTGGGGCACCAGATGTTAGTCAAGTTGAAGAGTTGATCATTCTAGTCTATCTACCATGGTCTTTGCAAATAGAAGCACCACAATTTACAGTTTAAATTTTTTTTTATTAATTTTAAATTTAAATCCAAGATGAGAAAAAAAACCTTTCCACATACACACCAGAATATGAGAGGATTCAATATAAAACAATAAATTTCCATTTCAAGAAAACCTTTGTAATAAATATTACACATTGTTTTTAAAGCTCCCAAGCTTTTCTGTGCTACCTTCTAGGTTTTCTTTTGTTCTCTGCTGTTAACTTTTTATTTTTTTCCTCCCTCCCCATCTTGACCTAGAGAAAGCTACAATTAAACTCCAATATACATATACCTACACATCTATAAACATATACACACACACATGCACATATAGACATATACCATCTTTATATAGATGTATGTAAGATGATACTATGTATATTTGTATTTGTCACTTCTTCCTCCAGAGGTTGATAACATCTTCCTTCATAGGTCCAAGTCTTTCCACATTTTTTCTAAATCAATCAACTCATCATTTCTTAAACCACAATAGTATTCCATCACAATCATATATAACACAGTTTGTTTAGCATTCCTCAATTAAAGGGCATCTATTATTTTAATTAATATGATAGGTAGAAGATGATAATCTCAAAGTTATTTTAGTTTGCATTTCTCTAATCAATAATAATTGTACTTTTTTGTGTGATTATATTTCTTTTTGATTTCTTCATCAAAAAACTGCCTATTCATATCCCTTGACCATTTATCAATTAGAGTATGACACATATTCTTATAAATTTAACAATGTTCTTTATATATTTGAGAAATGAGACCTAAACAATATTAAATAATATTGGTGATACATAGTGTAGTTTTCCTATTTTTCTCTTTTAATTAAATCTATTTTAGTTTTAACTTTGTCTGGGATCATGACTTTTTTTAACATAATAAATTTTACTCCAGTCCTTTATTTTGACACTGTGTATAGCTCTCATTTTTATTGTGTTTCCTGAAAGCAACATATTGTTGAATTCAAATTTTTAATCCATTCTGCTATCCATTTCCACTTTATGGGTAAATTCATCCCATTCACATTCAAACTTATAATTACTTAAGTATTTCTATCCATTTTCTTCTTCCTCACTATCCTTTTTACCCTATTTGCCCTGTCCTTATCCTCTATAATTTACTCTCACCTTCTACCTTGCCCTTTTATTCCTTAACCTACCCACTCCTCTAACAGTCCCTCCCTTATCCTTTTCCCCCACCCTCCACCTTTATCTACTTATCTTTCTAAAAATTTCTTCCTTATCCTATCACCCCCTCCTAATTCTTCATCTACACACATTTCTAAAAGTCCCTCCCTTATCCTATCCCCTAGCCCTCATGTCTTTTTAAATTTACAAGATTTGTATACCCTTCTAAATGTATATGTTGTTCCCTCTTTTTTTCCATGCAATTTTTAATTCATTTATTTAATATTTTTAGTTTTCAGCACTGATTTTCACAAGAGTTTGAATTACAAATTTTCTCCCCATTTCTACCCTCCCCCCCCCTCCAAGATGGCATATATTCTGATTGCCCCATTCCCCAGTCAGCCCTCCCGTCTGTCACCCCACTCCCCCCCATCCCCTTTGTCCTTACTTTTTTGTAGGGCAAGATAGATTTCTATGCCCCGTTGCCTCAATATCTTATTTCCTAGTTGCATGCAAAAACTTTTTTCTTGAACATCTGCTTTTAAAACTTTGAGTTCTAAATTCCCTCTCCTCTTCCCTCCCCATCCACCCTCCCTAAGAAGGCAAGCAATTCAACATAGGCCACATGTTTATCATGATGCAAAACCTTTCCATAATACTCATGTTGTGAAAGACTGACTATATTTTGCTCCTACCTATCCTATCCCCCTTTATCCAGTTTTCTCCCTTCACTATGTCCCTTTTCAAAAGTGTTTGCTTTTGATTACCTCCTACCCCTATCTGCCCTCCCTTCTATCATTCCCCCCTTTTTATCTCCTTCCTCCTTCTTTCCTGTGGGGTAAGATACCCAATTGAGTGTGTATATTTTTCCCTCCTCAGGTCAATTCTGATGAGAGCAAGATTCACTCATTCCCCCTCACCAGCCACCTCTTCCCTCCCAACAGGACTTCTTTTTCTCCCCACTTTTATGGGAGATAATTTACCCCATTCTATCTCTCCCTTTCTCCCTCTCTCAATATATTTCTCTTTCATCCCTTAATTTGATTTTATATTTTTAGATATCATCCCTTCATATTCAACTCACCCTGTGCCCTCTATCTAAATACATACATATACATATATGTATGTATGTACATATGTATGTATGTATGTATGTATATTCCCTTCAGCTACCCTAATACTGAGGTCTCATGAATTGTACACATCATCTTTCCATGTAGGAATGTAAACAAAAGAGTTTGACTTTAGTAATTCCCTTATGATTTCTCTTTCTTGCTTACCTTTTCATGCTTCTCTTGATTCTTGTGTTTGAAAGTCAAATTTTCTATTTAGCTCTGGTCTTTTACTGAGAAAGCTTGAAAGTCCTCTATTTTATTAAAAATCCATATTTTGTCTTGGAGCAGATACTCAGTTTTTTTGGGTAGGTGATTCTTGGTTTTAATCCTAGCTCCATTGACCTCCGGAATATCATATTCCGCGCCCTTTGATCACTTAATGTGGAAGCTACTAGATCTTGTGTTATCCTGATTGTGTTTCCACAATACTCAAATTGTTTCTTTCTGGCTGCTTGCAGTATTTTCTCCTTCATCTGAGAGCTCTGGAATTTGGCAACAATATTCCTAGGAGTTTGCTTTTTGGGATCTTTCTCAGGAGGCGATCTGTGGATTCTTTCAATTTCTATTTTACCCTCTGGCTCTAGAATATAAGGGCA
>CM053623.1:147586449-147610564 GCA_028646595.1 Phalanger gymnotis
GATAGCTTAGGAAGAAGCAAAATATAGTTAGTCTTTCACAACATGAGTATTGTGGAAGGGTTATACATAATGATACGCATGTGGCCCATGTTGAATTGCTTGACTTCTTAGGGAGGGTGGATGGGAATGGAAGAGGGGAGAGAAGAGGGAGAGGATGAAAAGATTTCTGACAAAGAAATTCATGTGCAATTTTGGCCCAAGGTAAGAGCAGTTCTTGGGAGTTCATTGTGGTTAGGGAATACAACAGTGAGAATACAACAGATATGTTTAAGCATAAAAGACTTTAAGCAGCAAATATAAAAGACAGGGAGCTAGATATGGAGTCACGAAGACCTGGATTTAAGTACCACCTCAGACCGTGGGAAAATCATTTAACTTCTCTGGGGCTCAGTTTCCTTGTGGATTGGATGACTTTTAGGATCCCTTCCAAGCCTAAATCTATGAACCTATGGCTTGAGTAGACTCACATAGCTACTAAGTATCATACTTGAAACCAGGTGCCCTGACATCAAGACATATATTTTTCATTACTTATCTACTTCCCCGTTCTGCATGATAGTGGTAAAAAATTCATCACCTAGTGACCAACTTAGTGATAAGCTTCTCCCAAAATAGCCTAGTTCTTGGACATTAGACACCTATTCTAATGCCAGGCCCATTCCAGAAGCCTTTCCAGTTTTATACAACCTGCCATAGCTTCTATTCTCCTGGCATAATCTTTGAAGAGCCTAGATTATCTCCATAATGTGACGAGGCCTTTGAGTATCACTTTAGTTGAGAAATTCTTGAATATGGCTTTAGACGAGAAATGCAATCCAATCTAATTCAATAAACATTAAGTACCCACTATGTGACAAGTGGTGTATGGAATGTTCAAAATGGACAAGCATCTCTGGTTTGAGGGCCTGCTGAGCCCTCTTCAGGGCTGCTTATCCACATATGCTGTCTACCTGGCACTCAACTCTCACCTGCAGCTCCAAGAAGCTGTGTAGCAGTAACACCCTGGTAAACTATTTTGGCAGGCGGGCTAAACCAAGTTGATGGTAACCAGTGGGCCTCAAATCTGTCAGTGAGTTAGGTGGGATGTCTTCTCCAAACATAAAAAGACTCCCCCCAGTACAATGGGCAGATGAGAACAATTTGTTCCAATAGCCATGAAGGTGGCTGAAGCAGGCAATATGGAGTGCTTAGAGCTTGGTCAGACATTGAAGATACCAAGGATACCCATTGCATTCTGGGCCTTTACCAATCATCTTGACTTTTGTCCTGCCCCTGGACTTTGATGATTCTGGAAGAGAGAGTGAGGCTGACAACTTTGTTCAACTCTGCCTCACTTAAATCCAATTCATGCAGGAGTCAAGACATTGCCCTATTGGTCCTCTTCAAAATGAAGGGCAAACAACTATGTGACAGGCACTGTGCCAAGCCCTGGGGATACAATCAATGAAGAAACAGTCCCTACCAATAGGAACTTGCAACCTAATAGGCAGAGACAACACAGAAAAGGAGGCAGGAGTGAGGGGAGAAAAGGGAGGGAGACTAGAGAGTCTCCTCATGGAAGTATCTTGTTCCATGAAGTTGAAACCAGGCAGAGTAGTAGATGGAGAGTGGAGTAAACTTTAAAGTCCAGTTTCTTTCTGCCTTCTACAAAGGAACATGGGGCAGCTAGGTGGGACAATAAATAAAGTTCTAGTATGGAGTGAGGAAGACTCATTTTATTGAGTTTAAACCTGGCCTTAGACACTTACTAGCTGTGTGACTCTGGGAAAATCACTTAACCCTGTTTGCCTCAGTTTCTTTACTTGTAAAAATGAGCTGGAGAAGGAAATGACAAACCAGTCCAGCATCTCTGCCAAGAAAACCTCAAATGGCATCACAAAGAGTTGAATACCACTGAACAACACAAGAACAAGATAAAGATAAAGGAAGTCATTTGGAGGAGTTTGGTACTATACCCTTAAGCCCTTTAATCAGAAGGAAAAGGAGGCTGAGGGAAGGGGTGTCAATCAAGGCTTGAGTTAGCAGCATGGTAATGAGTTCAGTAAGTGATGAGTTTAACCCTGGAAAGGTATCTTGCTTTATGGAAACAGGCAGGACAAAAGTGGCACAAATTCTCAAAATGAAGAGGCCCATATAACTGACTTGCCATATTCTCAATAGTTATCTGCTTTTAATAGTACTCCTCCATGTAGTATCCTGTGTTCAATGAAGTTTTGGGCTTTTATTATGACTTCCCTTAATAGTACCCTGATCCCAACAATCCATCTTCTGGTGCTGATGTTTGTCCTTCTCCCTGCTTTCTAAGAACCCTAATGGTCCTAGTTGAAAGTTCTAAATTATATTTCTAGTCTATCTACTTAATAGTGATGTGATCTTAGGCAAATGATTCAACCTCTACGTACCTCAATTTGCATATGTATATTATAAATATTATCATTATCAATCTCCTAATGTGAAATTTGAAAAAAAATAGTGCTTTAAAAGGACCTCAAAATACTTGATTCTCACAAGTATTACCATTAAATATGTCAGTAGCATAGAATAAATACTTAAATTAGCATCAGAAGATCTGGGTTGGAGGTACAGTTCCACCTTTTACAAGATATGTGACCTTGGGCAAGTCATAGAATCATTAAGAGCCTCTAGCCCAACTCACTCATTTAACATATGGGTTCAATATTAGGACAACTTTTAACAAACTTGATTATATCAATAACAAAAGTAATTAAAAAAAACCACCTGACCCCATCAACAATGCAGAAAAAGTTTTTAACAAAATACGACACCGATTCCTATTAAGAATACTTGAAAGCATATGTATACATCTATTTTTCCTTAAAATGATAAGAAGCATTTATCTTAAACTATCAGCAAGCATTATCTGTATTGGGGAAAAGCTAGAAGCCTTCCCAATAAGATTAGGAGTGAAACAAGAATGCCCATTATCACCAATATTATTTAATATTTTACTACAAATGCTAGCAATAACAGTAAGAGAAGAAAACGAAATTGAAGGAATCAGAACAGGCAACGAAACTATCTTTTTTTGCTCATGATGTGATGGTATAAATGGAAAATCCTACAGATTCAACTAAAAAGCTAGTTGAAACAATTAATAATTTTAGCAAAGTAAAGTACTACTTTAAAGTATCTACCCATGAAGACAAACCCAGGAACTATATGGAAATAATTCCAAAACACTTTTTATACGAATAATGTCAGATTTAATTAACCAGAGAAATATTAACTGTTCATGAGTGGGCCAAACCAATATAAAGAAATGACAAGTCTACCAAAATTAATCTGCTTATTTAGTGCCATTACAATTAAATTACAAAAAAAAATATTGTATTGAGCTAGAAAAAATAACAAAATTCATTTGGAAGAACAAAGGGTCGCAAATATCAAAGGAATTAATAAAAAAAAGTTTAGAAAAGAGATCTAGCAGTGCCATATCTTAAACTGTATTATAGGCAATAATTATCAAAACTATCTAGTATTAGCTAAGAAATAGAATGATGAATCAGTGGAATAGAGTATATATATGATACACAGTAGTAAATGACTATAGTAACCTTGTGTTTGATAAATGTAAAGATTTAAGCTTTAAGGATAAAAATTCACTGTTTGGTAAAAATTATTGGGAAAACTGGAAATCAGTCTGGCAGAAACTAGGTATAGACAATGTCTTGTACCATTTCCCAAGACAACATCAAAATGGCTTTATGACCTAGACATAAAGGGAGATTTTGTTGTTGTTCAGTCATTTCAGTCATATCTGACTTTATTACTCCATTTGGGGTTTTCTTGGCAAAGACACTACAGTAGTTTGCCTTCTCCAGTTCATTTTACAGATGAGGAAAATGAAGAAAACATTTAAGTGACTTGCTCAGAGTCACACAGCTAGTGTCTGAGGCCAGATTTGAACTTAGGAAGAGAAATCTCTCTGACTCTAGACTCAATTCTATCTACTGCACCACCTAGCAATCATATCATAAATAATTTAGAAGAACATGGAGCATATTGTCTATCAGATTTATGGATAGGAAAAGAATTTATGAATAAACAAGAGATAGAGAGAGTTATAAGATATAAAATGGATAATTGTGATTGCAAAAGAGGTTTTGTACAAATAAAACCAATGTAGGCAAAATTAGAAGGAAAGCAGAAAACCGGGAGGGGGGAAATTTTATAGACCATTTATCGGGTAAAAGCTTCATATATGAAATGTATAGAAAATTGTGTCAAACTTTTAAGAATTGATTCATTCTTCAATTGATAAATGCTTAAAGATATGAACAGTCAGCTTTTAGAGGAAGACTTCCAAGTTATATATAGTCATAAGGAAAAAAATGCCCTCAATTATTATAGATTAGAGAAATGCAAATTTAATAACTTTGACATAACAGATTGAGATTGGCCAAAATGATAGGAGAAGAAAATGACACATGCTGGAGGGGATGTAGAAAAATTGGGACACTAATCCAGTATTGGTGGAGCTGTGAAGTGATACAACCATTTTGGAGAGCAATCTGGAATTATGCCCAAAGTTAAAAACTTTGGTTAAAAACTAGGTCAATCCATTCACCCAGCAACACCATCATTAATTCTGTTTCTCCAGGTGATTAGGGAAAAAGGCAAAGAACTTACATGTTTTAAAATATTTATAGCACTTCTCTTTGTGGAGTACAAAACTGGAAATTTTGAGAGGATGCCCATCAGTTGGGGAATGGCTGAATAAGTTGGGGTATATGATTGTGATGGAATACTACCATGCTGTAAGAAATGATGAGCAGGTTGATTTTAGGAAAACATGGAAAGACTTGCATGAAATGATAAAGAGTGAAACAAGCAGAACCAAAAGATCATTGCATACAGTAACAGCAATATTTTTCAAAGAGTAAATGTGAATGACTAAGGTATTCTGAGTTATATGAATATTCAAATCAACTTCAAAAGACCTGTGAAGGAAGATGCTATCCCCTTCTAGAGAAAGAATTGATGTATGATACTATGTATTGTATAGTTTCACATATATATCTGTGTCAAATGTTGGTTTTCTCTAGTGTGGTTTTGGGAGGGAAACAGCTTGGAACTCAAATCTAACCCCCCAAAATTAAATTAAAAAAAGATTTAAAAAACAGAATTAAGTCTGCCACTTAGTATAGTACCTTGGGCAAGTTACTTAAACTCTCAGGGCCCCAATCTCCTTCACCTGTAAAATAGGACATTGGGTTGGATGACTTTTAAGGTCCCACCTAGTTCTAAGATGAGTATCCTACTGTTTATAGTTCAGGTGGCTATTTTTCAAATGCTTGAAGACAACTATCATATCTTTTTTAATTTTTCTATTCTCCAAGCTTAATTTACCTCCTTCGCCCAACTTATCCTTACATGATATGGTTGCCAATCTCTTCATCGTGTTAGCCACTTTCCTCCATATATATTAAAACTCAGTAATGTCATTCCTAAATTGGGTCATACAGGAATGAATAAAATCCTCCAACAAGCAGATTACAATGGAACCATCATTTACTTTGTTTTAGATACTATGTTTGTCATAATACAGCATAAGATAGCATTAATATTTTTGTCTACCAGTTCAAACTGGGGAGTCATATTGAGCCTGTAGGCCACTACATACAGCAGATCAATATGAAATGAAGTATTATCTAGTCATGACTTTCATATTACACCCATACAGTAATTTTTGAAGGCAAATGTTTTGCATTTATTGCTATTAAATTTCATTTTTCTTTATAAAGTCCTACTCTGATGCTTCATTGTGTTCTTCATGGTAATTCATAAATTCTGGCAGATTCTGTTAATCTGTAAAGGCATTAGGTAAAGTCTGCAAAAGTCTTCTGTCCAAGGATCAAACTAAGTTCAGAGAACTTTTAACTCCAAGTAGGTTAACCACTAGATTGCCTTCAGCTGTAACAGTGTAGGAATGGAAATATTTTTTCAAATGGTCCTTAGTCCTCCATTTTGCTCCCAAGGTCATGGTGTTGGACAAGGAGAAAAGAGGATAGAAGATGTTAAGAATGGAAGAGTTTATTAAAGAATTTTATGAACTGTTGTGATACTTGTAGACTTCTAGGAGCCAAGACAGTAGAGTAAGCAGAAAATCACCTGAACTCACCCATATTCAGCTCCAAACAACTATAAAATAGCACCCCAAAATGAATTCTAAAATGGCAAAATCAGCAAAAAGATGGAGTGGGGAAGATGGTGGAGTAGGCCAGAAAATTCTGAGCTCCCCATATTTCCCCCACAAATGGCACAAAATAGCTTTTCAGGGTGAACATAGAGAGGTTAAAAATAAATAAGATCTGGGGCAGAACAGTGGTCCTCCTGGGACAATCAGGGATCTGAAGACACATCCCAGGACAAAGCTTGGTCCCCATGAAGAGTAAACACCTCCAGATGAGTTCCACTTAAACAATAAGCAGTGAGCCCTAGGGTTATCTGGGTTGGGAGGTTGGCTTGGCCCTAGCCACAGGAACTGTCCCCTGCGACAGTGAGGGGAGTAGGGCATCTGAGCCAGGGAAGATTGAGGGAACTTCTGCTAACAAGAAAGACCAGACCCAGCTGTACTGCAGAGATGCAGCCCTGGGCAAGAAGGAACTAGCAAATTCCCAGTGAGTACAGAAGCAGTAGGTCAGGGACACTGCTGGCTGTGGTCACTTACAGGAGGCTGGAGGTCTTGGTTTTAGTTTTAGGCAAGAGGGGAGAACAAAAAGAAGATTTGAGGCCAGAGTCACCATCCTCTATACCCTAGGGCTACAGATGATTACAAAAAAGAAAATGCTATGAATAAAAAAATAATGATCAGGCAAAGGAGACTAGAGTTACCATGGGAATGGAGAAGACCGGGTTCATCTTCAGAGGATGATACCAAAGTAAAGAAACCCTCTTCTACTCCAAAGAATAATATCAAATGGTCACCTGCCCAAAAAGAATTCATAGAAGAACCTAAAAAAGACTTCAAAAATCAAGTGAGAGAGATTGAGAAAAAACTAAAAAAAGAAAAAGAACGATCTAAGAAAAACAAGAAGATTATGAAAAGAAAGTCAACCAATTAGAAAAAGAGATCCAGAATCTTAAGAAAGGAAATTACTCCTTAAAAATCAAAAAAGGATGAGGGGAAGACAGCAAAGTTATAGGAAACCAAGAAATAATAAAACAAAATATAGGGAATGAAAAAATAGAAGAGAATATAAAATATCTCATAAGAAAAACAACTGATCTAGAAAACAGATCAAGAAGAGAAAACATAGGAATAATCAGACTACCTGAAAGCTATGATCAAAAAAAGAATCTTGAGACAATAATAGAAGAAATAATTAGAGAAAATTGTCCTGAAGCATTAGAACAAAAAGTCAAAGTAGAAATAGAAAAATCCACCAATCACCACCTGAAAGAGATCCTACAAGGAAAACCCACAGGAATATCATAGTCAAATTCTGAAACCCCCAGCTAAAGGATGAAGTATTACTAGAAACAAGAAAAAAATTTAAATATGGTGGTGGCATAATTAGAGTCACACAAGACCTACCATTGGTGACAGTAAAAGACCTCAGTTCTTAGAACACTATATATCAAAGAGCAAAAGAACTGGGGTTCCAGACTAAAATATCATACCTAGGAAAGCTAAACATAATCCTGAATGAAAAAAATAGATATTTAATGAATTGTCAGACTTTCAGGATTTTGTTAAAAAAAAAAACCTGAACTTAATAAAAGATTTGACATACAAGAACCAAGAGAAATATAAGGCACATATCAAAAACTAACTACAAAGGACTCAATAGGGACAGGCTGTTTATTTTTTATAGGACAAAGTGTAAAATGTATGTCCAAGGTTATTATTACTAATTGGGTAGTTTGTAAGAAAGATTGGGGTAGACCTGGGTATGATATGATTTTAAAAAGTAAATTGTTTAGGAACAGCTAAAAAGAGTAATTATCTTATACAAATGAGATGCTAGAGGAAGAAACAACATAGAGGAATTAGATGAGGGAGGAGGGTTGGTAGTTCTGGAAACCTATTTTCATTGGGAATGGGTTCAAGATATATACATATATATCTGTGTGTGTATATATATATATGTATGTATATATATATATATATATATACACATATATATGTATGTATGTATGTATAAAAGTCTTCTAAATCCAGAAAGAAATACAATGCTAAGGAAATGGGGGGGAGAGGATAAGGGAGAGATCTCTAGAGGGAAAGGTGAGGGAATAGGTTTAAGGTGCTTATAGAAGGATGTTGAGATTAATGGGAATGGGAGGATAAATGAGGGATCCTTAGAAGGGGGTGGGTAGATTAAATAATAGGAGGGCAAGGTAGCAGGTAGAAGTAAGTAGAGGAATGAGCAGGGATAGGAAATAAGAAATATGCACAAACATAAATTAAATATCAGGAGTAGAATTTGTTAGGGAAAAGGGATCAGGGGTGGTAATCATGATCTTGCACAAAGTTAAGGCTAAAATAGATTTAATCAAAAGAAAAAAATAGGGAAACTGCATTTTGTGTCAACCACATTTATCAACATTGTTTTGGACTACTTAAAACAAGTAGATAGTATGAGGTTGGAATATTGCTGTGGTGTAGGAAATGATGGGTTGGTGGACTTGGAAAAATATGGAAATACTTGGGCTTATGAACCCTCAGGAAAACAAGGATAAATAAGTGTAGTATGGTCTTACATAGATATATCTGAAGGTATACGTCTATATATGAGTATGATTATAGATATCTAAGTACATGTATATATGTGTGTAAGTGTATGTATGTAAGGGTATATGTATGTATATGTGTGTATACATATATAGTGTATATGTATAGTGTGTGTCTCTATATTGCATACATATATGTATGCATGTGTATATGTGTGTGTATCTGAACTTAATTGTAGTGTGTGGGGGGGAGGGGGAAAAAGAACAAAGTAAATAGTGTGCAGCAGAGGAAGAAAGAAAACTTAGAAGGAAGCAAAGAAAAGATAGCTCTCAACACAATGTGTAGTATTTATTATATAGAATTTCTCGAAATGGAAACTTATCACTATATATTTTGAATCCTCTCAAGTTCTGCTGTGCATATAGCAATGTGTTTTTTCTTATGCTGTATTTAAGTTTCAGTGTTTAAGTTTATAATATTTCCCTTTTTCTTTTCTCATTGTGTATTTAAGTTTTAGTATCTAAAACTAAAATTAAAAAAAAAAAAAGATGGAGTGAAACAATCTTCTAGCCCAAGAAACTTGGAAGGTTGGCAGGAAAGATTTCTCCTACTCTGATAGAAGGGGAGTACAGTCCAGGACAAGAAGCATCCTGGAAAGCTAAAA
This sequence comes from Phalanger gymnotis, assembly GCA_028646595.1. Taxonomy (NCBI): domain Eukaryota; kingdom Metazoa; phylum Chordata; class Mammalia; order Diprotodontia; family Phalangeridae; genus Phalanger; species Phalanger gymnotis. The sequence goes on from CM053623.1 coordinate 147,595,809, forward strand.
GCAGGCCCTGCCTCAGCAAGCCAGTGGGAGCCCTAAACCCCAGGGTGGTGCCAGGCAAGCAGGCGGACACCAACACCAGGACCACCACATGTCTTAGCACAGTGCCAGATGAAAAGGCAGATGACAGAACTAGGACCGCCCCCCCCCCCCGCCGTGTGTCTCAGCACAGCACCAGGTGAGCTTCAAGACCCCTGTGGCCCCCAAAATGGAAACAGATAGCAAAGTGGATCAAAAACCAGAATCCTACAATGTGTTGTTTACAAGAAACACGCCTGAAGCAGAGAGACACACGGAACAAAGGTAAGGGACTGAAGCAGAATCTATTATGCTTCAGCTGAAGTTAAAAAAATAATCTTGATCTCAGACAAAGCAAAAGGAAAAATAGATCTAATTAAAAGAGATATGGATGGAAACTGCATGTTGCTAAAAGGTACCATAAACAATAAAGTAATATCAATACAAAATATATATGAACCATGTGGTATGACATCCAAATTCTTAGAGAAATTAAGTGAGTGACAGGAAGAAATAGATAGCAAAACTATACTATTCAGGGACCTCAACTGCCCCTCTTAGAACTAGGTAAATCCAACCACAAAATAAACGAGAAAGAAATTAAGAAGGGAATAGAATTTTAGAAATGTTAGATACAACAGACTTGTGGAGAAAATTGGATAGAGATAGAAAAGAACATACCTTTTTCTCAGTAACACATGACATCTATACAAAAACTGTATGTATGGGCATGAAGAACCTAAAATCAAATGTAGAAAGGCAGAAATAGTAAATGCATCCTTTTTGGATCATAATGCAATAAAAGTTACATTCAACAAAGGGCAGTGGAAAAAATGGATTATAATTTAATGGGAAACTAAATAATCTAATCCTAAAGAATAAGTGGGTAAAAAAAAACAAATCATAGAAACAACCAGTAATTTTGTTAAAGAGAATGACAACAATGAGACAATATATAGAAATTTATGGGATACATCCAAAGCAATACCTAAGGGAAAAAATTATCTCTCTAAATTCTTACATAAATAAACTAGAGAAAGAGCAGATTAATGAAATGGGCATGCAACTAAAAAATAACTAGAAAAAGAATAAATTAAAAATATCCAAATGAACTCCAAATTGGAAATCCTGAAAACCAAAGGTAAGATTAATAAAATTGAAAGTAAGAAAACTACTGAACTAATAAATAAAACTAGGAGCTGTATTTTTTGGGGGAGGGAGCAATAAGATAAATAAACCATTGGTTAATTTTATTCTTTTAAAAGGAAAAGAAAACCAAATATCCAGTATCAAAAATGAAAAGGGTGAATTAATTATCAAATGAAAAAGAAATTAAACTATCACTGAGAAATGTTTTGCACAATCATATGCCAAGAAATCTCACAATCTGAGCAAAATAGAGAAATGTTTATGAAAACATAAATTGCTTAGATTAACAGAAGAAGAAATGGAATACTTAAATAACCCCATCTTTGACAAAGAAATTGAAGAAGCCACTAATGAACTCCCTGAGAAAAAAATCCAAAGGACCATATGAGTTCACAAATGAATTCCACAAAACATTTGAAGAACAATTAATTCTAATACTATATACTATTTGGGAAAATAGGTGAAGGAGTCCTACCAAATTTCTTTTATGACACAAATATGGTGCAGATATCTAAGTCAGGAAGAACAAAAACAGAGAAAGAAAATTACAGATCAATTTCCCTGATGAATATTGATGTAAAAATTTTAAATAAAATACTAGCAAGGAGATTACAGCAATATACCTCAAGAATCATACACTATGACCAGGTAGGATTTGTACCAGAAATGAAGGATTGGTTCAATATTAGGAAGACTACCAGCATAATAGACCATATCAATAAGAAAACCAACAGAAATCACGTGATTATCTTAACAGATGCTGAAAAAGCTTTTGACAAAATATAGCACCTATTTCTATTAAAGGTACTAGAAAGCAAAGGAATAAAGGGAGTTGTCCTTAAAATGATAAGCAGTATCTATCTAAAACCATCAGCAAGCATTATCTGCAATGAGGATAAGCTAGAAGCCTTCCCAATAAGATTAGAGGTGAAGAAAAGGTGCCCGTTATCACCATTATCATTCAATATTGTACTAGAAATATTATCTATGGCAATAAGAGAAGAAAAAGAAATTGAAGGAATTAGAATAAGCAATGAGGAAACAAAATTATTATTCTTTGCAAATAATATGATAGTATACTTAGAGGATCCTAGAGATACAACTAAAAAGCTATTGAAACAATTAATAATTTTAGCAAAGTATCAGGATATAAAATAAACCCACATAAATCTTCAGCATTTCTATATATAACCAGGAAAGCCCTGCAAGAAGAAATAGTAAGAAATAGTTCATTTAAAATAACCACAGACATTATAAATTACTTGGGAGTATACCTGCCAAGACAGACCCAGAAACTATATAAACACAACTACAAAACACTTTTCACACAAATAAAGTCAGATGTAAACAACTGGAAAAAGATTAATTGCTCATGGGTAAGTTAAGTCAATATAATAAAAATGACAATTCTGTCAAGCTAATTTACTTATTTAGTGCCACACCAATAAAACTACCAAAAAACTATTTTACAGGGCCAGAAAAAAAAATAACAAAATTCATCATATACTGTATGGTCATTTGCTACTGGGTTTTATGTAGTTAACCTATTCCATGGATCCATCATTCTATTTCTTAGCCAATACTAGCTAGTTTTGATGATTATTGCTTGATAATATAGACCAATAATTTTATATATATATAATTATGTATATAATTATATATATATATAATTTAATATAATCAAATTATATATATGCATAATATATATAATTTGATTATATTAAATTAGAAAGTTTTTGCACAAAAATACCAATGCAACCAAGATTAGAAGGGAAGAAGAAAGTTGGGAAACAATATTTACATAAAGTGTCTCTGATAAAGGCCTCACTTCTCAAATATATAGGGAACTCAGTCAAGTTTATAAGAATACAAGCCATTCCCCAATTGATAAATGATCAAAGGATATGAACAGGTAGTTTTCAGATGAAGAAATCAAAAATATCAGTGGTCATATATGAAGAAATGCTCCCCTAGCCATACCAGATACTAAACTGTACTGTAAAGCAGCAGTCATCAAAACTACCTGGTACTGGCTAAGAAACAGAGTCATGGATCAGTGGAATAGGTTAGGTACACAAGATGCAGTAGTCAACGACTATAGCAATCTACTCTTTGATAAACCCAAAGAATGCAGCTTCTGGGCTAAGAACTCACAATTTCATAAAAACTGCTGGGAAAATTGGAAAATGGTAGGGCAGAAACTGGGCATAGACCAGTATCTTACACCATATACCAAAATAGAGTCAAAATGGGTTCGCGATTTAGGAATAAAGGCTGATACTACAAGCAATTTGGGAAAGCAAGGAATAATTTACCTATCAGATTTATGGAAAAGCAAAGAATTCATGATGCAACAAGAGATAGAGAACATTGCAAAATGCAAAATGGATAATTTTGATTATGTTAAATTTGAAATGTTTTGTATTAAAAAAGCCAATGCAACAAAGATTAGGAGGGAAGCAGGAAACTGGGAGAATATCTTTACAACCAGTGTCTCTGATAAAGGCTCTAAAATATACAGGGAACTGAGACAAATTTATAGGGATAGAAGTTATTCCCCAATTGATAAATGGTCAAAAGATATGAACAGACAATTTTCAGAGGAAGAAATTAAAGATATCTATAGACATATGAAAAAACACTCTAAAACACTACTGATTAGAGAAATGCAAATCAAAACAACTCTTAGGTACCATATCTCTCCTGTCAGATTGGCTAAAATAACAAAACAAGAAAACAATAAATGCTGGAGAGAATGTGGGAAAATAGGAACACAGTTACACTGCTGGTGGAGTTGTGAACTGATCCAGCCATTCTGGAGAGCAATTTGGAACTGTGCCCAAAGGGCTATAAAAATATTCATACTCTTTGACCCAGCAATACCACTTCTAGTTTTGTATCCCAAGGAGATCACACAAGTGGGATAAGGACCCATATGTACAAAGATATTTATAGCAGCAGTTTTTGTAGTAGCAAAGAATTGGAAATCAAGGGGATGCCCATCAATTGGAGAATGACTGAACAAGTTGTGGTATATGAATGTAATGGAATACTATTGTGCTATAAGAAATGGGGAAGATATGGACTTCATAATAACCTGGAAAAACCTACATGATATAATGCTGAGTGAGCAGAGCAGAACTAGGAGAATATTATACATAACCACAGATATATGGATTCTCTGATGGCTAACCTTGATAGACTTAGCTCTTCTCAGCAACTCAAGGTTCAAAGACAACTCCAAAGGACTCATGAGGGAGAGAGATATCTACATACAGAGAAAGAACAATGGAGACTGAATGCTAATTGAGGCAAACTGATATCCTTTTTTTTCGTTTTTTTTTGTTTTTTTTGTTTTTTTTTTCTTCTTTCTCATGTTTCATTCCATTGGTGATAAATCTTCTTTACAACTTGGCTATTGTGTAAATAAGTTCAATGTGAAGTTATATGTAGAAGATATATCAGATTCCATGTGGTCTTGGGGAGGGAGGTGGGTAAGGGGAAAAGAAAATCTGGAACTCAGGATCATGTGGAACAGAGTGTTGTAAACTAAAAATTAAAAATTTTAATTAAAAAAAAATTAAAAAAAAAAGAAATGCTCCAAATCACTTTTGATTAGATTAGAACAGATTAGAACAACTCTAAGGTACCACTTCACACCTAACAGATTGGCAAATATGACAGAAAAAGGAAATGATAAATGTTGGAGAAAATGTAGGAAAATTGGGACACTAATGCACTATTGGTGGAGTTGTGGACTTATCTAACCATTCTGGAGAGCAATTTGGAACTATGCCAAAGGACAACCAAACTGTATATTCTTTAATCCAGAAATACCAATACTAGGTCTGTATCCCAAAGAGATTATAAAAAGGGAGAAAGGATCGACATGCACAAAAATATTTATAGCAGCTCTTTTTGTGGTGGCAAAAAAATTGGAAATGGCGATGTCCATCAATTGAGGAATGGCTGAACAAGCTGTGGTATGCAAATGTGATGGAATACCATTGTGCAATAAGAAATGATGAGCAAGCAGATTTTGGAAAAAACCTGGAAAGACTTATACGCACTGATGTAAAGTGAAGAAAGCAGAACCAGGAGAACATTGTACATAGTACCAGCAACATTGTGTGATGAACAACTATGAATGACTTAGCTCTTCTCAGCATACAATGATCTAAGACAGTGACAAAGAACTCATGATGGAAAATGCCATCCATATCCAGAGAAAGAACTGATGGACTCTGAATGCAGATTAAAACACACTATTTTCACTTTGTTTTTGTGTGTGTGTGTTTTTTTCCATTTGGCCTGTTTCTTCTTTTACAACATGGCTAATATGGACATATGTTTTACATGATTGCACATATATAGCATATATCAAATTGCTTAACACTCTAGAAAGAAAAGAAGGAGGGAGGGGCAAAAGTATGGAACTTTAAGTTTTATAAAAACAAATGTTAAAAATTGTCCTTACATATTATTGGAAAAACAAAATACTATTTTAAAAAGACATTCAAAAATAAATTTAACTGTTGTCACTATAAATGTTAGATCTTTGCCCAGTGACAAATTCATTAAAATATTATTAGAACAAGTGAACCACAAGATTATTGATATTTATATAATAAATGAAACAAAAAATAGAGGAACTTGTAATTAAATAGAAGAATAACTCATGTGTTCTCTTCAGAGAGGTAAATAAAGAAACTGGTAGAGTTGGTTTCAACATGAACCCCAAAGCAAAACAAAAAAACCCCCAAAATCCCAACTCTTTTAATGGAATACTCAATCATCTTATCTTGTATACTCAAGAAGAACACAAGTAAAGAGACTACAATTAAGATAATTGTAGCTTATGAGTCAAGATCTATTGTAGAATGTAATGATAGAGAAAAACGTTATCAAAAAATTGATGAGGTCCTGTAAATCAAATTCAAGAAAGTAGGCACAGGGAAAGATGGCAAAATGTATGTAGGAAAATATGACTTGGGTTTAACAAACAAAAGGAGACCATGATTATTAGCTTACTAGGGATCCTTATACCTATGTATCATAAATATTTACTTTGAGATGAGTGTCAAAAAAACAATGAAATCAGTCATTTGTGTATAATCAAGTCATCCAAAACTTATGAAAATGTTAAAAGCAATATCAAATTATAAAAAAGAGTAAATATGAGAAGACTTCATCCAGTTATAGCAGCTTCAACTTTACCGACTCAAATGAGCCATTGATTCTGAAAAATGAAAAATAGAAAAAGGAAGATATATTTACTTTGACTATCATCATTTTCTATACAAATTTAACTAAAACAGCCAGGGGCCATGTTGGCTAGAATGTTGGACCTGGAGCCAGAAAAATCAGAGTTCAAATCCAGTCACGGACATGCACTAGCTGTGTGACCCTGAATAAATTATTTAACTTCTGTCTACCTCAACTTCCACACTTGGAAAATGGAGATTTTTTTAAAAAAAGATATTAAACACAACTGCAGGGCTGTTGTCAGGATAAAATGTGGCAATGTTTGCTAAATGCTTTGCCAATCTTAAAATGCTATATAAGTGCTAGTTGTTGTTGTTATTTAATACAAGGAAATTAAAAGAACCCCAAAAGTGCCTTAACTAGGGAACAGTAGATCTCCTTGTTAAGTGCAGAGACACATGTAAAGAGCAACACTCACATAGAGTACAAATTCATCTGTAAAATATAGCAGAAAAGAATGGGCAGAAGATTGTGATTAGTGCCACCTTATAAAAAAATTTTAAACGGTAAAGGCAAAAAATAAGTCTTCAGAAAGCTTGGCATGAAACTCAGCTATATGAGCACAACATTCTTGGATGAACAGGTAGGAAAAGAAGAAATAGAAATAATATGAAACAAATCTGTCAGCACTTCTATAACTCTCTATTTTCATAATCAGTGCTAGAAAAACCACTACATTTAGTCTTTGACAATTCAGTTCCCCATATGCTATATTATTAAGTAGAAATGGTGCTTAAGCAGATATGATTGAGGGGTATATCTAGACTAGGTCAAGTACACACAAAGGAAATCCACGCTAGAGGCAACATTGCAAGAACATTGAAGGATCTCTTTACAAAATATCTCAGGGATGGGGAAAGAAGAAAAAAATCAAGAACTCCAAAATTCAATCAAAGCAACATCCTTCACTCCCAACCCATATGCCTACTTTTTCACTTTAATGAAAACTTTATGAATGTCATCTGCATATATACTCAGGTTATCCTTGATAAATTTATTAAAATGGAAAAGGTAAATTTTTTGTCATTTTTTATTTTATTGTTTATTTAACATTTTTAGTTTTCAGCATTGATTTCCACAAGATTTTGAATTACAAATTTTCTCCCCATTTCTACCCTCCCCCCACTCCAAGATGGCATATATTCTGAGTGCTCCATTCCCCAGTCAGCCCTCTCTTCTGTCACCCCACTCCCCCCCGTCCCCCTTTCCCTTACTTTCTTGTGGGGCAAGATAGATTTCTATGCCCCATTGCCTGTATGTCTTATTTCCCCATTGCATGCAAAAACAATTTTTTTGAACATCTGCTTTCAAGATGTTGAGTTCCAAATTCTCTCCCCTCTTCCCTCCCCACCTACCATCCCTAAGAAGGCAAGCAATTCAACATAGGCCACACATGTATCATTATGTAAAACCCTTCCACAATACTCACGTTGTGAAAGACTAACTATATTTTGCTCCCTCCTTTCTTGTCCCCCTTTATTCAATTTTCTCCCTTGACCCTGTCCCTTTTTGAAAGTGTTTGCTTTTGATTACCTCCTCCCCCATCTGCCCTCTCTTCTATCATCCCCCCTTTTTTATCCCTTTCTTCCTTCTTTCCTGCGGGATAAGATACCCAATTGAGTGTGTATGTTATTCCCTCCTTAAGGCAAATCCAATGAGAACAAGATTCACTCATTCCCCCTCACCTGTCCCCTCTTCCCATCCTACAGCACTGCTTTTTCTTGCCATTTTTATGTGAGATAATTTACCCCATTCTATCTCTCCCTTTCTCCCACTCTTAATATATTCCTCTCTCATTTCTTAATTTGATTTTTTTTAGATATCATCGCTTCATATTCAACTCACCCTGTACCCTCTGTGTGTCTATGTGTGTATATATATATATATATATATATATATATATATATATATATATATATATTCCCTGCAACTACCTTAATACTGAGGTCTCATGAATTATACACATCATCTTTCCTTGTAGGAATGTAAACAAAACAGTTCAACTTTATAAGTCCCTTAAGATTTCTCTTTTTTGCTTACCTTTTCATGCTTCTCTTGATACTTATGTTGGAAAGTCAAATTTTCTATTCAGCTCTGGTCTTTTCACTGAGAAAGCTTGAAAATCCTTCATTTTATTGAAAATCCATATTTTGGAGTCTTGGAGTCTTATACTCAGTTTTGATGGGTAGATGATTTAATCCTAGCTCCACTGACCTCTGGAATATCATATTCCCAGCCCTTTGATCCCTTGATGTAGAAGCTGCTAGATCTTGTGTTATCCTGATTGTGTTTCCACAATACTCAAATTGTTTCTTTCTGGCTGCTTGCAGCATTTTCTTCTTGATCTTGGAGCTCTGGAATTTGGCAACAATATTCCTAGGAGTTTTCTTCTGGGGAATTTTTTCAGGAGATGATCTGTGGATTCTTTCAATTTCTATTTTACCCTCTGGCTCTAGAATACCAGGGCAGTTCTCCTTGATAATTTCTTGAAAGATTACATCTAGGCTCTGTCTTTTTTTTTTTTTTATCATGGCTTTCAGGTAATCCGATAATTTTTAAATTATCTCTTCTGGATCTATTTTCCAGGTCAGTGGTTTTTCCAATGAGATATTTCACATTGTCTTCCATTTTTTCATTCCTTTGGTTCTGTTTTATAATATTTTGATTTCTCATAAAGTCATTAGCTTCCACTTACTCCAATCTAATTTTTAAGGTAGTATTTTCTTCAGTGGTCTTTTGGACTGCCTTTCCCTTTTGGCTAATTCTTCCTTTCAAGGCATTCTTCTCCTCATTGGCTTTTTGGAGCTCTTTTGCCATTTGAGTTAGTCTATTTTTTAAGGTGTTATTTTCTTCGGTATTTTTTGGGGTCTCCTTTAGCAAGTCATTGACTTGTTTTTCACGGTTTTCTTGCATCACTTTCATTTCTCTTCCCAATTTTTCCTCTACTTCTCTTGCTTTTCCCAATCCTTTCTAAGCTCTTCCATGGCTTGAGACCAATTCTTATTTTTCTTGGAGGCTTTCGATGTGGGCTCTTTGACTTTGTTGACTTCTTCTGGCTGTATGTTTCGTCCTTCTTTGTCACCAAAGAAAGATTCCAAAGTCTGAGTCTGAATCTGAGACTTTTTGCTGCCTGGCCATATTTCCAACCAACTACTTGACCCTTGAGCTTTTTGTTGGGGTATGACTGCTTATGGATTAGAGGGTACTTTGTCTCAAGCTTGACGGGCTATGCTGCTGTTTTCAGAGCTGCTTCTACACAACAAGCTCTGCCACACCAGCACTCTTTTTCCCCCAAGAACTGCCAACCAGGATTGCAGCCCAGATTCAGGCAGGGCAAAGCAGGCTTTGCACTACCTCTCTAATTCTCGGCTTAATTTCTCCCACCAGGTGGGCCTGGGGCTGGAAGCAACTGCAGCTGTAGCTCTGAAAGCTGCCTCAGAGCTGCACCACCTCTGCCCAGGGTGGTGGCTGACCAGGAACTCCTTTCACTCTGTCTCAGCAGTCTTTCCCACTAAGCTGCTCTGTTGTCTTTGGCGTTTGTGGTTTGAGAAGTCTGGTAACTGCCACAGCTCAATGATTCAGGGCCCTATGGCCAGTTCCGCCCACCTCCCGGTCTGATTGGTCTAGGTGCAGTCCACGCTGGGCTCTGCTCTGCTCACCTCCCGGGTCTGTGCAATAGACCCTTCCCAGAAATCATCCAGGCAGTTCCTGGGCTGGAGCCCTGCTTCCCTCTGCTATTTCATGGGTTCTGCAGCTCTAGAATTTGTTCAGAGCCATTTTTTTATAGGTGTTAGGAGGGACCTGGGGGAGAGCTTAAGCAAGTCCTTGCTTTCCAGCTACCATCTTGGCTCTGCCCCCAGAAAAGGTAAATTTTAAGAAATGATCTTCTATTTCAGACTACATCCTTACAGTCACATAACTGAATATAGGAAATACCAAACGCAAAGTCCCACTGTATTTATTATTGATTACAAAAAACATATTTGACTTTATGGTACAAAATATTGTCTTTAAAGCTCTCCTCCAAGGGATTATCATATGCATATGTGATCACTCAAGAGTTCTTAGTAAATATAACTGCAATTGATGAATATAATCAAAGATAATCCAATTCAACAACGCTGCAGTTTTTAATGATGAGAAAAATATAATATAAGGAGATGTACTCTAATCAAAACTGTTCACCACAGCTGTAAAAGGTATTTTGCACAAAATCCCAAAAGAAATAGTCTTATAACCCTGAAGTAATATATCACACATGCATATTACTCAGTTTATAAAATGATTTATAATTTTATTAAGCTGAGCCAAAACAACTCAAAAATTTAGGGACTAAATTTTTTTTATTATTTTGGCTTGGCCTAATAAAGTTACAAATTATTCTATAAACTGAGAAATTGCCTAAACAAAATATTTAAGGTAGTCAGATGTTTAGGCTTTTCAAGGTATCTTTGGTTTCAGTCTCTGCACTTAGATTAAGGGGGGGCTTCTGAAAGGCCAGAGTGTCTTTCCAATGCTATATTCTCAAGCCCCATTCCACTGTTTCTCCCTTCCCATTATCAATCAGCCAGGGCCTATTAATATCTCCTCAATATCATCAATAGCAGTGACTAGCAAACCCCCTATCAATATACTTGATCAACCTTAAATACCTTCAAAAAAATAATATTTCCTGAAAAGATAGAACAAGAAGCAAAGTATAAAAATATTTCTCTAAACTGTTTCATATGCTCCTCTCTTCTACCTTTGTCCTTGCGGAAAGCAGGCTAAAACTTGGAGTGGCTACTGCCAAGCATTTGCCCCTTCAAGTTCACTTCCAAATTTGGAATGGCTGCTGGATGAGTCACTCTCTCAATGCAGGGCACAGCATTTTGGTTGCTGGATCAATCCATGATCTTCTGTGGCTGGCTAGTGCACCAAGTTCAGTAGGTCAAACTCTGGTTTGGACTTTGATTTCCGGACCTTTGGTGGCTCACAAGGTCATTCTATCTCTAATCCTCTGCCTAATAATAGGGAAGAAAAACTCCATAGGGACAGAAGAAACATAGGCACCATATGTTTCAAGCCACATGGTGGCCAGTTAGAAGGAGCTACCTACCAGCAGGTCCACAACAATTCTTTGCCTCAAGCACCACCAAGGAAGATATAGTGGATTTGGTCCGGTTTTTATATTCACTCAGTTTGGGATCAGCAACCAATTAAAAAGCTTTCCATCACCATGCCGAAATTGCAGAAGCAGGAAATCTTTACAGAGTACCTGTGTATGCTCCAAAGTGAATGGCAGAACCTTCCATCCTGCTTTTCTAGAAAGAAGCTTCCCCAAACATCCATGCAGGTTGCCAGCAGGCAGAACCTATTATCCACTCCCCTAGAACTTGGTCCTCATTGTCTAGTCCCCTACTTCCCCCAACTTACATTAGAAATAGCAGAGAAAAGGAAAAACGGCAGAACTTTGGAGAATGCTTAACTTTATGGGGTCAGGAAAAGGATAAGAAACTATTGAAGGAGACGGAAAGAGGTGCTAGGGAGAGGGGATGAAAACCAAAAAGTGTTGTCTCAGAAATGAATTGAGGACCACTCTAGAGAAGGGGCAATCAAAAGTTTTGACTGCTACACAGAGTCAAATTGGAGGAGAACTGAAGAAAAAGACCATTGAAACTGGCATCCTACTCCTTTCTTTCTCCTAAATTATTTCCTATTTATCCTGTAAATAGTTTGCTTTGAATATACTTGTTTGCATGTTGGGGAATCATCTTCCTCATTAGATAATAAACTTCTTGAGGGCAGGCAATATCTTTTGCCTCTTTTTGCATCCCCAGCATTTAGCACAGTGCCTGGAACATAGAAGTCACATAATAAATGTTTATTGATTATTGTTTGATTGATGATTAGTAAGAAATTGAAAGCCTTTGAGAGAAAATTTTCAGTAGAGTGGTAGGGGTGAAAACCTGATTGCAAGAGATTTAATAGTGTATGTATATATAATCCATATCAAATTGCTTGCCTTCTCAGTGATTGAGGAAAGGAAGAAGAGGATTTGGAACTCAACATTTTACAGAACGAAAGTTAAAAAAAATTGTTTTTACATGTCATTGGAAAAATAAATAAAATATAATTTTAAAAAATAGAGTGTAGGTTATGATAAAAGTGGAGTCATCTGATATAGATAGTATCATTTGTGTCAGGTCAGTCCCTTGAGGCAAGCAGCATCCTTTCTGTTATTGCAAAAACAAACATCCTGGCAAATTCTCTGGGATATCATTTAGATGAAGATTTCTATTTTCTCATTTAAAAAAAAATAAGTAATTGAATGGAGTTTGAACTTAGACTTGCTATTGCTTCAAATTAAAATTGAGTATATTTGTATATTTGCGGTTGTGGACCTTTTGAAGGGATTTTTGGTGTTGCCCCTGCTTTGGTGTTACTGTAAAATATCAGTCTACTGACTTTTGACCATCTTCTTATACAGTTCCCTCACCCCCTATAACCTCTCCCTGGCCCTGATGGGTGAGCTTAATGATGTTTCTTCTTCTTAATCATCGTTCCATATGGTGAACTACTACATCTTTGCTGGCAGGGGGTGTAGGGAGGTGAAAGGTTTGAAGTCCTCTAGTACCTTTCATGTCACCATCTTAATTAGAAATTCTGTTTTCTTTTTAAAAAATTATGTGCTGTAGAAGCACATCTCATCCAAGGCCATGATGTGCTCATGAAAGAACTTCTGGTATTTTTTCAATTCTCTAAAGACAATTTCTTCCAATGGAAAAAGCTCCTTTTTTGTCCCAAGCATGGTGCTAACATGGGGTCACTATAAAAACGCATACCCTTACAGTATTAAAAAAAATTTCCTCATAGCCAAGACTATGTCTTTACATACATATGCATACACACATACACATACACATGCACGTACATACATATATATGTATATGTATGTACATATATATCTACCTGTAAATATGTACACATGTGTATATGCATTGTGTGTGTTTATATATATTCTGCTTTTAAGGTGCTCTATATTCTATGAAATTGTGTGTCACCCCAATAACAGCTTATCTAAGTTTGAAAAGATTCATCAGTAGGTTAGATAATGAACTTTTTGGTCACAGAAACTTGTAAATATCACTTAATGAGTCATAGATTGGTTGCAATCTATATTAATGGAAAGAGTTCCCATACTGACAAAATCATGGATCCCCAAACTTTTGAAGAATTAATTGTATATGTGTGGATGCATGCACATTGTAGGCAGATGCATTTAAGCTCCCTGAGAAAAGGGACAATGTCTTATTCTTTATATTGCCAACCAAGCAGGAGCTTGCACATAGTAGGCATTTGGTTAACATTTTATACACTTACAGAATCTTTGTACAATGGATTGATCAAGTGGAGAAAAGGGAACTGAGTTTCCCTTGGGATACTGCATGGTATTGTTAAGGACTCAAAGCTTCTTCCTGAAACAATGACCTATCTTTTAAAATCATTATTCTTCTAGTAAATGTGGCTTCTAACTGCGAATGTCAGAAAGTGTCATATTCCAGGTTCAGAACATGACAATCTCCAAAGAATTAAAATTGCAGTCATGCAAAGGGAAGTGATTAGGCTATAATATATCATTAGAAAAATTGCACAGGAGATGAAGCATATAAGAAGTCATCAGAGAGATGTATGACCAGAAAATTACAGTGAGACAGTTTTGTACTGTCCAACATTACTACTGGAAAAACTCTAGTGTTGACCACATGGCAAGGTGATGTCTCTGCTTTTTAGTTTGCTATCCAGATTTATCATATCTTTATATATCATGTATGTATACATCATATATGATATGATATATATCATATCTACAATCAACATCTGCAGTGATATTTGAACCCAAAGAATATAAAATCTCATACTACTTTTATTTCTTCTCTATTTGCCAGGAAATGATGGAACCAGCTGCCATGATCTTAGGGTTTTTTCTTTTTTAGTGTTAAGCTTCAAGCCAGCTTTTATACTCTCTTCTTTCACCCTCATCAAGAGGCTTCTTAATTCTTCTTCATTTTCTGCCATCAGAGTGGTATTGTCTGCATATCTAAGATCGTTGATAGTTCTCCAAGTGATCTTAATTCTGGCTTTTGATTCATCCAGCCTGGCATTTCACATGATCTACTCTGCATATAAGTCAAATAACTAAGGTGACAATGCTGTAGTAGGAAGGCCGAATTTATAATCTCAAATATAATCATGTATATGTTTGAATGGTTTGAAATCGCAAGGTATGAGAGATTCTCTAAGTAGAAAACAACAAAAAATTTATTTAGGCCCCACCGCAGCAGATC
>CM053623.1:147611064-147637975 GCA_028646595.1 Phalanger gymnotis
TAATAAGTTGCTGCAATCTTTTTGCTAATATTTTATTTAAAATTTTTGCATCAATATTCATTAGAGAAATTGGTCTGTAATTTTCTTTCTCTGTTTTGACCCTACCTGGTTTGGGTATTAGTACCATATTTGTGTCATAAAATGAAATGAAGGGAACTTTTTAAAGCTATTGAACAAAAATTCTGGAAAGCACAAGGGGAGGAACAGGCAGGGCTGGGAGTGCCTGAGGTATGTTTTAAGGGGAGTAGAGTTTGGTAACTAGGGACAGGAGAGGGTCATGGCTTGTGTAAGGTTTGTGTTGCCTGTGTAGGTTGCCACATGGATTGTCTAAATATGGCTTATGAGAAGCACTGATGTTATGATCCAAAGTCTACACCACCTCTGAGGAAAGGAGAGATGATATAATAGCTGGGGGAAGGCATGTAGGCCTCTAGAGCATCATCAGACTGTGTACCTTTTCCTCCAGTCTCCAAGGGAGTGCTGGACTAGAGTTATATCCATCTGCCCCACAAATATTGCTGGTCTAGGTGTGTGATAAGTTTTATTTTGTTGTTTTTAATGAAAGTTTCTTCCTTGATCACTCTTAAGTTGGAGGGTTGACCTAAGCTTACACTTCCTGGCTTGGCCTCTTCCTACTAAATGCAAGTTATATAAAAGGCCATCACAAATGGTGAAGGTCAAGTAAATTAACTTATCCAAGTTAAAAAAGCAAACAGAAATTGGAGAAATTATGTAGATTAAGATAGGAAAGAAAATATCTAAGAGTGAATGAGTTCTTTAGATAGAAGAGAGATAAGATGTCAGCTTAACTAAGAGAGGTCCCCATTTCAGTCATGGGAAAATTCCTCAAAGTCTCAAGGGAAGGAAACTGGAAATCAGGGACATGTTGAGGACCCAGCCTCTTCTACATGTCAATAGTTTCCAAATCTCTCTCAGTCTGGCATGGCGTGAGACCTCTTGAAAAAGAAATGGAGAAGAATGTCTTTCCTCCAAAAGTTCCTGACCCAACTCGACTCCATTCTCTCATCCACTTTAGAGTTCTATATATGTAGAAACACCAACCTTGGCCTGCAATCTGTGTTATATTCACACTTAGGCAGCCCTCCTTTCATCAACATGGGGGTTGAGAAAAGAAGAAAGGGCTAAGGATGGAACTTTGAGGAATGCCCATATTTAGGGGATTACAGAGAAAGGAAGAACTATTGAAAGAGACAAAAAGGATCAATCAGGAAAGAGGGAAAAAGAACCTAGAAAAATACAATATCATTTAATATAAATGAAACAAGAATTTTAAGAATAAAGTATTTGATATAAATTGTCCTCTGACCAAATGCATTTATCAAATTGAGTATTAATTTTTCATAAATTTAAAATTGTAACCTTCCAATAGTGTTTTGTAAGGTCTTCCTTTCCTAGGTTTATTTCTAGGTATCTTTATCAAAGACTTAGCAAATATGAAGAGAATAGGATTCACATGTTTAAGAAAACACCTAATTTTCTGTTCTTCGTGACATAAGCAGACTAAGCTCTCCCACAGAGAAACAAATTGGGTGACAATTTTAGGATAATTGAGTTGCTTGATGTCTTTCAAGTTATTGGAAAATCAGTGTTGTGAAAACCAATTTTTTCCCTCAATGCTACCTGTAGTTTCTTGTAATGAGAGGTTTTCTATTTGTACATCATGAAGCAGTAAGACCAATGAAAGTAACAACTCCAGATTTGTGATGGGGATTTTAAAAGCACACATGCTTAGAAAATAAACACATGATAACTCAATTAAATTTTTTTTAAAAATCCCCTTTTTGCCAATAAATTCGAGACTATGATTAGGGAAAGAAGTGAGTCAATTGAGATAAAAACAACTTCACTACAGCTCTCTCTCTCTCTCTGTCTCTCTGTCTCTCTCTCTCTCTCTCTCTCTCTCTGTCTCTCTCTCTCTTTCTCTCAGCTTGTTTAAGAAGTAAAATTCAACTGCAACCTAATTTTTATTTTGGCCACCAGATAGTGAAAATTTTAGTTTATTTCTTTTTAGCTGAGGTAAGTGGTATAGTAAGAGGGAGGAAGCTAGGGGAAAATGGGACAAGGTGGGAGATGTTGAGAAATCAAACAAAAAGGGTGGGTGTCACCATGAAAGACCAAGACGTGGAAGAAAAAAAAATGAATGGACAGACACAGGGACAAAAAAGAAACTGAACAAAATAGTATGGGAAGGGAGAGGAAGGAAGGGATTAGAAATGGGTAGTTTTATGAGGAATCCAAAAAAGAAAACCTTTAGGGAGGATTTCAAATCCAGGAGATACAGGAAAGAATGAATCAAGAATGTGGAATAGTGAGCTGAGCATGATAAGAACTGGAAAGAAAGCAAGTTCAGACATGGGAATAAAGAAAGTAAAGAAATAATGAAGAGTGAAATGAGCAGAACCAAGGGAACATTTTATGCCATAACAGTAATGTTGTTTTAAGAACAACTTTGAGTGAATAAGTTATTTTGACTGTTATGAATACCTAAATTAACTATAAAGAACATATGGAGAAAGACACCACATGCATCCAGAGAGAGAACCGAATATAGAAAATATAAAGCTCCTATGAAAATAGAAGTATGTATAGAATAATTTGACATATATGTGTGTGTGTCTATATATACTTATTTGTGCCTAATGTTAGCCATCTCTAAAGTGGGGGGGGGAGGGAAGGAAAAAAAGGGGGAAAAAGAAATTTACATGATTAATTTTGTTGAATATTTGAAAGGAATAGCAAATTGTACATAGTAGATTTGCAGTGTCATGTGCAATCATCTTTTTTATTGTACTATGCAATGGAAATGCTTATTTTATTCCATATTTTAAAAAAAATAAAATATAAAAAAGAAAGTAAAAGCATAAGATACTCCAAAAGTGTAAGAGAGTTGGATTCTTGCTCAACTGGTATGGTTGTAGGGTCTTTGTCAAATAGACCTAGTCTAATTTCCTGTGTGACATCCTTTTTTGGCATCTCTTCAGTTGTTACTTTTTATGACTAGAAGATTCAGGGACTTATTTATTTATTTATTTATTTTTGGTATTACCATTCACCTGTAGGTACTAACTAGTTTTTATCATGAAACAGTAAAATTTAGTTGTCTTCTTAATAATTAGAGGCCATTTTGCCATGATTGTTGTTATTGTTTGTAAAGTAATCATAGTGCATTTTTAATAGATTTGAAAATTAGTCATGTTTTACGTATTCCAGGAAATCAAAGGGGATGACCAACTTACAGGTTGTCATTTGTTTTCCCACATGAAATCCTATATGATGACAGCTTTTCTAAGAGCAGCCTAGAAAGAGATATTGAGAACTACTCCTGACCAGAAACCTTTTAACCAACAAAGAAAGAATTAAAGGACAAATGTGAAATTTTAACTGGATTTTTTCTTTAAGTCTGCCGGGTTGCTGTAGTGAAAAATTACCCAGGAAGAGCTGAGGAAGAAGAAAGGAGCAAGGAGGGTTAGTGAACTCCTGCTGAGGGCTAATGAGGCACCTCTTTGTCTTCTTGCCCCAGACCTAGAGAGATCTATTGTCTTCATAGAATCGCAAAGGAATCCCATGCTACAACCTACCTGAAAAGTGGTCTGCCAGACTTAGCTCGGAGACTTTCAGAGATGGGGAAATAACCACCTCATGTGGCAATCCATTCTACTTTGAATGGCTCTGATTGCTAGAAAGTTCTTCTTTACATCAAAGTTAAATCTGCTTTTCTACTTCCACTCATTACTCACAGTTCTTCCCTCTAGACCTTAGTAGAACAAAGTGAGCTATTTTTTCACATGACAGAATGTCAGGTACATAAAGATAGTGATAGTGTCCTCCCATCTTGAGTCTTTTCTTCTCAAAGCTAAAGCACCAGTTCCTTTAACTTGTCCTCATATACTTAGGGCCTTTCACCATTCTAGGTGCCTTCCTTTGGCAGGAATTCAATCCAATTTTCCAGGTTACAAATATTCTTTGAAAAGTACAATATCCAGAACTGAATACAAGAAGTCAGAGTACTATAGTCTCCTTCCTGCAAGAAATGCTTCTCAATGCAGCCTAGGATTGAATGAGTTCTTTTGACTTTTCTATCTCATTGAGGTTATGAAGTGTTTCACACTGAGCTTATAGGAAGGAAGGAAAAAAAGTATTTGTTAATTACCCATTGTGGGCTGGGCACTAAGATGTTTGCAAATATTATCTCATTTGACTGTTCCCAATGATCAGGGGAGGTAAGTGTTATTATCATCCCCATTTTCCAGGTGAGGAAACTGAGACAGACAAAAGTTAAGTGATTTGTCTAACATCACACAGCTAGGGTTTGAGGCCCAATTTGAATTCAGCCCTTTCTGACTGAGTCTGGAGTTACTGCACCACTTCCTAGCTGATTCCATTACAATCCATTAAAAATCTCAGGTCTTTTTTTTTTTTCAGATGACTTGCTCTCTAGTTTAACTCCACTAGCTTGTATTTGTAAAGTAATTTTTTGAAACTTAAATGTGTAACTTTTAAAAAAATTATTCTTTATTTTTAGTTTACAACACTCAGTTCCACAAGTTTTTGGGTTCCAAATTTTCTCTCCCTCCCTCTTCTCCCCCCTTTCCCCCAAGACAACATGTAATCCAATATAGGTTCTACATTAAATGTGTAACTTTATATTAATTTCTATTAAATTTGATCTATTAGACTCAACCTAATTTTCTATCTAGCCTGTCATGATCTTTTCGAGTCTTAACTCTGTTATTCAGTGTAATAGATATTATTCCCAGCTTTGTCCAACCATTTATAATGCTCATTTATATAAGTCTTAAGCAAAAGATGAACCATAGATCTCTAGGATACTTAATGACTACTCTCTGCATCCAGCTACTCAGTTCATTTTGATGAACCCAAATGTACTCTAGTCTGGCTCACATTTCTCTATCTCTTCTATAAGAATATTCTAAGATACTTTATCAGACACTTTCCTAAAATTTAGTAAGAGACTATTTGAAGTGTACTCATGATTTTTCTGTAATAATTCAGTTAGGCACAACTTGATCCTGATAAAGTCATGATATTTTCTTTTTTGATCGCTGATTCTTTTTCTCTAGATCCACTAAGAACCTCTTTAACAATTTATTCTAGAATTCCCCTAGGAATTGAGTTAAACTCACTTCCCAGGGCATGTATTCAGGATATGGGAGATAGCTTAGCAAAAACTGTCAAACCTGGTGCTACTAAGAACCCATTTCCAGTTATACTGTCAGAAGTTTCCTTGATAATGCTATCAATGTAACCATTGGTAAGGATTACATATTCTTGGACAATAAAAACTTAAGAATTCAGGGGTACAGGTATTGGGTTTTTTTTGAAATCACAATTGCATGTGTGAAAAATGAATGGTTGGTTATGAATTTGGCACCTGATAGCACAATGTGAACTTGCAGACCATGGCTTAAAATGCAAGGATGACATGCACTTGGCTGACAATGACTACAGCTAACGAAAACAGATAAAAATGAATTTTGTTGTAGATTTTTGAATCAAAGTAATAGGTCTATGATGGAGGAATGGAAGAAAATTGCCTAAATTTATACAACAATCTAGATTTAATAATAAGGTAGTTAAAGCATAGGAAAGAGAATAACTCTGATAATTTATAGGAGACAAAATCAAAGAAAGGACCTCACAATTGAAAAATAAAAAAGAACTCAACTTTATATACACAATTGTACAAAGCATAGGATGTGTAACAAATAAAGTAGAAATGTTAAGAACATAAATTTGAAATCAAAGTATTTGCTGAGTGTTGATGAGAATAAATCTATGATTGGAATGGGCTCTAGAAGGGTATTCATTATTGGAATAAAACAAAGTAAGTACAAAATGGGACAGAATAGTACTATATCACATATATGTGCTAATGTATTAGTAATGCATATATATGTGCTGTAAATATTATAGTGTAAATATATATACACATATATGCATTTCCCTCTCCATTTATCATCACTTACATTTCTTTACAATGTTATCCTCTTCTGGCTTCTGGATTTCCTTATATGAATGTATGTATACACATATGTGTATATGTCTTTTAAATTTCATAGAACTCATAAAACATGACTAATTTTCAAATCTATTAAAATATGATTATTTTACTATACATATACACACATACACAGAGACAAATGTGTGTATATATACATACTATATATAGTTGCATATATGTGTGTATTATATGCACACATATAGTATATGTGTATATTGACAATCACATGATTGCCTCTGTGTGTGTGTATGTAGTCATATAATTTTCAAGATGGTAGAGTGACAGTTTTCAGGATAAATCCTTTAAATCAATAATCACAGAACCAAAAAGTACAAAGTTGATACTAACTAAAGTTGCATCAATAAGATAAGAAGACAAAAATACTATACAAGGTAAAAAATTAAAAAAAAAAACCTTGAAGAACATTGGCAAAGTTAAACATTGAAAATAGTTTCTGCTCACCCTTGCCTTCCCCAGCCCATCCTGGGCACTTGACACAACTATCACCAACAACTTAACTAGTAGAAACTCATTCTAAATCCTATTATACACATAAGAGGTTGAAATAACCAGCCATGCCATGTTTAGTGGTTAAAACTATGGGGGAGAGGAAATGAAGAAAGAGGATCACAGACCTGGCTAAAGTCCAAAAAGGATCTCTGTCAAGGGAAAGGGAATTAGAAATCCAGCTGTGGTCAGTCCTTTCTCAGTGGAGGTTATGAGGCTGGGCCTCATACCCTGAATCATTGTGAATGGTATCTCCTTCCAAGAGCCTGAATGAATGGGACATTTTATGTTTTTTATGATGTCTCTTTTTATGTTTAGACTTCATATCCATTTGGACTTCATTGTGTTAATTTACATAAATGCTGACCAAAACTTAATTTCTGCAAAATTACTTTCCCATTTTCTCTAGTATAGTTTATGCCTAATTGAACCCAAACCCTACTCTATATTTTGGCCAAAGATCACACATGGCAATAGAAGGTTAGGTTGCCTTGTATTATAGACTTTTCAAACTGCTAAACAAGGCCAAGATACTCATGAAACATAATAAATTTTCAAATGCAAATGATATTCCCCGCTATTAACTTCCATAATGTAAGTAATATATCTTCACTATTCCCTTGGGCTTGGCTATCTAGTAGGATGATATCTATCTCCCACTGTGCCTAGCCCACTGCATTCTACATAAAATCAGGAGACTTTAATTCTGATACTGACTCTGCCACCAAAAAGCTGCATCCTCTTGGGTAAGTCAGGTAACATCTTTGAATTTCATTTCCTCATTAATAAATGATGTTAATAATATTCATCTTGCTTCCCTCACAAGGTTATCATGAGGATAAAATCAGAATATTGTAAAAACACATCAAAAAGTTAAGAAGTGCTATGTAAATATGATGAATAATAATTTATTCCTTTATTAAATTGGAAACTCCTTGAGGGTAGAAACTGTATCATATTTCATATATCCACCCCAAGCATGCAACATGGGGTTTTAATATAGTAGGTGATTAATTATTTTTTGTAGAATTGAGTTGAGCAAGATGTCAGTTGGATCCCTACATTGAGATGTTGAAATCACCAAGGGTAATTTTAAAAACCTTGGGATATAAAAAAGCTTAACTACACATTTCCATTTTCTTCCTTGAAAAGCACAACATAAATTAGGCATAGTTCTCCTTGTGCTTTCTATAAAGCACCTTGCTCAATGTCTATTTTCTCAAGAAGCCTGCAGGGCATTGTAATTCAACCACCCTAACTTTCTAAAGTTGTGTGAGTTTAATCCCAAAGCTTTCATTCTATAAATCCTTCCAGATTTGTGGTGTTTTTGAAATAGAGGATGATGTTGTTTAATTTGAAAGTTTTCTCTTTCCACAAAAGAATGAAAAGAGAAATTTTCAATTATTCAGTTGCCTGAACATTTGCACTTATGCAACATTAGGTATTTTTTTTTGGAAAAAAAAAAACCCCAAACACATATATATGGAATTTCAAAAGGTTTAAAACCCTTTCCATTTTTGGTTCCTTCCCTTTGCCCCCTCCCGTTTAACTATTTGATTTCAAATAATATTGTAGAAAGTTCAACAATTCAGTAAATATTAAAAAAACAAAACAAAACAAAAAAAAGAACCTACCTTGTGTAAGACACTGTTCTAAGCCGTGGAAATATAAAGACAAAAATAAGTCTCTGCTCTCAAGAAGATTTTATTTTATTAGAAGATTGATCACATAATGAAACAAATAAATATCAAGAGATAGAGCATTCTAAAAACTAGTGGGATCAGAAAAGGGATGATGGAGAATACAGGACCTGACTTGAGACTAGGAGGAAGGTGAGGATGCTAAGAGGCTGATTTTAAAGGAGGTATACTCCAGCCATGGAAGACAACCTATGCAAAGGAGGGAAACAGAATCTCCAGAACAGCAGTTTCCTGGAGAAACCAGGCTGGACTCAGACTGGAGAGAGTTTTAGAAGCTACGTCAAGAAGTTTATATTTTGCTTGAAAAGCAGTAGGTTGTTACTGAATATTTTTGGCCAGGGGAATCACTTGTTCATGCCTTTTTTTTTGAAGGAGGCAGCTCTGTGGTGGATGAATAAGAGGGAGAAGTAATCAGGAATGGGGGAGACCAATTAGGAGACATTTTGAAAGTCCATGTAAGTGTGGGTGAGGTCATGAATCAAGGCGATGGCCAGGTAAGTGGAGACAAGGTAGGGAAACTAGAGATTCCAAAAGACAGAAGCAAGGAGAGAATATATTCCAGCCATGGGGGACAATCAGCCCAACTCTCCTTTGCGTATGCTGTCTCCCATAGATGGAATACACATCCTCTAAAATCGGTGTCTTAGAATCCTCACTTTCCTTCAAGTCTCAAGTCAGGTCTTGTATTTTCCATAACTCCTTTTCTGATCCCCCTTGTGTTTAGGATGTTCTCTCTCCTAGTATTTACTTATTTTGTTGTGTGATCAGTCCTCCAATAAACTAAAATCTCCCTGACAGCAGGGACTATTACTTACTTTTGTCTTTGTATTCCCAGGGCTTAGAACAGTGTCTTGAATAAGGTAGATGTTTTGTAAATGTTTGCTGAATTGTTGAATTTTCTGACAATACTATTTGAAATGAAATAGTTAAACGGGGGAAAGAATGGCCAATAGTGGAAAGAATTTTAAACTTTTAAATTCCACACATATATGTTTTTGCAACAAAACACCAAAGAGTTGTGTAAGCACAAATGTGTGGGTAATGGAATGACTAAAATTTTCCATTTTCATCTTTTGAGGAAACAGAAAGCTTTCAACTTAAACAACATAATCCTCTATTTTGAGATCACCACAAGTTTGAAAGGACTTATAGAATGAGAGCTTTAGGATTAAACCCATAACTTTGGATAAAGTTGGGGTGGGTGGTTGAATTATAGCAGATGGAGATGAAGCATCATCTATATAAATAGAATAGTAAGGAGGTTGATCAATACCCAGAATGAGGAAAAGACCTTAGATGAGAGAGATTATTATGAGTTGCATAAAAGGTCCATTCAACAGCACAAGAATCAGAGCAGAGAAGGCAGAAAGTGAGAGTAATACAGGGTTGAAATTTGGTAGTGCACTAATGGTAATAGGAGAAGGGAACAAGCAAACCAAGTCCAGTATACTATAAAGTTGAACTGGTTTATTACGGGATTGAGATTAAGAAAGGAGGAAAGTATCGTAATTATACAGGGGCTATGCTCTGACAAAATATTGAGGGATATAGACATTACAGGTTATGGTGATGATGATGAATAAGTTTGGGAGGAGTAAGACAAGGGGATAGAATTGACGGATGATAGGAAATGGAGATCAAAGAAAGGAATTTCAGAGTACTCAATCATGGAAGTGGAGCATTTTTGGGTGATGGCAAGAAGTGGGGTATGATCATCTCTGTGTAGCTGAAGTAGAGTGGAAAGTGCTAAGTAGGTCATGGGAGCTGAGTAGATTAAGAAACTGGGAGATAGTGTTTGAGGGTTTTGATGTCGCCTGAAACACACTGTTTCCCACTTCCTCAATCTACTCAACTCCTATGACCATTTATGTACTTTTCCACAACACTTCAGTTACACAGAGATGGTTTTACCCTGGATTTTGCCATCACTCCAGTATGTTTGTTGAAGGCAATCAATCAATCAATAAACATTTAGTAGGTGCCTACTATCTAATAAGCACAGTGCCAAACACTGGAAATACAAAAAGAAGCAAAAGACAGACTCTGCCCTCAAGGCACTTACAATCTAATGGGGTAAACAACATACAAACAAATATACACAAAGCAAGCTATAAATAGGAAATAATTAACAGAAGAAAGGTACTGGAAATAAGAGGGGATGGTGAAGACTTTCTGTAATAGAAGCGATTTTAGTTGAGACTTAGAGAAAACTAGGGAGATCAGTGGGCAGAATGGAGGAGGAAGAATGTCCATAGGGGACAGATAGAGAAAATGCCTGGAGCTGAGAGATGGACGGCCAGGAGGCATTGTCATAAACTGAAGGGTAGATGTCAGGGAGTAAGGTGTAAGACGACTGGAAGGGAGGAGGAGGCTATGTTATAAAGGTCCATGAATGCTAAATGGAGCATTTTGTATTTGATCATGGAGGCGATAGGAAGCCACTGGAGTTAATTTAGTGGGGGGAGAGGGTGACATGGTGGGCCTGCACATTAGAAAAATCATTTTACTGGCTGAATGGAGGATAGATTGAAACAGGGAGAGACTGGAGGCAGGCTGACTCACCAGTAGGCTATTACAATAGTCCAGGCATGAGGTATTGAGGGCCTAGGACAGGATGGTAGCAGAGCCAGAGGAGAGAGGGAGTGTATTTGAAAGGTGTTGCAAAGATGAAATCAACTGACCTTGGCAACAGATTAGATATGAGGGGTGAGAGATTGTGCGAAGTTCAGATTGACTTTTAGATTGTGACCTTGAAGAATTGGGAGAATTGTGTTGCCCTTAACAGTATTAGGAAAAGTAGGAGTGGGTGGGGAGGGTTTAAGAGGAAACATAATGAGTTTCTTTTGGGCCATATTTGGACATGCTTAATTTAAGATACCTTTGGGACATCCAGTTCAAGATGTCTAAAAAGCAGTTGGAGTTGTGAGATGGGAGGAAAGTCTAGAGTTTTGGGCAGGATAAGTAGATTTAAGGATTGTGGCATAGAGATGATGATTAAATCCTTGGAAGCTGATGAGATCACAAAGTGAAGCAGTATAAGGGGAGAAGAGAAGAAGGCCCAAGACAGAGCCCTAAAGGACACCTAGGGTTAAAAGGTGTGATCTGGAAGAGGATCCAGTAAAGGAGACAGAGAAGGCATGACCAGAGAGGTAGGAGGAAAACCAGGAGAGAGTGGTGTCCCAAAGAAGGAGAGAATGGTCAACAGTGTCAGAAGCTGCAGAGAGGTCAAGGACAATGAGGCCTGAGAAAAATCACTGGATTTGGCAAAAAAAAAAAAAAAAGATCATTAATAGCTTTGGAAAGAGCAATTTCAATGGAATGAGAAGGTTGGAAGCCAGATTGTAAGGTCTTAAAAAGAGAATGGAAGGAGAGGTACCTATTATAGACAGTAACCTTTTGGGGGAGTTTAGCTACAAAAGACAGAAGAGATTTGGGACTACAGTTAGCAGAGATTAAGTGAGGGTTTTTTCAGGATGGAGTAGACAAGGGCATGTTTGTAGGCAGTACGTAATGATCCACTAGAAAGGGAGAAATGGAAAATAAGTGAAAGAATGGGGATGGCAGAAAGGTAAATGTTTTGGAGGAGATGGGATGGAACGGGATCACTTGAATAAGAAGAGAGGTTGACCTTGGTAAGGAGTGAGACCTCTTCGTCATGTGAGACAGGGTAAAGGAGGAGAGAGTGGCAGAAGGCATCACAGAATATGAAGGCAAAAATTGGACTAGAAAGGGAGACTGTGCTAGACCCTGGAATGGTTAAGAAAGTTTAGAAAATGTTTTGGGGGTCAGTAGATAATAGCCACTAAGATCAGGATTAGGTAACAGATTTAGATGTCATAAACCTCAAGGAGAGATTGCTGAATGATAGTGGTAAATGAAGAGTTTCAAAGAGGCAATGGGGAAATCCACTAATGAAAGGTAAGATAAAACATGCAACCAGAATGGAAATGATAGTTATAGATACAGTTTCATGGGAAAAACCAGATCTTACTGAGCCAGTTAAAGATCCAAAATGGAGAAAAGTCTGTTAATTATAGAGCAAGAGTTCATGAAATACAGTAAAATGCATGGGAAGATATGGAGTAAGGCATTGGGGAGAAGGCATTTGGTTTGAAGCTAATAGGCATTAAAAAGAATGGGTGACAAGTTGAAGAGGAGTTCACTTTTGAGTAACCTTGGATTCAGTATTACAGGGATGGGAAGAGAAAGAGAGTTGAGAAATTGCTAACCATTCAGGAATGAGACCAGGTAGAATCTCAGCAGACAGGAAGAACTTCATTGATGAAGGGAGGTGAGTGGAACATTTGATGCCTGCTCTTACCTTGCAGTTAACCCCTCTAAGTCTTGATGTTCACTGTAGCAAGCCTGATGATCTGTTAAGGGTGGGTATGTGGGGGATGTGAAGGGAAGAACATACCTGTGTCTTTGCAGCAGGAACAGCATCAATGAACTGGCCAAGCAGGTCTTTAAGACTTAGCTCAGGTGCCATGTCCTACATGAAGCCTTTCCTGATCATTTCAGCAACTAGTTCACCCCTTCCCTCAAACTACCTTGTTTTAATTTTCTGTGTATACACACACACACACACACACACACACACACACACACACACACACACACACACTGTTTCCCCTGTAGAATGTAAGATCTTTGAGTGAAGGAACTCTTTCACTTTTATCTATCCCCCCAGCACTTAGCATAGTATAGTGTCTGGTACATAGTAGATTGACAAAGGAGAGAGATGTTGTTGAAGTAGAATTGAGAAGAATTAACAACAGATGAGAAATGGGCATGAGGGTAATGGAAATCCAGAATAGTTCTGAGGTTTGACACCTGGGTGAAATGTTTTGTTCTTCAGGCCAATAGATTCATTCAGCTTTTCTGCCTTTTGTGTACATTTAGGTATGTAAAATTATTTTATAGTTAATTGCTTATTTTTCTCACCACTCACATCACAAAAGCCCATTAGATTTTTCTTCTATAAGAAAGCAATAAGGATAATGGAAATTAAATAAATTTTAAAAATTCAATACAATATTCAAAAATATTTTTGATATTAATCACATCTTTTATGTGTAACTATAAATCATGTAGGACTATGAGAAATAATAGTGTGAGTACTTGTATTATTCTCACCCACTGGTTTACAGCTGAAATTTGCTAACTTTACAAGTCAATTTTTAAAAGATTATATACATATATCTTATGCATATATACATATATATATGTATACATATACATATTCCTGCTATATACCCCCTCAGGATAAGAAGGCTTGCTGCCTCTTATTTCATTGTACACTATAAAGATTCCGTGAAAAGAACTGAGATGACAAAATTGTTGGTGATTCATGACAGCAGACTGAAGTCAGGTCACTTCTTTGCAGCCACTCTGGCTCTGTAGTATGAAAAAAAAACCTTTTGAATCCTTTGTCATTGATGTCCTTCAGTAACACAAAGGGACAGAATTGCTGAATAAGAAAGTCCTAGATTTATTTTAAACATTCACCCATCAAAACTATGAAATAAGTTACTGCGATTACATTTTTAAGTTGAAGCAATAAAGCTACAGGAAACTTGTGGTAGATAGGTAGATAGATAGATAGATAGATAGATAGATAGATAGATAGATAGATAGATAGACACATACATACATACATACATACATACATACATACATACATAGACAGATAGACAGACAGACAAAGATCATAGAGTTGGAAGGGACCTTATATACCACTGAGTCCAAAGTCCAAGCCTCTTATGTTAACAAATGAGAAAAATGAGGAGTAGAGATAGATGTTAAATGACTTGCCCAGGGTCTCACAGCTTGTAAGAGTCTGAGGCAGTATTCAAACTCGGGTCTCCCTGACTCCAAATCCCCCACTATCTACTACTTTATGCTACCTACTCCATGACAAGCCTCATCATATCTTTCCTAGATAATTTGTGGTTTGTTTTTCAGTCATGTCTGACTCTTTGTGACACCATTGGGGTTTTCTTGGCAAAGATACTGAAGTGTTTTGCCATGTCCTTCTCCAGCTCATTTTACAGATGAGGAAACTGAGGCAGAGTTAAGTGACTTGCCCAGGATCACACAGCTAGTAAATGTCAGAGGCCACATTTGAACTCAGGTCTTTCTGACTCCAGGGCCAGCACTCTATCCCTTGTGCCACCTAACTAATTTAGATTATTATGATATTAATTTGTCTAATAATTTGTCTCCCTGCCTTGTTTTTCTCCTTTTCAGTTCATTTTCCATGGAATGATTTTCTTTAAGTTCAGACCTGACCACATCCAATCCCATACAATGTTCTCTAGCAACTTCCTTTTGCCTTTAGGATAAAATACAAATTCCTGTTTAACTTTTAACACCTTTTCCAGCTTGGCCTCAGTGGATCTTCCCAGACCCCTCATGCACTGAGATCCAGTCAGACTAGCCTTCTTGCTCTTCCTTACCCAGGTCTCCCATCTTTATGCCTTTGCACTAGCCATTGCCCATATCTGGGAGGTGTACCCTCTTCCTCTCTGCTTCATAAAATCTCTCTCTCTTTAAGATGTACTTCAAGCACCATCTTTTAAATAAAGAATTTCCTACCCATGCCAACTGCTTGTGCTCTCTCTCCTTGCCTTTTATTATCCTTTTACACATTTATATTTATTCTCTTTATATTTTCCTGTATAGACTTATACAGATCTTAGAAGCTCTGAAGAACCTTCTCCTGACTCACCCTCCCACTGATGAGTTAGGTACTCAAAACTTGGCTACATTTCTCCCTTAGGATTACCTTTGAACGGTCAGGAGATGATTCTATGATGCCATTGGCTTGAGCCCTCACTGGTGTTCTTTTCCTAAGATTATCAGCTGAGAATCATTTAGTTAGCTAATTTTAAGAAGATTTTAGAAAGAGACATTTACTTAGTTGGTGGTGGACAGTTAGGTGGTACAGTGGATTGAGCACTGGCCCTGGAGTCAGGAAGACTTGAGTTCAAATCCAGCCTCGGATACTTGATGCTTACTATCTGTGTGACCCCAGGCAAGTCACTTAACCTCAACTGCCCCCCCCAAAAAAGAGAGAATAATTGGTACAACATATTCCCAAAAAGTCTGCGACAAAATTCTCTTATAAATATACCCAGAATTCAGGGGAAAGTAGGCTGAAGCTAAGAAATCACATAAAGCAAAAGGGAAATTCAGAGCTCCTATTCCTAGAAATGTTTTTCTCTCATTCACCTATTATGTTCTTAGTTTCCAGTGCAGACAATCCAGCCATCAGTGCTGTCCTGGGGGTGAGTATAGGACTTGTGATGTTAGCATACTGATGAGAAGATGGGAAGTTGAAGTTCAAAATTCTCTAGACCTTCTGAAATTTGCAATGTCTTCCTCTGGCCAAAAAGTGAAGGAGAGGGAGGGACTCTGGCCAAGGCTGAAGTTGAAACCTCTTCTTCCTCCTCAGGTGGTTCTTACTTAAGGATTTTGTTAGAAAAGTCACACTTGCTCCAATTTCTAGAATTCTTTCAATTCCAATAAACTGAGAAAGGATTAGGGTAGCACTTCCAGGGGCCCAAGGTGATAAAGACTCCCAAGGGGAAGAATGAAAGAGATGCCCACAAAGTCAGTTGAGAATGCTCTAGCTAAAGGGAGAACTCTTTGGGGTCAGATTGGGAAATGCCTTCTTTATTCAGGTGAGTGTGAAGGTTCAGGTCATGTTGCAGCTGCAGAGAGGGACAGTGAGGTCTGCGGCTAGAAGACATGGTCTGAGGGACCTGTATCTAGTGATAAAAGTAGGAACTAGCACCTGGAAGTGCTGCCAACTCCTATCCACTCACCTACCCAAAATGCCGCTTGTTCACATTTTCCATTGGTTCACCTTTTCCCTGACTCCTGACCTAGTTTTTCTACAGAAGTAACATAGTACAATAGAAAGAGCCCTGGATTTGGAATTAGGAGAGCTGGTTTAGGATCCTGGTTGGGCCTCTTTTGGGTCTTTGTTTCTTAATCTGAAAAATGAGGAGATCTGAACTAGTTTTTAGGGTCAGCATCATTTTGAAATCCTATTACACTCAAAGTAAACTCATTATGAGATAAATAGGTGAAATGAGACATTTCTTGTACTTAGGTTTTGTTTTCTTGGCTAGATAATTTTGTATTACTAGAAGTGTGTGTTTTTTTTTTTTTTGTAAATAATTTACTTCACTTCTGTAAAAATTTTTGAAAGCCCGAGAGCAAAGTTGCCTACCCTTTGGCCATGAATCAGGCCCCAGGACAAGTAAGGGATGCATGCAGAGTCCAGGAATATGGAAGGGGTGTGCCCAGATGAAAGCCTTTGGTAATTGTGGAATAATACACGTGTGGCAGAATCCAGCTTATCACGAGTCCTTTACCCCATGTCCTAATAATGAGGTTTGGGGTTGAGGGTTGCTCAAGAACCCAAAATACCAACACTCTGGGTCCTGCCAAATGAATTCAACTCAAGCCTTCTAAGTCAAGGAAAAAGACAAAGTTTATTAAAGGTTTTGCCATATGGGGTTGTCATAAGAAATCTCACCATTTGTGATGCTTGTTTTCACAAGCAGGCCAGATTCAACCTACTGAGCTAGATTGAATCTGAGCACCTTCATGGAGGCAAGATGAAACTTATATACACAAAGATTATAGGCAGGATCTAGGATGGTACTGGGGTGATGGGAGGAGGGGTTTAGGGAGGGTTTTGAGGAGGAGTCTAAGGAGGAGCTTGATGGGACTGGGATGAGGTCAGACTCCAGGAACCAAGAGAATGGGATTAAGGGTGGAAAGTAGCTGAAGGCTACCTGGAGATAACAGACAATATAGGGCTAGGCTAGTTTGAGGGTAACAGATTTAGGCATAGACACTTTGACAAGATCAAGGATAGAAACTAGACAGACAGTGGAGGGCTAGGCTAGGTTAGAGTAAAGGAGCCTAGAGATTTAGGCCTAGCAATAATGAAAGGTTTATGGCCTCAGGCAAACGCCTCATCTAGTGGGAAGATTCAAGGGGAATACAAGGGGACTCTCACAGTCTAAACCCCATCACTAGCTGTCTTTACTTCATGTCTCTAAGTGGCTGATTGTTCCTTGAAGCAGCGGGAGGTTTTAATCTACCTTATATTTCTTTGAGTTCCTGGGTTTTGACTTGTCTGCCAAAATGAAAATGGCTGCCGAAACTAGTAGGAGGAATTAATCTCCCCAATTTTCCTGAGGATGTTTGATGGCTTCCTCATCTAGGAAGGACTTGAAGATCAGGAAGAGATCCTTGTGCTAGGTATTTTTATTTATTTGCTTTTATATCTAATGATTATATACAACATTTTGTACAGATTACAAACAATCATTTCAAATGATTACATACAAGAATCGCATACCTGACTGGGCTATATTTCCAGCAAAGCAAACTTCAGGGTGTGCACTAATATTGTGGGGTACATATATGGATGCTACTGAGAAACAATATGGCATAGTGGACAGAGAGCTAACCTTGACATCCGGGAGATTTGGATTCAAGACCTGCGTCTGACACATATTGGCTGTGTGATCCCAGGCTAGGCATCTCTCAGCCCCTCAGGCAACTCCCTAAAACCTTACACTGCAAAACAAGTGCATAACTAGAAGGAGTTTCCTCCCTGGGAGTTCAATGCCCCATTGTTGTAAATCATCTTGCAATCTTCATTTTCAAAGTGATCCACTATCATTTTGTTCAGTGCCATCTCCTTTTCAATGAGATTAAAATGGAATTCTAGTGCAGGATATAACTAAAAGTAAATTAAATGCTAAACATGCTATCAAGCATCCTCACCACGCATCTATCTTCATTCTCATCTATCTCTAGCCTCTGCAACAGGGTTAAGTAAGCCAGAATGATAATGTCTTGAATACCAAACACACCACTATTGAGACTGAGCAGCCAGGAGTTCAAAGCGGTGCTTTGGAGAGCTTTGGATACATCGCCAGCTTGCAAGGCAAGGTCTTTGTAAAAAACCACTAAGCACAACAAAGTCCATTATAATTGTTTCCATTCCCTTAACAGAATCCTTTTTCTCTTTTCTCATCCTCCTCTCTCCTTTGCCTTGTCCTGTTATCTGATTGTCATTCAATTAGTGTTCTTCACTGTCTTAATTACGAGAATCAACTTTTTTATCTGAAGGATTTATTGTGCTGTTCTATATAATTTTGACCTGACTCATGTTTAAAGACTATTAAAGTGATGTAGTCATGATTCTAGTACTGATGCCAGATACCTTCGCACCACTAATATGAAAGAGGCAATAATTAGCATTTCTAAGGGTGCATAAAGATAAATTAAATTGTGCTGCTCATAAAAAATATTGATGTTAATACTTGGCATTTCTGCAGCACACTCCTTTTCATAAAGGTCTCAAGTATTTTGTAAACAATTCATTAATTATGTTACTTAAGACCACCCCCACCCCCATCCCCGTCCTCCATAAAGTCCCACACTGATGCCTCATGGAATGTGGTTACACTGTGTTCTTGAGGGTTTTTTTTTTTTAACTGAGTCTTCCTATTTTGTCCAGACTGGAAGTGCAGAGGCCAGTAACACCACTGATCTGGATTGTCTTGGGAGCCTTTACCTGCTCCTTTTCAGGCTTTGGCCAGTTTGCACTTTCCCAGCCAACCTGGTGGTCTCTGCTCAGGAGTTCATCACATCAATACTAGACTTGATGTGGACACCTACTAAGCTCAGCCCATTGTATCTCAGAACTCCCCAGTTCCAGAGATCCATCAGTCTCGGCCTCCACAGGAAGGATTATAGCTCTGTACTACCATGCTTGGCACTACCCTGTGTTCTCAAAGTCTTTGTTAGTAAGCTCTGACAGGTTGTACTCTGAGGGAAAGGCTTTGAGTATGGCTCTAACATAAGAAGGAGTCTGTTTTCCAAAGACCAGCCATGATAACTGTGACAGGACACATCATCAGTAGCCTGGCCACTAATGAATATTTTTGCCCATAGCAACCTATGAAAAAAAAGAAAAATATAAAATATACACAAACACAACTTCCCAGTTCTGTGCAATAGGTATCCTTTTGCAGTGATAGTGGCAGAGTGTTGGGAAAGTAGTGAGAAAAGATGCTATTAGTCACACAATTTTGAGGCTCCATATAAACTTTAATTTGACTATTGCTTCTCTAAATGACCAAAATGGACATATATTGCTAAAGGAGCTGAATCATCAAGCATGACATTCTTTTTTTGTTGTTTGTTTTTTTGGAGGAGAGAAGGCAGGGCAATTGGGGTTAAGTGACTTGCCCAAGGTCATACAGCTAGTAAATGTGTCAAGTGTCTGAGGCCAAATTTGAACTCAGGTCCTCCTGACTCCAGGGCCAGAGCACTACTCACTGTACCACCCAGTTGTCCCAAGCTTGATATTCTTGATATAAATGAAACCAGAAGGAAAAAAATAATTTCAGCTAAATTCCTTGAAAAGGCATTAAAAAAAAGAGTCAGCAGAGTGAGTTTTATCACATAACTAGAGTCAACAAGAAACATTCTTTCATGGAATATTTGGTGGCCACATATCGCAGAACTAATGATAAATACTCGCAGAAAGACCACCATGAAAATGCAACTCATGTACCAACTCTGGTTGCAGAGGATGAAGGAGGAAATTCTATGAAGAACTTGAGAAGACCTTCCAAATTAAGTCAGCATATACTCAGATGCTTGGTGACTTCAATGCAAAGACTTGAAAAAGTTAGGATGGGGAGAAATACATGAGAAAAGGATGGTTCAGAAAGAAGGAATTAGAAGAACCAAAAGCATAGATTACATTGACATCTTGCAGTTTTGTTTTTTTAATCAGTAGCATTTACTTTGAGATTGATGGGCTCTATATCAAATAATACCAGACAGAATGAAATTGATTATATTTTATCAGACAAGAAAACATTGATTATTAATATGGGAATTAGCCCTGAGTCAGATCCCTGTATGCAGTCAGACCATTGATTTGTCAGAGCTAAAATCAAAATTAGTACAAAGCAAGAAAATTTAAGACATCGATTATCATAAAAATATTGATAATAACACGTGGCATTTCTGTAGACTTTCAACAAAGGTCTCAAGTATTTTACTAATATTCATTAACTATATTGCTTGAAACTCTTTATCTCATGCCAAATTCTTCTTTGAGGCTTCATTGTTTGTGGAGATGGCGCTAGATTTTTGAAGGCTATGCCAGTATAGTGTTGGCTCTGGAAGGTCTATGGTCCTGAAAAGGCTTAGAAAAGATCCATGCTGGAGGTGACACCATTTTTTTATACATTAAAAAAATTGTTATTCTAAACTTGACAAACACTAAGAAAGATGAGCATCTCCATATGCAAAGAACAGAAAGATGATTGCACATAAAATCATAAATGACTACTATATATAGCTTGTTTTTTTTTAAAAAAAGTATATAATACATTCTACATGTTGGTTTGAAAACTGGCCCACTTATTTGTATTTCTCTCTGAACCTCCTTATGTCTTGTACTATGGACTTTTAAAAAATGCCTTATTGACATTCTTATAATTTTTTTAAAAATTTGCATCATTTCCCCTCCATTCTCCTTCCCCAAATTAGAAAAAAAAAATTCCTTGTGGTCACTAAACATAGACAAGCAAAATAAACCTATACTTGGCTCATCTCAGAAAATGTATGTCTCTTTCTTAAAAGTTACAAAAATATGAGGGTGTTGAAAGCTTGATATACGAAGTATATATGAAGTAGAAAAAAGAACCTAAAAGTGTGGGGAAAATCTCAGATTTTATGAATGCCTAAAGTGATCAGCCTTTATACTTAATCTTTCAACTATACAAAATCTTTTTGAGAATATCCATATTTGCATTCATTCGTAGGAATAAGCAGGCTTTTATACTCAATATTCAACAGTAGACTACATCTTTCCATTCTCCAACTGAAGGAAAGATTTAGAGATTATTAAATCTCACTGTGCTTATTGTTTGTTGATTATGAAAAAGTATTTCATTTAGTAGAGCAAAACACAACTGTATAGGCTTCTTTTCAACAAGGGGTCTCCCATGCATACATAAAAATCATTCAAGATTCTTCGAAAGGTAAAAAGCAGAACCACCCTATTCCATACCTTCTGATCATAAACATTAAATGAGTCATAAAACATGAAGAGGTATGCTGGCCAAAGATGTTTTCCATCATGATAAAGGAGAACCAATGCAGAGTCCAAGTTGAAAGGATATTCTCCATCAAGGGCTTCAGATGCTTTTGTTTGTGAATGCCATTGTGCTGGTTATATCAAGTCCTGGAACCATGTAGAGCCTTTTGGAAGAGATGTTGTCACTCAAAAGAGCTTAGCCTAACCATCCACACAGGAAAGACCAGGTAGATGAGGAAAATCTATTTCTAGTTCCTGAATTACTACATGCATTAAGATAGACAACCTGTAGGACCTGTCCAACTGTTTGTACATCTGGGCAAACAATATAGAGGGAGAAACAAGCTAGATCCATAGTTGACTAAGAGGAAGAGAGCAGCTTGGATTGCTTTCAAGGAAATTGCAAAGCTCCTTTAATGCTTCTAACCTTCTTATGAAAACAAAGGCTTGTTTTCTGAATACTAACATTGTACCATATATCAGTGAAATATAGAATACAACATCTCTGAAGAATTAAAAAATGAAAACAGAGGGCAACCAAAAGGCACATAGTTGTGTGATAAGAAGAGAAGATAGGCTTCTCTCAAATGGGGTGACTGGTGCAAAGTCTATACCTTTCAATGTCAGGAGAAAGCAAGGAAGTCTTCCAGTTGGGTAGACCTCCTCTATGAGGGAGCTTATGGTAGGGCATAGACAAGAGTTGTGAAGGATAGGTAGGCATGGAGGTTTACAATCTATATTGCTGAAGAACATTTTTAAATTTATGAGATCATAGATCCATTTGAGTGTTTAGTCATTTCAGTATAAATAACCCATTATATGTAGGCATATATGTATTTATCTGTGTTATGTATGTATACAAACATGTATAATATATCCACATACATATGGAGATGTCTGTGCATGTACACAGATAAGCATTTGTATATATGCATATATGTGCATGTATTATATATATGCATATATGTATATGCCCAGACTTGTGATATATGTATATGCCCATACATATATATGCCCAGACTTGTGATTTTACTAGTACAGGGAACTTCTGGACAGGAAACTTCTTTTACCAATGCAGACCAGTAATTGTTTTGCAACTTAAGAGTTTTATAGAGTTGCTAGGGGACCCTTTAAAGTAAGTGACTTGCCCAGGGTCATGGCGTCAGTATATGTCAGAACTAGGACTTGAACCCAGATCTTTCTCATTTCAAGGATAGCTCTCTATCCACTACATATGCTTTCTGCCTCTTATATCATTTAAAGCTCAATAAATAAAACTATAATTATGACAGAAATAATTGGACATAACTAGATATTCGTTTTTAACGAAGTCAGATTCATATGCCATTGGACTAAGGCTAAATGGAGGCATCTGAAATTCACCTCAGTCTCTGCTTTGCTTGTACCTGAGTGTGCAATGCATAGCTTATGAGGCAAGTCAAGATTATTATAGCAACTTTCATGCTACTGGGGTAATTTTTCATTTATTTCAGCTGTGGGCAAAATTGTATGTAGTTTATCAGTATATACCAGTGAATGTCTTGAGTTACCATAACAAGATACCTCTGAATTGGTGCCTTACAGGTATTCATTCCAATAAAGTGTGGCTACTGTACTAACCTAATAATTACACTGAGGACCACATCTTAAACCAAAATCACTCTGGCTGTCACTGATTGGCCAATAATAGGTCCCAGGCCAAGCCCCACTTAGTCATTGTCTAGGCCTTGATTGGCTCAGAGTGAATGTAAATAACAATTGTTTCTGTTTTCCCCAGAAACCCTGAGAGTCTTCCCCTCCCAGATTGATTTTTTTTTTTTTGACTAGGTAAAGAAGCTATTTTCTGCCTCATTTCTTACCTACCCTTAATCACTCAATGGGCATTGTAGCATTCAAACTTAATTTAAAAAGGCCAAGGTCTCCCACTGCATCTGGGGCCATCTCCAGTTGTCCTGATCTGTATCTCACCACTGGATCCAGATATCTCCAGAAGAGAAATTGAGGCTGGTGACTTTGCACAGCCCTCCCTCACTTAAATCCAATTCACTTGCTTGTGGTGGCATCACCTCCCTGATGTCATGGTCTTCTTCTGGAATGAAGGATAAACAACAACAACAACCTTGAGAATATAATCCTGGAGCTGATAGATGGTATATCAAAATGGTATCTTTGTAATCAAATGCTACTTTTGGAAAAAAAAATATATTATTTTGACATAGCTAGTTACATTGGATTTATAGACTGGAAAACCGAGAGACAGATTAAGTGCCTTGCATAGGGTCACATAGTAAGTGTCAGAACTTGAACCCAATTGAATTGATACTCAATAGTATTTCAGTGGGTTAGTCTAGCACACTGACCTCCCTCCCACTTCTGCTTTGCTTTGAGCCCTACTTTTGCTTCTATCTCTAGGCTTATATCATGAACCAGTAAGTAGCCTGGAAGGGTTTAGGTGGGTTATATACATAGATAGAA
Source organism: Phalanger gymnotis (assembly GCA_028646595.1). Classification (NCBI taxonomy): domain Eukaryota; kingdom Metazoa; phylum Chordata; class Mammalia; order Diprotodontia; family Phalangeridae; genus Phalanger; species Phalanger gymnotis. The sequence continues at coordinate 147,634,943 of CM053623.1, forward strand.
TCTGAGTGGATGAACTATTCAGGCATGCACTCTGTCCCTTCCATCCTCATTTTCCTTTTCACACCCCTGATCCTATCTTCCCCTTTCTACAGACATTCCCCAGGCTTTCATCACCTCTTTGGTGGACTGTTGCAACTCCCTTAATTGTTCTCCCTGCATCCAATTTCTACCCTTTCCAATCCACCCTCTGAACAACTTCCATACTGACAGGCTTAAAGTACAGGTCTGGCCATGTCATTCCTCTGCTAAAGAACTTTAACAGTTCCCCATTGCCTTTAGGACAAAATGCAAACTGCTCTAGTTAGCATTTAAAATCCTTGATAGCTGACTCCAGCTGATCTTCCAGACTCAGGACACATTCCTTCTACGTACACACACTATACTATAGGCAAACTAACTTGCTTGTTCTGCATACTTGATTTTTCCATCTCCTGCCTCTGAGATTTTGAAAAGATTGTCCCTTAGCAACTTTGAAGGCCTCCACTAGTTATCTCCTTTAAGAAGCCTTTTCTGATTTCCTTCAGCTTTTCATACCCATTCCCCCAACACACAAATATTTGTATATTTATTTTGTATATATTTATAAATGAATTTGTATCAAGTAGACATTGTGACATATAAATGCACATTATATGTAATATGCACTTACAAATTTACATATCTTTGAATATATTGTTTCCTTTCTCTTCCAACCCCATTGAGGGGAGGGATTGTCTCACTTTTGTATTCTTATTTTCTGGGTCTAGTACTGGTTCCTACCTCTGGGAAGACTGAAAAAATATCAGGTAGCAGTAATGGGGAGTGAGAGGCTCAGTTATCCACATGCCATTGAATTTACTACCTCATCAGAATGAAATATGGCTATAAAGATTTTAGATAAAATATAAGTTGTTTCTAATAGAATTGTTTCTCAGTATTGGACAGGAATTGACACAGAAAAAGTCATATGTGTATCACTATATTTACATGGAAATAAAGTTTCACATTCTGATGGAAGAGGGAAAGCCAAGAGCATCACTCAGCTTTAGAGAAGATAACAATGATGGGAGGGAGGGGCATGAGGGGAAGAAGGAAATAGTTTAAAAGGTAATTACCCACAGGAATCCTGGAAACTTAAAAATATTGCTTTGGATGTTTGGGGAAAACGTATATGACAAATCAAAAATAGGCACTCCATCCAAAATCCTGTATGGTTCACTGATATTGTAAAAAAGGTCATTAAATGAACTTTTAAAAAGTTGAAAAAAATGATAATAGAGTCAAAGAACAGTTTAAAGACTGTATTCCAGTGTACCAGAGAGTTGGAGGCAACATCTTTATATATAGTCTACGTGTGGTGTGTATCTCTCTCTCCAGGTACCATTAGCTGATTTTTCCTTATTCATTTTCATCTTGGCTTTTAAGGTAATTCAGAGATAGATTCAGATAATTCTGCATTATAATAACTACATCTTAATAAATTACTCCATGAGCTCTGAGACATGAAAGCAGTTGATTAAATAAATGACAATTCAATACTAAACAAACTGTGATGGGGCTTAAAGTTAATTGGTTAATATTATTTAATATAATTTATTTAATAAACTGGAGAAACCTTTTTTCCCCAATGAGCATTTGCTTATTACTCTCTATATAAAACTCTCTAATCTCCTAGGATTAAATAGATGTCAAGATTACTGTCTATATTATTTTTTAACAGTGTAACAAATGACAAAGCAAAGATACAAATAATTATTTGAAATGCATCTGTGAGAAAGTCACATCCAAAGTCACCTTTAACCATCAATACAACTGCTAAATCGTTAATTTTGGAAACATAATCCCAACATTCCATTTTCTCAGAATGCCAACTAAAGTCCCTTCTCAAGAATACTCTTCATGTTCCTTTACAAGATAAGGATTAAACTTAGTTCTCTCAGGAAATAAGTCCTTTTAGTCTTTTTTTTCTCTATCTTCTCTTCATCTATCACACTCAAAAATCCCTCTGAAATGACACTCAGTCTCTTCACAGACTCCATGGAGACAAGTAAACTGTCATCCCAAGATTCCATTGACTCCTAAAAACATAATAGTAACTTATCTATACTCTCTGTGTTAGGCTACTCATTAGCAAAAGTTAGTTTCAATGATTGATATTTGTCATCACTTAACAGGTTTGAATTTAGAAGGCTCACCCTTTGGAGATAATTGCTCCTATGCATTATGCCTTGTTTCCAGGTGGTAAGCGGTCATAACAACAATTGGTTCATCTGGTCATCTAATCAGACTACCCAAAACTCACCTTTTTGCTGCTATGAGAGGAATTCAAGGTAGAAATCTCCCCTAAAGAGTCATCCAATTTTTAAAAAATATGTTTTCTCTTATTGTGAACTTGACAAATATCAACAACCATTATCATTTCAATTTGTAAAGAAGAAAGGATTGTAAGTGAAATTGCAAAAATCTAATATGTACCATTTAAGTGTAGATTTAAACGTAACACAATAACAAAACTGCTATGCTTGCCCATGTTCTGTTCTGAACTTTGTCCTTTCTTCTATGTGTTTTTTAATGTTCGCTGACACTCTTCTTTGTCTCACTGTCCTCCAGTTTCATCTGCCTCCTTGTAACAAATATATGCAACCCCCTTTGCCCCACCTCCACCCCCCATCTAATCTTGATCTTCCTTAAAGATCAGTTTTAAGAACTAGAGGTGTTTAGACTGGAGAAGACAAGCCTCATGAGAGATGTTTGAAGGGCTAACTTGGCCTCAGAGAGACTGATTTCGTCTTGATTTAAAGAGCAGAGTTTGGGTAGAGAAGAAAGCAACTTCCTAACAATTAGAGTTATTCCAAAGTGAGACGCCTCCAAAGGTAATGAGTTCCCCTCCAGTAAAAATCTTTAAAGAGAGGGGGCGGAGCCAAGATGGCGGCTGGGAAGCAGTGACTGGCGTGAGCTCCTCACCAAGTCCCTCCAAAAACCCATAAAAAATTGGCTCTGAACCAATTCTAGAGCTGCAGAACACACAAAGTGGCAGAGGGAAGCAGGGCTCCA
>CM053623.1:147638475-147669039 GCA_028646595.1 Phalanger gymnotis
GGGGGGGGGGAAATGGGGAGAAAATTTGTAATTCAAACGCCTGTGAAAATCAATGCTGAAAACCAAACATGTTAAAAATAAATTAAAATAAAAAAAAATAAATTAAGAAACTATTGTTCATTCATCCCTGGGTGTGAGGGGAAAAAGAAAATATTTCATCTGTTTGTCTAGTCAAATCAAGTCATCAAGCATTTATTAAGTGTTTACTATGTATATATGATATAATTAACTTCAACTTGAATAAATTCTCTTTTAAATGCTTGTTTTCAAAAAAAAATCTTTAAAGAGAAACTGGATCTTCCCTAGAACTTGGTTTTAGACATTTCACCAGAGTTTTGTGCTGTGGTCAGAACACAGTAAGCCAGGGAGAAGGAGAAAAAAACTGATCCTTCCCATTCTTTGGGGTCAACACCCAAGAGGAGTCCTTGTCCATGGGAACGTTAGGTGGAAGCTCTTAGGAGGACAGACAGTGTGACAGATAAGTGAGATCTTGATTATACTCTCTCTGAAATAGAGAGGCTCTTGGTGGGAGTACTGAACAGCTATTTTGAATTCATCTCAGAAATGCATTGTCTGAACAATTTACAAGGTGCTACAGGGCTAGCCAGGTGCGACTTTAGTCCTTCAGCTGAAGTATTCTCTTAGTGGCAGCCCTTATTTTCCTTGCAAAGCATGCTGTTGTGGAAATCCCCTACTGGAAATTTGGCATTTGACTCAGTTACTCATAAACTCTTGAACTTGTAGGGTAGTCACCAAGATTGGAAACATTCATGTCTCAGGATTGCTAATGTGTATCTATGCTCAGGGAAAGAAATAGAAAGAATACGTCCAGAATTTTTTCATACTCCATTACATAGCCACTTGTTGTCTTAGATACAAAAAAAAAAAAAAATCTTAACAGAAACAACAGAGAGACAGTGGAGACCATGTTCTTCATTTTAAGGAGTTAAAAGACCCCAAACTTTGAATCACAGAATTTAATTGTGTAAAGTGGCCACCAGTTCAACTAACATTCCAAAGAAATCCCCTCATGACATACTTATTGTATCCCATCCCATTGTAACACTCATCATCCAGTCTCTTCTTGAGAGCTCCAATAAGGGATAACCCATCACTTCTAAAGGCAATCTATTCCACTTTGAGACAGCTCTAACTGTTCATAAGTTTTTTTTGACATCAGGCCTAAATTTACTTCTTTGTCACTACTACCTATTGTTCCCGGTCATTGCCTCTGGGGTAAAATAGGACAAGGCTAATCCCTCTTCCGTAGGACAACTGTCCAGATGCTTAAAGATGGCTATAATGTCCCTCCTAAGTCTTTCCTTCTTGATGCTGCACATCACTGTTTCCTTCAACAGATTTTTTTAGACTAATGGAAAGAAAGATATAAGCATTTATTAAACTCCTATAAGGTGCCATTGCTTTACAACTGTTATCTCATTTGAGCCTTGAAACAACCCTAGGAGATAAGTGCAGTTATTATCCTTATTTTACTGTCAAGGAAAATGAGGCAGATAGTGGTTAAGTGTCTTATCCAGGATCACCCAACTAGCAAGTGTCTAAGCTGGATTTGAAACGAGTTCTTCCTGACTATGGTCCCACCACTCTGTCTACCTCACCACCTACCTACATTAAGTGTCTTCTTCTCCTCTGTCTTTTCTCTAGCTTATGAATGCCCTTTCTAAATTGTAGCTCCCAGAATGGAACACAAAAGTCCAGGTGTGGTTTTTACCTTTTTATTCTTGAAAGTTCTGCTTCTCTTAATGTATGTAACAACAATGCTACTTGCTGCTACTGTGGCTGGGAAAGGCCAATAACATCAGCACATAGGAGGGCTGCTAGCACAGGCTCTTTGATCTGCTTTTCTAAGAAAAGCAACTTTAGGGGGTTCTCACTTTAAGCAAACATACATATATCATTCACTTAATTCAGAGGAAAAAGTCAGCACCCTGAACTTCAGAGCAAATACAAACAGAGAAAGTACAAACAGAGCAAATAACACAAATCAGCAGACAGGCTTCTAGATGTCTGACCAAAGCTATACATACATAGTTACCAGAGAGAGAAGCACCAGCATCTGGATTTTCAAAGCCGGGGGGCTCCTTAACAGCTACCCAGAGTCTGCACACCAACACTCTTCCAATGAGTGAGCCCCAAACAAAATGCCTTAGTGCTGAAAAGCAACTTCAAAAGCCACAACAAAAACAAAAAGTCCCACTTTGCTTGCCATTACAATGTAGCCCAAATCATATGCACTTTTTTGTCTTCTATCTGACTGTACAAGGTTCAGTCCACTAAACCCCCAAATCTAGCTCAAATTAACCATTTATTAATCATGCCACCTTCGTCTTAATCTTTCAAAGTTGATGTTTTGAACCCAAGTGCAAGACTTTACATTTATTCATATTGTATTTCATCTTATCAGATTCAATCCAATACTCTACTCTGTTAAAATCTTTTCAGATCTTGACTGTTCAACTTGTTAGCTATCCTTTCCTGCTTGATAATAAGCATGTAATCTACAGCTTTATCAAAATCATTGATAAAAATGCTGAAAGGCATAGTGTCAAGCTGTATCAACAATCCAACTAGCAGCTGCTGTGGGGGTGTAAAGCCAACAACAACCAGAATGCTGCAAGGTCCTTTTCATCTGCTTTACTAAGGAAAGCAATGTTAAGGGGTTAACAATATTACTTTAATCCAGCATACAAATATCACTTACTTAGTTCAGGGGGAAAAACCAGCACCCTGAATTACAGACCAAATACAATTCATAGTTATCAACATGTGAGTGTTTGGCTTACAATGGTTGGCCCAGAGTCACCTGCCACTCCTGCTGTGGCTCAGAGCTTATATATCCTGTTCAGGCCCCCACCTCCAAGGGCCCAGACCTCACCCAGGCTGGGCATGGAAAAGTTCCTCACCCCCAATATCACATCAGATACAAATCAATGACTCCCAATTGTCTCAGTGCTGAGAAATACAAAAACATCCCACTTTATCTGTCCCATTCAAACAAAGGCCAGAATCAATAAAAGTCAACAGCAAAAAGGCCCACCTCAATTACTATTACATAAGCACAGATCCTTGAGGGTTTTCATGGGAGATCTTGGGCCAAGTTGACATTGAATCGTTAATGACTAATCTTTGAGTCCAATTGCTCAACTGGTTCTGAATACATCTAATTATTATTTAACTCCCATCTCTCCATCATTTCAAGAAGAATGGTTTTGCTACAGTCTAGTGTCTCAAGGTAATTCCTTATGAGGATCAGCTAAAAGAGCTTGGATATTTAGTCTGAAGAAGAGAAGGTTTAGGAGAAACATAACAGTTACCTTCAATTATTTGAAGGGTTGTGAAATAGGAGAGTTAATATACTTGCTCTACTTCTCCCCAGAAGTATATCTAGGAATGGGGGGTGGAAATTAGATTGAGGAAAATTTAAGCATAATCTCAGAAAAAAAATTTTTCCCTATCAATTCGAGGTATATAGATGTGGAATGGGTTTCCTTTGAGGGAGCAAGCTGGATAAATACTTTGGTATAATAGGAGGTATTTTTGTTTGGGTGCAGGTTGGACTAGATGGCCTCTCAGATCCCTTTCAGTGCTGTACTTTTAAATTACGTAAATTAGCATTTGGATGAAGGGTCTTGATTCAGTATTTCAAAAGACCTTTAACAAGATGTCATGGCCAGCAGCCACTGCAACTTTCCCAAGCCTGCATGTATCATTTAAGACTGGGAACATGTCCAGTACTTGAACCCAAGGTAGCGAAACATTCTGTAGGGTAAACACCACCTGGACCAAATTGATCTCAGGCCAATTCCCTTTTGCATATGATCCTGTTTAGCCACAATTGGCCCAACTGCCACATCCCGGAGGAGACAGGTTTCTCAACTTTAACAGAAGTCTAGATCTGTGTGGAGCAAACTCCTGGTTATTGTAAGTCCAAATTCGTGAAGGTCCTGGGGAGCGGAGAGTCATGTGGAGCAGGCACTGTTGTTTATGAGCACCTAGAAACTGACCTTCCCTCTAGCTCATGTATCCTTAAATAATATCTATGCAAGCAAACCAACCCATGTGTATATTCTCCATTTGTCAGACCATGGGTATTCTTTGAACCTCATAGTTCAAAGATCCAAGACTGAATTAGCATGGGATTGGGGCATGTGTGATCATGGATAGGAAACTGGTTTTGAGTTAAAGAACTAAGCCACTAGTCACTGGACAAAGAAATATAAATGGTGACCTTCCCCAATGTGGTAATCACATTCCCAAGGAATTTTAATTAGCACTAATTTTATTTAAACTTTTGCAAATAAACAGGGAACCTCCAAGTTTGTTTCTATGGCCTTCCTGACAGTGAAATACCAAGTCAACTAGAAAAAACTATGGGAATATCTCAGGAGACTGAGTGAGTGGTCAGTATAAAGTCATAATACTTCCAGAGAAAACTAATCTAAATGCTACTTAGAAGATAATATGTTTTGAACTATCTGTTATGATAAGAATGAAATTTATGAGTTATTGTAGGTCATTCCCTGAAAATGGAGAGGGGAATAAGGGAATAAGACAAAATACGGGGAGGGGGCAGAGGATAAGGAGAGGGGAAAAGAAAGAGAAAGAAAAAAGTTATGTTTTCTTGTGGTGGCAGAGTGTCTCCAGGGATTTTCCCAGGCGCCATTCAGTGTCACCAGATGCCATGGGCTACCTAAGTCTGCTATAAGCACGAAATAGGGAGGTATCATGTTGTGAAATCCAGAGAAAAGTTTATTTGACCCGATAGCAATAATGAGATACAGGTTAAAATTCATAATTGTATCTTTAAATGAATTCATGTATTTACCTCTTCTTAATTTCACTCAGCATGCAGTAATTATGAATTCCAGATTGGAGCATGTTCAAAGGTCTGTTGAAAATACTTCATGCGGATTTCTCAGTCTGGTCTAAAAACTAAGGAGCCCTAATATTATGCACCCCTCTGGCATGCCATATACGGATACCCTGGAGACCAGACTAGCTAACAAGTACAACAACTCAAGAATAACTTCTCACAAATCACGCCGAAGCCAATGTGAGATACACTCAGTGGTAGCCAAATGTTTTGAATATGTTTCCCCAGATCATACCACATAAATCTGTAACCCATTTAGGGCTCCAAGTAGGTCTTTACTAATTCAGGCTTGTTTTTTCCCAGTGGACCCTAGCAATGAAGGCTTTTAAAAAATGGAAATGCCTTCACAAGCTCCAAAGAATTAAGTGAGCTATTTCATAAATATATAGCGTTTTCCTCATACAATATAATGCCTATACTTTTTGTTAGTTTTAGGCTCCTTTCTCAGGAATAAAAATGAAATAATCAGCTTTCTTGAGTTTTCTACAACTCAGAATCCAGCCAGGGATGTGTAAAACTTCTTTTGTCAATTTTTCAGCAACCCACACATTTATGTATGGTATATAAATCTATGCATAATGATATCTTTCTCACTGATGTCAGATCCACACTTCTATCACATGGCAGTAAAACCAAGAAGAGTTCAATCAGAAAATAGTGACAGGGTGGAGCATGATACTTGTGGGGTAAGAGCAGGGGAGTGCGGAAGGGTTGTAGAATAATTTTCCATTGATTAAATTCATCTGCCTTCATTAGCCACCACTCAGCCCTGGACTCCAGACTCATATTGCAGCCTCCCAGCCCTTTGCTTCTTCATGCTGAAGGAGAGCTCTTTGTATGGCTTGGAGCAGGAAAGTTCTTGGGAATGCAGTCAGACCTATCACTCGGCTAATGGGAAACAAAGGCTGTATTTATTAGGCAGGACAGCACAATAACTCCGTAGTCACACATGAAATGCCCTCCTGTCCCCTGGGTTTAAATCGGGTGGTCTCTAAAGGGATCTCAGATTTGGTCTTACCCTCCCTATTCTCCCCAAATCACTCCTTACCCAGAGTTAGCCTAAGGAAGGGAATAATGTGTCTGCATGAAGTGGACTTTAATAGATGATTCAAGCTTCTGATTTCATTCCTTCATCTATTAATAATCCAGTGACCATTTATTAAGTGCCAACTATGTGCCGGGCACTGTGCTAATCACTGTAGAAACAAAAAGAGACAAAAGATAGTCCTGGCCCTCAAGGGGCTTCTAATCTAGTAGGGGAGACAACATGGGAACATATACAAAGCAAGTTATATACTGGATAAATAGCGAATAATTAACATATGATAGGCTCCAGAATTAACAGGGTTTGGGGGTTTCCTATAGAAAGTTGGATTTTAGTTGGGAAATAAAGGAAGCTAGGGAGCTTGGTAGTAGGCAAGGAGGAAGGAAAGCATTCCAGGTGTGAGGGGTAGGGGGCAGCCAGAGAGAATGCCCTGAGCTGGAGTGAATGTCTTGAGAGATGGAGTGTGTTGTTTATAGAACAGCCAGGAGGGAAGTGTCACTGGATCAAAAAATATACCCAATTGTCAGTGAGAATGAATTGCATGGGGGAGAGCATCAAACATATCTCCTGTTTTTCCTTACGTTTAGAGCCAATCAAGATACCTCTGTTCTTTTTCAGTCCAGTCTTTCTAATCAATCAATCAAAGAGCATTTCATAAGTAACTACTTCACGTCAGGCACTATGCTAGGCACTGGTGGTACAAAAACGAAAATGAAAAGGCTTTTGCCCTCAAGGAGCTTCTATAATACCAGGGGAAATAGCACATACCCAGGTAAGTTTATGGAAAACACGTACAAATTAATACAAGATGGCTGCAGGGTAGGGGAAAGGCATTAACCATTGATGCTTCATACAGGAAGTGGCCAACTTTTGAAGGATGCTAGGGGAAGGTGAGGAGGGAGTTCATTCCAAGCATAGAATGCAAAGGCATAGAGTCAACCAACAACAAGGGTCAACAAACAAGGGTTTTTTGTGACTTGCTTAGGATGGGTCATAATCTGTACCAGACCATCCACGCCTCATACTTTTGGCATCTGTTGTCTATGAATATGCAACAGTAAACAGCTGGCAAGAGTTAATTAAATTCAGCAAAAAAAAAAAAAAAGAGAGAGAAGAAAAAACATACTAGATGAGCCTACTATGTCCAAAAGTAGTTATTTTTTTCATGAGTTCAGTTTCTCTTCTGCATCTCACAGGCCCCCGTTGACTGCAAAACAATTCTATGTTAAATCATTTCAGTTAAGAAACACACAAACAGGTATTCAGCTGGGGTTTTTTTTCTGATTTTTCAAAACTTCCTACAAACATTAGAAAATATAGTATGGCATTGGGCAAATCCCATAACCCCTTAGTTCCTTCTCTATAAAAAATTCAGGGGGATTGACTCAATAATCTGCAAGGCTCCTTGTAGCTTTAACATACTTTGAATTTATGATTGCCCTTCAATATCTCAGCACTGTCACACACAAAAACTCTCCTACATAAATTAGGAAAGCTATATGCAACTCATTACCATATTTTAAGTGAAATAGCTTCTTTTTTTTTTTTTCTTACAGGAACCCTTTGGACAAGTGACCTTTTATTTGAACTTATATTCACTTGGCAATATATTGAAGAATTGAAGATTAGGGGAAGTTTATGATATTTGTCACACTGCTTTCACTATCTCTTTAAGTCTTCCATGAATTTTTACTTGTTCTTGCAGTCTGTCTAAAAAAAATTCACAAGGGCTATTAACCTTTCCAATTCAGAGCATGAGAGGACAAAGGTAAACTTTTCTTTCTTTCCTTGGTATGTTACAAGTATGAGCTCTCCTGTTCCCCCCCCCCCCAAGTCAGCTGCAAGCTAATGCCAAGAGGACCTTCTAATACAATGCAATACAGCAAATTTTTATTAATCATTTAATGCATTTATAGCAGTGTCCTAAGGGCAATGGAGCATGGGAGTATAAAATTTAGAAAAAAATATGTCCCCTGATCAAAACGAAATTAGCATTCAGGGTGAGGGGCAAAGAAAATAAATTTATTTTCATGTGATAAAACTCACTATTTCTTATAGATTTTTAAAAAATTATTGGCAATATGTTCTCCTTTTTCTGCAATGAGTTTTTAAAAAACATTATTTAGCCTTGAATTCACAATATTTTGATGCAGATTCTTTCATTCTTCAGCATGAAACTATTTTGACCACATTGGATGTTAAGCATACCTTTGACAAAGTCCCTTTTCCCAAATCTACCTGTGATTATAGCCCATGGATTTTCATTGCAGCTTAAATCAGACAAGTTCCCAGCCTATTAAAATCTTTTTATCTACATCTTTCAAATAAATTTCTTAACTTTTTATGATGTATGGTATGTTTTGAAGTTATTTTGCAATATTACATCTTCATTTGGAAATTTCTGTAATTTTGGGTCAATTCTGATTCTTTGCAGTCCTCTCTCAGAATTCATCATTCAACTAAAGGGGACTAGACAGCTAAGTTCACTGAAAGTAAAAAAATTCCCCCAACTTTTTTTGGGTAGATATTTTATAGTCTGAAGATTGCCAGATCTTATAGACTCACCTGAATTTGTGACAACTTTGAATGAAAAAATGAGCTTCATCAGTAACAATTACCATTTAATGGAGTACCAATGACAAGCATTTTCAATTTGTAGCATTGATAAACAGCCCTTAAAAAACAACTGGTACTCTCTGTGTTATAATTTGAAACAGCCTATGCTGTATTATAAAGGAATCAATTACAACTCCTTTAACTCTCAAAGTTCTTTTGAAGGTATTTATTTTCTGGGGATGAATTAGACTGTTTCAAAGCAGCAGTTCAGAATTCTTGTTGTTTTTAAAAACTTTCATCTGTACTTTCCTTTGAATTTCAGGATGACCAATCTTGTTTCATTGTGGGCTTAGATGATCCTTAAAATGCTTAACTTCTCTCATACAAACATCTGTTACCATGTGTACATAAGTCATTGAACTATATTCATTAAGAACTACAACTTTTGGGTATTTGCCTGGAAAAGATCCTTTTTAAAAATGATTACATATTAAAGAACAGCAAAGGGGAGCAATGAAATGTGCGTATGGCATGAAATCTGGCATTCAACTGATAGATAATTAAAGGTGGGAAAACCATCTCAATCCCGTTTCATCTGGTCGAAGTCAGATGTTCTAAGTCAAGCTAGTATCAGTAGAAATAGGTTGTTGACTTGTCTTTCAGTCATGTTCAACTCTTCATGGCCCCATTTGGGGTTTTATTGGCAAAGATACTGGAGTGGTTTGCAATTTCCTTCTCCAGCTCATTTTACAAATGAGGAAACTGAGACAAACAAGGGTAAGTGACTTGCCCAGGATCACACAGCAAGTAAGTATCTGAGGTCAGATTTGAACTCAACAAGATGAGTCTTCCTGACTCCAGTCCCTGTGCTCTATCCACTCAGCAGAATACACATGACTATTATTGTGACAAAATGAAACCATATAAAAATTAATGATTGTTCTAGGTAATTTATATACTAGTAAAGACAACATGAAGCTAATATAATGTCTGTGATACACAGATTTTATATATATATATATATATACATACATATATATATATAATACATATATATTCAATAAAGAATTATAAAACAGGGGCTGTTAGGTGATGCACTGAGTAAAGTGCTGGCCTTGGAGTCAGGAGGACCTGATAGGCTCATGACAATGAGTTTGACACTTGAAAAAAAGCCCCAAACCACCATCATCAGTGTGTATGCTCCCACCATGATGAATGAACTCTAATAGGGTCAAAGAAAAATTTTACAAAGACCTAGAGACCCTCATCACCAATGTGCTGAAAGAAGATAAACTTGTAATTATGGATGACTAATATTAGCTTAGGCACAGACTATCAGACATAGCAGGGAGTCCTTAGGAGGAAGGGAGTCAGAAAAGGCAACATCAACGATCACTTATTACTAAAAACTTTGGCATCTCATGACCTGCTCATCACCAACACTGTCTTCTGTTTACCTAAATGCAATAAAACTTGGTGGATTCACCCTCACAGCAAACATTGGCATTTAATAGACTATGTCATCGTAAGGAGAAGAAACAGGATGTGAGCGAGGAAGGGGATGCATGCTGCAGAGTGCTAAATGGATCATTGACTTCTTTCCAAACTGAACATTCCCATTCAACAAAAGTGGTGGCCCCAAGGCAAGAAGTCTACCAGAAGACTTAATGTCAATAGATTAGAGTGCTTCTCGCATGAACAATTTGTTGCTAACTTAGAAAGAAAGTTGAGCTAACACACAGTTGGCAACAGTGGAACAGAAAAGGAGTGGGTAGCTTTCAGAGAATTGGTATACAGCACTGTATTTACTCATCTGGGCCAGAACACTTGCAGGCATCAAGATCAGTTTGACAAAAATGATGGGGAAATTCAGAAGCTGCTAAACAAAAATGAGAACTCTACAGGGCTTACCAGCAGGATGGTTCGTCTGTCTCCAAAAAGGCAGCATTTAACTCCATCAAAAGTAAAGTGCAAGCAAAGCTTAGAGAAATGAAGGATCGTTGGCTCAGTGAGAAGGCAGATGAAATTCAGTTTTGTGCTGATAGTAACAATCCAAAGCACTTTTATGATGCCCTGAAAGCTATTTATAGGTCAAAGACCTCTGGTGCATCTCAGCTACTCAGTGCTGATGGAGCCACACTGATTAGCAGTAAGGACGTGAACCCGTAGAGATGGGCTCAACACTTTCATAGTGTTCTCAACAGACCATCATCAACCAACGCTGTGGCCACTGACCATTTACCTTATGTGGAAGTCAATCCCTTTCTGTCTGAATTTCCAACGGAAGAAGAGGTTTTAAAGATCATTAGGCTCTTCTCATGTGGCAAAGCACCTGGTGCTGATTCTATTCCAGCTAAGATTTACAAGGCTGGGGCTCCACTGCTCATAAAAAAAGCTGACTAAAATCTTCCAGGTTATATGGCAAGAGGAGGTTATCCCCCAGGATGCCTCCATTATCAGTCTCTATAAAGAAAGGAAAGGGAAGTAGGTTGTCCTGTGACAATTACAGGGAGGATGGGGTCCCTCTCTTAGTCATTATTGGCACGATTCTTGCCAGAGTCCTCCTTAATAGGCTGATCTTGCACCTTGAACATGGTCATCTAACTGAGAGCCCATGTGGCTTCAGAAAGAGCCAAGGAACAGTTGATACAGTGTTTGCTACCTGACAACTGCAGGAGAAATTCTAGGAGCAGAGCAGAGGTCTGTATACAATATTTGTCAATCTGACCAAGGTCTTTGATACTGTCAATTGTGAGGGCTTGTGGAAAATCATGGCAAAACTTGGCTGCCTAGAGAAATTCATCAGTATTGTATGCCAATTCCATGACATTGCACAGGTTCTGGATAATGGATGGTGCTCTTGCACTTTCCCAGTCACCAATGGAGTGAAGCAGGGCTGTGTACTTGCTCCCCTGCTTTTTAGCATGATGTTTTCAGAACGTCGTTGGATGCCTTCAGCAAAGATGAAAATGGCATCAAGGTCAGCTACTGCACTGATAGTAAGTTATGTAACTTGAAAAGGCTACAAGCCGAGATTAAAGAAGAGGGAGAGTTTTTACGTGACTTTTTGTTCACAGATAATCTTACGCTTAATGCAGCCTCTGAGGCTGAGATGCAATGTACTATGGATTGATTCTCTGCCCTTTGTGCTAATTTTGGCCTGATGTTTAACACGAAGAAAACGGAGGTTCTCCACTGACCAGGACCACATTATCAGTATGTGGAACCATCGGTTACAGCAAATAGAGAAATTTTGAACGCTGTAAATAAGTTAACTTACCTTGGCAGTACAATTTCCAGGGGTAGAGATGATGAGGTTGATGCACAAATTGCCAAAACAGCTCAGTGTTTGGGGGGCTCTGAAAGAAAGTGTAGAAGAGAAGAGATTAACTGAAGGTCTACAGAGTTAATGTGCTGACTTCATTGTTGTATGCCTGTGCAACCTAGAGAACATGCCAGTGACATAACAGGAAACTGTATCTCTTCCATTTGAATTGTCTTAGGAAGATTCTGAAGATCACCTGGAAAGATAAGGACCTGACACTGAGGTCCTTTCTCAAACTAACCTGCCAAGCATTCAAACTCTACTCTAGAGAGTGCAACTCCAATGGGCTGGCCATGCTGTTTGAATGCCAGACTTATGTTTGCCTAAAAGAGTCTTTTATGGAGAACGCACTCAAGGCAAGTGCTCACATGGCAGTCAGAAGAAGTGATACAAGTACATTCTCAAGAGCTTTCTGAAAAACTTTGGACTTTATTGTGAGACATGGAAGACACTGGCACAAGACTGCACAGCATGGCATGCCCACATCAAAGAAGGTTCTATGCTCTATGAGCAAAGTACAATTGTAGTAGCTGAAAAAAAACTTGAAATGTATAGATTTAGAGACATCTCCATTCCAAATGATCATATGAACTACTTGTGCTCAACTTGCGGGAGAGCCTTCTGAGCTCATATTGGTCTGATCAGCCACAATCAAACACATCGTACCTTAACCCCAACATAGTGGTGGCATGTTAGTCCTCTTCAAGCATAAAGGACAACTGTTTCTTTTCTCTCTATTTGAAATCAAACTATTCATCCTCTCACAGTCCCTTCCAATTGATCAGATATGCATAGTTTTCTATGTTTCTTTTTTTATTTTCCAATTCAAAGCTTTTGTTTAATTCCAACTTTTTCAACAGGAATGCTTGGAAATCCTCTAAAAGCTTATCCACCTATTCCATCCTGCACAGGATTACACCCAATTTTGCCAGATAGATCACTCTTGGTTGTAAGCCTTTGTGTTTTCCCTTTTGGAATCTTCTTCTTCAGAGTGATTTCCTCTGTCTTATGTGATATTGATTGTGGCTCGTTGGTACTTGAACTCTTTCTTTTTGGCTTCTTGGAGTGTTTTTTCTTCGAAGTGGATCCAAACTTTGGATTTGTCTATGACATTACTAGAAGTTTTCATTTTGAGATTTCTTACAGGAATACCTGTTGGATTCTCTCTATTTTCACTTTATCTTCTGATTCTTAAAGATTCGAGTAATTATAAAATTTTGAAATATGAGGTGCAAGCTTGTTTTTTTTTGGGGGGGGGTCATAATTTTCACCCAGACAGATGATTTTTAGACTGTCTTTCCCTGATATTTTCTGCAAGTCAGTTTTTTTAAAAAATAATTTATATCTTACATTTTCTTCTTTTTAAAAAAAATTCTTTTGATTTAGTTTTAATATTTCTTGTTGCCTCGTGGAGTCATTTTTGGTTTGGCTCATTCTAACTTTCAAGGAGTTCAATTCTTTTTTTAATAGATTTTATTTTTTTATTTGTAAAGTTTTATTTTAAACTTAAATACAAAATAAGAAAAGAAAAAAAGAAACTAACTTAAATACTAAAACTAAAATAATACAAAATAAGAAAAGGAAAAAAAAAACATTGCCATGTGTACAGCAGAACATGAGAGAGGATTCAAAATATACAGCAATAAATTTCCATTTCAAGGAAGCCTACATAATAAATACTACACATTGTGTTGAGAGCTGTCCATCTTTTCTTTGCTTCTTTCTAAGTTTTCTTTTGTTCTCTGTTGTGCACTTTTTACTTTATTTTTTTTCCCTCTTCCTCTCCCCACCCTCAAGAAGGCTACAATTAAGTGCAGATACACACACATATACACACACATACACAGACATAAATATACACACCTATGTGCATATATATAGACATATACATACAAAAATATACATATATACATAAACACACATACACCTATAAATACATACATACATACATATATACACTTACACACACACACATATATATATACTTAGATATCAATAATCATAGTCATATATAGACATATACATTCATATGTATCTATGTCAGACTGTACTATACATATTTATCTTCCATTTCTCTGAGGGTGGATAACCTCTTCCTTCATAAGTCCAAGTATTTCCATATTTTCCCAAGTCACCAACTCATCATTTCTTATACCACAGCAACATTCCCACCTTATACTCTCTAGTTGTTTTAAATAGTCCAAAACAACATTGATAAATATGGTTAACACATAGTGTAGTTTCTCTATTTTTCTCTTTTGATTAAATTTATTTTAGCCTTAACTTTATCTGAGATCATGACTATCACCCCGGCTCCTTTTTCCATAACAAACTCTACTCCTCATCTTTATTTTATGTTTGTGCGTATTTCTTATTTCCTATCTCTCCTAATTCCTCTATTTTATTTCTACCTGCTACCTTGCCCTTGCATTACTTAACCTACCCACCCCCTTCCGAGAATACCTCCCTTATCCTCTCATTCCCATTAATCTAAACACCCTTCTTTACCCACCTTTAACCTATTCCTTCACCTTCCCCTCTAAAGATCCCTCTCTTATCCTCTCTTTTCCCTATCCCCTTAGCATTTTATTTCTTTCTGAATTTAGAAAACTTTTATTGTCTTCTAGCTATGTATATTTATTGTTCCCTTTTGAACCCATTCCCAATGAAAATAGGTTTCTAGAACTAACAGCCGTCCTCTCACATATAATTCCTCTGTGTCAGTTCTTCCTCTTGCACCTTATTTGTATAATTACTCTTTTTAGCTGTTCCTACACAGTTTTACTTTTTAAAATCATATCATACTCCAATCTACCCCAGTCTTTCTTACAAACTACCCAAGTATTAATAACAATCTTAGACATACATTTTACATTTCCCCCTATAAAAGGTAACAGTCTATCCTTATCGAGTTCCTTGTAATTAGTCTTTCATACGTCCCTTATTTTTCTCTTGGCTCTTGTATGTCAAATCCTCTACTAAGTTCAAGCTGTTGCTGTTGTCGTTGTTATTGTTGTTGCGGTTTTTTAACAAAATCCTGAAAGGTCTGACAATTCATTAAATGTCTTTTTTTTTTTTTTTTCCATTCAGGATTATGCTTAGCTTTGCTAGGTATGATAGTTTCAGCCAGAACCTTCATTCTTTTGCTCTTTGATATATAGTATTCTAAGAACTGCAGTCTTTTAGGGTTGCTGCTGTTAGGTCTTGTGTGATTCTAATTGTGGCACTGCCATATTTAAGGTTTTTTTTGCTTGTTGCTTGTATATTTCATCCTCGAGTTAGAGGTTTCAGAATTTGACTGATATTCCTGTGGGTTTCCCTCATAGGATCTCTTTCAGGCAGTGATAGGTAGATTTTTTCCTCTTTCTACTTTCTCCTCTTGATCTAATGTTTCAAGACATTTTTCTTTAGTTATTCCTTGTATTATTGTATCAAGATTCTTTTTTTAATATAGCTTTTAGGTAGTCTGATTATTCTCATATTTTCTCTTCTTGATCTGTTCTCCAGATCAGTTGTTTCTCTTGTGAAATATTTCACATTTTCATCTATTTTTTCATTCTTTACACTTTATTTCATTATTTCTTAGTCTCTTATAACTTCATTGGTTTCCCCTTACCCTTTTCTGATTTTCAAGGAGGTGTTTTCTTCCTTAAGATTCTGGATCTCCTTTTCTAATTGGTTGACTTTCTTTTCATAATCTTGTTTTTCTTGGATTGTTCTTTTTTTTTAAGTTTTTCCTTACTTTCTCTCATTAGATTTCTAAAGTGTTTTTAAAGTTCGTCTATAAATTCTTTATTGGCAGCTGACCATTTGAGGTTACTCTTTGAGGTAGAAGAGGGTTTCTTTGCTTCAGTATCTTCCTCTGAAGAAAAACCTTGGTCTTCTCTATTCCTGTAGTAATTCTCTATGGTTAGATTCTTTCTCCTTTGCTGTTCATTTTTTAAAAAAATTTGTAGCAGCTGAGTTTTTGTAATCACCTCTAGCCCTAGGGTATGGGAGATGGTGCCTCTGGCCTTAGATCTTCCTTCAATTCTCCCCTCTGGCTTGGAACCAAGACCTTCAGCCTCCTCTAAGTGCTCACAGCCAGTGTTGTCCCTGCCCCACTGCTTCTGCACTCAATGGGCATGTGCTTGTTCTTTCTCACCCCCAGCCATGTCTCAGCAGCACAGCTGGGTCTGGTGTTCCCTGTTGGCAGAGGTTCCCCTCTTCCCTGGCTCAGAACTCCTGTCACTGTCCCAAGGGTAAAAGTTCCTATGGCTAGGGCCAAGACAGCCTTCCAACCCAGCTAACCCCAGGGTTTGCCACTTGTTTAATTGGTCCTAGCCTGGAGGCATTTACTCTTCACAGGGACCAAACCTCATCCTGGGATTTTTCTTCAGATCATCTGGATTGTCCTAGGAGGACCACTGTTCTGCCCCAACTCTTATTTATTTTTAATGCTCTTTATTCTCCCTGAGGTGCTACTATTATCTCATTTGTGGGGGAAATCTGGAGAGCTTAGAATTTTCTGATCTAAACTGCCATCCTTCCCAGGAGTTCAATTCTTTGGTAATGTTTAATACTGTCTTTTCTGAGATATTAATTCTTCTTGACATTTTTCCACCCTACCTATTTTATTTTATGTCATTTGTTTCATTTCTTTAAAGTATCCTGATGTACTTAAGGCCAGGACATTTACATGAGTTGGTGTTTCCATGTGGGAAATGCTTCATGACATTTTTCAGGAAATTTCTATGTTTTTTCTGAATCTCAAATCCCAAGAAAAAAACAGAGAAGAAATTAGGAAAAATAGCATAATTTCCCTTACGAGAATTAAAGATTATTAACACAGACACATTACAGATTCAAAGGAATTCATTGATATCAAACAGAAAGCAAGAGAAAGAAATAACAAGATGAAGAGTTGAATGTCAAGGTGAACATTTCTTTGAACCAGGACATGAGAACATAGAAGAGAAATAGTCATGATCTAATGTCAGTCTTTCTTATAACTGTGGCCACGTTATAAGTGTGTATTCTTGGCTCTGTCTGCTGCTAAAAGTGAGTAATTTTTGTAAGTAAAATAAATATTAATGTTTGTGTTCATAGCATATTTATGCAAGTCCTATGAGTGGTGTTTCAAGGAAAAAAAACAATTTTTGGAAGCAAAATAAGGCCTTAAAATGGCTGTTTCAACACCCAATTCTGTAGAGTACTGTTAACCTTTCTGGGAGATCTGAGTGCTATGTTATTTGAATACCACCCCATAATATCCACTAGAGTTTTCAAGCATTTGACTATTCGCTACAGGCCACAGTTTATCGGAAGTTCTACTAAACTTAATATTTCTTTTTCTTTTTTTTTTTTTACTAAGCAATATTTTAGGTATTGATAATGAGTAAAGAGGATGAAGAATGTTGAATGTAATTTTAGAAAAGGTAAAAGAAATCAATTACTCCTTTTTCATATATGTTTTAAATCATTGTCACCATGTATTGCTATGATAATAAACTGTGTGCATGTGTGTATTTTTTTTTAATAAAATATCTGGGGGATGGAGCAAAGATGGTGGAATAAAGGCAGGACTTGCTTGAGGTCTCTCCCAAATCCATCCAAATACCTTACAGGCAGGGAAAGAGGGAGGAAGGTAAGGGGAAGTAAGTGAACCTTACTCTCATCAGAATTGACACAAAGAGGGAATAACATAAACACATACACTTGGGTATAGAAATATATCTTACCCGACAGTAAAGTAGGAGGGGAGGGAATATGAGAAGGTGGATGGGAGTGATAGAAGGGAGAGCATATTGGGGGAAGGGGTAGTCAGAAGCAGAACACTTTTGAGGAGGGACAGAGTGAAGGGAGAGAGAGAAAATAGAATAAACGGGGAGTGGAGGAATAGATAGGATGGTGGGAAATACAGCTGGCAATAGTAACTGTGAAAAAAACTTGAAACAGGTTTCTCTGATAAAGGTTTCATTTCTCAGGCATGTGGAGAACTGAGTCAAATTTATAAAGATGAAAGCTATTCCACAGCTGCTGGATGATCCGGGGATATGATCAGTTTTTGGATGGGGTAATCAAGGCTGTCTATGGACATGTGAGGAGATGCTCTAACTCACTATTGATTGGAGGAATACAAATTAAAACAGTTCTGAGGTACTACCTCATACCTATAGATTGGCTAATAAGCCAAAAAAGGTAAATGACAAATATTGGAAGCGATGTGGGAAAAAACAAGACATTAATGCATTGTTGGGGGACCTGATTGTTGTGACATGATTCAGCCATTCTGTAGAGCAATTTTGAACTATACCCAAAGGGCTATAAAACCACGCATACCTTTTGACTTAGTTTGGCAATACCACTACTAGGTCTATAGCCCAAAAGAGATAAAAAGCAAAAAGGAAAGGACCTATATGTACAAAAATATTTATAGCAGCTTTTTCTGGGGGCAAAAGAATTAGAAATTGAGGGGACGCCCATCAATAAAAGAATGCTGAACAAGTTGCGGTATGTGATTATAATAGAATATATGTACTGTGTGGAATGACAAGCAGAATGTTCTCAGAAAAACATGGAAACATTTGCATGGGCTGATGCAAAATGAAATATATTGTGTACAAAGTAATAATAGTAATACTGAAAGATGATCAGCTGTGAATGACTTAGGTATTCTCAGCAATACAATGATCCAAGACAATTCTAAAGGACTTATGATGAAAAATGCTATTCATCCCTAGGGAAAGAACTGATGGTATCTGAATACAGATTGAAGCATTTTTTTTACTTTATTTTTCTTGAGGTTTTTTTATGTTTTCTTTCGCAACATGACTATTATGCATACATTTTGCATGAATATGCATGTATAACCTTTATCAGATTGCTTGACTTATTAATTGGGGCGGGGATGGAGGAAGGAAGAAAATTTGGAACTCAAAGTTTTAAAAACTAGTCTTAAAAGTTGTTTTTTCATTTAACTGGAGAAAAATAAAATGCTAAATTAAAAAAAAAGAAAACAACTGAAACATTCAATCTACCCCATCACAGAAAAATAATTCATTTTTTATTATGAGAATCACTTATTTAAAAGCACATAAATAAAATGTTATGAAAATATAGAATAATTTATGATCTCAGAAATTCTGATTTCTTATCTTCTGGAATTTGGAAATACTACTCTGACATTCAACTTGAACTTGTAGAGTTATTTTCTTCTGAGTATACATCTTGGGCTTCTCTGAGGTATTCCATTTTGATGTTTAACATTTTCTTCTGTTTACTCATATTTTCAGCTTTACTTTCTGCTTTGGAAGCTTGTTTTTGGATCAAACACCATTCATATACTCTTCTCTAGTGTCAGTAGACTTTTTTTTTTTATAAGTTTTGTGGCTAAGGCTAGGATCTGTCTTATATGGAGAATATTTGGCCTCGTCTCCTACTGTAGGTGGAGCCTAGGCTGTCTGGATGCTACATCAGATATGAACTTCCTGGATGCTAGTGTGGCCCAGTCTGTTGACATGGCTGGGGCCATTGAGGTGCCACATTCTAGGCCTGGAGTCTGATCTGGTACTGCTCCTGCCTCATTGGGGTCCTATTTTGGCCTATGCTGAGAACTGTCCTAATTCTGTCTTCTGCTAGGGACTAAGCTAATTTGAACTTTACCTTCTACCTACCTTTGTTTTTCTCCCTTCCATGCTTCTTCAGAATTCTGGAAGGCTTTTGTGCACACCTGGAATTGATAGAAGAGTTTATTCCCTTTGGTTTTATGTATCATTGTTCCTTCTGATGCATTTTCAGATCTTTATGGGGATGTCTGTGGGAAATCTGGGCTCCTCCATGATCTAACATGCTGTCATCCCCCTATAATTTCCAAGAAAGCATTCTCTGATTCTTATTTAAAAAATGGTGAATTCTTCCATCCCTACTCATTGCTAACCCCTTGATGGTCGTCTTGGTGTGGGGCAAAGACTGTTAGATTTAGAATCATTGAACTTTAATTTGAATACTCGTTCTTGTACTTACTACCTCTGTATTTGACCTCTATAAATTTCAATTTATAAAGTGATAGAGTTGGGCTAAATAACTTTTCAAATCTCACCCAAGTCAAAATCTATGATTCTATGATCTCTGGTACTCAGACAATTGATTCTATGAAAAGTCAAGAGGAGGATGGAACCACAGACTAAAGTTGTAAAATCAGAAAGTGGGGCAGGTTTATGGGAAAAGTCAGTGAGCTCCGTTCTAGATATGTTAAAGTTGAGGTGAAATATCCATGTGGAGATGTCCTCCATAGAGTGAGAGATGCAAGCCTAGATCTCAGAAGAGAGGTCAGGACTATAGATTTTGGAGTAGTCTATATAAAGCTGGTAGTTGCAACCACATTAAAGAATGAAATTGATGAAGGGGAAATTGCTTAGAGGAAAGAGGAGAAGAACAAGGATAGATATTTGGAAAATACATGTATGAAAAAAGGAGCAAGCAAGGAAGAAACAGAAAAACAAAGTAACTAAGATATACAACAGATACACAAGAAAGACACACAAAGGTCCTAACTTAAGGAGGCAAATCTGATTTTGTTCATGTTGCTGAAACTTGACAGAATGATTCTGTGACTAGGGTAGGGCTCTGAATAGGAATACATTATTTCAAAAGAAACAAATGAAGTCAAAGGCGGGCAGGTAGAAGGAGATAGAAGAGTGTTGTTTATCAAAAAATTCTTTTATGAGGAAATTCGGGAACCAGAGGAAAGAAATAAGATGGATGAAGATCAACTGAGTCAGAAGCAAATGCTTTTGTCATTTGGTACAAGCTACCTGAACAGAAAAAGGAAGATAAGGAATTCAGGAAACAGATCAAAAGTCTTGAATGGAAGCACTATCTCCTTTCCCCCAAGCTTTCTCCTATTTAAATTTCCCTCTTTCTGTTGAAAGCTTCCAGTCTTTCTAGGTTCATAACCTTGACATTTTCTTGGCATCCTCACTCACCTTCCCTGCCCCCCCCATAATCCAATCATTTGCAAATCTTGCTGTTTTTATTTTTACACAATCTTTCTCATTTGACTCCATTCTCTTTAGTCATATGTCTACCACCTTAGTTCAGTCAGCCCCTCATCACCTGTCACCTACATTATTGCAGCCACGTCCTAATTGGTCTTCTGACCTCAAGTCTCTCACTTCCCCAGTTCCTCCAACACATGGCTGCTGAAGTAATTTTCCTTAAGCCAGGAGAGTGCTGGTAAATATTTAACAACTGGCTCTCTGAAGAAAAAAATGTACCCACAAACCATTTTTATTTCTAAACTGAATCATTAACATTTCTTCCTCATTTTCTTAAAACCAGACAATAAATAATGAATCACCAAAACAAATCAAGCCCTGATGTGTAGTGTGTGCTGATTTCCAAGGTGTAAATGCTTGAACCAAAAACTTAACAGCCTGCTCCTGAGAACTAGTTGGAAGTGACTCTAGCATATCCCTGCCTTAAGCATAAAAGTGGTTATGTGCCTCAAGTAGGTACTTGATCATTTCCAGTATCTTCCTATTGTCTCTAGGATAAAATATAAACTCTGTTTCACTTTTAAGGTTCTACACAAGCTATTCCAAACCTATACTTCTATATTCATTAAACATTCCTCCATCTACCTGTGATCCAGCATGGCCTTCTCTCACACAAGACACTATCTCTTGTCTGGGCCTTTGCATTGAGCATCTCCCATGTCTGTTAGGAACTATCTTCTTATCTCTGCTTTATAGAATCACTTTTTTTGAGACACAGTTCAAGCACCATTTTCAGCATGAAACTTTTCCTGATGCCCTAAAATGTCAGTACTTTCCCTCCCAAATTACCTTGTATTTAACTATTTTACTTATATTTATATTTATTTACTTTATATTTATTCAGTATATATGTGTGCATTATACATATGCATATATTATACACACACACACACACATATTTGTTCCTATTCCTTTCTAGTACAGATTTTTCTTTATCCTTGTGTTCCCAGAGCCTACCACTGTGTCCCACAGAGTAGGTGCTTAATAAATACTTTTCAATTTAAAAAAAAAAGCATTTATTTTAAAATATGCTTAATATCCAGAAAAGGAGAGAAAAAAGTAACTAATTTCCAAGCAATAAAAAAATCTTGTAATTCAATTTTTCATCTCTTTTACATTGGAATAAATCTCAATTTTTTTTTGCCAACATAGTGATCACTTAATTTGAATTAATTTGAATGAATCCTATGCTGACATTTCCAATTAAGAGAAACTTGTCTTTGGCTGCTTAATTTTTATTAAGTATTTGTCGCTTAATTGATTGATATATGCCAGGCATTGTGGTTAGGAGCAAAACCAGTCCCTGCCCTCAAGGAGCTTATAGTCTAGCTTGGGAGACAACATGTATCTATAACTGTCTATATATCTATACTTATGCATATACAAAATATATGCAAATAAGAAAAGAACTCTGAGATTTCGCCTTACATCCACTAAATTAGCAAAGATCATAAATTGGAGATTATCAACAAGCATGGGCACATGAACTGGTTCAACCTAGAAAACAATTTGGAATGATTTGAGAAACACTCCAATGTGCTAATTCTCCTACTAGGTATGTACTCTAGGGAGGATGAAACCAGAAAGAAGGGGGTGTGAGTGTGTGTGTTTTTTTTTTTTGTGTGTGTGTGTGTGTATACACACACATATATATAGTGATATATGTGTATATGTATTTATATGCATATATATGCATTGTGTATATGTAAATATGTATAGGCATGTGTGTATATGTATGTAGTATATATATATTTATAGTAGCAAAAAACTGGAAATGAAGTGAGTACCCATTGATTGGGAAATAGCTGAACAAATTGCTGTATAAAACCATAGGATATTATTACACTATAGAAAAGAATGATGCTGTTGCATGATAATGGTCATCATCTAGGAGTCTCTGCAGTATTTCAGGGCTTGAGACAATCAATGCAGAGTTATCTGCAAATAGGAGAAGTTACAGGATCTCATCATACATAGGTGACTCTTTTTTCTCTCTCTCCAGGCCATTCCTCCACTCATCTGTCAAATTAATCTTCCTAAAGTGCAGACCTGACCACAACACTCCTCTATTCAATAAATTCCAGTGGTTCTCTGTCACCTCCAGGATCAAATATAAAATCCTCTTTTTGGCATTCAAAGTTCCTCACAACTTGATCCCCTCTAATCTTTTCAATATTCCTACATCTTAGTCTCTCCCAGGTACTCTGTGAGCCCATGGCCCTTGGCTTCCTTGGTTTTTCCTTAAACAAGACGCTCCATCTGCCACCTCTGGGCATATTCACTGGGTGTTCCTCATAACTGGAAGATTTTCCCTCCTCATCTCCTTCTCTGGGCTTCTCTGATTTCCTTCAAGTCCAGGCTAAAATCCCATTTTCTATGAGAAGCCTTTTCTGATTCTCCCTAAATGCTAGTGCCTTCCTTCTATTAATTGTTTCCAATTTATTTTGTATAAATCTTGTTTGCATGTAATTGATTTCATGTTATTTCTCCTATTAGACTGCGAGCTACTTGAGAGCAGGGGCTGTCACTTGTCTTTCTTTATATCCCCAGCACTTAGCATGGTGTCTGGCACATAGTAAGTGCTTAATAAATGCTTATTGACTGAATCTTTGACTTTGATTCTATAATGGATACCCTTGACAAAGGTAAAGACTTTTAGTAAGCACATCTCCCTGTCTTATACCTTAGTTGATACTGGGTTCAGTGGGTTTGTCAAAAAGAGTATTTCTGTTGTTATGCCTTTCAAGGCATCTTGTATAATTTTGACATTTTTAATAATCATTAAAATGATATTTTGCTCTTCTGGATCAAATGTGTTTTTTTTAATAGTGATATTAATAATAATAATAAGCACAATATAGATCTTACATTTTCTACATTTTTTCATTCAGTTACATGATTGTAAATGTGCTCTATTGTGAAATATCACTTGTGACAATCTGCTTATTTCTCTATGATGACCTCATCAAGATGCCCTCTAGGTATGTGTAGATTATTCTC
The DNA here is from genome assembly GCA_028646595.1 of Phalanger gymnotis. Classification (NCBI taxonomy): domain Eukaryota; kingdom Metazoa; phylum Chordata; class Mammalia; order Diprotodontia; family Phalangeridae; genus Phalanger; species Phalanger gymnotis. The sequence continues at coordinate 147,662,334 of CM053623.1, forward strand.
ACAAATACTTTGCATAGATGGAAAGATAAGCACACAGGTTGGGAGTTTTTGACAGTCTATGGAACATCATCTTTTTCATTATATAATAATGTTTGAGATTTGTCCCATACTTTTGTTATCCTTTCTTCTTCCAAATGTATTTAAAATTAATCTCTCGCTGCCTTCAAATTGTTTTGCCTATAGCATGGAGCTTCTCTGCATTTGAGTTTCCTTATCTGAAAAATGTCAGTGCTATTGCCTGTAGTACCTACTTCACAAGGTTGTTACAAGGATTAAATGAAATATTATATAAACAAGCATTTGGAAAATCTTAAAGCACTTTATAAATATTAACTATTATTATTAGAGTGGCTATTATTTAGTCATTTGAATAAGATCTGAAACAATAATTTAACCACCAGATTGCATTGTTATTCATTAACTTAATTCTATTTACCTATTCAAAAGGAAAACCTCCTGTGAAATCTCATTCTCATGTTTGCACTTATATACCCCACCCCTCTCTAGAAGGAATGCCAGGAAAGTGCCAAACTCTCTGGAGTTCTCAGAGAGGAGAGTGCTATTCCCCAGCTTTACCTCTCTCTCTCTCTCTCTCTCTCTCTCTCTCTCTCTCTCTCTCTCTCTCTCTTTCTCTCTCTCTCTTTCTCTCTCTCTCTCTCTGTGTAGATAGATAGATAGATAGATAGATAGATAGATAGATAGATAGATAGATGTAGATATATAGATATATATCTTTATATCTCTTTGGCCGAACTTAGTTTATTCTTATAGGGGCTGTGGTTAGCATGGATTTGTAGCCCCTATTGCTGGAAAATACTTCCTCTCCCCTGAATTTACTGTATTTCACTGAACCCTAATCATAACTTTAACAAAAACAACAGCTAACATTTGGGTAGAGCCCACTATGTGCCAGACACTGTACTAAGTGCTTTACAAATGTTATCTGATTTGATCATAAATGGAGTTGGCCATCCATGCAAACAGACTTGTTTAACAGTATATCATGGTTTTATTTTTTAAATAGAATCAATAAAGTAATTAACATGACATATAATAGAATATTACCGTAGAGCTGTCTGAAGATTCTCATAGGCCAAGACTACCCCCAACCACTATATAGGAATGCTCCAAACCCTGGAATTTTAGGAGATAGTTTATAGCCTAGGTTTAGCCAGTAGCATTGGCATGCCGCATATCTTCAATTATCAATGAAATATTCAAAATTCAGAAATTAGCAGAACTTCTCGATGCAGTCAGTAGCACTCTGAACTCAGCCACTGATTATTCCATAGCACTAGTCTAGGTGGTATGGGTACTATCTGGGTCTTGTGAACTCCTAAGTCTATCTTCTAGTGGGCAGGGACTTCTAGTCGTGTTTTCTCATTTATCACTTGAAGAATGTGGGGTGGAGGAGTAAACTCAAAAGTAAACCCCAGAAAGAAGTCTGCCATCATTCTAGCCTTTCATGTCAGATCCTGAGTTCATGTTTCTGATGATAAAGATTCACATCATTTTTCCTTCAGTCTTTCTCATTTGATATCATTAAAGATGTTCCTGGCTAAGAGGAGGAGCCAAAAAGTGGCAAAAATGTGGCAATATTATAATTTTTCACTCAATCATAATAAATTTAAGTGACAGGTTCTTTCTCATGCAAACAAACTAAACTATTAAAGTTAAAGACTAGGCAAAGACTTAATGTACATCCTTGAACCTTGGATTCAATCCTGAAGCATTTGCATAAGATTCTCCTCATTGGTGAACAGAATGCTTATTGGACATATTGAGAGCACAAGTAGGAGAACCTTACGCAAAAGCTCCAGGCTTTAACCCAGAGTTGCAAAGACAGTTTTAGAAGGGATGTCTGAAGGTATTGCTTTAACCCAAGGGAGCTATAAATTTCAGACCTCCTTGGAAACACAGAGGAGGGATGGAGCCAAGATGGTGGCATAGAGGTAATAATGGTAATCAGGGCATGCTTTTTGCTGTTCTCTTAAGTGCCTTTAATGATTCTTGCTTTTCAAATGTAATGGCAAGCAAAATGGGACTTTTCATTGTTCTTTGTTTGAATGGGACAGGTACTGTGGGATCTTTTGCTTTGGAGTGTTTCTCAGCATTAAGATAATCAAGAGTCATTGAATTGCATATGATGTGATACTGAGGATGGGGAAATTTCACCCAGCCTGGGTTAGGTCAGAGCCCTCAGGGCTCCAAACAGGATATAATTGAGGGGATCTTGGTGTGTGACTTTTGGGGCTCACTCATGGAAAGAGCGTTGAGACTCTGGGCAAGCTGTTGTAACTGCCCCCTGGCTTTGCTAACCCAGACCCATTGGTTCTTCTCTGGTAACTATGAATTGTGATTTGAATCAGACAAGGTCTGTCTGTTGATGTTTGTAATTTGTTTGTATTTGCTCTGAAGTTCAAGGTGCTGGCTTTTTCCCTGAACTAAGTGAATGATATTTGTATGTGTGATTAAACCGATTGTTAACCTCTTAAAGTTACTCTCCTTAGTAAAGCAGATCAAAGAACCTGTGTTAGCAGCCCTTCTGTATGCTGGAGTTATTGGTCTTACACCCCTGCAGCTGCTGCTAGCCACATTGTTGCTCCTAACATTTCTCTCCAAACCACTTTCTTTAAATGCCTCAAATGAAACATTGGAGAGGCAGAGCCAACAAAAGATCAGGGTGAGACATTTTTCTAATCTAAGATAAATTAGGAGCTCAGTATGAGAGGTCTGTGACACAAGGATGGGGACTGGCTTGGAGGCCATGTGGTGGCAACACCAGTGGCAAACCTTAAAAGAGGCAGCTATGACAGCAGAAGCAGTAGCTTTGGGCACTCTCAATCTAGGCATGGTAAGGGTGTCAGAAAACTGATAAGAAAACAATTACAGAGGACCCTTTTTTGGCACTAAGTTCAACTGAGACTGATTGGCAACTGCATTGCACATATGCAGTTCTGGGTTGTAATTCCAGGGCACAGAGGAGCACCAGTGCTTGTGGCTAAAAGAAAGCAAGGGATCTAATCATAGTTCCAGGACCAAGAGGATGACAGGTGCTTGTGGCTACAAAGGAACAGGGGCCCTTCTTGTGTAAAGACCAGAGAACAGACCAGAAGAGCAGTAACCATGAAGAGGTTAAAGAAAAATAATGATAGTGGGAACCACAGATTTCTAGGGGTGCTAGAGACCCTAAAATACCCACACACTGGGTCCTGCCAAAAGAATTCAACTCAAGCCTTCTAAGTCAAGGAAAACAGACAAAGTTTATTAGGGATTCACCATAATAGGTTGTCTTAAGAAATCTTACCCTTGTGAGGCTTGTTTTCATAAGCAGGCCAGACTCAATCTGAGCTAGACTGAATCTGAGCACCTTCATGGAGGCAAGATGAGACTTATATACACAAGATTGTAGGAGGGATCTAGGGTGGTCCTGGGGTGTTGGGAGGAGGGGTTTAGGGAGGGTCTTGAGGAGGAGTCTAAGGAGGAGATGGATGGGACTTGGATGAGGTCAGACTCCAGGAACCAAGAGACTGGGATTAAGGGTGGGAAGTAGCTGAAGGCATGGGTATTGATAGTATGGAGGGTAGGAAGTAGCTGGACAATAAAGAGCAAGGCTAGGTAGAGATTTGGGCTTAACGATAATGAAAGGTTTATGGCCTCAGGCAAAAGCCTCATCTAGTGGGAAGATTCAAGGAGAGTTCAGGGGGGCTCCCAGAGACTGTATCCCACCAGGTTCAAGGGAGTTCCCAGAGACCGTACCCCTCATCAGCCACACCTCTTCCTGGATGACAGGGAAAAACCTTTTGGGAGAACTAAAAATTTGCAGATCTCCAGAAGTAAGTCTGAAAACAGCAGCATGAAAAAGTCTGAAATTTGGGACAGTGCCTCCTTACCCCAAGGTGAGCAGAACCCAACTGAAGTATAAAGTTCAAAGTCAAGAAACAGGCTGGGAAAATGAGCAAACAACAAAGAAAAGAACTTGACCATAAAAAACTACTACGGTGGCAAGTAAGACCAAGACAGAAACTCAAAAGAAGACACATAAAAACATCTACAAGCAAAGCCTCAAAGACAAGTGCTAATTGGACACAAGCCCAACAAGAATTCCTGAAAGAGTTTAAAGAAAGCAACAAGAGTGGTAGAGGGAAAATTGAGAAAAGAAATGAAAGTAGTGCAAGAAAATTATGAAAAGAAATTAACAGCTTAAGGGAGGCATAAAAAATACTGAAGAAAACAATACCTTAAAAACCAGAACTGGGCGAATGGTTAAAAGAGGAACAAAAATTCAATGAAGAAAAGAACTCCTTAAAAAGCATAATTTGTGGGGCATCTAGGTGGCACAGTAAATAGAGGACTGGCCTTGAAGTCAGGAGGACCTGAGTTTGAATTTGGCCTCAGACACTTGACACTTACTAGTTGTGTGACCTTGGGCAAGTCACTTAACCCTAATTACCTTGCCTTCCTCTCTGGGGGAAAAAAAAGCATAATTGGCCAAATGGAAAAAGAGGTACAAAAGCTCCATGAAGAAAATAATTCTTTAAAAATTAAAATTAAACAAGTGGAAGCTAATGACTCCATGAGAGATCAAGAAACAACAAAATAAAATAAAAAGTGAAAAAATTTGAAGAAAATGTGAAGTATCTCATCAGAAAAACAACAGACCTAGAAAATAGGTCAAGTAGGGATAATTTGAAAATTATTGGATTCCCTGAAAGCCATGATAAAAAAGAAAGAGCCTATTTCAAGAAATTATGTAGGAAAACTTTCCTGATCTCTTAGATCTAGAGCTTAAATGATAAATTTAAAGAATCTACCAATCATCTCCTGAAAGAGATCTCCAAATGAAAACTCTCGGAAATATTATAGCCAAATTCCAGAGCCCCTGGGACAAGGAGAAAATATTATAAGCAGCCAAAAAGAAACAATTCAAATATCATGGAGCCTCAGTGAAGATCACATAAAATTTAGCAGCTTCCACACTGAAGGACTGAACTATAATATTCCAAAAGGGAAAGAGCCAGGATTGCAACCAGGAATAACCTACTCTGCAGAACTGAGTATAATCTTTCTGAAGAAAAATTAATAGTTAATGAAATAGAGGACTTTCTAGCATTACTGATTAAAAGATTAGAGCTGCATAGAAATTTTGACATTCAAACACAAGACTCAAGAGAAGCAGAAAAAGATAAATATGAAAGAGAAACCATAAGGGACTTAATAAAGTTCAACTTTTTACATTCCTACATGGGAAGATGATATGTGATAAGATGAATGATAAGAACTTTATCATTAGTAGGCTGTTAGAAAGAGTTTACAAAGAGGGCATGGGTATGAGTCCATTATTTTGGTATGATCATCTCAAAAAAGAAAGGCAGGGGTGAGAAAGAGATGCAGTGGAAGAAGGGAGTAGTAGACTGGAGAAATTTTTCTTGCTTAAAAGAGGCACACAAGAAAGAGTTTTACAGTGGAGGAAAAAGTAGAGGGAACAGGCAATGCTTGAACCTCACTGTCCTCAGAATTGGTTCAAAGAAAGGGTACAGAAATCCATCTTAGCCAACAGGGAAATAGGAAAAGAAGGAGGTATGAAAAGGGGAGTGGCTGTGATAAAAGTGGTGAGTGGATTATGGGAGAGAGTGGTCAGAAGTAAAACAGATTTTTGGAGGGCGGAGCCAAGATGGCGGCTGGAAAGCAGGGACTTGCATGAGCTCCCTGCCGGGTCCCTCCAAAAACCTATAAAAAAATGTCTCTGAACAAGTTCTAGAACTGCAGAGCCCACAAAATAGCAGAGGGGAGCAGGGATCCAGCCCAGGACCGCCTGGATGGTTACTGGATGAGGTCTATAGTGCATGGAGTGGAGGGGAGCAGAGGCCAGCACCAGCAGCGGCAGGACCAACCAGATCAGGAGCCAGGCAGAACAAGCCCTAGTGCCCTGAATCAGTGAGCTGTGGCAGTTACCAGACTTCTCAACCCACAAACACCAAAGACAACAGAGAAGGTTAGTGGGAAAAGCTTCAGGGGACAGAGTGAAAAGAGTTTGCAGTTGGGCCACTGCCCTGGGAGCAGTGGGGGGAGGTGCAGCTACAGAACTACAGTTGCAGTTACTTCCGGCCCCAGGCCCACCTGGTGGGAGGAATTAAGTGGCGGATCAGAGCAGGAGTGCAGAGCCTGCTTAAGATTTTCCTCAGGTCCTGGTTGGTGGTTCTTGAGGAAGGAGGGTGCTGGTGTGGCAGAGTTGGCTGTATAGAAATTGCTCTGAAATCAACAGCGCATCCCGTCAAACTTAGAACAAAGTACTCTTTACACTACAAGCAGTCATACCCTGCTGAAAAACTCAAGGGTCAAGTAAGTTTGCTAGAAATATGGCCAGGCAGCAAAAACGCACTCAGATTCAGTCTCAGACCTTGGAATCTTTCTTTGGTGACACATAAGACCAAAACATACAGCAAGAAGTCAATAAAGTCAAAGAGCCTACAACAAAAGCCTCCAAGAAAAACATGAACTTGTCTCAGTCCATGGAAGAGCTCAAAAAGGATTTGGAAAAGCAAGTTAGAGAAGTAGAGGAAAAACTGGGAAGAGAAATGAGAATGATGCGAGAAAACCATGAAAAAAAAATATTGAAGAAAACAACACCCTAAAAAATAGACTAACTCAAATGGCAAAAGAGCTCCAAAAAGCCAATGAGGAGAAGAATGCCTTGAAAGGCAGA
>CM053623.1:147669539-147720851 GCA_028646595.1 Phalanger gymnotis
GGGGCGGGGTGGAAATGGGGAGAAAATTTGTAATTCAAACGCCTGTGAAAATCAATGCTGAAAACTAAACATATTAAAAATAAATTTAAAAAAGTTTTAAAAATAGACGTTCAAAAAAAAAGTTTTTGCATGCAACTAGAAAATAAGATACACAGGTAATGGGGCATAGAAATTTATCTTGCCCTACAAGAGAAGAAGGGAAAGAGGGATGGGAGGGGAAGTAGAGTGACAGAAGAGACGGCTGAGAGGGGAACGGGCAAGCAGAATATATGCCATCTTGGAGTGGGGAGGAGGGTAGAAATGAGGAGAAAATTTGTGATTCAAACTCTTGTGAAAATCAATGCTGAAAACTAAGTATATTAAATAAATTAAATTAAAAAATAAAAATAAAACAGATTTTTGAGGATGGACAAGATAGAAAGAGAATAAACAGAAGAAAATGTGATGGAGAGAAATAGACAGTGAGATATCCTAAATGTAAAATGTGAATGAGATGAGCTCATCCATAAAACAGAAGTGGATAGTAGAATGGATTAGAAATTAGAATCCAATAGTATATTATTTACAAGAGACACACTTGAAACAGAAGCACATAGAAAGAGTTAAAAACAAGGGACTGGAGCAGAATCTATTATGTGTTAGCTGAAGTATAAAAGGCAAGAGTAGCAATCAGCTCTCAGACAAAGCAAAACAAAAAGAGACCTAATTAAGAGAGAGAACCAAGTAAACCTTTTGCCAAAAAGGTAGCATGGATAATGAGTTAATTTGGAAATATTTTATAGTAAGTTTTTTTCTGATAAAGGCCTTGTTTCTCAAATATATAGGGAACTGAGTCAAAATGATAAGAATGCAAGTCATTTCTCAATCAATGGTTAAAGGATATGAACAGGCAGTTTTCAGAAGAAGAAATCAAAGCTATCTATAGTCATATGAAAAAAAAATTCTAGATCACTATTCATTAGAGAATGGCAAATTAAAACAACTCTGAGGTACCACCTCATACCTTTCAGAAATGACATGCTGGAGGAGATGAGGGAAAATAGGTACACTAATGTACTGTTGGTGGAGTTCTGAACTAGTCCAACCATCATAGAGAACATTTTGGAACTATGTCCACAGGGTTATAAAATTGCATGCCCTTTGACCCAGCAATACCACTATTAGGTCTATACCCCAAAGAGATTAAAGAAAAAGGAAAAATACCTATTTGTACAAAAATACTTATAGCAGTTTGGTTTTTTTTTTTGTGGTGACAAAGAATTGGAAATTGAGGGGATGCTTTTCAACTGGGGAATGACTCAATAAGTGGTGGCATATGATTGTTATGGAGTATTGTTATGCTATAAGAAATTATGGGAGGTTTTAGAAAAATATGGGAAGATCTATATGAACTGATACAAATGAAGTGAACAGAATCAGTGGATCATTGTCCATAGTAGTTCAAATAATATTGTAATGATGATCAACTGTGAAAGCCTTATTCATTCTGAGCAATACAATGATCTAAGATAATACCAAAGGACTCATGATGAAAAAATACTATAGACCTGCAAGAAAGAACTGATGAACTGAGTGCAAAGTGAAGTATAATTTTCTCACTTTGTTTTTGTAATATGGCTAATACAGAAATATGTTTTGCATGCTTTCACAAATGATGGATACCATATTGCTTGCCTTCTCAGTGGATGGGGGAGGACTGGGAGCAAGGAAGAGAATTTGGAACTCAAATTTAAAAAAAAAAATCTTAAAATAAATAATAAATTGCAAAACCAACAACATAAGAGGTATCTATCTAATCCTTAATAACTTCATTGGGAATAGGAGATAAGGCTTACGGGGACTTTTGCTTCATGGTGTGGGACTAGGTGGCCTTCTATCACCTCAATGTGTATACATTTTTTTAATGATTTTTTTTTCACAGTTTTACAAAAGCTCAACCTCTGACCTAGAGAATCAGTGACATCGTGTATTCATATCAGCTTTTCTATTCACAACTTGTGGCTAAAATCTTTATTAAGAGCATTGAGAACATTATGACAGGAAGCGTGTTGTCATAGAAAGAATGCTGAACTTTGGTGTCAGGTCTCTCCCTGGATCAGCTTTAACCCCTCTGAATCTGTTTCCACATCTGTAAAATGGGAATAAGTACCTTAATACTTACTTCACAGAGTTGACAGAAACATAAAATCAGACTAAAAGACTTTTCAAACTTTTAAGTGTTATATAAATACTATCCCCTATTATTAAGTAACCTGAAATATTAGCCTTGCTAGTGAAAAACTACTTAACAGAACAAGAAAGCTGAGAAAGAATAATTTAATGTTGTTAAAAAGTTTGAAGAAAGACAGGAACTGAGTCACAGAAAAGAAAGCAATCAGGAAAAGGTCAATTAACTGTATGCTGAGAGACTCTGTTGTGATCAGGAGTGGAGGAAAGGAAGAAAAATAAGCCATCTATTGAACTTTACAGATCTTACTTTGACTCATTGTTTTGCATTTTTATCCCAACCCTCTGACAGACCAAACCCTCGGTGGAGTTTTCTGATTTGTATGCCTTTAGGAAGATGAATGTAACTAGCTTTGAAATTACTTGGCAAAAGACTACAGCAAATGTTTTAGTGACAACATGACAAAAGCTTGGTAAGGTACACTGAGCAAAGGAAACCAACAATGTGAAAGAGGGAGTCAGTGAAGTGTGACATAAGGTTCTGTATAAAAGTGAAAGGCATTGGTGGATGGCTTGTGATCCAAAAGCCATAAAAAAGCCTGTGACAGCCGAAGGGCTCCTAAGGTGGATATCCAGAGTTTATGAAATTAAGGAGGCTGGTGCTGGATAGTAATGAGGATGTAGTCCACTGACGGAGTCGGGGATCATTCAACTAACTGTTATGAAAATAAATACTGTACTTTTGATGAAGAATGGGAAAACAAGGAATATAGACGCCATGCCTAAGGGCTCAGAGCAAGGCAGTGGTAAAACTAAGTCCAGCCAGGTGAAGCTCCTCATTATCACCCGAAGATACTCCATCCATTCCCAATCCCTTATCTCTGACAACTTAAATCCTGTCCATCTTTCAGGGGCCATCTCCAGGAACTAAGTCTCCCCCCTCCCCATACCCCCACCTAATCACTCCAATCAACTTTTTAATCTCTCTTTTCTTTGAATTAATATACACTTATTGACTCTCCCACTTACTTTGGCCCTAATTCATAGCAGACAGTTTGGCATAAGAGGAAAAACTTTGGATTCAGGAGAGACTAAATTTCAATAGCACCTTACTGAGATAGCTACATGACCCTAGGCAAGTTTTTTGTGGTTGCTCAGTCATTTCAGTCATGTATGACTCTTGGTGACCCTATTTGGTGCAAAAATACTGAAGTGGTTTGCCATTTCCTTCTAGCTCATTTTACAGATGAGGAAACTGAGGCAAGCAAGGTTAAGTGACTTTGTCCAAGGTCACATAGCTAGTAAATAGCTGAGGTGATTTGAACTCAGGAAGATGAATTTTCTTGATTCCAAGCCCATTGGTCTATCCACGGCACCCCTAGCTGTCCTTCTGGGCAAGTTACATAATCTGACTAAGCCTCATCTGTAAAACTGGAGTAAGAATAGCAGTGCCTTCAACCAAAGGTCTCGCAGTGCATCCAGGGCCATCTCCAGTCTTCCTGATCTATATCTCACCACTGAACCCAGATAGTTCTGGAGGAGAAAGTGAGGCTGGTGACTTTGCACAACGCTGCCTCACTTAAATCCAATTCACCTGCATGTCATGGCATCACCCCCTTGGTGTCATGGTCCTCTTTGGGAATGAAGGACAAACAACAATCTCTATAAGTAGAAAATAGAAGCTGTCCCACTGGGAACCCAACAGAAACTGGCCAATTGAGCACCACAGCTCTTTCTTCCTTCCTTCCTCCCTCCCTTCCTTCCTTCCCTTGTCACTTCCTTCCTTCCTTCTTTCATCCCTTCCTTCCTTCCTTCCTTTCTTCCTTCCTTCCTTCCCTCCTTCCTTCCTTCCTTCCTTCCTTCCTTTCTTTCTTTCTTTCTTTCTTTCTTTCTTTCTTTCTTTCTTTTTCTTTCTTTCTTCCTTTCTTCCTTTCTTTCCTTCCTTCCTTCCTTCCTTCCTTCCTTCCTTCCTTCCTTCCTTCCTTCCTTCCTTCCTTCCTTCCTTCCTTCCTTCCTTCCTTTTGCCCAAATGAGCTACCTAACCAAAGGAGAAGCTGTTCCCAGAGAGAGAGAGCAGCTTGGGGACAGCATGAGAGGAGAAAGTACACTGCCCTGCAGAGTCCCAAGTATGAACTGCCTCCACCATTGGGCCCCATGCCTTCCCTTTCTTGTTCTACTCTCCTGTTCCCGCTGGTATTGCTTGTATTTTATATGAGAGTGTACTCAAGGTTTATGGTGGAAGTGTTTTATTACTGTTGTTATCACGCTATTAGAGTAAATGCCATTGCTTTGAGTTAATCGTGGTAACCAGCCAGCAGTATAATAATTTCTTGCGTTTCAGAGTTACCACAGAGTACCTTGAACCTAGGGTAGTTGTCCTCCCAGAGAAACTAATCTGTGCATACAAGTTGTGGGGGTGTCCTAGATTTGGGGTTACATGTATTTCATGTTATTCTTTTAAGTACTGGAGACTGTAAGCTCCTTAAGAAGGAAAAAGATGCTTATTCTTACTCTTCTTAAATGTCCCACAGGGCCTTGAATACAAAGTAAGGGTTCAATAAATACTTGTGAAATGGATGCATTCATTTATTAAAATGAATTACTCCTCTGACATATCTCCCAAAGTGACTCCTTGCCTGTATAGGGCAGTTGTAAGAGAAATCAGTGCTATGACATTTTACAAGGAAGAGTAAGAAGAAGTAACATCAGTTTTCCATGAGATGATTAGTAACATAAAGAACTAGTGGAAAAGGTAAGAATTTACTTAGTAGTAAGGCTCTTCTGCCAAAAGAGACAGATAAGGAGGATGAGGGAAGGATTAGAGATTAGGGCCAATATACATTTAGTCAGTCAGCCAATGAACATTTATTATGTACCCATTATGTGCCAGGTGCTGTGCTAAGTGACAGGGATACAAAAATAGTCCCTGCTTTTAAGAAGCTTACAGTCTAATGGGGACAACTATGTACAAACAATATATGTACAGGATAAATTGGAGGTAATCAATAGAAGGAAGGCACTATCATTAAGAGGGATGGATGGAGGTCTGGAAACGCTTTTTATAGAAAGAGGCATTTTAACTGTGACATGAAGGAAGGGGCCAGGAAAGTCATTCCAGACATGGGCAACAGCCTGTGAACACCTACTTTGAGCAGCGTACTCTGCTAGGTTTGGGGATCCATTAGACTAGGATAGGGCCATAAAGGAAGGGCTGCTTCAGAGCCTCCCAATTTCTGTGCTCCCGTACAACATAGGAATGTTGAAAGGATTCTGTTTAGATCAAGGTGGAGTGCCATAAATTATCCTTGGTTTATCAATATAGCATTTGAAGCTAAGATTTTTTTAAGAAATTATTTAAGATTTAAACTAAACTAAATTAAATTTTATTATCTTATGTTATGGAAATGCTTGTTTTATCTCATAAATAAAAAAAATTAAAGAAATTATTTAAGAAAAGCATAGGCTTTACCGTTATGACTGGAATGCTGCCCTTCTTCCTCTTAGTGTTTCTAATGCCTTTTTGGGGTTTATTGCAGCATCAAGACAATTAGCATGGCCAGGCAATTGTTACCAGGTGGCACGATGGGAATTGAAAGGACAAAAGGAAAGGGCTGCATGTGTTTATCTCCAGCTTCATCAGATGTAATGACTATATGGGGCGGCAGGATAGAGAGAATGTGGAATACACTTCTTGTAAGGAATTTGCTGCCACTAACCAAACTAGAAGTGAAAGACCAGGTGTAAATGGGGAAAAAAAAAGTCTCCTAGTTGCCAGAGGGCACCTTTTGTGGTTCCAGTGAAGTAGAGCCAGCAAGGTAGATTAAGACTAAACAGCAAAAGTGTTGGTTAGCCCCAAGGCATCTTTCTACTAGAGGTGGTTTCACTCTAAGAGAGAAATGTCATTCAGAGGCAGAAGGAGAGTGGTGTTTGCATGGACTGTATGTAGCCAAGAAGTCACATAGCAGCACCTGTGTGCTGGGGGGAGACTGGACCTGGAGATAGAGAGCAGCAATAGAAAATAGGGCTTCAGCAGATGACAGATGGAGAAATGGAATGGAGGGACTTGGGGAAATGAGTCTGGGGCCAACCCTCTTAGACCTAATAAAATAAAATGAAATATCTAGCATTTATACAGAGCTTTAAGGTTTGCAAAGCACTTTACAAATGTCAATGCATTTGGTCCTCACAAAAAATTGACTCGGGTCTGCCACTGGTTTACAATTAATAGTTGGGCAATGCTCCTCCCCTTTCTGGGTTACAGCTTCCTCAGCTATAAAAGGAAAGTGTTCGATTTCATTGCTAATACACCCAATATGTTTTGTCCATGTTGTTGTTGTTTTCAGTCATGTCCAACTCTTCATGACCCCAAAGATTGGCAAAGATTCTGGAGTGGTTTGCCATTTCCCTCTCCAGCTCATTTTGTTGATAAGGAAACAGAGACAAACACAGTTAAGTGATTTGCCTAGGGTTACACAGTGTCTAAGGTCAGAGTAGTAATCCTCATTTTATAGATGAAGAAACTGAGGCAGACAGATGTCAAATGATTTGCCTAAGGTCACACAGAGTCTGATTAGAGATTTGAATTTAAGGATTTCCTGACTCTAGGTCCAGCACTCTATCTACTGGCCTACTTAACTGCTGAATGGAGTTAACTGGACCACAATGAGGTCCTGGGACCAAGTGGTACCTGCAGTTAAGGAAAAAGAAGGAGCAGAACCATAATGCATCAGATCAAACCTCAACTTTGCTTTTCACTGACACTGTGAGTTCTGTGGATTGTATAAGTATAGTGGAAGGATAAACTTTGCAGAGACTTTGATTGCTTTTTTCTTCTGGGGACCCTCCACTCCAGTCAATCAATAAGCAGATGTGGAACATTTCACTATTTGCAGACATTGTACTAAATTCCGGTGATACAAGGAAAGCCCCAAATGCAAAAACAGGAGTCGCTGCCCTCCCATAGCTCCCATCATAATGAGGAAGAAGACATGCAAATAACTATGTGTTCCCTTTCAAATGGGGAACATGATGTGCAAATGACTGCCTGAGTGCAAGATATCAAATGGAAGGTGATCTTAGAGGGTAGGAACAGGCAGTGGGGAGTGGGGTAGTACCCTAATTCCCCTAATTCTGGAGGATTGTACATGTCATTGGAGCAAAGGAAGGGAAGTTGTCTTGATTATTTATGGGCTCCGGTGCAAATCTTTAGTGTGTCTGTGTGTGTGTGTGTGTGTGTGTGTGTGTGTGTGTGTGTGTGTGTGCGCGCGTTTGTGTCTTTGGGGGGCGGTAAATAAAATCTGTCTTTTACTTATTTTTGGTGGCCTGAGTACTTGCAAGGAAGGTTGAGGGCCACTTTTCCTTTTGCTGTGGAGACCTACCCTGAGTTGAATCCTGATATTTCCCAGAAAAAAATCCCGAATGGGGTCAAAAGCCATTGAAAAGCTGCTAAATTTTAACCTGGTCCCTATAAATGCAGAGCTTTGTTTCTGGATTAGAAGAAAACTTCCTAATCTGCTGCAAAAGAACTGTTTTCATTTAACTCAAACATTCTCTGGGTCAAGTGATTGTTTAAAGGGAGTGGTAAGGATTTTCCGAGAAATCGAGACATTATGAGCTTGTTCTTGATTGTAAGAAGTATTAACCAGAGTGGCTAGAAATAATAAAGAATTTGTAATAATGCCTCCATCTTCCAGAGATTGAAGCATCTCTGAGTTAACCAGGAAACACACATGGCACTGGGCAAGTTGTAGTGGAAAGAACAGATTCTCAGAAGTCAGAAGGTTTTATTTATATGTGTTGTCACTGTTCAGTCATGTCCAACTCTATGTGACCCTATGAATTTTTTTCTTGGCAAAGATACTTGAGCAGTTTGCCATTTCCTTCCCATGTGTGTCCCCATTTTACAGATGAGGAACTGAGGCAAATAAAGTTTAAGTGACTTGCCCAGGATCACACAGCAAGTAAGTGTCTGAGGCCACATTTAAATTCAGAACTTCTTAACTCCCTGACTACAGGCCAGTAGTTCTAGCCACTCTGCCACCTAGCTGCCCCCCCAAAAAAAATTTAGATACAGATATGTAGATATATATATCTACATATCTGCTATATATATACATATATATGCTATATATACATATCTGCTAAAGATATAGCTATAATATCTATCATATCTATCATTGATCTATAAGAAGAAAAAAATTTCGAGAAAACTCACAAAATTTGAGATTTGGAAGAAACCTACTTGATAAATTTTCTCTAAAATGGGGCTTCTTAAAATTTTTATATATCATAGATTCCTTTGGCAGTCTGGTGAAACCTTATGAAAACCTCAAAGTAATCTTTTTAAATGCATAAAATAAAATACAGAGAATTACAAAAGGAAACAAATTATATTAAAATGTTATTAAATATATTTTAAATAAAAATAGTTTACAGACACCACATTAAGACCTTCTGCTCTAAAATATCTCCCCAAAGTGGCCTGACAGTCTTGGAATATTTCTAGTTACTTGGAGCTTGCTATTTCATGAAACAGCCCATTCCAATGTTGTACTGCTTTCATTATTAGAAACTTCTCTATATTTAGCCAAAAATTGCCTCCCTGAAGAGTTCCAGCCATTAGGCCTTGTCCTTGACCCTGACAGCATGTAGAACAATGTCTCCTAATCACCAACTTGTGGACTAACATTATTCTATAGCAAGTTTTCACCAATCTGCAAAACTTTTATTGTTAAAGGCCCTTTTTTCTTAAAACCTATTAATTTAAAAATCAACTTGATGGACAAAATTATTCCACCCTGCCTTGATGTGGTTAATATGACTGAGGCCCAATTATGAATTCATTTCTTGAAATGGAGACCATGACAAGGAACACTTTCCACAAACCAAGGTGAGAGAAGTTGTGTTTTCTATCTCCATTGATGGCACAATAGATAATGCTTAAGCCTGAATTCAAAGATGGCCTCAGACACTTACTAGCTGTGTGACTCTGGGCAAGTTACTTAACCCTGTTTGCCTCAGTTTCCTCATCTGTCAAATGAGCTGGAGAAGAAAACCACTCCAGTATCTTTGCCAAGAAAACTCTGAATGGGGTCACAAATAGTTGGATGCAACTGAAAATGACTGAACAAAACAAAACAACGGTTAATAATATTAGAATGATTTTAAAGTTAGTAAAAACAAATGAACACTATAAATACCTGGTTGGTTTTATTCACAAAACTAATGAACTCAAGTAACAGCAATAGGAAGAAATTAAGGGACCTGTCAATAAATATGAAGTCAATTTGATGTCCTGCTTGAAAAGAAGAAAAGATTAGGTTTTGTCTGGAGGTAGAGCACTGATTTTATCAAGACAGGGTTAATTGTTTGGCTTGGATCAGAGAAGAGTTTGCCAAGACTGCAGGGAGATATTTTTGGAGACTTTTTTTTTTCACATAAAAGCATGAAACCAGCAAACTTCTTCCAACATTTGAGGACAAAACATTCAAAATAAGAAAAATAAACCAATTGAATTCAAACAAAGAATCTCTTGGAATGAAATGCCAAAAGAGTTCTTTTTAAGTGTCCATTAATTGGAAAGTCACTTGGGAAGGCTTCCTACTTAACTGCTTTTTGAATTATTGTCAGTAAGAGACTGTTCTGATTAGAATAAAAACAGAGAAATCACAAGATCACAGATTTGGAACTGGAAAGGAACTTAGATACCATTTGGTCCAACTTCCTTATTTTGTATATGAGGAAATTAAGGCCTAGAGGGATGAAATGACTAGGTCACATAGGCTGTCAGCAGGGGCAGGATTCGAATCCTTTTCCTCTTACTCCGAATAATTCTACTCTACTGGGTTTCAGTTGGTACCTGGCTGTTCTTGGCATCTTGCACTTATGACCTTAACTCTAATGATAGGACAGTAGGAAAGTTAATGAGTGACAGAGAATAATAATCAAATTCAGCCCATCAACAAACATTTCAGTAAGTGCTTACTGTGTGCCAGGCACTGTGCTAAGAACTAGAAATGCAAATGTAAACAAAAGGAAAAATATATTCTGATGGAGATAACACACAAATGAATGCCAGTGCATATAATAGAGGCACAGTAGAGAAGAACTGGAGAGAAACTAATATGAATTTCTATTTCTTTATCATATATTGGGGCAGCTAGATGTTGCAGTGAATAGAGTGCTAGGGCTGGAGTCATGAAAATGTAAAATTTTGTGACCTGTGAAATATATCTTTTAAATAAAAGATTTAATAAGAATTTATATTAGGCACAAGAAAAGGACTTAAATATCAGAGAAGAGACTTTCATGATTATACACTGAGGGAGGCCATATGGTGTAATATGGACTTTCTCCAACTTTTTGGTCTTAGAATCCCTTCATACTCTGAAAATTATTAAGGATCCCAAGAACTTTTGTGAGGGTTATATCTATCAGTATTTGCTGTATTGGAAATTAAAACATCTTAGCATTATTATGAAAATAGTTTTGACTTTGTAGACTCTTTAAAGGAGGGTATGTCTTTTGGTTTCTTTTATAGGAAGAATATAAAAATTGATAGAGCTTTAGTTCTTCTGGATAGTACATCTACTTATAAGTCATAGAATAAGTTTCTCACATTTATGCTACCAATAGCTAAAAGTCTAAAAATGATGTGATTTTTTTTTTTAGCACATTCTATCCTTTCCAGCCACCCTGAAGGGGATAATACATGAAGGGTCATTTTGAATTTTTCTTCTTTTCTGGGTTGTGATGGCCAAATAATTCAGTTCCAAGTGGTCAGCCTAAAACTTCACTTTGCTTAGTGAGTCATTCATTAAATATTTGTTGAAAAATGAATGATCATTGATTTTTAATTTTTAAGTTCACAAGCTAAGAGAATATGGAAGTTATATTAAGGATATACAAATAAATTACTATTGAACAAGGGAGACAATGCAATGCAGTGGCATGAAAACTGAATCAGGAGTCAGAAGATCTCAGTTTTGTTACTGGTTCTGTCAAAACTGGTTGTGTAATGTTGGACAATTCAACCAATTAATCCATCAATTAGCACTCTGTAAGAGCTTACCAGGACTATTCTAGGAACTGGAAATATAAAGGCAATACACACACACACACACACACACACACACAGTGTATCCTTTATTTTAACAAATAAAGGATACAAAGACTGAGAGAGATTCAAAAAGAATGTAAGGTAGGATATAGCTCAAATCTTGCTGATTCCGTGTGTGTGCGTGCGTGTGTGTGTGTGTGTGTGTGTGTTTTCCTTGGGGGCAGGGACTATATTTGGCCCTTTTTGTATCTGTAGCACTTACCATAACTCCTGGAGCATGGCTGGTACTTAATAAATGTTGATTTATTAATTAACATATACATAGTCTCCTACCTCTGCAATGAAGTGAGAGAGTACATTTTCTTACCACTTCTCAAGGGGAAAGCTTCATCATTTTAATTACAGTCTGGATATGTTTCAAATAAAAAAAACATAAATAGCAATTTTGAAGATGATACTAGAATTTTTCAATAGCCTAGAATTTGGCTACAAGCTCTTTTCTAGGGAGCAAAATTGGCCTGACTTCTAAGAGGGCTTAGTTAAGAAAATATCTAAAGTCCAAGTATTATATGGTAGAAAAAAAACACTGGACTTCAAGTCATGGTGCCATAGGCATGCATCTAACATGTACTAGCTATGCTGGTACTCTTGGCCCTAACCTGTTAACCTCTCTGTGACTGTTTCCATCAGATCCTGAGCTCCTTGAGAGCAGAGACTGTCTTTTATCTTACTTTGTATCCCTAGTGCTTTGCACAGTGCCTGGCACATAGTAAGTACTTAATAAATGTTTATTGACTGACAGCTATATGCACACCTATGCATAAGACCTGGATTTTAGTCTTGTCCTTACCACTTATTATTTTTGTGATGTTGGACAAGTCTCTTTTTACTATTTGGCTTTCAGTTTGCTGTACTATAAAATGAAAGCAGTGATTTCTAAGGTCACTTTCGCCTTTAACATTCTGTGGTTCTGTGATAATATAGTGCTTGAAATCAGCCTAAAGGGCAGAATTATAGTGAGCCTTAAAGGTAGGTAAGTACAAGGATATCGTGGGTTGTTGTTGGTTTTTTTTTTTAAACAACCTCATTTCCTTCTTACAAACAATATTTAAAGATAAAGGTTAGTTGTGCCTTTTAAATTACTTAAACCATTTTCATCCTCCTCCAGCTTATTTATATCTGTAAAAGCCTATACTCTCACATTTTTTGATGCTGAGTTGAATTTCTCTGGTTTCTCCCATTAAAGAAGTTCTGTCATATTTAGTGGTAGAAAAATGGCAGGCTTTCTCCCTTGCAATATGGCCTCCTGTAAGAGTCCCATCAATATTATTTGTTCCATAGATATTCCAGTCTCTTAGTTCCATTTCACAGCAGAGTTGTCTAATAATTCAATAAGAATAGCTAGTTGATGCACTGGACTTAGAATCAGGAAGACTCATCTTCGTGAGTTCAAATCTGACCTTAGATCCTAGCTATGTGGCCCTGGGCAAATCACTAACTCTATTTGCCTCAGTTTCCTCATCTATAAAAAGCACTGCAGAAGGAAAGGGCAAACCACTCCAGTAACTTTGCCAAGAAAACTGCAAAATGAGGCCCCAAAGAGTCAGACATACTGAAATGACAGAACAACAACAAAAATTGAACGCAGTTCAGTAAGCACATGTTAAGTCACTGTGACAGGCTCTGTGGTAGGCCCTAGAGATACAAAGACAAAAATGAAACAATTCCTGCCCTCAAGGAGTTCCAGCCTCATTAGGAATATTTATCTTTTTCTTTCTTTTCTAAATCCTAGGGCTAGGTACTTCATCTACATTAATTGCTTGTTTCCCCCTACTACCTTCCAATTTAGACACAACATAAGATTAAGAAAGTCTCACATCTTAAATCATTTCTAATATTTCTCTTTCAGTTAATTTGTATCTGTGAAAGCCAGTAGCTTTCACAATAATGAAAAAGCTGCATCTCCTGTATTTTGGTTCAGTTGAAGTAGAAATTTAAGATGGATTTAAAATTATAACAGCTGACCATGATGGCTATAAAACACTAATTGGCTACTAATGGGGTCCCCTGGAGAGTTTTAAAGTCATAGAATCTTAGTACTGGAAGAAATGTTAGAGATTATCTTGTCTAAGCCCTTTAATTTAAGCTTTAAAGAGTACAGCAGAATAAACACCAATCAATCTCAGGTGATTTAGGAGCAGATCTACTTAGGGACAGGCCAGTGCAGTCAGTGGGCTCAGAAAACACTTCCCCAATACTATTGTTGTTTGTCCTTTGTTCTCAAAGAGGACCATGTCAAGAAGATAATGTCATGACTTACAAGTGAATTAGATTTAAGGGCTGTGCAAAGTCACCAACCTTTCTCTCCCAGAGCCATCTGGGTCCAGCAGTAAAATGTATATCAGGATGACTGGAGATGGCTCCAGATGCAGTGGGAGACCTTGGCCTTTTTTAAGCTAAGGTCTTTCCCAGGTCTCAGTTTGTCTGAAGCAACACCCATTCAGTGATTAAGGCTAGGTAAGAAATGAGGCAAAGAATGGCCTCTTTTACCAAGTCGAAAAAAAAAAAAAGTCAATGGAGAGAAGACCCTTAGGGTTTCTGGCCAAAACAGAAACAATTGCTATTTACCCCAATACTATGACTGTGTGGAGGATGAGGTTGGGGGTAAACATTGCAATAAAAAAAATCCTAGACTACTTATTAATGCTGTCAGTAAATTGGATAGGAAATGACCTGAGTCAATGATGTCAGCCTTATGAAGGAAGCAAAAGTGGGAGGTAACTGTTTGCATTAGAATTTTTATTTAGAAGCTATAAATCTCAGATGTGCAGGTCTAAACCAAAACATATTCTCTGCTTAATTATAACCAGGCACTGCAGACTTCTTTCAAGAAATGAAGGACTAATTTATTTTCATATTTTTCGGGTCATAAAAAGGTAGACATAAAATGAAATTATTTTATTCACAGGACTGCCTATAAATAGGATATTTTTCTAAGGCTTCCCATGATTCATTTACAGGTCTTTAAAAACTCACATTGGAATTAACCTTGCTGCAAAATTACCCTCTTCAGAGTGAGGCATTGATGCCCTTCAAAGGACAGCATTCTAATGAGAGTGGAAAAACATACACTTTTCATCGGTGCTGCAGAAAAAAAAAAAAGCTGTAATGTCAACCAATTCCTAAAGGATGCAAACATTATGTGAACAGGAAATGAATGTGTAAAATAAAACTGTGAAATCATATCAACTCCATATTGAAAGCCTGACTCAAAAATATGGTTGAACTCCTGTAGGGGGTTGAGGAGGAATTTTCTGTGAGTCAAAGAATAGATTATTGTGTCTCTGAGATAGGACAACCGATAAGCAACTCAGAGAAAAATCACTTTCATCATGTACCACATACTCAGAGAAATTTTGTTCTTTGATAATTTTTTTTTAACAAATATGATTTAACTTCAAAAGGATAATTCAAGGAAGGGGAATTAGACTACAGATTTTTTCAATTAATAGCATATTTCTGTAACCCAATCCCATTTGAGACTTTTTGTGCTATCATAAAAATACCGGAGTCAGTCAAGCAATGCGCTTTCATACAATAAATAATTGTTCCATCTGCTGGCTATTATAACCTGCCTATCATTTCTTAATGCTTTTTGTTGGCTACTATGCCAGGTCAAAGCCCTGCACAAGGAAAACCTGTCTTCGTGGTAGAAAATTCACTGCAGCTATCTGCCCAATGGTTGCCCAGGACAACCAACAACAAATCTGGCCTGGGCTAGCAGAGGGATCAAAGGCTGAATGAAGAAGTGAAGAGGCTTTACATTGATGTTCTGTTAAAACCTCCTGTTACCAGTGAGATAACATTTTAAGAACTTCTAGAAAGAAAGTAAGTACTCCAAAAACTTCAGAAAAAATGATAATGGACTCTAGTGGATTGGTATCAATGCCAGAAGTGGGTCAGTTCAACCCCATAAAGGGCTGGTTAAACTGAAACAATGAAATCTATCAATACTGCTTCTCTTTTGACTATTTTTTTCTTGTGCTTAGAGTAGCAGTTCATTCTCCACATCGATGGGAAGCAGTTGTCTGGCTGTCTTGACAACACTTCCCTTGCTGAAAACTGGAAAGGTTGGAAACTCACTAATGATTGTAATGTTTTGCTTCTGAAACTCCATGTCTTTCCTTTCACAAAATTTTAATTTTTAAAATCTATTTTATTTTTAAAATGTACTTTGTGTTGATACCAAAAAGAAAGTCTTTGTAGTGAAATCTAAACTGTTTTGTTTAGATTTTACATTTACTTGGAGAAATGATTTGTTCATTTCATGCCTGATCTCAAAGCAAACAAAAAACAAAATTCAACCTGTTGAAAATAAAGTTTATCCTTAAATGTTCTTGGATTGCAAAGAATATAATATTCATAAGAGAATATAATGTTGTTTCCCTCCCACAGAATATAAGCTCCTTGTGGGCAGGGATGGGGGGTGGGGGGTGGGGTTCATTTTTATATTTGTGCTACCAGCACCAAGCATAGCATAGGTGTTTAATAAAAGCTTATTGACTCATTTATTTAATATGTATATATATATATATATGATGTTTTCTTTGATATTTTAAAGGCAAATATCTTAAAGACTACCAATTTTTGAAATTTCTTCCACTCATATGAAGACTAAATATAAATCTCTAGATTCATTAATTTATTAACACAAATGCTGTTACGATATTTATGTAGTTTGACACTTGCTACATTACGATGTTCAGGGGAGGTAAGCATTGAGAAATCTAACAGGTTTTGTATGCCAGCTGTCTCTGGGACTCTAAGCTTGAAATAGAGGGAAACAAGTCTTACAACATAATTTGAAGTTAACATAGAGCTGTATCATTTTTTTCACCTCTCTGTGCATATGCACACAGGCATTCTTGATGGCAGTGGATCCCCACTGGGAATGTTTGGATTCTAAAGAAAACTCCTTTAGCAAGTTTTAAAGGATATGGAGGTTCATAAATGTTTTATAATCTGAGCATTTTAATGAGAAGCTGAATCAGAATTTCTGGCTAGGACAGTGAATATAAAAACATACACTGAGAAAACATTAAAAATGGCAAAGAGACATTAGACATTACACTTCTGACTTGGAATGCATGGCACCATGCTTAGTCTAGCTACCATAGTTTTTGAAGGGCTCATTGGAGCTTGCTGGGATTATCATCCTATTTCATTATACCAAAACCTACCTCAAATTTAGAATACAATTTTCCTCGGATTCATCTATTTTCTTTTTCTTGTGTGTGAAGGAGATAACAGATTCTGACCATGTCTCCATAAGTAAAGCAGGTGCAATAGGAGTGTTCAATCAACCCCAACTTGTATTATTTATCAAAGATTTGGGGAAATTCTAAGTGACTCCAAAAAAAAGGGAATAAAGCTCTTTGGTGCCCCTATCTTTGTTCCAAAACAAGACTCCAAATGTGCACATGCACAAAGTCACATATACACATGTTCTTTACACATGGATACAGTGTGCTATGGAAGAGCATTGTGATTTAACAAGATATAGGAACTTTACTTAATGGGTTATGTGTTGCCAGAATATGCTTTACTGAAATATCTTAGTAGGGTTAACAATGATAGTGACTTAATTATGGGTACATTTCAAAAGGCCCAAGGTACTTTGGGTGTTCTAAGGCAGTGACCTCATAGTCCGAGTGTTTCATGACATTATTCAATTCATTCTTGCTTATTTAAACCCTGAAGATTTGTAGGATTCTTCCCCTATCCCTGTGATTTATAAATTATGAAAACAATCAGGCAAACCCCATGTTAAAAAAAAGTGAAACTTCACGTATCACTCCATTATAGACCGACTGACTTTGTTGTTCAATCATCTCAGTCATGTTTGACTCTTTGTGACCCCATTTAGGGTTTTCTTGGCAAAGATACAGCAGTGGTTTGCTGTTTCCTTCTCCAGCTCATTTTACAGATGAGGAAATTGAAGCAAACGGGGTTAAGTGACTTGCCTAAGATCACGCGGCTGCTAAATGTCTGAGACCAAATTTGAACTCAAGCCTTTCGGACTCCAGGTCAGACACTCTATTCACTGTGCCACCTAGCTGCCCAACTGACTGACTATTGGCACACTATTAAGTGACAGACCACAATACAAGAGCTTTATGCTTTACAATGCTCCCCTCCCCCCAAAAAAGTTTTATCATTTTGTACTTCACCTTCTAGTGATGAGCCTCTCTAATCTTGGTGGAGATGGTCTTCACATGATAGTCATATCATCACTCTTCGAGTTCATAGCACAAAATCTTCCCAGCTTGGGAGAATCTGCCAAAACCTGCCCCTGTTGAAATACTATTCGAATGTTTTATTACAAATTAAGCATCATGAAAAATGAAATCCATCATCCAAGTTATCCTAGGGTCTTGAAAAAAAGTGAAATTGAACGTTAAAAGCTATGAGGATGAGTTGAAAGTACTGGGGGTGTTTAGCTTGGAAAAGAGAAGACTCTAGGAATGTGATAGCAGTTTTTTAGCATTTGGAGGATTGTTACATGGAAGAGAGATTCAATTTGTGCTCTTGGTTCCTGGTGGAACAGAACTAGGAGGGCTTGGTGGAAGCTGCAAATTTTGGACTGTTGTCAGGAAAAAACCCAATTTTAACAAATTTTAGCAATTAGAGCTGTGCAAAGGTAGAATGAGATACTTTGGAAAGAGATAGGCTCCACCTTCTCCTCTTCCTCCTCCTCCTCCTCCTCAGAGGTTGGTTCCTCCTACTCAGGGTTTTCAAGCAGAGATTGGATACCCATTCTTAGGGTATATGATATCTCAGATTTTCTTAGGAGATGGGTTGAAATGGATGCTTGCTAAAATCCCTTCCAGCTCTTGGATTCTGTGATTCCTTGAATCTGGGTTATTCGATATTTTTTTGTCAGTGACTTAGATAGAGGCATAGTTTGAACTACTATCAAAAATTTCAGAGGATAGAAAATAAAGATATGGAAAATTCTTCACTAGGTGTCCCTCATAGGTGGAATTAAGAATCTTTCTTTACCTCTCCCTCTTGGATTTTTGAACTTCCTTCAAGATTCAATTTGAACAATACCTCTTTCCATGGAGAAGCTATCTTTTCTAGCACTTTCAGTTGCTAGTGCTTCAACAAGAACAGTCCCTAGTGCTGCAAGCCCCTAAGGCCATTCCATCTACTCTGTATGCACAGTATCTGATATATAGCTATTCACGTGAATGTTGTCTCTTCCCATTAGAATATGTGCTTCTTTAGGGCAGGTACTGCCTTTGCCTTTTCTTTCTATTCCTGGCATTTAGCACAATGTCTGACACAAAGCAAGCACTTAATGAATGTTTGCTGATTGAGTGAATATCAGATGCAGGGTCTAAAACAATTTTGACAATCTAGAGCATTGTGCTGAATTTAAGATGAAAATTAATATGGATACATCACATCCTATACTTCAGTTAAAAAAATCAACTTCATAATTTTAATATGGGGAAGCAAAGTTAGATAAGTTTATTTGAAAATCATCTTGGGCAGGGTGGGCTTAGTGGATTAAAGGATCAAAATAATCAATGATGTCCCTGCAAAGAGGAAGACAAAAAAACTAATGGGTTCTTGGACTGCATTAAGAAAGGTATATATGGCTTCAAATGTGATAATATTTTTAAAACACTATTTAAAAAAGTAGGACTTGGCACATAGTAGGCCCTTAATAAGTGTTTATTGCTTTTCTCTCATCTCCCACCTCCCTCTCCATTCCTGGAATAAGAAAGCTACAGTTCCACTGTACACTTCCCTGGTCGGATCACATATGGAACACTGTGGCCAAACATGGGCACCATATTTAAAAGTGACATTGATACAGCGGTGGGATTCAGCCAGTGGAACTGGTACCTAATTTTACGTTGGTTTTGCTGAGCAGGTTGTTAGCAGGGGCAGGGCTCATGCCCACCACGTCAGAGGCAGGGGCAGTACCTTTGTTGGTTCTGTGGAGAACTGGTTGTTAATTCATTTGAATCCCACCACTACCTTGATATGCTAGAGTGTCTAAAGGAGGTCAACTACAATGGTCTTAAGTCCATACCAAATAAGGACTGATGATAGAAATTGGAGATGTTCAGCCTAGAGAAGACTCAAAGGAAGCATGATGGCTGTCTTCAACTACTTGGAATTCTGTTATGTGGAATAAAAGTTATTCTTCTTCTGTTTGGCTCCAGAGGGAAGAACCTAGTAGCAAGAGGAGGTTGTAAAGAAACCAGTTTTGGATTAAAGTCAGGAAAAACTGCTAACGATGAGAGCTGTCCCAAAGAGGAATGGGCTTCTTTGGGAAGTGATGGGGTCACCCTTGATGGACATGTTTTAGCAGAGGCTAAACAATAGTTTAACTGGTTATGTTACAGCAGAGATTTCTTTCAGGCATAGGTTGGACTTGATAGCCTGACTCAATATTCTGTGTGATCTGTGTGTCAATTCAGTCGATAAACATTCATTAAGTACCTAAGTGCCAGGAGCTGTGTCAGGTGCTGGAGATATGAAGAAAGGCAAAAGACAGTCCCTACTCTTGGGTTTAGTGTGACAAAACGTCAATATTGAGAAGGCACTAGAATTAAGGGGCCTTTCTATAAATTCCTATATCAAGTTGAGCCTTCACAATGTGCCCTTGTAGTCCACAATTATTATTAATCAACCTTCTCTAGTGTGCTATCTGTGTAAGTCAATCAAACAACAACCCTTCCTTAAGCACCCACTAGGTTCAAAGTGCCCATGCATTTTGTGATACAAAGACATAAGTGAAACATTCCTTTCCCTCTAGAAGATCACATTATAATGTCCTAATGAGAGTTGTTCTCACTTCTGTACCCAATTCTCCTTTTCTCTCTGGGAGGACTCTCTCTGAAAGTGGTCTAGCAAATGTCTAGGACTGTCTCAGTCTCCATAAGTAATCTTAGTGGTCAATAGCAATAGTGTTAGCACAGTGCCTTGCACATAGTAGGTGCTTAATAAAGGTTTATGGATTGATTGTCCATAGTGATCGTGTTAAGACAAATTATTATTAATAACCAATGATTTGGGGAGATCCAGAGTTCCCTCTTTTTCTAAAATCCTCATGTTGAAACTCAGCCTCTGAAGGATAAGACTGATAGCAGATAGTATTAACATTCTTGTCAATCTAGGTATTGTTACCCCACCCAACCTTATAAGGAATTTAATCTAAGGTGAAACTCTCAGCCAGTTGTCTTCTGTTCAGGCTTGGGGCAGGGTATAAATTCTTTGTCTAGATTTCCCTTATGCTGGAGGTGATTTGGAAGTAAATGTTATTATCAAAGTTACATGGCCTAGCCCTTCATTAGAATAGGTCTGCTTCTCATTGTAATATTCATTCTCTCTCATTACGTGTTAACCAATCAGAGTTAATTGTCACCCTCAGGAATACCCACTGTTCTAGGGGTATTTAAATTGTAAGCCCACTGCCATGATTGGTCTTTGGCATTTGAGAGTGTCACTGGCCCCTTTATTAATAAAATGCCAGCATTATTAATAAAATGATTAATTACCCAGAAACTACGTCTCTTGATCTTTTTAACAGTCACAATGTGGAACCTTGTAAGGCCATTTTAATTGCCTCTGCATATACTGCTTTCCATATACTCTTCCATCATCTCCCACATACAGCAGATCAGTTCTGAGTAGCAGGTCTTGCCACTCATACATCCACAAATGTATGACTTCATGTTGTGATAAAATTATACATGTACACATTTCTACAGCCTTGGCTAAGTCTACCATGATCCATGTGCTCCATAGGCATTGCACATACCTTATCCTAGTCCTCTGGGGCAGCTTGTATAATCTTTGCAAAAAATCTGAGACCTCTTCCTCCTGGTGTGAGACAGAGAAGAACTTTATATGAAAGTCCTTAATACTCTAATCATTGCCAAATTGATAATGCAGTAGCTACTAATACTTGAGTACTGTGACCAGAAGAATCATTGCATGTATAATATGCTACTCTCTGGCAATAATATGATACTCTCTGGCAATCTGGAATATATATTTATATTGTTTCTGCAGTAGCATCCTGCCATCTTTGTATCATATCTGTGGCATAATCTAGGCTTCTTTTCTAGGTCATGTCCCTTTGAGAATAGCCTTAATTGTCCATAATAGTACCACTGCCTCCCCAGCCTGTGGCTACATTGCTTGAACGGCAGCTCATCTGAAAGTCTGAGCTGGTGTCTGTATTTCCAGTGGCTCACCGCCCAAAGAGGAAGGTATTGGCACTAGGGCACTGGTAATTGAAGTGTGTTGGCACTGGACCACTGGCTCTTGGGGAGAGTGACCCTCCCCTAATCAGCCCTTTTATACTTTCCTCAGTCCATATCACTCTCAGTATGAGGACTTTAATCTCGCTCAAAACGTGTGGTCAGCAGTGGGAGAGCTCTCCCTTTGTTAGTTATCTCTTGGTGATCTGGGCATATCTGGCACTTTCGAGAAGCTTACACAGTTCAGCAATTGCATTGTCCTCTTTCCTGTATGTTTTCTCTACTACTTTTCATCCATCCCAAGAGATTGCAGCACACCATATTTAAAATACCTTCAGTATACTCAACCTTACAGCCTATGGCTCACTAATCAATTGCTCTTGAGAAGGGTCTAGTCCCAGCATAGTTATGCTAGAATTGGATTTGCCTGTATTCTTAGCCAGGTTTGTACTGAATAGAATGCCACCAAACCTGGCTCCTGGAGTCATATGGTTTTTAGAGTAAGTTTTTGTGGATTTTTTTAAACACTGTAGTTTAGTCCAGTATCCTTTCCTATTCCCCTCCCAGAGAGCTATCTCAGACAGCAAATAGTATTTAGCCAAAAGAAAGAAAAAGAGGAAAAAAAAATCCTCATAACTGATCAATACATTGAAAAAGTCTGAAAATATGTATAATGTACAGCACCTATGACAATCCCACCCCTAGGTGGGATTGA
Organism: Phalanger gymnotis; assembly: GCA_028646595.1. Classification (NCBI taxonomy): domain Eukaryota; kingdom Metazoa; phylum Chordata; class Mammalia; order Diprotodontia; family Phalangeridae; genus Phalanger; species Phalanger gymnotis. The sequence continues at coordinate 147,691,765 of CM053623.1, forward strand.
GAGAGAGAGCAATCCATATAGTTTTTAAAATTCCTATAGCCTGGGGCAGCTAGGTGGTGCAGTGGATAGAGCATCAGTTCTGAAATCAGGATGGCCCTGAGTTCAAATCCAGCCTCGGACACTTACTATCTGTGTGACCCTGGGCAAGTCACTTAACCCCGTTTGCCTCCAAATTTAGAAAAATATATATCCCTATAGCCTAGACTCAACTATCAATGACATAGTGGCCTCCTATCTCAAAACTACTTGAGTGAGAGCTCTTGACATATCTGATCTACAGTAAACCCCAGATGAGCCACAATGTTGGTTCTGTCCCAACCAACCCTAGGCCCTCAATTTTTGGTGAATATTTATGGGAGTTATCTTCTGGGAATAACCTTTTGCCTCTTGGGAATATCAGAAGATTCCTGAGCTCCCGGTTATCCCACCTTACATGGCTCTTCTTTCTCTTCCAGATCTCAAGTCTCTCTCACTCCCCTCACTCAATTGCTTCCACATGCCCTGAACGCCTCATTTCTCCTTGTGCTACAATTACCAAATGCCATTTGCAAACTGTCTCCTGGGAAATGGAGCTCTGACCACATGCATAGTCCACTCTTAAGTACAGGCTTGTCTATGTGGGACCCCTGTTAATTACACCTAAAGGTGAATGTAAAATAAAGCCCTGTATTTCCTTTTTTTTTTTTTTTTGCTGTTAGTTGCACGTTAGTTTGATACCCTGCCTTGTTTTAAAAGCATTAAAGGAAATTTGTTTCCAATCATAGTTTCTTCACTGTTTTCAATGGACAGAGAGAAACTAAAATATAGTCATAAATTTGGGTCTAATTCAAGTGATTAAAGTCATTTGCTGATTTACTAGTGTTTTGTTGGAAGGTCTAGAAGGCTAATGTAGGATCATCTTTAGGAAGATCCATTCTGGAAATAGGAAGTATAATACCGTAGCTGGGCACAGTATTTGTCTGTACCTAATGGTGGTTGTGAAAAAATGCCTGTTTACAGTGATCAAAATGTATTTTTTTTTGATCGACTCCTCAGACAATCAGCCTGCCACTGGCTCCAGTGTGTTTCCCTAAGGCTTAGAGCAGATGTTGGCTTGATAAGCCACTCATCTCCCCACCATTATTTTGAAAGCCTATTTGGAAGTAAATAGGCTTATTTCAAATGGCAATAAGCTGAGCCAACATGATCAGAATGCCTCATCCTATTCTATTCCAATCTGCTCCCTATGGAAGAGAGAACATTTGCTCAATCCCAGTGTACACTAAAATCAAAATGAGATTGAAAATAAATATACGAATAAATAAAATGGAAATTTAAAATAAATCTGAAAGCTCCCGTTTCAGCCTCGAGGCTTTTCAATTCACTTGTAAAATTTAATGAACACAGTTTACATGTACTAGATCAGATAAATGTCTTTAATATCATCTTGTGGAAGCTAGGATCTTTTTATGTCCCTTATTTGCATTCAAGTTGGAAGAAGAAAGGGACTAGTAATCAGTTACAATGTATTGTAAATTTATCACTGGAAGTTTATTATCCCATCCCTCCTATTACATTATCAACTCCTCTAGGTTCTTACCTCTAGTATGAAATAGAAACCCTCAGTTTGCCCATTAAAGTTCTCATGACTTGTCTCCAGTTTACTTTTGTAGATATATCAGAATAGTATTCCTTTATAAACTCTACTGTCTAGCCCAGGGTTGGGGAACCTGCAGCCTCAAGGCCACATGTGGCCTTCTAGGTCCTCAAGTGCTTAACACAGAACTAATGTTTTATGAAGTTTGGATTCAGTCAAAGGGCCACAGGTTCCCCACCCCTGGTCTAGCCAGACTGGTCTATGTACAATTCACTATTATCATCATTCTCTGTTCTTCCTACCTTTGTGCCTTTATATGAAGTAAGAAACTAATAAGCTAGTAAATAAAGCATTGAAGGTAATTTGTTTCCAATGATTTAATTATTAAATCAATTAATTGTCATGGGTAGGTGGTAGAGTAGATAGAGCATTGAACCTGGAGTGAGGTAGACCTAAGCTCAAATCTTACATCAAACGTTTACAAGTTGTGTGACCCTGGGCAAGTCATTTGACCCTGTTTGCTTCAGTTTCTGATATGTAAAATGAGCTGTAGAAGGAAGTGGCAAGTCACTTCATTGTCTTTGCCAAGAGAACCCCAAATGGGGTCATGAAGAATTAGACATGACTGAAAGGATGGAACAACAGCAACAAGCTAGTGAACTGTGGGAACCCGAGGCACCTTTGTCTGCTTTGGCATCCTCATCTATAAAATGAGGGTGCTCTATTTGACCTCGTGGCTCAGGTAAGAGCCAAGACCCGAGTTGGAGGATTTACAGAAAATTGGTACTCAGGAAGCTGGTATAAGAATGAGCTTTATCCCTGTGAGACAGCAAGCAGAGAAAAAGAAGAAACATACACACATCCTATATGGCAGCACAGACAGATGGAGATATGGTCACACAGGATAGCGGTCACACACAGGAGGGAGACAGATACTGGTGGTGATATCTTGGTGGGAGTATAGGCTCAGAGTGGAGTGGAGAAGTCTTACGGGTTGGCACAATCAGCGCCAAATATGGGAGGGGTCATTCTTAATCAGAACTAAATGTGATGGAAAAATTTGAAGGGGTCAGTGGCAATCGATACTAGACTCTGGTGGAGGAGCTTCCTAATCTGGACCAGTTTAGATGAGGGCTTATGTTGGTAATCAGAACCCCCAGGAATGGGTGTCAGTGCATAGTGACTGAAATCAACTAGGTCCCTTGTTCAATCAGGAATCAAGTAATTCACAGGGTCAGAATGAGTCAGGGCAATGGAAAATATAATCTAGCTGTTATTGGCTACATGTTTATGGTCATTAGAAGCACTTATCCCAAGAGACTCCATATTGGAGTTCTACAACTTGTAACTACATATATCAAACAATATATCTCAAAAATCCCAAATATCATAGGAGAGAATCGCACCTACCTTATAGGGTTATTATGAGGATACTTTGTAAACTTCAAAATGCTCTATAATTGTTGTGATTATTTATCAGAATTCTTCATATTTGTTGTGTCTTGTGATGAATGGGACTGGGCTTGTGATTTTATTGGTAAAGGGAATACCCCAAAAAGAAACTCCTTCTATTAATGCAGGTCAGTATTTTTTTTTTTTTAACAATTTATAGTCTCAGAGGGTTGCCTGGGGTGATGGCACATAGAGTCATTTGCCCAAGTTCACTTAGCCAGTATTTCTCCGTCAGGACTTGCACCTAGATTTTCATGACTCACATCAGCTTTCTAGCCACCACCCCTCATTGCCTCTCTTTGTCATGTCTCACAAAGCAATGATATTCCATCATTTGTGTAAAAGTCGTTCTGCCAGTCTCCAATTAATATGAACCTACTTTTCCCTCCCAGCTCTTGTCTACTATAATTTGAATTATGGACAGAACTTTTTCATCTGTCTTTGGCCTCTCTAGGGTATATAGCTGTTTGTGGTGTTTCTGGGTCAGAGGTATATACAATTTAGTGATTTTTTAAAGTCTAATTGAAAATTGTTATCCAGAACAGTTTACATTGATTTTGTTTGTGCAAAGTAAGTTTTTTCAGTTTTATATGTTCAAATTGTCCATTTTTTCCTCCTCTGACCTCCTCAATCCCTTGTTTAATTAAGAATTCTCCTCCTGGCCATGATTGTATGTTTCCCCTATCTACTCTTCACTACTTTTTAAGAATAATATAGCCTTTTGCATTTAGATGTCTATCCAACTGAAGCTTATTGTGGTATATAGTAGAAAGTGCTTTTCTAAAGCTAATTTCTGCCAAACTGCTTTCCAATTTTTCCAGCCTATTTTCCTGTCAAATGCCACGCCCCTATGCCAGAAGGTGGTGTCCTTCAGTGTATTGAACCCTAGGCTATGATGCCCAGTTGCTTCTGGGTTTTGCTTACCTGGTCTGCTCCATTTGTCAAAGAAGATATTTTTCCAATTTTTCTGAGGCAGTTGCTATTAATGATCCTGGTTTTACATAGTAAATAACTGTTTCTCTTTTAGCCAGCAACCCTGAAGGTCTTCCTCTCCCAGTTCGATTTTTTCATTTTAATTAAAGGGGCCATCCCTTGACTCACTTCTTAAAGAGGCCTATTCACTGAATGGGTGTTACCTCACTCTAAGTGAATACATGAAAAGGCCTGAGCCCAAGAAGGCCAAGTCTCCCATTGCATTCTGGGCCAGGTTGTCCACTGCACCCAGATGCCTCTGGAGGAGAAAGTGAGGCTAGTAACCTTGCACAGCCCTCCCTCATTCACATCAAAGGCAACTGCAAGTCATGTCATCATTTCCCTGATGTCATGGTCCTCTTTGAGAATGAAGGACAAACACAACAAGGAGAGAAATGAGGTTAAGGGAAACTAAGTGACTTGCTTGGAATCACAGGGCTAGTATTCAGGATTTGAATTCAGATTTTTCTTGACACCATATCCAGCACTCAATCCATTACACCACCTCAAGCTCTTTGAATTTAGGTTATTAAATGAAAACAAAGAAAGTGGAGATGTTTAGCGCAGAGAAGAGAAGGCTCCGGGAAGACATTCTAGCTGACTTCAATTATCTGAAAATTTGTCACTTGAAAGAGGGATTAAATTTACTCTTCTTGGCCTGAGGCGGTAGAGCTAAGAGAAATGAGTGGGAGTTGCAAAGAGGAAAATTTAGGCTTGATGCAAAAGGAAAAAAAAAACTTCACCAAGATTAGAACTTTCAAATGGATGCTTCAGGAAGAAATGGAACCTGTCTAACATGAGCTCTTTAAGTAAAGGTCAAGTACATTGCAGGGGGCATTCTTTTTCAGTTCTGGCTTGAATTTTAGATATCTACTGAGGTACCCTCCCAACTCCGAGATTCTGTGATTCTATGATTCTCTGTATTTTAAGTGGCCTATGGATGGTTCTGTCTATTTTCAGGTACTATCTCATAAGGTTAATAACAAGTAATACCAATACTAGCTTCTGACATTTATAAAGTATCTTATGGTTTACAAGCAGCTTCAGACATCTCATCTCTTTTAATGCAGTATCATCTTTTTCGAGCAACCTTTATGGAAATAGGTAGTGTAATATCACAGCTAAATCCAAGTGCTCATTTCTCAGTGTTTGCATCCAGATATATTGATGCTTATTAAAAATACCTGGTCTGACATAGCCTCCAATGAGTAGCTCCAAGGAAGGAGTGCCTTTATGGGTCACTGTATTGGTAATTAAGGTGGGACTTTTTTACTGTTTTAGAATGCTAAATTAATTAATTGTCTTTGATTGAGTCTTACTAGGTGCCTAAAGCCCCAGGCTGGTTGGCAAACTAGTTCACTAGTTTGAGAGAGGTGGGAAGCCCCCAGGGCCAAAGGTATGGGCCTAAATTCTAGTCAGATGATCAGATGTCATTATGATGTCTAAGGACTGTATGAAAAGAGAGAACAGAGTTGTTTGCTTGGGGCTCTCAGTCACTGGAAGGTGTGACTCTGGGCAAGCCATTGTTAAGAGCTCCCCTTTAGGGAGAGAAATAGTCTAAGCTATGTGGAGGAAGGGTGAATCTCAGTAGATATTGATCCTATCACAATTTTCTATCTGCCATATTGCTTCACAGTCATGCTTGGTTCTTTAATCATGGGGTCAAAGCGATTTTTGTTTCTGTTCTTGCTACATCTTCACAATAAATTTTGTTGTTTGTTCTTCAGTCATTTCAGCAATGCCTGACTCTTCATTATCCCATCTGGGATTTTCCCCATGACCTCATTTGGGACATTCCCCAAGTCTGAAGGGCCCCAAGTTCACATGGATGGGCCTCTTTATAACCTTAGATGACCAGGAAGTGACATCCACATAGGCTGAGGCTGCCCTAATTAGCTCTGTGCCCCCACCTACCTTTCTATAACCTTTTCTCCTTCCTAAATCTGCAATGTTTCACTGAATTGTAGTCACAAAACTTTGGCATAACAAAGTTAGTCTTCCTTGGGAAAAATCAACAGGCATATTTATATTATGCATTTTCCTCTTTTCCCATGGAATTAGTGAAAGGAATAAAGAACACATGAGAAAATATCTCCTACACAGTTGCATATTTGAAGCTTCTTCTAGACCCAGCCTGCCTCATCCTGTATATAGGTATTCTCTACATCCAAAAATTCCAAGAAAGACACGGTTTATTTGTTTAATCCCCACTTGTCTGCTCCTTTTGCAAAAATGGGCAAAGGACCATATCAAATATAAGACAGGTTCCATTTGATGTTTGACTCACAAAATCCAATAAGGTCCCTTATAAGCTGTGAGGATTCTCATTGCTACTTCCACTCTTATGAATGAGTCAGGTCTCCCAAATCACGGCTATATCTCTCCTCTGAGTACCCCTACAGGACTGGGAGTTGTCGTTCTCTAAACTGTAGGCTCAAGCTCCCCTTCTACGTGTTCTCCCAAAGGTGAATCACCAGTGATTAATATTGCAGAGTCATCTAACCTACTCACTTCAATTAACTTTTACAAAGAGTATTTATTGTGAGAATGGGAAGCTAAGTGCATGAGGGGTCTGGAGTCAGAAAGACCTGAATTCAAATCTGGTCTCAGATACTTATTAGCTGTGTGTCCCTGGGCAAGTCACTTAACCCTGTTTGCTTTAGTTTCCTCATCTGTAAAATGAGCTAAAGAGGGAAATGACAAATCACTCTTTGGCAAGAAAATCCCAAATGGGATCATGAACAGTCAGACTTTACTGAAATGACTGAATAACAACAGCAAAATTTATCATGAAGACCTTCATTGATTTAATAGCTTTACTAGTCAACCAGAAGACACAATTCATAGTAGCATAATAAGAAAAGTGATAACAAAACATTTCCACTTTAATCCTGGGACACAGCCTCCCACAAATACACATGATATCAGTGGGAAGAGTGGCTACATAGAGAGAACACTCGTGGAGAAGCATGCAGTTAAGGCATAAGTGTGGAAGGGCAATCTATACCCCTGAGGAGGCAGGGCTGCTGCTATCTCCTATTGATGTCATGACCTGCTCTTGCTAAGCCTGATCCCTACGGGTCTGGCATGGTATGTAGTCTCTGAATAGATGTTTAGTCTATACCAAGTGTTGTTCCTTATTGGCTCTACATGGTGCATGGTACATTGGTTCTACTTTGCTGTGCATGGTCACTGTTGGTCACTGCCAGGTGTGTTTCCACTGCATAAGAAGTTGTGCAGTTTCTTTTGGTTTCCAGTTTCTGGTTTCTACTGGAGTCTTTAGTTGACATGATATCATTTTCTCTCTAGTAGGATAAGTGGTCTCTGCCATACCCTTTTATTTTAAAGCCCTGAGATTTTCTTGGTTACATCTCTTTGAGAAAGTGCACTTTAATATATTTAGGCATCCTACTAGAAGGGAAAAAAAAAAAACTTCCTAGTTCCCCTACCCTCCACACCCCCCACCTCTCCAATGGTTTACATGTTTTTAGAGCCTGGTGTAGAAGGAGCTTCTCCTTCAAAAAGAGCCTTTGCCCCAGGTGCAAAGTTCTTTAGAGCATAAAGCAGAATCACTCCTACTTGTAATATCTTCAGGCTTAATTGCACTTTTTGTGCTATATTTTCTGGTTAATGGGGCACACTACTCTGTCAAAGACTCTACTGTCACTCAAGGCTAGAAAGTCATGTACCCTCAAACAGATTTAAGAAAATTCTGCCAAAGAAACCCCATAGAGTTGTGTGGACTTGATCCTTCACCGTATTTCAGGGAAAGGAGAAAAACTAAACCTACTTTGTAAAAAAAACCAAACAAACTGTGTATACAGCACAAAAATTAAGCCTGGGGGCAAGATCGTTATCCACCTCCTACTTAACCACACACCGGACTTTTCATATGTAAATGAGCCAGCAAAGGTTTTTCAAGTTTTAAGTCTATCCTGCATCTCTATATTAGTCCCATTTTTAGAAAGCTGGAATTTCAAGATGTGATTTATCTATGATTATCCAACTAAGTGGCAGAGCTGGGACCTGAACCCAGAAATTCTGACTCTTAGTTTAGGATGTGATTTTGTCATAACTTGGTAACATTTATTATTAACATTTATCATTATTATTACTTATTATTAACTATTTATTATTTAAGGTTGGCAAATAACTTTACAAGTATTTATCTCATTTGATTCTTGCAACCACCTTGGTGCTATTATTATCCCCATTTTATAGCTGAGGAAACTGAGGCAGGCAGAAGTTAAAAGACTTACCCAGGGTCACATAGCTAGTAAGAATCAGAGGCTGAATTTGAAATTGTGTCTTCCTGACTCCAGGTCCAGAGGTCCATCCACCCTCCACCTAGTGGTCATCTATTTGAAAAGATAGAAAACATATACAGGAACAACACTTAAGGTAATAGCAATGGCTCATATTTACTAAGGTTTAAAAAGCTTTCCAATCAACCTAGTACAGTTCCTTGCACATAGGTATTTAATAGTGAATTATTTATTTATCATTTTAAAAATAATTTATCACTTATTTAATAAGTGATTGTTGAATTGAGTTAAATTGTGTGGGGCATTGTCCTGCTTTTCCTCCTCCCTTTTCTTAATTTACAGATGAAGAAACTGAGGTTCAGAGAGGCTAAGCTATTCAAAACTAATAATTGTTAGATTTAGGTTTCCTGACTACAATTGAACTAGAAACTAAAAATATGCCTGGGGTGATCAGTTAGAGAAGGTCAGGAATAATTTATGTTTATGTAGAACTTTCCAGTTGCAAAGCAATTTACATGCATTATCTCACTTAATCCCTCAAACAGGTCTCTTATCTCCATTTTATACAAAGGGAAACCAAGGCCTTAGAGAAGTTCGGTGACTTCACTGGAATCGCCCAACTAGTGAAAGGGAGAGCTGATCTTAGAATCCAGGTCATATATAACTTCTGATCTAGGGTCCTTTTCATTACATAACACAGAGGACTTGTTGGTCCCCTGGAATTTTGAGCAAAGGTTGAGGGAGGTGAAGAAAATACACTGGGAGACAAGAAGTATTTAAGATGAGAAATACAACAGCATGTAAAAAAGGAGTACCAGTGAAATGATGAATGTTTATCCAGATGATACAAATCCAGTTGGCTGAAGCAGCAAGTTTGCTTTGGTATTGGAAACAGAGGCAAAATGTCTATTTTCTGCCAAAAAAAGGCTACACGATGAAGCTGATCTCCTAGTCCAACTCCTTTACTTTATAGGTGAAGAAACTAAGGTTAAGTGACCTATTCAAGGTCACACAAATAGTGTCAGTGATGGGGTTTCAATCCAAGTTCAAGAACCAGTGCTTTTTCTGCTCTGGCCTCATTGCTCCCTCAAGACTGGCCTTGACTGAAGGATAGTATTGCTTTTGGGTAGTTTTGCCAGGGGACACACATAATATAAGAGGAAGGGAATACTGCCTCATCCAGCTAGATCAACTGAATCAACCTTGGCAATCAATGGAGAGACAGATGTCACAGCTGGGTTGCCACCACATGGACCTTTAATGACCTTATATTTAATCCCCTGAACAATTCTATTATCCTTGTCTCACTGAGGAAATCAAGTGACCGTATATCTTAAAAGGTCTTCCAATAGAGCATAAATTCTGGTAGGTCCTAACAAGCTAAAAAATCTTCAAGTATGGGGTCAGACACTGACCACACGTATATTGAGCCAAGAGCAGCCTAGTTTAGTGGCCTTTCCAGGCCACGGGTGTTGGGAAGCTCAAATGAGATAATGGATGTAAAGCACTTTACAAACCTTAAAGCTTTATAAATTCATTATCATCATCATCATCTTTTTCTTTTTTCCTCCTCCTCCTCCTCCTCCACCTCCTCCTCCTTGTCATCATCATTAAGTCACCAGGCCTTCAATCTGACAATGATTTCATTCCCTTAAACTTCTACTTCATGCCTGCTGAGCTTAAGCAATGTTTATGGAGCAATATAAGGGTATGCTGATAAATGTTTAACAACAGGGCTGGGTAAGTGGGGAATACATATACACACTTTATATCTGACTTTAAATTTAATCTGCGTTATTATTTAAGTCTAGACAATCATAAAAACAATAAATCAAGCCTTTATTTGTAGCACTGATATCTGAAGTATAAAATGCTCACAGCAAAAATTTAACAATTTGCTCTCTAGAGTCAGAGTCTCTGGCACATCCTGGGAAAGGTTCATCACTAAGAAAGGCAGCACTCATTTATTATGAACTTAACATGTACCAGGCACTTTGCTTAGTGCTGGGAATACAAATCCAAGCAAAAAGAAAAGCAATTTGTGCCTTCGGGGAGTTTACATGCTAACGTAGCAGGAGGCAATGCATAAATTGGAACTGAAAAATGAGGGCTGTGGGAGTAGGAAGAAGAAAAATTGGTGGGACAAGGTGACAAAGTCCAAGGAGTCAGAAGCCCATTGGGAAGAGAATGAAGCATGGCTGGCCTGGGGACACACCTAAAATAGAGTCCCACCTCACCCCAAAAGTGAAACTCACCAATGGGAGAAGGGACCCAACATAAAGGAGAGATATCCTCTAGTGAAGAGGTACTAGAATAGGAAGGAAGTTCCACACTGAAAAGGTAGCTGAGTCATAGAAGTGAAGTCCAAAAGAGGGAGCACGGCAATAGACAAGGATCACCTTCCATGATATAGAGTGATGATAATAATAATGTCATATTTATAATAGTACTTTAAGATGTACAAAGTGCTTTTTACAAATATTATCTTCATCCTTACAACTCTGAGAGGTAGATACTATTATTGAGGAAACCGAGGCAGGCTAAGAGACTTAGGGTCATGTCAAGTCAATCCAATGAGCATTTATTAAGCACCTACTGTGTCTGAGGCCAGATTTGAACTTCAGGCTTCCTCACTCCAGGCTCAGTGATCTCCACACCAGCTAGCTGGCTCTGTGATCTGGTGTTTGGTATGAGTACCGACAAGGATGAAATTACGAACTTCAGGTAGTGAAATTATGTACTTCAAGTACTCAGTAAGTAAAATTTAAGCATTCACCACCATGACAAGATGAAGATTAGATAATTACTTCCTCAAATTTTGGCAGGGAAATATGATAAATAGTTCAACCTTACTGAGCTCAGGTTTAATGTATTGCTATCAATGAATGCAGAAATCTATTCCATCAGGCAGATTCATTGCCTCAAAAACAAGCTTTAAAACCCTCCCAGTACGGGAGCTCTCTGTAAAATCTGCTCATGGTTATTGTTTTTGGGAGGGGCATGACAGTACAGTGGAATGAATGCTGTACTAAAGACCTGAGTTTAAAATTTGGCTCTGATACTAGCCATCAGAATGTCAATAAGGCACCTAATCTCTCTCAGCTGCAATTTTCAAGTCTTTATCTGTAAAATGGCAGTAATAATTCCTGTTATACCCACTTCATAGGCCTATGGTGAGGGTCAAATGTACATAAAAACATTTTCAACCTTAATACACTCTATAAATAGCAGCTGTTATTGTTGCAAATTAGTAAGTCAACAAGCATTTTTTTTTAAACACCTGTCATGTATCAGGCCCTGTGCTGAGTACTGAGGATACCAAGAAAGGTAAAAGGGAGACATTCTTGCCCTCAAGGAGCTCACAATCTAATAGGAGGAGACAACATGCAAACAAACTATATACAAACAAGCTAAATACACTGGATAAATTGGAGATAATTAACTGTGGGAAGGCACTAATATCAAGGAGCATCAGGAAAAATGGAATTTTAGCTAGGACTTGAAGGAAGGCAGGGAAGGACTTTACTGGGAGAGACCAGCATTCCAGGGATAATATAATCAAATCTAATAAAAAGAAAACTAAATTATATCAACTTTTTGGGGTGTGGACAATTAATTCTCTAACCCTCCTAGAGATAAGAGAGTCTTGTGATTTTTCTCAAGGCTTTTATCCAAGGGCCTGAGATGTTAGTCCCTGTTCCCTTGATAAACTACTGAATTATTGAAAATACTATGAATCCCTCAAGGGGATGAGCCAGCAAGAGCACTTTTTTCTTTACTAGTACAGTCAAATCCAATAATTACGGTTTGAATCTGACTGAAGGAATTATAACACTGGTTCTGACTCAAGTAGTTAGAAGATGGGTTTGTTCTACCACACCTATGACACCAATGGGGTGCTCAAGTATCTTTAAATGTTATAAACAGGAGTACGCAGTCTTTATGCCACTCAGGCAGTGGTCTAAAATAATGCCAAAGAATGTCAATAATCAGCACTGATGACTCGTTTGAGATGGGCACTTTATCAAAAGAGGTGAAAGAATGAGCTCAGCCAATTCAACACACCTTCCTGTTGCTCCCTTGCTAGGGCCATAAATAGAAGAATAGATACTCTCAGCTCTCTGCTGCTAAGGAAGTAAGACTTTTTAGTTCTGTCCAAATCACCTCCAGGCAGATAGATATGGCCTTTGTGTTTCTGGTTTCTTATTTTAAGAGCTAGCTGTTAGGGCTTTGCTTGACACTTAACAGTTGGAGAGCTAAGTTAAATTACCAGGGTCAGTCTTTGAACACCTGCTGATCTCTGTTAGCAGGCATAATGAATAGAACACTGGACTTGGAGACAGGAATACCAGTGCTCAAATCAAGCTATGGGCAAGCTATTTAACCTCTGTCTGCCTCAGTTTTCTTGTCTATAAAATGGGGATAATAACAGACCCTTTCTTCTAGGTTTCTTATGAGGATAAAATGAGATAATGTACGTAAAATGTTCTGCAACATTTAAAGCACTATATAAATATTAGCTATTATTACTATAGTGGAATTTTGGTAAAGCATAAAAACATAAAAACAATTGGAGTTGAAATATAGCAACCATCTATAAAAACAATCCCAGACCCAAAATCTTGTTGCAGTTAATTAGCTTTGCTCTCATTTTGTTGGTGAGTGAGTAGAACATATATTCAAATGAGAAGATGGTTCTTCATCCAAAATGAGAAGAGATTTTCTCTTTCCATTCTTTAAATTAGTTGACAACTCTCTGGCACATGGAGAACGTACTTCATTTGAGAAAGCATTTTTTGAAATGTTATTTACTTCGACAGAAGTTTCAATAATTATGCTGCATCACTCTGGAAATCACTAGACATTTCACCAAGTTAGGAAGCTTATTATCACTGTTTCTTCATGAATTATTAAATCAATAAAATGATTTTTATTTGTGTGTCATTGTAGTGTTAGAATGATGTGAATGCAATTCATTGATTTTAAAAAATATATATTGTTTATTTATTTTTAGCTTTCTTTTCTTTTTAAATTTTGAGTTCCAAATTCTCTCCCTGCTACCCTCCCCCCACTGAGAAGGCAAGCAAAATTATATCAATTATACTTGTGAAATAATGTAAAACCTATTTCCTTATTAGCCAAATCACAAAAAAGCAAAAAAAAAAAAGTGAGAAAATTTAATTCAATTTGTACTCAGAGTTCCTCAGTTGTTTCTCTGAAGGTGGATAGCATTTTTCTTCATTAGTCCTTCAGAATTGTCTTGGATCATTGTATTGATCAGAGTAGCCAATTCTTTTACAGCTGATCATTATTACAACATTGCTAATACTATTGTACAATGATCTCTCCATTCTTCTCACTTCCCTTTGCCTTAGGTTATGTAGGTCTTGACATGTTTTTCTGAACACTCCCATCCCCCCACTCCCCAGTCACTTTTTATAGCACAATAGCATTCCATCATAGTCGTGTGCTACAATTTGTTTAGCCATTCTCCAATGAACATGCCTACAATTTCCATTTTTTTCCACCACAAAAAAAACTGCTATAAATATTTTTGTATGTATATGTTTATCTTTTTCTTTGATCTCTTTTGGAGTATTGAATGCAATTCATTGATATAAAGGTCATTTCATCACTAATGAAATCTGTTGGAGACAAAATTCCAAGATAAGGTAGGAAAAGATGTAATGAAGGGTGCCAAATATCTGGTCATTTTGCCTTGTTTAAAATGAAATGAAGTTTCTAATGTGTGCAATGCATAATATTTTAAAATAACCAGGGTGCATTGTAAAGGCAATCAGTAAATGAGATCTCTCCTCCCCCCATTAGATCTTCACTCCTAAGTAATCTCCAAACCCTAATTACTAGGTGCTAAACCAATGTGGGCATGAAGTCCCCAGGGACCTAAGGAGAGTTGCTAGGACCAGAGCAAATGGTATGTGCTTAAGTTCTCGTCAATCTGATGACATTCTAGTTGATGGGATGACACCTAAGGACTGTATAAAAAGAGGAGAGTTGTTTGTTTGGGGCTCTCAGTCACTGGAAGAGTGGCATGTGACTCTGAGCAAGCCATTGTTAAGAGCTCCCCAGCTTGTCAGCCTGGATGTTGATGCTTTCCTGGTAACTATGAGTTGTGATTTGGTCTGTTCATATTGTGTATGTTTGTAATTTGTATTTGCTCTCAAGTTCAGGGTGCTGGCTTTTCCTCTTGAACTAAGTGAATGATATTTGTATGTTAGATTAAAGTAAAATTGTTAACCCCTTAACATTGCTTTCCTTAGTAAAGCAGATCAAAAGAACCTGTGCTGGCAGCTCTTGTTGCTGGTCTTGTTGGGTCTTACACCCCACAACAGCTGCTAGCCAGACTATTGTTACATGCACTTAGAAAAAGGATTATTATTTTTAAAAAGGCATAGCATAAACATGTAAATAACACAAAATAGAATAATGGTTCATAGCATGCCTTCATGCTTATATTTCTTTTGCTTAAGATATTTTTCTATGGTTTGTCTTATTTTAAAGTAGACTTTGAGATAAGGGAGGTGGCTAGGTTGTATAAAATTTATATACCTAAATACAGCATCTCATAGTCATGGGAGCCTTTTAGAAAAAAAAAATATAGTTGCAGTTGGTTAATTAGTTTTTCAGAATATGAGAGGAAGAAAGTCTAAAGAGAGCCTATGGGTTTGACATAGAAAACATTTAAAATGCATTTTTGTTGATATATTTTGTTTTTACATCATCACCATTTTCTACTGTATCCCTCTCTCCATCCCTTCTCAGAGGAACAAAAAAATTGTCCACCCAAACTCTCTAATATATTGAAAAAGTGTGCCATTATATGTAGGTTAAATTCAAGTCAACAAGTATTCATTAAGCACCTACTATGTGCCGAGCATTGTGCTAAGCGCTGGGGATGCAAAGAATGGTAAAAGCACTCTCTGTGCTCAAGAAGCTGATACTCTAATTCCATACCCATAGTCCCCCACATTTGCAAAGGTGTGGGGGATGTATTTTCTAATATGTCTTCCTTAAGGCCAAGCTGGACCATTGTTGTTTCACATCACTCAGTTTCGATTGCTTAATTGTTACTATTCCTTCCATTTATATTATTGTTTTTTTTATACTATTTTCATTGTTCTGTTTATGCCACTTTTGGTTCATATGAGTCCATGCCTCTCTGTATTTATCATCTCCATCATTTCTTGCAGCACAATAATATTCCATTACATTCACGTAGTGCCATTTGTCTGTCTGTTCATTTCCCAATTAATGAGCACCCACTTTGTTTCTAGTTATTTACAACTGAAAAAAATGCTGCTATATATATTTTGGTGTTTCTAGGACCTTTCCTTTTGTCATTGAAGAGGACTGATTTTTATTGTGCCTGACACATTAGTTACGGTGCTCACTTTCTAATAAAGACATATAATGAGGCTTGGCTAACTGTGAAGTATGGCAAAGGTGAGAGCAATGCATCCATTTTTAATAACGTTTCATTTAGAATTAATGCACAGGAAGTTGTTTTTTAATATATCAGTAAATGACAGTTTTGAATCAACAATGTCTGACTGGGGGAACTATGAAGTACATTTAATGTATTTTGACAGTCATTAAGAGGCTGTTAGAGGACTGCCAAGAATCCATTATTTGTATAAACCAATTCATATTTATAGCTTGTTATAACAACACCAGACTGTCAGAAGCTCTAATTTTAAGGTGATTTTCCCCACTAGCAGCTTTCTTCATAGCACAAATGATAGCTAATGATAAGCTTCTTCCCCAGATATTATCAAGTTAGGTGGTCAATCAGAGCCGGCCTTTTTAACTGTATAATTTGCAATTACAGAAAATAGTCATGATTAAATGGTTTTCACTGGTTTAGGAAACTAAGTCACCAGGATTCGAGATCCTCACCAAATCTCAGTTTCTATTTTCTTAAAAGAAAGATTTAAAAAAAAAAAAAAGTACATATTGGAAGGAACCAGGCTGATTTTTAAAAGTTGCATTTTAAAAAATTAGTACATGACTTATCATTGTCTTAGATACATACAAAGGAAGCATTTAAGTTTTGTGAAGATAAACAAATTTTTGCCCAATTCACAGATATAAATCAGATTTTATTCCTCATACACACAAAGATTTTTTTCTTGTCTAAAAAAGTCTTTGTCACAATAATTAATACATATACAGATTAAAGGTATTCTTGATGAAGTTTTCAGAAGGGAACAGGAAGGTTTTTGTAAATGATGCTCTAGAGTACAACACATCCTTAGTCACACGGTTAAACAGAACATATAGAGAATACAGAATGTCAGAATGTCAATGCATTTATTACTCAATGACTGTCAAAAAAGGAATTTTATGTTAGAATGAAATGGCCCTTTAATTACTTATGGCAGGGTGTGTTCATGTGTATGTCAAATTCAGGCAAGTTCTTTGTGATATGTGGTCATGGAAGCAGCTACATGGCACAGTAATAGAATTTTGGTCTGTGGTCAGAAAAACCTGAGTTCAAATTTGGCCACAGAAACTTTCCAGCTCTGTGAGCCTGAGCAAGTAATTAGAGTTCTATGTGCCTCTGTTTTCTTATATGTAAAATGAGGATATAATAATAATACCTTTGTCCTGGGGCTATGTGAGAATAAAATGAGATAACATTTATAAAGCACTATATGCCCTATAATAATAGCTATTAATAACATGATATAAATGAGACTATTAATAATAGCACTATAATAAATAGCTATCATTATTGACAACAATAATAACTTTGATGATGCTCTGTTACATCACATGAATCAAAACATAGACACACATACCAAAGGTATTTGCCAATGTCATGGAATATATTTGGCATGTAGTGAAAATGCTCCAGCTCGTGGGTGACATTTGTTGATTGCATCAAGCCCTAAAATATTACAGAATATCATTATTGCACAATTTTACTCAAAATGTTTCTACCTAAACATCTACATAGAAGAAAAACCCAAGTGAATGAAAAATGCTTATTGTCCAAACTATAATGTGATGAAAGGTGAACAAACCACAGAGCTGTTCTATCATTAAATATATACTGTACAGACCCTGCATGCACATTAAATAGGGTCCAAAATTGAATAAGAGGCATATAGTAGACTGGATTGCCTTTGAGAAACCACACAGTGCTTTAAAAAGAAATTGAATATAAATAATAAATAATTTTAAAAATAAAAAGAATTCATTTTACCATACATTTTCAAAAATTTTGAATTCCAAATTCATTCTCTCTCTCTAGCCCCTTCCCCACACATTGAGAAGGCAAGCAATATGACATATGAAGCCTTGTAAAACACATTTCCATATTAACCATATTTCAAAAAGAAGCAAGAAAAATAAAGTTAAAAATGTATGCCTCAATCTTTACTCAGAGTTCACCAGTTCTCTCTTCAAATGGAGACAGCATTTATCTTCTTGAGCCCTTTGCAATTGTCTTGAATCATCGTATTGATTGGAGTAGCTAAGTCTTTCACAGTTAATCCTCCTTACAAGATTGCTGTTACTATGTACAGCGTTCTCTTGGTTCTGCTCATTTCACTTCATGGAGTGCTTTTAATAACTCTAAGCTTCTCTCTGAAATAAGTGCCAGGAGCCTCTAAGTACAGCTGCCAACTTGCTAGTTACTTCTCTCCAACATTTCCTTAGTCATAACTTCTCTTGCCCTCTGGGTCAAGTTATCTCATCAGTAGACAGTAATAATTTGCGTATAATTGTTAGGGATGAGAGAAAAGAGTGAATTAAGTTCTGCCCTCTGAAGTTAAAGAGGAACAAGTATAGGTCCACTTTCTCAATTCTCCTCATGTTCTCCTTTGCATTAAGGTGACTGATTATCCAAGTCTATGTCAACTCAGTTTGGAGGATCTTATCAAGTTCTTAATATAATTACTCGATTTCTATCTCCTCTCCAATATGTGTTGGTATAGAAACTATGATTATATTCACAGTGGTCTTTTTGGCTTGTTCTTGTGATAAGCACCAAAAAGTCAGATGATCAAGTGCTCCATGAAATGATGGTTCTTGTTGTCTTCAGACACATGAAGAGACACCCATCCCGCCAATTTCTTTGTTCATCTATCCAAGGAGAACATGTGAGTCAGCCTTCCATTTTTGTCTTCTGGCTTTATTTACTATGAGAATATCAATATTGACATGGCTCAATTTTTCCAATAATTGCATGTGTACAAGGCCTATGATTTCACTGGAAAGAGGGACCCTTGATTCAAGAAATCCCTTCAAAGGCAAATTATCTTTAACCTTGAGTCTTAAAAAGTTGCCTGGGGGCACTGTGAGGCTCAGTGATGTGCCTGGACTCATTGTGCTAATGTGTGTAAGGAGCAAGCTCTGAAACCAGGAATATAGTGAATATCCAGAATGAGGAGGCCTCTGCAACATGGTAGAGAAATTTCAGAATCAAGAATAGAGTCCAAAGAAGAATGAAGGCATGGATGACCTGGGCATTTTCCTTAAAATAGAGGTTTTGGAAAGAAAAAAAAAACAATCAAAGGAAGGGACTACAGGGGTAGAAATTATTTGTCCAAGGTCACCAGTTGTAAGTTTCTGTGTCAAAATTTGAATCCAGGACCTTTTTACTCCCATCAGTGCTCTTTCCAATTCCCAAGGCTATTTCCGTTTCAGTGTTAATCTTGCAACATCTTTTTTCCCTGTTATGTTGCAAAAGTTAGAATATTCAATGCTATATAAAGTAGAATTGGCAAGAATGCACAACATTGTTTTGAAGTCATGATCAGAAAAAAATATGGGTTGAGTTGGTCACATAATAAGAACAAGAGATAACAGGACATAGTGTTCCACTGATAACTAGCAAACATGAAAAGACCTAAAGAAAAGTCTTCGGTACTTCAATTGGGTCCCCTTTAGAAGATCTATGGGACAAGATGGACAAGAATCACCCAGAATGATAGGGTCCCCCAAGCCAAACCATTGTGGGAAACACAGTCCATGCTATGACCCCCAAGCAATGACAATTCATCTGAATCTCTGAAAACTTTAGGTCTAAGGAATTTTTCCACTGATTAAAGTTACAAGACAAAGTGTCTGAACAAAAACAAACTATTAGGTTAAAAAAGAAAGCCCTTCACAGGTAGAGAGAATTTTTTCAGTTGACCACATCTAAGCCTGATTATATGTGGAAAGATTTTTCACTTTCTATAGAATTAGTGGCCATTTCTATGAATTACTTTAGCTTGAAAGAATGAAAAATGTAAATGCTCTTAACAGTTTTCTACATGTACTTGGACTAATCCTTAATTTGCACCCCTCTTTAAAACCCCATCCTTTGAAAGTAATGATTTTTCTTTTACTGATGACCTCTGACATCTGTCAACTAAATGGAAGGTCCTTGCTAAATTGACCAACTCTAGACTTTCATATCTTTTGGGATGAAATAGAGTTGTTTCTCCACTGGTGAACAGAGCATAGCATTTTAAACAAAAATATACTCTTTTCTTTTGAAAAGCGAAGCTACAACTCAATCTATCGTATTTACAGGATTAATTGGGTGAGGGGGAGGGCAGGGACTGGACCTATAATTTAATTGGTGTCAGGAACTGCCAATAAGATAACTCCCTCTAGCAATGCAGATCAGTACCTATTCTGTGATATAATTATAGTCTTAGAGAATTGCCTTAGGGCACTGAGAGGTTAAATGACTTACCTGAGTTCACACATACAGACAGGTGCGGTTCAGATCCCATCTCTGACACTATCTATGTGATCTTAGGTAAAACATTTCATGTCCTAGGGCCTCACTTGACTTATCTATTCAATAAGAAGGTTGGATTAGGTGGCTTCTGAGGATTCCTTCCTGCTTACATTTGATTCCATTTGACCCCAGCTCTTCTTGACCATAAGTCCACTAACCACTGTGTCATCCTGCCTCTCAGTGGCTCAGAACGTCACATACATCTTTATAATTTTAGATAACTAAAGAAAACTCTGAACAGTGGTAAGCAATCTTGACCATAGTAGCAGTTTAACAAATATTGTTGAATTGAATAGCTAAAACTCATAAATAAAGAGTTTGAAGCATACATAAAATAACAAAAAAATTTTAACTGACATAAAGCCACTATCGAAGTTTAGAATTCTAAATCTTAAGAAATTTAATTAGAATAGGAACTAAATAAGTTTATTACATGGTGGTATAAGTCCCTAAAAGTAGGTAATTTTTATAATTTCATAATGATTGGACTCCTAAATCCCTTCTAGCACTAAACCTTATGATCACAACCTGTCCTTTCAGGCTTTATCATCACTTTTGGCTTGTATTCTTCTGGCTCACAAATAATGGCAACACAGTCAGTCACTTGACTTAACTACCAGCTGGTGAACATAGCCCAAAGGTTGCACTTTTTTCATCCATCCCCCCATTATCCATGTATCATTCACTCAACAAGTATTTATGATTATATGCTAGGAACTAGGAGCTGGGGATACAAATATAAAGAATGCAACTATCCCTACTCACAAGGACCTTACTTTCTAATGATGGAAACAACTAATACATACATACAGCATCAATATCGACTTGGGACATTTAATGTAGAAAAGGGCCCCTGGGTAAAGTGCTGAAAGAGAAAGTTTAAAAGAGAAGTCTAATAACATGATCAGTCCTAAATGCTATTTTTAAAAAAAGATTAAACCTACTATTTCATTGGTATGGGACAATCTTGATGAAATTCTATCAATGCAGATCAGCACCTGATCAGCAACTTACAGACTCAAAGAGTAACCTGGGGATTCTAAGGGGTTAAGTGAGTCATTTTCAGTCATACAGTCAATGTATGTATGGGACAGGACTTGAATCCAGATCTTCCCAGCTCTGAGGCTAGTTCTCTATTCACTTCACACAGAGGCTTCTTATCGGCCAATTATTAAGATTAAATGTCGACAATAAAGTCAGTACTTCAATGCATGTTTTATGGAAATGAATATTAATGAAACCACCAACCCCCTTTCCATCTTTACAACTTCAAACAGTTCACTACTAGATCAAGAGTTCTTAACTCTTTCGTTGTGGCATAGACCCTTTTGGCAAGCTGGTTAATCATAGACCCCATCTCACAATAATATTTTAAAATAATAGCAGGAATAGCTAACTTGCAGTTTTTTAAATTATTTTTTAGCTTTTTAGTTCATAAAAATAAAGATTTTTTTTTCCTACCCTGAAACCTGTC
The DNA here is from genome assembly GCA_028646595.1 of Phalanger gymnotis. Taxonomy (NCBI): domain Eukaryota; kingdom Metazoa; phylum Chordata; class Mammalia; order Diprotodontia; family Phalangeridae; genus Phalanger; species Phalanger gymnotis. The sequence continues at coordinate 147,713,265 of CM053623.1, forward strand.
TACAGACCCAGTGCATTTCGGGGGGGGGCAGGGGGCAGGATTCTGTGGACCTCAGGTTAAGAACCAGATCAATAAGGAGTATTCTTACTTGGCAATTTCAGATATTAGCCACTTTTTGTTCTTTTTCTTCTCTTCTATCTTCTGTCACTAATATTGACCCCTTTTGAAACTGATTTTACTCTTCTACATCTCTTAGGCTAATACAACAGACAAGACAAAATCAAAGTCAAACAGATACACTTCATTCTCCCGGGCAAGTCCATGCACTGTCTCTTGGAGCTTTCTGTCTCATCTCATTTATCTTATCCAGACCACAATCTGCCACAAAAGGAGTACTTCTTTTCCCCTGGTTGGCCCTCAACAAATGATAAATAGTATTAAGAGCTTTGGCAAGACCAAAGCAATTACTAGAGTACATGTAAAACTAGATTATTTAGGACAAAAGGCTTAATGGAAATTGTTATTCAGCTTTCCAGAAGATGACAATGGAAAACTGTGTTGATACTTGCTAAATTTCTCAAGACAATTATTCCATTTTTTGGTTTTGCTTTTCTTTATGCGCTTCTTAGAATTTGACAATGACCTTATAAAAATAGAGTCTAAAGTCAGTGAATAGAGGCTTGTACAAAAGGTAATTCTTTTAGTTCTTCCATTTTCAGAATTGGCAAATTTTGTTTCGCTTTTTATTGTTATCTTTTCTTTTTATATCAACTTCATTTCCCGATATCTCTTCTCTCTCCAACCCAAAGAACCATTCCTATAACAGAAAATAAGATGGAACAAAAGCAGTTCAGCAAAACTGACCAACATGCTGTATTGGTAATTAAGGTGAGACTTCTTTTTTTTTTTTAATATTTTTTCTTTTAGAATGCTAAAGTAATCAAGAGCCTTTGATTAAGTCTTGCTAGGTGTGAAGCCCCAGACCCACACCCTTTTGCTGATTAGGTATGAAGCCTTCAGGCCCTAAGAAGGGTATATAAACTCAGAGGCTAGCATTTTGTTTGGGGTTCTCACTCACTGAAGAGCCTTGTGTGATTTGACTAGATGAGACTCTAGACAGCCATCTTTAAGAGCCCCTGGCTTTGGAAAAAACTTAGATGTTGGTACTTCTCTGGTGACTACGTATATTGTGATTTGGTTAGACAGAAATGTTGATCTGTTTATATTGTCTCTGTTTGTAATTTCTGTTTGTATTTGCTCTGAAGTTCAGGGTGCTGGCTTTTCCTCCTGAACTAATGCTATATGTATGTTTGATTAAAGTGATATTGTTAACCCTTTAAAGTTGCTTTCCTTAGAAAAGCAGATCAAAGGACCTGTGCTGGCAGCCCTTCTGTGTGCTCTTGTGGCCTTTCACAGCCAGAGCAGCAGCAAGCGGCATTGTTGTTACACATACTAACACATTCAACTTTCCACAAGGATAGGTTTGAAACTTCCCATTTGACTCTCATACTTTGGGCAAGAACACTTTTTAATTAAGTCAAATAATTAGTATGAAGTGTAAACAGGGCCTGTACATGTTCTTGAACCAATAAAAGTCTTGCAGGAGACAGATCAGCCCTAAAAAAATTACGTATAGTCAGGTCTAGATTAGCTCAAATAATGAATCCCCTGTAATAGTCACATGCATTCAAATATGAATTTGTGCTATTAGAATTTATAATTATGTAAAATATATGAAGTTATAATTATGTAATACATAATTATTTAAGATTGGTTCCAGCCTTACAGAAATATATAATGTGAATCTGAATAATATCACTTTTTCAGGGAATCCATTAATCTCATTAACTGGGACCTAACTATAAGAGGAAAAGGCCATTCTCTGAATCAAAGTGAGAGATTCAAGAGGTTGGAGCAAGCATGGGGTTTCCAGTATACCCTTTTGAAACAAAGGGAAGACTGAGCTATAGGAGAGAAGGAAGATGTTTCAGAGAATCATTACCTTCACAGGCACCTCAGAGTAAAGGAACCAGATTGAGGAAAGTTCCAAGAAAAGGTTGGCTCTTTAACCAACCACCTCTCCAGATGCCTGCATAGACATAGACACTATAATTGGCTATTTAATTACTGAAATATTTCTAATAAACTGAATTTTCCCTCAGCCAAAGGCTAAGGGGGGGGGGGAGGAGGGAGAGAGAGAGAGAGAGAGAGAGAGAGAGAGAGAGAGAGAGAGAGAGAGAGAGAGATTTCTAAGATTAGGCAGTGAATCACACCTTTTTTTTTGAGGGGGGAAGGCAAGGCAATTGGGGTTAAGTAACTCACCCAAGATCACACAGCTAGTAAGTGTGTCAAGTGTCTGAGGCTGGATTTGAACTCAGGTCCTCTTGACTCCAGGGCCAGTGCTCTACTCACTGTGCCACCTAGCTGCCCCAAGAATCACACCTTTACCTAGGTAATAGGAATTTTTCTAACCAGGAGCTCAGAGGTATAGTAACTGAACAAGGCCTTTTCCTTTAGTCAGTTAAGAAGTATTTAAGTGCTTAGCACATGCCAGGTACTGTGTTAAGTATTAATAATGCAAATATCATTCCTCAAGGAGCTCATATTTTAAAGGGGTTAACAGCACATGCAAAAAAGCTGAAGGCAGGAGGGAGAGAAAGTACCTCTGATGACTAATAATTGCCAGCTAAAGCATAGATTTCTATTTCTGCAAACTCATGCTACAATATTCATTTCATGGATTTGTAATTATTGGGGATGATTAAAATGTTCATTTTTAATGTTTTTAAGGGAACATATTCATTTAAGGTTATCTTTATGTGAAGTCATTTTTGAGTAACTGAATACAGCAATCTAAAGATAGAATCTTTGAACTAAAGTCTTATTACTGTTAAATATTATGCTAGATATATAAATGTAGAGTTACATTGTCAGCCACAAATACGTACTAAAGGCAATAACGTGTCTAGGAAGGAGGAAGACGACAGCCTTGCCTTCTTGGTTTAGTATTTGTTGCTATGTCTTTCACTCTTCCATTCATTTTCATGGGAGTGAGAAATACTGTTTGAGTATAAACTGGGGATCCTTGGAATTAGAAAGCCTTTGACAGTTTGTGGAATAGTAGCTTCTTAATTAGGGGAAGGAAAGAGTACAAAAATTTATTAAATGTTTGCTCTGTGTTAGGCACTGTGCTAAAAGCTTTAGAAATATTATGTCTTTTGATCATCAGCAACTCTAGAGGTAGGTGCTATTATCATTCCCATTTTAGAGTTGTGGAAACTGAGGCAGACAGCGATCGAGTGACTTGCCCAGGGTCTAACATCATATCTGATGTTAGATTCAAACGTGGGTCTTCTTTCTAAGAAGATTCTGAGATCAGCACTCTATCCCCTGTACCACCTAGCTGCCTCATGCTGACTGATAGAGTTTAACAATTGGATATTAAGTAGGGAACCTTAAAGTATTTATGACTTTTAAAGTACTTCTGAGTGAAGTTTCTGATAGAGACCTTGACTTTGCTGAGCAGGAAGATTTAAGCTGATTAACATTAGCTAGCTGGAATTATCTCAATATTCTTGGGACAAGAACTTCCTTTAGGAAAGAAATATTTACTTGAGCCAGGAATCTGAGAATAGACAGACAGACCTTCCTTATGGGATGAAAATCCATGTAAGACTTTCTCCCTAATCTGATGGCTATGTTAGTGTTTTGTTTTCCTAAAAGAACTGGCCATTTAACCTATGGTTTCAAGCTAAAGAGAATTACAGAAATAGCTCTTCCTCTTGTAGAAAAGTGTTGGCATCTTAGCTGGGAACTTCAATTGAAAGAAGGAATTAGAAGTGGAAAGAAAATCCACAACCTTATGCTTAGTGGAATTGGGCCTGGTAGACAAGTGTTGGCTAGCATTGACGGGGACAATGGAGCACCGTCAAGTAGTGCAAATCATCAGGAAGCAATGCTAGGTGGAGTTTGACCAGAACTCCTATATATGCCAAGTAGAGACGTCATGCCCACTAGACTTTACATGTCTGGCAAAAACTATATTCTGAGAACAGAGTTCAAGTCCAAAAACAGTAGCATTATGACTTTATCAGAAGGCAATAACAACATGGCAATGTCAGAAGCATGAGTGACAACGCTTAGTACCAAAATTAGCAGTCTTAAGTGAGGATAGAGGCTGATTATGGTTGGTAGACCTACGTATTATCTTTTCTTCCAAAGTCATAATTATCTAATTTTAACAAGCGGATGTCATTTTTCAAAACTGTCAAAAATTATTAGTTTTCTTATTGTACTTGTTGAAAAGTAAATTGTAAATATTTTAGTGGAAGCTTGTGAGCTATCATTTTGGAAGAAAATTGAAAGGATTGTCTCAATTTTCTTCCAAAAAGACATGCATTAAATAGTCTCAGCAAAGTACATGTGTAACAAAACTTAATACCCAATTAACACTCTTACATGAGGATAGAGGGGAAGCTAGGTGGCACAGTAGATAGCACACTAGGCCTGGAGTCAGGAAGACCTGAGATCAAGTCTGGCCTCAAACACTTTCTAGCTGTGTGACCCTGGGCAAGTCACTTAATCCTATTTGTTTCAATTTCCCCATCGGTAAAATGAGCTAGAAAATGAAATGGCAGACCACTCTAGTGTCTTTGCTAAGAAAACCCCAAATGCAGTCACAAAGAGTTGGTCACAACTGAAATGACTCAACAATAAAAATAACATGAGAATAGAGGCTGATTGTAGCTGGTGGGCCTGGGTGTTACACTTACTTCCAAAGTCATAGTTATCCAATTTTAACAAGCAGATATTTTTCAAAACTGTCATATATTATTAATTTTTCTTATTGTACTGGTTGAGAAGTAAATGTAAATTTTTTATTGGGAGCTTGTGAAATATCAGGCTGGTTTCCCCTTGTCCCATTCTAATTTTCAAAGAGTCATTCTCTTAAGAATCTGGGTCTCCTTTTCCAGTTGGTTGACTTTCTTTTTCTAATCTTCTTGTTTTTCTTGGATTGTTCTTTTTAAAAAAAATTTTTTTAATCTCTCTTATTTGATTTAAAGTCTTTTTTGAGCTCTTCTATGAATTCTTTTTGGGCAGGTTACAATTTGACATTACTCTTTGGGGTAGGAGCAGCCTTTTTTTTTTTTTTTGCTTCAGTTTCCTCCTCTGAAGATGAATGCTGGCTAGGTTCTTTCTCTTTTGCCTGTTTTTAATTTTTTTTTTTATTTTAGCAGCTTATTATTATAACCACCTGAATCCTGTGGTGTGGGGGATGGGTCCTTCCTGCAGTTATTTTTTTTAGCTTTGTCCTGGGCTCAACTTTTGCATTTCTTTCCCCCTCCAAGATACAGCTAGGGCTCCCCAGCACACTATGCTAGAAATGCTCTTCCTCCCTGAGGACCTTCCAGTGGTAACAAGCTTCAGTTCTCCCCACTGGCCTGGAACCAAGACCAAGAGCTCAGCTTTCCTAAAAGTTCCCCTAATCAGCAACATCCCTGTCCCCCTGCTTCTGCACTCATCAGGTGTGTGCTGGTTCCTTCTCATCCAGGACCGTATCTTGTTCAGCACAGCTGGGCCTGGCATCCCTTTTCAGCAGAGTCTCCCTCTATTGTCCCCCATGCATATGCCCAACTCCCTATGCTGTCTGGAAGGTGAAAATTCCTGTGGCTGATGTCAAGGCTACCTCTCAATCCAGTTGCTCCCTGAGCTCACTGCTTGCTGTTGCTACAGGAGTTAGCCTGGAGGTGTTTACACTTCACTCAGGATGAACCTCAATCCAGGGATCTTTCTTCAGATCTTCTCTGGTTATCCCAGAAGGACCACCGTTCCATCTCAACTCTTGTTTATTTCTGCCACTCTATGTTCACCCTGAGGTGCAATTTTGTCTTGTTTGTAGAGGAAATTTGGAGAGCTTGGAATTTTCTGACCTACTCTGCCATCTTCCCAGAATCATCTCTAGATGTCAGGCCTCTCTTCTCTACCATCAACTTGAACCCCTGCCAACTTTATTCCTCTCATTTTTAGGGGTCCAGTCCCATTTAGACACCTTAGTTTACCATCTTATGAATACCTGGAGGGGAACAATTTTGTTCCTTACAATTGTAAGATTATAAGCCTCCAAATAACTCCATGCAAATCATGTTGGAGATATGAAGAATTAATAACAATATTCATGGAAAATAGCCCTTGGATATTCAAATGTGAGTATTTATATATATTATATATATACACACAGACACACATATACATATATAGGTGTGTATATACATATGTATATGCACACATGTATTTATACATACATACATACATGTATATACACATGTGTGTGTATTTAGGATAACCTCAGTTACTTCAATCATTCATGAAAAGATATTAGTGTTTTACAAAGGAATATTTATTTCAAAGATATAGCAAGGACAAATGCAGAAAAATCTTCCCAAAAACTTGAGGAGGGATATCATTCCCCCTATACTACATGGTATGAACGAATCATATATTTTAACTCAGAGGTAAATGCTGCAAAATCCACGGCAGGTGCTTTTGAGCCATTTTAAAGACACAGGTAGTTCTGGCTACAAAGCTGCTCTTAACTGTGTGGTAGACCAACATAGAATATCCTCAGATATCCAGGATATTCAAAATATCCACAGATCCAGAGTCCAGGCAGCTGTTTTCTAGGGCATTCCATGTGGATGACACCATCTTAAGTGGTTTTGACATGTGCTAGACTCCCCAAAACAGGATATATATAGCTATTATTGCATTTTAGTAAGTAAATGTGAGACTGCCCACAGCATTATCTTTGGGTTAGTGGATACAGACAAAAACTCAAGTTCCTTTCTTGAGCTTAACATTACACATGCTGCTCACAGCAGGCTTATTCATTCATTCATTCATTCATTGTTTGTCCTTTGTTCTCGAAGAGGACCATGAAATCAGGAAGGTGATGTCATGACTTGCAGGTGAATTGAATTTAAGTGAGGCAGGACTGTGCAAAGTCACCAGCCTCACTTTCTCCTCCAAAGCCATCCAGGTCCAGTGGCAAAATAGAGATCAGGATGACTGGAGATGGTGCCAGATGCAATAGGAAACCTTGGCCTTTTTAAGCTAAGGTCTTTCCCAGGTCACAGTTTGACTGAGGCAATGCCCATTCAGTGATTAAGGCTGGGCAAGAAATGAGGCAAAGAATGGCCACTTTTACCTACTCAAAAAAAATCAGTCTTGGAAGGGAAGAGTGTCAGGGCTTCTGGTCAAAAGAGAAATAATTGCTATTTACACTCACTCTAGGCATCAGAGCCCAAACAATGACGAAGTGAGGCTTGGGCTGTGACCTATTTTTGGCCAATTAATGAAAACCAGAGTGATTTGGGTTTAAGGTATGGTTCTTAAAAAAAAAAAAAGATATGTAGCCCATAAAATTCAAAATATCTCACAAAGTTAGAATGATCGAAATTTATATTTCTTTAGTCAGAGGACTTGAAAGTAAGGGTATGATTCCCTACATGGACAGAGGGAGAGGAGGAAAGGAAGGAAGGAAGGAAGGAAGGAAGGAAGGAAGGAAGGAAGGAAGGAAGGAAGGAAGGAAGGAAGGAAGGAAGGAAGGAGGGAGGGAAGGAAGGAAGGAAGGAAGGAAGGAAGGAAGGA